>CM046815.1:21980156-22684628 GCA_025617385.1 Murraya koenigii
TTTGACACTATTCAAGCGGACGCTGAAAACAAAGATCAACACAACCTTTCCTCTTCGATGACCATATTCATTTTCACCGCTCATACATGATCTCGAATACGAACTGATCAAGGGCTCTGTAGATTATACCATGGCCTCCCTATCCCGATCCCGTCCTTCAGCCCTCTCAACGCTGGATGATTAAATGCACCAAGATCTAGGACCGATCCGTGGTACCTCTTAATGAACTTCCTGAGGGTTCTCCCTCCCTCCGCCTTATTTCCGACAACTCCATCATATCATCTTCGGGGTCACCGCACCCCAAAACTACTCGCAAATTCCCTACACATCTGCTCAAGCTCGTGATGCTTCCCGCGGCACTCGCGATACCATTCTCTTGCCCTTCCTTCAAGAGTGAGCTGGAAGGCCCCGCGACCTCGGTCACTGACAGTCCCTACACTCCGCCATGTCATCGAACCGCTCTATATGCACCAACGGATCACTTTTTCCCGAAAATTTAAAATCTGGAAACTGAAGTCACATGGGATCGTGACACCCATGATCTCCGCTCGAGATCGGGGACTCATTGTCCAAAGATTATCCTCCAACTTGGGCTTTTTCTGCTTCCCTGAGGTCCTTCACAACTCAGTGCTAACCTATGCACCTCCCTCCAGCCTCTTCCGCTGGAGGTCGGTGTCAGATCCTACAAATGTTGACGGGACTCCCTTTCCTCCATGTTCGTCTCCTCCCTCCCGGCAATATTTGGTATTCTCACCTCCGGCTTCGCTCCCGCGATGCTCCCGGACGGGAGCGTTGCCACTACTGGACTCTGTGGACGCCATTGCATGTTTTCTTCTGTCCCTTTCTAAACTCTTGCAGATGGATGTCGTTGTCTTCATTTGTTTCTCCATCCGATCCATCCTCTTCTAGATTTCTCTGCTTGGGTCTCATTGGCCACCTCCCTCAAAGTCGCCGACCCTCCGGGCATACTCCTCTTCCGCTATTTCCTCTCATCGCTGCCTCGCCTCTTCCGAATGTATTGGAAATCAGCTTTTGAACTCGATCCCTACAGACAAAGACCAAAAATGTTGATGCTATTTTTCCAGGTCCCTTCAAATAGTGTCAAAACCTTCGCGTCATGATTAGCCCGAGCTCGAGCAGGACTCGCCTTCCAATTACTTATTCCTCTATCTTTACTAGAATGGAAGTCTCCCGAACCTCGTACTCACGTAAAACAGAGTTGGGGTCGCCGGTGTTGTTCTCGTGAAAACCCTCCGACGCTCAAGTCAAGAATCGGGTTATTCTTTTGTATCCTCTTAGTTAGAGAGACCTAAGAATCGAAGGGTATTTTGCCTTCCTTTCCGAATAATGGAATTCGGAAAATCGAGTAGAGGAAGCAAGGAGAAGAAGAACTCGTGTGAATTTTCGAAGCCCCGCAACTTACCCGTCTGCTTCCTTTTATTCTCCATTTTTCCCGCCTTTCTCTCCGAGATCATCCGCTCCCGCTACGGTGTCTCGGGTCCCTCTGACAGCCGGGATTAGCGTGATATTCTCTGGGAATGCGTGACTGTCTGGTTGGCATGGCTCACACAGCTTGATCATAGTGTCGGGCATGTGTGAGCGAAATGATGACACTGTGGGGGCGTGTGCCGGCCATCAGTAACGGGGGCCATGCCATACCGTGTGGGGCATCGGTCAGACATTGATCAGCACGTTGAATCATCGAAAGAGGGATTTGACTATTCTAGGTCAGCAGTGCTCGGATCTTATCTTCTCTCCGAGCTATCACTGGTGTTGCTGGGTCGTGGTTAGGAATTTTGCAGACCCCGAGCAGGAGAGGGAGCTCTTGTTTTGACGACATTTTACTCTTCGACCTTGACCAGCTTTGACGGGATTATGAAGACCTCGAACAGAAAACTTAGCCTGGGCTCGAGATGGGTTGACCTCGAGGTCTTTTATTCACACCTGGCTGGACTCGAGGAGGGCTGCTCGATATTACCCAAACACATATAACTATAACTATACTTTCATTGATTATGTCAACAAAGCTTTAGCTGGCGATGAATATAAATATGAGATGAATAAATCATGTAATCATGTGGGAACATTTGAAAAGGAAAGAGAAATTGAAGCAAACAAAATTTGAATGGTGCTCAAGGAAGAAGAAGAATCCGAACCTATGAGCGCTACTGCTCAGTACTTGAGCAGCTCAACTCTATCGCTTTGCGTTCTGGCTGTTCTGGAATTTGAACTAGTACTTGATGATTCTCTACTTATGCAATTGGTTAAGGACGTTTTCCTCTCTATCAGCCCCTACTTTTCCTCAATAATTGTAACATCTCTCTGTCTATCTTTTTAATGTTTCTTTATATATGCATGATTCTGTCTTTCACTAAATAATTAATTAAAGCCATGGAATTTGTCAGATTAGAGATGAAAATAGAGCAAAACAATGGAAGAGAGTTGAAGTGAAGCTAAAAACCCATGTCAGATTTCCCATCTTCCCTTCAGGATTGTCACCAGAGTCTTATGACTACATTTCTGAAATAGGAATGCAGCAGCTTCCGCAAAGCCAGCCTTTATGGGAAATTCATCTAATCAAATCCCCCACAAGTCATGTAGCTTGTACTTTGATATTCAAGCTTCATCATTCACTTGGCGATGGAATTTCTTTGATGGGTGCTCTTCTTTCATGTTTTCATAGGGCTGATGATCCTTCTCTTTCATTGACATTACCTTCTGTTCGTTTGCCCTCAAAGGCAAAGGATGAAAGCAATGGCAGCATTTTCACGAAGGTGCTTAAGATTTTTTCTATGGTTTCAGACACTGAATCAGATTTATGTTGGAGCTTCGTGAAGAATACGACGGTTGAAGATGATCAAACTCCAATACGGTTGGAGTTCCGGCCGGTCACGATAGCAACAATGATATTCTGTCTTGATCACATCAAACAAATTAAGACTAAAATCAATGTGGTATGGTTATTAATTACTTTCACTTCCTTTTTTAGGTACTAATTACCGATAACATTAGTTAACGCTCTAATGCTCTAATTTTAATTATGTCATTGTTATCGTATAAATTTATGCTTTAGTTCTGTATGTTAGAATAATTAAATTATTTATGGTGAAATTCATCTCCCAAAACTCATGAACATTCTTGTTATATCACCAAAAATCAATAATTAAATATACAAAAGCGTACTTGAATCCATAATGCTGAATTATACTCTATGGTTGTGTGGTTAACCTTTCATATCTATATGTATTTACTAGAGAGTTTTTAGTTTTTCTGTGCACTTTTTTTGATAATGGGATACCAAAAAAATAGAAAGATACGTGTGACCTGAAGAGCATAATCACTTATATAGATAACTTTTCCTGTTGTCATTAGGTATTTCTGATTTTGATTATCATAAAACCATAATACCATTAGATCTCTATACATTAAAAGTACACACCTTATTAAATACATTAAAACTCAATTTACCGAAAATCTAATTAGATCACTTTTAATTGAGCGTAACCTTATATGGCAGTCCGAAATATATAATTATTCACATATAAACATAATACTTGATTAAGAATTCAACATTATTAAATTAAACATCCAACAGTCTCCCACTTGGGCTATATTTGAAACTTTATAATTATGCTTTGTAAAAATAATCATATGAGCTCAACCTTACTATGATTACCAAAATATATTTATAACCAATTCGATCCATTAATCATATCAATATAGGATCAAAGCGGCCTTCATTATAACTGTTGTAACTTGACCCATCAATGGTCACTAAGCCAATATAACAGAATGATATGGATTATGATGTGGATATGTAGCTTGAAAATCTCATGTAATGTGATCTTAAGATGCCTATTTCCAACTAGTCCTCCTTAAACTTTAGTGAAATCAAACTGTACTCAAAATCGAGTGTGCATAAACTAAAAGTTTATTTATGTAGAAAATAACCTTAAATAACCATAAACTAAAATAACTGAAAAATATATAGTCATAAGAGCATCTAAAATTATAAACTCCCACTAAAACTGAACATCCTTAAATAACATGACACTCATACTGAGCGAGTAGTGCTTATAAAATATTTTAGGTGGCAATCCCTTAGCAAGTGAATCCACAATCACAAAGTTTGTGCTAGCGTGCTCTGTAGACAACCTGCTCACTCCGAGCTATTTCATTAACAACTAGGAACTTGATGTCTATGTGCTTCGGCTTTGTTGAGCTCATATTGTTATTAGAATACATTGCTACTGACTTATTATTATAAAATAATCTGAGTGGCCTATCAATATCATCTACTATACGCAGACCTCGTAATAAAATTTTGCAGCCATATTCCATGATTGGATTTTTCATAACATACTATGAACTCTGCTGCCATCGTGGAAGAGCCTATAAAAGACTGTTTAGCACTCTTCCAAGAAATAGTACCTCCATCAGCATATAGATGCAGCTCGTCATAGACTTCATACTATCTTAGCATCCAACAAAATCCAAATTAGTATACTCAATGATCTTAAGCTTATCTGACCTCCGATACGTGAACATGTAGTCTTTTGTTCTCTGTAAGTCATCGCAAAACTCGTTTGATCGCTTTCCAATGGTCTACTCCTAGATTACTTATATATCTCCACAATATCTTATAAATGTACGCAATATCTGATCGTGTACAAACCTGAGCATACATTAGACTTCTTATTACTGACCCATAAGGAATCTTCTGCATCTCCTTTTTCTAAAAATCATTCTTAAGGCACTTATTGAGACTAAACTTACATGTCTATAATCTTACATGTCGGACCTCTTGAGAACCTTTTCGATATAGCTCTTTTATAATAATCCAAAAATACTTCAGAAGCGATCCCAGTGTATCTGTATACTTAATACAAAAAAAGCGTCACCAAGATCTTTCATTTCAAAATTCTTAGTGAGAAATCTCTTGGTGTCATACAATAAGCCTATATCATTCGTTGGAAAGTAAAATGTCATCGACATATAAAACCATAAAAATATACATACTCCTACAAAACTTATGGTATATATAATCACCGATTAAATTTATCTCAAATTCAAATGAGATGATTGCTTAATGAAACTTGAAATACCATTGTAGAGATGCTTTCTTGAGCCTATAGATGAATTTCTTAAGTTTGAAAACCATATTCTTTAGGTCTCCTAACTCAAAGTTTTCTGATTGCACCATATAGATCGTCTTATTAATGTCACCATCGAGAGCCATTATCTTTACATCCATCTGATATAACTCAAGATTGAAATGAGTTACCAATTCCATTATAATCCTTAAATAGTCTTTCGAAGAAACTGGAAAGAAAGTCATTTTATAATCAATGCCTTCTTTCTGTGTAAGGCCCTTTGCGACAAGATACGCTTTATACCTCCCCACATCACCTTTGGAATTCTTTTTTTTCTTAAATATCTATTTGAAACCAATTAGTTTTGTACCTTTTGGTAATGGGACAAGATCTTATATGTCATTAAATCTTATGAACTTTATTTACTCATTCATGGTATTAATCAATTTCTGAGAGTTAGAATTTTTCATGGTTTGAAGGAAATTGATTGGATCATCTTCCATCATTCCAATATCTAACTCATGTTCTTGAAGAAATATAATATAGTCATCTGGCACTGCACTTCTCCTTTCTCTAGTGGATCTCCTTAATGACATAGGGTTCTTGAGGGGTAAAGTTTGTTCTTCTGGAATAATATTTGATATGGTTCTCTAATATTGTATTGATATGTTATGTCTTAAACAAAGCCAAGAATGAAACTCTGATTAATGCCAATGAAACCTGTGGAAATATTAACATATTCCTCTTCAAAGACAAAGTCTTTAACTGTATCTCATTTTGCAAACTAGATATCCTTAAAGAATCGTGCATTTCCTAATTCAAAAATGTCGTGGGATCATAAAACTTATACCCCATAGATCATCCAGAGTATCTAATAAAATAATAACTCATCGTTCTGGAGTCCAGTTTCTTCTCATTAACCCTACAAGGCCTTGCCTTAGCTAGACATCCTAAAACATGTAAATGCTTTAAACTAGACTTTTTGCCTGCCTAAAGTTCGTAAGAGGTTTTGGTAGTTGCTTTAGTTAGAACCCTGTTTATGATATATGCTTCAGTCTTAAGTGCTTTCTCCCCAGAGTGATTCAGGTAAAGAATAATGATAAATCATACTCCCCACCATGTCTTTAAGCGTCTTCTTTCATTTTTCAGCAATACCATTCATAGTGAGCGAGATCGACATATTATACTATAGGATGATACTGCATTCCTCTAGTAACTTAGTAAATGGTCCTATATGTTGTTCACTAAATTTGTTACATCTATCATAGCACTCACCATCATGGTCAGATCTAATGTTTTTTATTCTTTCATTGAGTTGATTCTCAAATTCAACCTTAAAACTTTTAAACATATCCAAAGATTGTGATTTTTCATAAAGGAAATATATGTAGCCATATCTAGAAAATTTGGTAATGAACATCATAAAATATTGTTGACCATTCCAATCAGTTGTAGGGAATGTCCCACAAATATCTGTATGTATGAGTTATAAGACGTCCAAAGTCCTGTTAGCATCAAATCTCCTTTTATTGATTTATTTTCCTTTTTTACAGTTAATACAAACACAAAATCTATAAAATCTAAAGGGTCAAGAATTTGATCTGACACAAGTCTCTCTATTCTCTATCTAAAGATATGACCCAATCTCTTGTGCCATAATGTAGCCGAATTCTCATTGGTTAATTTTCTATTTTTACCTCGTGTACTCAACTGTAGGGATTCATTAAATGAAGCAATCATTTTAATTAAATAAAAATTATCATTTTCTGACAAAGAATCATGAAACAAACTAAATTTTCCATTTCCAAATGAACAAGAATAACCTGATTTGTCCAAAGTAGAAATGGAAATCAAATTTCGTTTAAAAGTTGGAACAATAAATTCTTCATCAATATCCAAATAAAATCAAGCTTCAATCATAATTTAAATTTTTTAATTGCTTCAACTTTTACTATTTTGTCATCACCCACATAGATGTATCTTTTACCATTACTGGGCTTTTGGCAATTTAGGGAACACTGCATAAACACACTGATATGAGTGGTTACACCAGAATCTATCCACCATATGTATCTAGGCACTGAACATAAATTAACTTCAGAACAAATCAAACCGTGCTTTTCAGCTCCATAAAAGAAATAAGTAGTGCTTTTCAAACCATCTAGTTTCTTTTGTTGTTTCCTTTGAGGTGTTGTATATACAGCTTCATTATCCTTCTTCCTATTTTTTCCCTTTTTTTTGCCCTTATATCTCATTGAAATTAGATTTATCAAAAGCGTACCTATGTCTTCTGTTTCGTTCTTAACAAACCTCTTTTCAATTTCTATAAGGAATTTTGTAGCCTTAATTATTTTTCCAGACATAGAGTCTTCAAATGCTACTAGAATGGCCTTCTTCATGATCATCATAAACATGTGATTTGATGTCTCCACCTATCCAAATCCTTCTTGTCATTAAAAGTACTCGCATCCGTAAGAGCTAGGGAAGAATCAACCCTTAATGCAAGGTCAAGATCCATGACTGCGAGAACTATTAAAAGGTTCTCTTACAATGACTTGAAATTTGAGTGATTTAGCATATGAATTGATTTGATGTTGACAGTAATATTAGCAATAGACATAACTGAATCTAAAGAATAATAAATAAAGGTAAACCCAATCTTAAGATATCAGACACTCCATTAATATTTATTTTTAAATAAAATATTAACTTATAAAAAGTGATATCATGGTGCAGTAATCAAACACTGATAATAAAAATATGTCAAACAGTAAACCTTTCGTTAGGGCAATATATTGTTCACATGTAAAACCAAAAAAACATTACATGTTTATTACCGTAGCTGCATATATAACTCTATCAAATATGGACCTTCATTTGGGTTGATCGATATTTATAGAAATTACTTATACACAAGCCGTTTATATTCCAAAATAAATTAATTTTCATAAGAGAGGTCGCTTCGGTGACATGTTACTTTAATTAATTTATCTTAAAATATATATTATTATACTAACATTTAAATTTAAATTTCTACTAAAAATTACTCAAATATTAAAAAAAGTCAAAGTCAACTGTTAATTGTTGACCATTGACCAGTCAATATAGTTGACCGTTCATAGGTCAACCATGGCCACTGATCTACCCAGCTGGCCGTGGCTTGCTTTCTAACGCCTGCCTGAAACGTGTGGCCTAAGATCGCGTCTTTACTAGCCTAAAAACAGCCAACTTTCAAAAAAATTTTTTTTTTTTATTTCATGGCTGCCGCTTTAACATGATATCGCTGGTACGTGCAACTTCGCTAGTGACTCGTCATCGGTGGTGGTACGTTGTTACTGCGGCTTTAAATCCTTAAATTGAATTTTTCAAAACTTTAAAACTTTTAAAACTGAAATTATGAAATCAAAATATTTATTTTTCTTAGTTCGAATTTCTTTCATTTCAAATATTCTAAACATGAACAAAATTTGTTATCAAATTTAATAATTCTATATTCAAGAACACCAAATTTTAATCATTAACAACAAAAATGGTATTCTCAATTATTAAACATAAAGAGGTTTTGATATCACTTGTTAGAATAATCAAATCTTTATAATAAAATTTATAACCCAAAACTCGGGAATATTCATTTTGTATTATCAAGAATTAATAATTAAATATGTGGAGCGTACTTAAATCCATGATGCTTGAATTATCCTCTAAGGTCGTGTGGTTGACCTTCCAAAAATACACATATATCCTAGAGAGCTTTTAGTTTCTCTGTACATTCTTCAAGATGATGGGATGTTATAAAGAATAGAAAAGATATGTGTGACATGGGGACTATAACCACTTATATAGACAACTTTTTTTATTTTCATTAGGAATTCTTAATTCTTCCCATTATAAAATTAAAATACTATTAGATCTATACACATTAAAAGCCATACCCTATTAAATACATTGAAGTTCAAATTATCGAAAACCTAATTAGATCACTTTTATGGTATGTTTGGGATGGAGGTTGGGCTGCTGTACCTTAAAAGGTACAGCATTAAAGTGTTTGATAAATACTATTTGCTATATCTTAGAAGCTATGCTAATATGATTTTTTACTTGTATAATAAAAATCTATTATGTCTTTAATAATTTTGTCAAAATTATTATTTAAAAATTATATTTACTGTATATTATTAACTTTTATTTTATAATTACAATTTTTTTTCACAGCAGCTGTAGCTTTTAAGCTACAATATCTCAATCTCAAACATATCCTTAATTAAACTTAGCTTTATATGACAATCCGCAATATATAATTACTCATATATAAGCCTAATATTATATTACAGATTCAACATTATTGAACTAAATATCCAACACTGTGAACATGCTATCCCCTACATACATCATCCTTTGAAGAGAAATAATCGAAATCATCTTTAAAGGAAAATACATAAGTTATATATACATGGCTCCTATTTTACTAGTCATTTGCGTTATGAGGAACGTAGGGGTTTAAAAATTGATTTCTTTTTTGTTCATCTCTTTACCTTTTGAAAGGTAAAATAAAAAAGAAATTGTATATGGAAAGAAACTTGTTACCGATATCCATTAATTATCACTATGAGAATATGTGATTTATGTGACATAGTCACGTCAGGGAGAAATTCTTATATACATGGTGGTAAAAAATACATGTTGTCTTGCCACTGTTCAGTTGCATTCACTGCATATACACAATGTATTTACATTGATTTTCTTGATTGCAGACTATTAATGATGTTGTTAACGGAATAATCTTCTTGGGGACTCGATTATACATGCAAGAATTGAGGCATGACTCAAGCAATGCAAAATCTACAGCATTGATACTGCTTAACACAAGGTCTTTTCGAAGCTACGAGTCAGTGAACGATATGGTCAAACCTGACGCTAAACCACCACCGGCAATTATTTTTGTTTGGGTAAATATCAGACAGGCCCTCGAAGCCCTTCCAGCTCGAGTAAGAGACCTCGAGGACGACCTAGCTCGAGCAGCCCTCGAGTCAAAGCCGGTCAAGGTCGAGAGCTAAGCACTCCTTGCCCGCTCGAGGTCGTCCCTCGTGTCAAAGCCGGTCAAGGTCGAGAGCCGAGCACATCTCTCCTCGCCGCAGAGTGCCACGAGCACAACTGGCAAGACCCGACCTGTGGAAACCCGACCCGCTTTTCTCGTAATCCCGGCACACCTTTGATGTCCGACTGTGGTCCCACATGGTGGAGTGGTGATATCGTTGTCTGGCGGCTAAGACGTGCCTCCAAGGTGTCATCATTCCTCGCGCACTTGCCCGACATGGTGATCCGCCACGTGAATCAGGTTAAGGGACGACCGCCATCCCTAGTGGAATATTCCACCGAACCCTACCGTCGAGGACCCGGATACTACTAGCGTGGAGTGGACAGACTGGAAAGGAAAAGAGCGGAAAAATGGAGTATAAAAGGAAACGAAGGAGAACGCTATAGGGGTCGAAGAATTTGATTCTCAAAGGTTGGCATTTCTAATTCACAAAGGGTTGAAGAATTGAACTCAAAGAGAGGTTGGAACTTCGATTCGGAAAGGATCCGTAACTTGATACTGTGTTCTTCCTTTTCAAATCTCTCTCATTCGATTCTCTAAAAACACCATACATATCCAAAAAGGGGCGAAATAATACCCTTTCATCTTTCCTGGCCTCCTCACTAATGGAGATACCAAAAAGAGAAACCCGACATCGACTTGAAGCGTCGGAGGGTTTCGCCGACACGCCCGGCGACCCCGACCCGGTTTCGTGAGTACAGGTCCGGAGATCATCGCTCAAGAAGACAACGGAACAGACGAAGGGGCAATCCCGCCGAGCTTATCGCGAGCGTAAGGATCGAGGCATCGCTTGAAGCCGCGAGCGTAAGGTTCGAGCATTCCCGCCGAGCTGCGTGGAGGCACCGCTGGAAGGTTCAAGCACCGCTGAGGCACGCGGAAAAGCCGCATCAACATTTTTGGCGCCTGCCTGCGGATCGGCACAAAAGCCCGATTTCCTAATACATCAAGACACACAACACAACGACGAGGGAAACAATCAAGAGGAGTAAGTCCGAAGAATCCAGTGACTTCGAGAGAAGTGGCCAACGAGGCCTGTAACGTGGAGATCCAGGAAAGGATGGATCGAATGGAAAACAGATCGAACTATGACCTCCCCATTACAAGAATCTGTGGAAGGATGCAGAAAAGCATGCAACGATGTCCCGAGTCCAACTGAGGGAATGCTCATGTTCGGAAAATGCGGAGATGAAGCCCAAAGACCCTAGCATCGAATGTTGCAGACGAGAGAAGAAACAAACATGGAGGAAAGGGGTCTCGCCAACATTTGCAGGAGATGCACCCAACCTCTCGTGCGTGAGGAGTCGGAGGGAGAGGTACGCAGTTGGCACAAGTCGTGGAAGATCTTCTGGGAACCGAAAGAGTCCAAGTCGCGAATAACGCCGGACAACGAATCTCCTCTCTCCTGAGATCACGGGTGTCACGATCCCACGTGACTTTCGCTTCCTGATCCGCAATATTCGGAAAGAGTGACCCATTAGTACACATAGAGCGTGCTCAACGACATGACAGGGTGCAAGGTCCGTCAGCAAGACAGAGGTGCAGAGCCTTCCCGCCACTCTGAGGAAGCGGCGAGAGAACGGTACCGCAGACTCCACCTGGGAAGCATTTCGAGTTTTGAACAGATGTGCAGGAGTTCGCAGAACAATTCTGGGCGCGTGACCCCGAGGATGACATGATGGAGTCGCCGTGGCGAGGCAGAAGAAGGAGAGTCCCTCCGGAGTTTATCAAAAGATACCATAGATCGGTCCTAGATCTTGCAGTGCTCAACCATCCTCAAGCTCTAAGGGATTAAAAGAGGGTGTTCTGATGGGAGACCACGGTATAACTCGTGAGTCCTTCGATCCGCTCAGATTCTGACGCATACGAACAAGTAAACCGGACATGGTAATCAAGAAGAAAAGTCGCCAAACCGAGGAATGAACAAGTCAACGGAGCAGAAGGAAGGAGAAAGTGGGTCCCGCCCGGGGACACAGCTCCAAAGGCAGCAAGGGACCGGCAACCTCAGACAACCCATGATCGTAGAGTTCCACCACCGCGGATGGTCCCTCAACCACCTCGCAGGTCTCCGTGCCGGATCACAGAGAATACAGCGCCACGATGGCCACATACCCCGTAACCAACCACCGAGTAGACTCGAGCGAGTCACAACAGGGTGATCGTGCATTGCCACCCCACCAAGAAGCTTCCCGAGGATAGGGCAATACAAGTAGTGGAACAGAGCCCCGCTATAGACAAGATACTGAAGTTGAAGGTATCTCTCAAGAGATACTTCAGTGGTCGAGAGCGTGGATCGCTAAGCCCTCCAACGCCGATGACCACGCCACCTAAGAAGTGAGAGCAGGGCGCTCGCTGCTTCCACGGAGACCATGGTCACACCACATCACGGTGTCGTGATTTGAAAACCGGTAGAAGATTTAGTTGAAATCGATACCGGATGAGTTTAGTAGGCGAGGGCACCTTGAGTTGAACAACGATCAAGAAGGTGACCAGTGCCTACGAAATAGATACTGAACCACCATCCACGAGAGTAATTCGGTGGGCCAACGATGGCCTAAGTTCTAACAGGCCCGAAAACTATTGCAGATATGCCGCCGTGCCGAGAAGTCCTGCTTCATCGCCTCCCGGCCCAGAGGCCAAGCGTTCGGCAGTGCCAATCATGTGGATGTATGAAGATGAGGAGGGGTGCTGCACTTCACCGAAGATGCCCCGTGGTAAAAGCCAATGTAGCGAATAAGGAAGTTGACCGAACATCGGTTGATTCTGGGAGCTCTGCAGATATTCTTTCAAATCCACACTCGAGGATTTAGGAATAACGGCGCGAGCCTCGAGCATACGAGCACTTCTTCGAAGGGTTCGGGAGGAAAGCTAATACCTCTAGGAATCATCAAGTTGGCAAGAACTATGGGCTCAAGCCTTCGAGAAGAACATGATGCTCGGATTTCGTGGTAGATGAAACCAACCCATACCAGCGATTCTCGGGAGGCCATTTATGAGGATCACCAATGCGTGGTGTCCACCCATTACCTAGCCCTAAAATATCGAGTAAACGGGGCTATAGGGTCGTGAAAGGCAGCCAAAGTGGTGGCGAGGAGTCGCTACGTCAGAGCCGCCAAAGAAACTATGCAGATCACCTCGCTAGACACGAGGGCGAATCGAGGAACCAAGGCAAGAGCCGAGAGAAGTTGGAGGAGCTCGAGGTGAGAGCAGATGACCCCGAGAAGAAATCCGAATCGGCCGAGCCTTAGCGAGCCGCTAAAGGAAAAGTCAGGGAATGTCCGCGAGCACACGCAGATGTGTTCGCATGGACGCATGATGATATGCCCGGATCGACCTGTAGTGGCGTGTCACAGTCGGGCAAGACGGAGAGATGCTAGCCGTGAAAGCGTAAGAGGAGGTGCGTGAACCGTGAGAGATACGAAGCCATCAATTGCGAGGTTGAAAAGTCACTGAAAGCTGGATTCATACGGAGGTGTCCTACCCCGAATGGATCTCGAATGCAGTGCCAGTGAAGAAAGCAAACGGAAATGGAGAATGTGGTTGATTTCACAGATTTGAATAAGGCCCGCCCGAAAGATAGCTTTCCACTACCAAAGATAGACCAACCGGTGGACTCTACTAGCAGGCACGGTTGCTTAGCTTCATGGATGCATTCTCGTGATATAACCAAATTCCATGCACCAATCAGACGAGGAGTGTACAGCTTTCATCACCAATCGTGATCAGATCACATAAGGTCATGCCTTCTACCTAAAGAATGCAGGGCGACGATCGTAGGCTAGTGAATAAGGTTTTCAAGCCATTGATCGGTCTGACTACGGAGGTATATGTAGATGACATGATCACCAAGTCTAGAGACGCTGAGGAGCATGTAAAGCATCTAGAGGAGACCTTCGCGACTCCCAAGGAAGTACCGAATGAAGTTAAACCCCAAAAATGTGCTTTGGAGTGAGTTCTGGAAAATTCCTAGGTTTCATGCGAGTCACAGTGGGATCGAGGCCAATCCGAGAAGATCGAGGCAGTTGATAGAAATGAGGTCCCTCGTAGTCTCAAGGAGATACAGAGTCCGACCGCAAGCTGAGCGCCTCTCAACAAGTTCAGATCTCGAGCCACTGGATAATGCCGAGTCTTCTTCCAAGAAACGGACAAGGCGGAAGACTAAATGGACGCTCGAACGCGAGGAGGCTGCCCAAAGAATCGAAAGAGTATTTGCTAAAAGCTCTACTATCGCCAACACCTCGAGCAGTGAGAGGTATCGCTTCTATACTTGGTCAGATCCCAACGGGCAACGAGCTCGGCCTCGTAAGTGGAAGAATCGTGAGTACAAGACTCGCTTATTACACGAGCAGAGCGTTGCTGAAGCGTAAACCCTAGATCCAACCACGGAGAAGTGGGCACTAGCCTCGGTCACGACGGTCCGAAAGTCGAGGCCTTATTTTCAAGCACATTCAGCTGGTGGTATCGACTAACCAACCTCGTGCAAACTCTACACAAACCCGAGACCTCCGAAGGTCAGTTAAATGGTCAGTGGAGTTGCTGAGTTTGACCTTAATTACCAACCCCGAGCAGCCATAAAAGCACGCCTTTAGCCGACTTCGTGGTCGAGTGCACGAGCAGGGTAAAGAGACTGAGAGCGTAACCCTCATCAAGCTCCCGTGCCTCAACCAAAACATGGGTAGTCACAGTAGATGGATCCCGTGGAAGTCGTGAGCAGTGAGCAGGGTGGTGCTCGAAAGTCCGGAGGGGCTGAGATGCAATACGCTGTGAGATTAGAGTTCAAGTCACCAACAATCGTGCCGAGTATGAAGTCAGAATAGCGGGCTCAAGCTCGCCTCGAGTAAAAGCAGAGGAAATAAAGCTTCGAACGGACTCACAGCTGGTAACCAATCACCCCGACGAGAGCTTTCAGCAGCGGGAGAAGATGGACGCCTACCTTCGTAGGTAAGGCAGCCTAATGAAGAATTTCCAAGTCGTCGAGGTGGAACAGATCCCGAGGGGAAGAATTTTCGAGCAGATATGATAGCTCGCATGGCAGCCACCTCTGACCCCAAGTTTCCAAAGTCTATCCCTCCGAAGTTAAAACCCGCCGAGTATCGAGCAGGAGGACGAGGTGATGAACCTAACAACGAGCAACACCGGATGCAGCCGATCATTTCTTACCTCGCGAAGGGACAAGGCTTACCGATAAGAAATGTGCAAGGAAATCGAGGTGCAAAGCAGCTGTGCACGCCTCATCGATGGGGTCTTATATAGACGGGGTACACTCTCCCTCGTTGCGGTGTTTAGACCAAGAGGAGGCCGATTACGCCCTCCGAGAGATACACGAGGGAGTCTCGTGGAAATCATTCCGGCTCGAGGTCCTTGGCTTTCAAGGCCTCGAGGCAAGGGTATTTTTGGCCTCGCATGCACCAAGATGCTCGTGAGAAGACGAGAAGTCGCAAGAGCCGCCGAGCTTTGCTAACCACCGACTCACCTCCGGAGAACCTTACGGCGATGAATTCGCCATGGCCATTTGCTCAGTGGGAATAGATTTGATCGGGCCACCGCCGAGAGGAGAGCATCCGCCACCCATGCCATAGTCGCGATTGATTATTTCACCAAACGGGTCGAGCTGGAGCCTCGAAGCAAGATCACGTAAGGTAAAACCACCGATTTCATTCGAAGAATGTGATTTGCGTGTATGGGATTCCTCATGCATTAGTCACCGATAATGGGAGGCGCTTGATAATGGCAAGTTCGTAGACTTCGTCGTAACTCGGGATAGAGTCAAGTTTTGCTCTCCTCACACCCACAAAGCCAACGGGCAAGCAGAGGCCGCGAATAAAACTATAAAACGCCTCAAGACAAGGTCAAGCGAGCAAAAGGGCTTGGTGGATGAGCCGCCTGTGTCTCGTGGGCCTACGTAACCACACACAAAACGGCCACTGGAGAGACCCCATTCTCCTTGGCATTTGGGCACGGGCAGCTGGTTCCCACCGAGATAGGAATTGGGACACACCTGACGTAGCACTTCAACGAGGAGCAAAACAACGAGCAGATGCATGTGCAGCCTCGACTCACTGGAAGAAAAAGAGAAAGGATAGCCGCTAAGATCTCGAATATCAACAAAGAGTGGCTCGTTATTACAACAAAAGGTACACATTCGCCGATTCCAAGTGGGTGATCGGGTGTCGAGGAAAGTCAACCGGAGCACGAAAGACCCAAGACAAGGTGTACTTGGACCAAACTGGGAAGGTCCCTATCGAGTCACTCAACTAGCAGGACCCGGAGCATACCGGCTGGCTCATCCAGATGGACGAGAGGTCAAGAGGCCATGGAACGCGCAACTCCTGAGGAAGTATTTTCAATAGGTCTTCTTGTATTGTAAAATGCTAATGTAAATATTTCATCCCAAGATGGGATATGTAAAAGTACAAATGTATGTAAGAATAAGAAAAGCATTTATAATGTAAGTTCAAAATGAAGAATGAAGGTAAGAACTCCTTGGCTGAAGTCCCAGAGCCGACTGCATTACGCATGCAGTCAATTACTGAGCCCGAGCAGTGAGTCTCATCGAAGACCTCGGTCAATTAAAAGGCTCGAGCGGTAAGAAGAACTCCTCAGCATGAAGTCCCAAAGCCTAACTCATTAGGTGACGATGCCAAGCTTCGAGTTATTTGAAAACCGAGAGCGGAGTGTTATCGAAGCTCTGGTCGATTAAAAGGCTCGAGGAGAAGAAGAGCTCCTAGGCATGAAGTCCCAAAGCCTAACTCATTAGGCGTGATCGTGCCAAGCTCGAGTTATTTGAAAACCAGAGCAGTGAGTGTCATCGAAGACCCTGGTCGATTAAAAGGCTCGAGGAGTAAGAAGAGCTCCTAGCATGAAGTCCCAAAGCCTAACTCATTAGGAGGACTGTGCCAAGCTCCAAGTTATTTGAAAACCGAGAGTAGAGTGTCATCGAAGACCTCGGTCCATTAAAAGGCTCGAGCGAAGAAGAACTCCTAGCATGAAGTCCCAAAGCCTAACTCATTAGGCGGATCGTGCCAAGCTCCAAGTTATTTGAAAACCAGAGCAGGAGTGTCATCGAAGACCCCGGTCCATTAAAAGGCTCGAGCAGTAAGAAGAACTCCTCAGCATGAAGTCCCAAAGCCTAACTCATTAGGCGTGACTGTGCCAAGCTCCGAGTTATTCGAAAACCAGAGCAGTGAGTGTTATCAAGACTCTGGTCGATTAAAAGGCTCGAGGAGAAGAAGAGCTCCTAGCATGAAGTCCCAAAGCCTAACTCATTAGACGTGACTGTGCCAAGCTCCGAGTTATTTGAAAACCGAAGCAGGAGTGTCATCAAGCTCGGTCCGATTAAAAGGCTCGAGAGAAGAAGAGCTCCACTGCATGAAGTCCCAAAGCCTAAATCATTAGGCGGATCTGTGCCAAGCTCCGGTCATTCAAGACCGCAGCAGAGTAACATGAAGAAGCTCGGTCAATTACAGCCCGAGCAGGAGTTCAAAAGAACCCTTATCCAAAAGTCCCTAGGCCTAAGTTCGAGACGGACGTTGTTCAAGCAAGAGCCAAATGCAGTGCTCGAGCAAGTCAAATGAGCTCAGAAAATTGACATAAGGCTTTTTAGCCTAAGTCGAGCAAAACTCTACCATGCATTCATAAATGAAAATAGGATGTCCAACACTTAGAAAATTTTTACTCGGCAAGCACATTCAAAGTTAATTCAACGTAGAAGACAAGAATATGTGTACACTAGCAATCCATAGAATTGTTCAAAACATGTATCTTTTATTTCATGCAAAAGATTACATATATAAAAAAAAAAAAAGAGTCCAAGTCATTCAAGAACAAGAGGGAAGAGCAAGATCAGGGAAGAGCAAGATCGCAGCAGGAACATCATCAGCAGCAGCAGGAGCACCAAGCAGGAGGAGCAGTGAGGAAGGACACCAGCAGGAGCTTCAGCAGGAGGGCAGTGGAAGAAGAGGGAGCCAGCTCTCGACAACACCTCGGGCTCGAATGAGTAGCTTCGGGTTGCTCATGTACTCGGCCACATACCCTTCAACCTTGGACATGTCTGGCTTGGGTATGCCTCGCCAAAAGCATACATAAGGCGATCAGAATGGAGTCCGCCCATGTTGTACTCATGGCAAGTCGGACCTTCAGAGTGTCAATTTGCTCCTCAAGACGAGCAGCTTCTCCTCCACGAGCTGCTCGTAATAAGACTTCGAGTATCCGTGTCTTTCCGAGCGTAGCTTCACTGCTCTTGATCTCACCAACTCCTTTCAAGCCCGAGACCTTCGAGTCGCCACCGCTGCCTTCTCTCATAAAATTTATATTTTCGTCCAGCAGCCTTCCGATTCTCCTCCTTCGCTCATTCAAAGCCTCGCTCCAAGCTCGAACCTTTGCTCTGAGTTCTTCCTGGAACTCGGAGTAATCTCATTGAGCCCGGTCGCAGATACCAATGCTCGGAGGAGAGTCACTGAAGATACCGCACAGTCACTGAGGAGAATAGCGACTCTATCTCATCCAGAAACCCGCCGGTCGCCTCTTCATTAAAAGCCCTCCGTAAGGCTCTGAACGGCCGGGCCGACTGCTCCTCGCACACCGCTGGTTTGGGACGAGCTGGGTCAATAGCCCTCCGTCTCCTACGAGGAGGACCTCGCTCGCACGCCGACCGCCGAGCCGAGAAGGAGCGTAAGCTCGAGTCGATGGAGGCGGAGCACCTGATTCTGCTCGTGGTCTTTTGAGGTACTCGCAGCCTTCAGCTGTCCCCACGCTACTGCAACATCTCGCGCATCCCGCCACCATCTCTTCGCTGGTATTAAGTTGACTCCAAAAGCTCCGAGGTGTCAACAGTGTCCCCGCACGAGCTCAGGCTTGAAGAGCAACCGCACACGTGCTCAAGTCGACTCCCAATCGAATAAAAGCACCCTGTGAGACCGCAAAAACAACCGGAGCAAGACAATGAAAACAGTACACGAGCAGAAAACTAAAAGTAAAATTCACAAGGCGTATAAATGACCCGAATGCGAAATGTCACGGACCTGAGGGACTCCTCGCCACGGCGTGCCAGTGCCCCAGCCTCCCCAACGAAGAAGAATTTGCTCTTCCAGCTGCCACCAGAGGTGGGAGATCAGCTGATGGGCTTTACCCTTCAGCTCGGAGGTAAGGTAATACCAACCAAAGATCCTTCGGCTACACTTCACCGGTAGAGGTGTCTCGATTTCCTACCAAGGGCTCATCCAGTCGCAGATGCTTCCACAAAACGAAGAGTCCGGAAAGGACCCTCCACCCATTCGGGTTCGACTGTCCAGGGCCGATCGAAACCCGCATAAAACCCTACCAAAATAAGGCTCGAGAGGCACCTAACCCCCATCCGAAGCACTCCAAGTAAGGTCGTAAACCCACGGGGACTACCGGGATTTCACCGCCTCGGCAACCTCGTAATTACACCATCTGAATGCGGTAAGTTTCCTAAGTCCGCTCAACTCCGATCGAGTGGTTTCACATTCTAAGTAATCAACGGGTATTCCCCACGCCGGACCTCCGGCCGGCCCTCACTCTCGACGCTACCGGGTCTCACCATGGTAATTCCTCCTGGACTAGAATCCCTCACGGGATTATACTCTGAGGTCGTGGCCTCACTGAAGAGGAAGAGTCCTCCCAGTGACATCCTACGGGTCACTGGGATCCGACATTTTTAAAGCGGTATGGACTAACAAGATGCAGAGGAAGAAACAGAGTGGTGAAATGGAAAATTGAGTGGTACCTGAACACAAAGTGGAAGTGCTGGTAGTCGAGCCGCTCGATGCAGCAAGAAGACCCAGAAGTGCAGGAGAGCGTATGAATTTTGAATTGAATGAAAAGTAAGCAACAGAGGAACAAGTGAAGAAGTCGGGATTTTTAAAGAGGAAGACGCTGTCCTTTCGAAAGTGGCAGCATGCGTTCGAGGACACAACCTTTTAGGTCGCTGTCCCTTCGAATTTCAAATACGCTGACTGGATCAACCCACGTGTCCCGCCTTAAATGAGAAATGATTTGAGTGGCGGACATACTGGAAGCATGGGGAAGAGTAAAGGCCGCGATCGACCCTTCATTCATCGAGTTTCAGCCTTATCTCGCTTCACTCAAAAGACTAGAAACCGGGGACCGGTGTTTGGGTAAATATCAGACAGGCCCCTCGAAGCCCTTCCAGCTCGAGTAAGAGACCTCGAGGACAGCCTAGCTCGAGCAGCCCTCAGGTCAAAGCTGGTCAAGGTCGAGAGCTAAGCACTCCTTGCCTGCTCGAGGTCGTCCCTCAGGTCAAAGCTGGTCAAGGTCGAGAGCCGAGCACATCTCTCCTGCTCGCAGAGTGCCACGAGCACAGCTGGGCAAGACCCGACCCAGGGAAACCCGACCCATTTTCTCAGAATCCTGGCACACCTTTTGATGTCTGACCAGGGTCCCACATGGTGGAGTGGTGATACTGTTGTCGGTGGTCAAGCACGTACCTCCAAGGCGTCATCATTCCTCGCGACTTGCCCGACATGGTGATCTGGCCACGTGAATCGGGTTAAGGGGACAGCCAATCATCCCTAGGGAATATTCCGCCGAACCCGGCTGTCAGAAGGACCCAGATACCACTAGCGTGGGAGTGGACAGCCTGGAAAGGAAAAGAGCGGGAAAAATGGAGTATAAAAGGAAACGAAGGAGAACGTTACAGGGGTTGAAGAATTTGATTCTCAAAGGTTGGCATTTCTAATTCACAAAGGGGTTGGAAGAATTGAACCCGAAAGAGAGGTTGGAACTTCTGATTCAGAAAGGATCTGACACAAGTCTCTCTATTCTCTATCTAAAGATATGACCCAATCTCTTGTGCCATAATGTAGCCGAATTCTCATTGGTTAATTTTCTATTTTTACCTCGTGTACTCAACTGTAGGGATTCATTAAATGAAGCAATCATTTTAATTAAATAAAAATTATCATTTTCTGACAAAGAATCATGAAACAAACTAAATTTTCCATTTCCAAATGAACAAGAATAACCTGATTTGTCCAAAGTAGAAATGGAAATCAAATTTCGTTTAAAAGTTGGAACAATAAATTCTTCATCAATATCCAAATAAAATCAAGTCTTCAATCATAATTTAAATTTTTTAATTGCTTCAACTTTTACTATTTTGTCATCACCCACATAGATGTATCTTTTACCATTACTAGGCTTTTGGCAATTTAGGGAACACTGCATAAACACACTGATATGAGTGGTTACACCAGAATCTATCCACCATATGTATCTAGGCACTGAACATAAATTAACTTCAGAACAAATCAAACCGTGCTTTTCAGCTCCATAAAAGAAATAAGTAGTGCTTTTCAAACCATCTAGTTTCTTTTGTTGTTTCCTTTGAGGTGTTGTATATACAGCTTCATTATCCTTCTTCCTATTTTTTCCCTTTTTTTTGCCCTTATATCTCATTGAAATTAGATTTATCAAAAGCGTACCTATGTCTTCTGTTTCGTTCTTAACAAACCTCTTTTCAATTTCTATAAGGAATTTTGTAGCCTTAATTATTTTTCCAGACATAGAGTCTTCAAATGCTACTAGAATGGCCTTCTTCATGATCATCATAAACATGTGATTTGATGTCTCCACCTATCCAAATCCTTCTTGTCATTAAAAGTACTCGCATCCGTAAGAGCTAGGGAAGAATCAACCCTTAATGCAAGGTCAAGATCCATGACTGCGAGAACTATTAAAAGGTTCTCTTACAATGACTTGAAATTTGAGTGATTTAGCATATGAATTGATTTGATGTTGACAGTAATATTAGCAATAGACATAACTGAATCTAAAGAATAATAAATAAAGGTAAACCCAATCTTAAGATATCAGACACTCCATTAATATTTATTTTTAAATAAAATATTAACTTATAAAAAGTGATATCATGGTGCAGTAATCAAACACTGATAATAAAAATATGTCAAACAGTAAACCTTTCGTTAGGGCAATATATTGTTCACATGTAAAACCAAAAAAACATTACATGTTTATTACCGTAGTTGCATATATAACTCTATCAAATATGGACCTTCATTTGGGTTGATCGATATTTATAGAAATTACTTATACACAAGTCGTTTATATTCCAAAATAAATTAATTTTCATAAGAGAGGTCGCTTCGGTGACATGTTACTTTAATTAATTTATCTTAAAATATATATTATTATACTAACATTTGAATTTAAATTTCTACTAAAAATTACTCAAATATTAAAAAAAGTCAAAGTCAACTGTTAATTGTTGACCATTGACCAGTCAATATAGTTGACCGTTCATAGGTCAACCATGGCCACTGATCTACCCAGCTGGCCGTGGCTTGCTTTCTAACGCCTGCCTGAAACGTGTGGCCTAAGATCGCGTCTTTACTAGCCTAAAAACAGCCAACTTTCAAAAAATTTTTTTTTTATTTCATGGCTGCCGCTTTAACATGATATGCAGCGGCTGTGCAACTTCGCTAGTGACTCTGTCATCGGTGGTGGCTGTTGTTGCCGCTGGCTTTAAATCCTTAAATTGAATTTTTCAAAACTTTAAAACTTTTAAAACTGAAATTATGAAATCAAAATATTTATTTTTCTTAGTTCTGAATTTCTTTCATTTCAAATATTCTAAACATGAACAAAATTTGTTCTCAAATTTAATAATTCTATATTCAAGAACACCAAATTTTAATCATTAACAACAAAAAATGGTATTCTCAATTATTAAACATAAAGAGGTTTTGATATCACTTGTTAGAATAATCAAATCTTTATAATAAAATTTATAACCCAAAACTCGTGAATATTCATTTTGTATTATCAAGAATTAATAATTAAATATGTGGAGCGTACTTAAATCCATGATGTTGAATTATCCTCTA
The DNA here is from genome assembly GCA_025617385.1 of Murraya koenigii. NCBI lineage: Eukaryota > Viridiplantae > Streptophyta > Magnoliopsida > Sapindales > Rutaceae > Murraya > Murraya koenigii. The sequence goes on from CM046815.1 coordinate 22,003,226, forward strand.
AGGTCGTGTGGTTGACCTTCCAAAAATACACATATATCCTAGAGAGCTTTTAGTTTCTCCGTACATTCTTCAAGATGATGGGATGTTATAAAGAATAGAAAAGATATGTGTGACATGGGGACTATAACCACTTATATAGACAACTTTTTTTATTTTCATTAGGAATTCTTAATTCTTCCCATTATAAAATTAAAATACTATTAGATCTATACACATTAAAAGCCATACCCTATTAAATACATTGAAGTTCAAATTACCGAAAACCTAATTAGATCACTTTTATGGTATGTTTGGGATGGAGAGTTGAATTGCTGTACCTTAAAAGGTACAGACATTAAAGTGTTTGATAAATACTATTTGCTATAGCTTGAAGTTATGCTAATATGATTTTTACTTGTATAATAAAAATCTATTATGTCTTTAATAATTTTGTCAAAATTATTATTTAAAAATTATATTTATCTGTATATTATTAACTTTTATTTTATAATTACGATTTTTTTCACAGTAACTGTAGCTTTTAAGCTACAATATCTCAATCTCAAACATATCCTTAATTAAACTTAACTTTATATGACAATCCGCAATATATAATTACTCATATATAAGCCTAATATTATATTACTGATTCAACATTATTGAACTAAATATCCAACATCGTGAACATGCTATCCCTACATACATCATCCTTTGAAGAGAAATAATCGAAATCATCTTTAAAGGAAAATACATAAGTTATATATACATGGCTCCTATTTTACTAGTCATTTTGCGTTATGAGGAACGTAGGGGTTTAAAAATTGATTTCTTTTTGTTCATCTCTTTACCTTTTGAAAGGTAAAATAAAAAGAAATTGTATATGGAAAGAAACTTGTTACCGATATCCATTAATTATCACTATGAGAATATGTGATTTATGTGACATAGTCACGTCGGGAGAAATTCTTATATACATGGTGGTAAAAATACATGTTGTCTTGCCACTTGTTCAGCTTGCATTCATCTGCATATACACAATGTATTTACATTGATTTTCTTGATTGCGGACTATTAATGATGTTGTTAACGGAATAATCTTCTTGGGGACTCGATTATACATGCAAGAATTGAGGCATGACTCAAGCAATGCAAAATCTACAAGATCGATATCGCTCAACACAAGGTCTTTTCGAGCTACGAGTCGATGAACGATATGGTCAAACCCGACACTAAACCACCACCGGCAATTATTTTTGTTTGGGTAAATATCGACAGCCCCTCGAAGCCCTTCCACTCGAGTAAGAGACCTCGAGGACGACCTAGCTCGAGCGACCCTCGAGTCAAAGCCGGTCAAGGTCGAGAGCTAAGCACCCTTGCCCGCTCGAGGTCGTCCCTCGTGTCAAAGCCGGTCAAGGTCGAGAGCCGAGCACATCTCTCCCGCTCGCAGAGTGCCACGAGCACAGCTGGGCAAGACCGACCCGTGGAAACCCGACCCATTTTCTCGTAATCCCGGCACACCTTTTGATGTCCGACTGTGGTCCCACATGGTGGAGTGGTGATACTGTTGTCGGCGGCCGGCACGTGCCTCCAAGGCGTCATCATTCCCTGCGCACTTGCCCGACATGGTGATCTGGCCACGTGAATCGGGTTAAGGGGACAGCCGCTCATCCCTAGGGAATATTCCACCGAACCCTACTGCCGAAGGATCCGTGATACCACTAGCGTGGGAGTGGACAGCCTGGAAAGGAAAAGAGCGGGAAAAATGGAGTATAAAAGGAAACGAAGGAGAACGTTACAGGGGTTGAAGAATTTGATTCTCAAAGGTTGGCATTTCTAATTCACAAAGGGGTTGGAAGAATTGAACCCGAAAGAGAGGTTGGAACTTCGATTCGTAAAGGATCCAGAACTTGATATGAGTTCTTCCTTTTCAAATCTCTCTCATTTGATTCTCCTAAAAACACCATACATATCCAAAAAGGGGGCGAATAATACCCTTTCATCTTTCCGGCCTCCCTCACTAGGGAGATACCAAAAAGAGAAACTCCGATCATCGACTTGAGCGTCGGAGGTTTCGCGGACACGCCCGGCGACCCCGACCCGGTTTCTGTGAGTACAGTCCGGAGATCATTGTTCAAGAAGACAACGGAACAGACGAGTGGGCAATCCCGCTCGAGCTTATCGCGAGCGTAAGGATCGAGGTACTCGTTTGAAACCGCGAGCGTAAGGTTCGTGCATTCCCGCCGAAGCTGTGTGGAGGCACCGCTGGAAGGTTCAAGCATCGCTGAGGCACGTGGAAAAATCGCATCAACATTTTTGGCGCCGTCTGTGGGGATCGGCACAAAAGCCCGATTTCTAATACTGGATCGAAACTATGACCTCCTGTTACAAGAATTCGTGGAAGGACGGAGAAAAGCATGCAACGATGTCCCGAGTCCAACTGAGGGAATGCTCATGTTCGGAAAATGCGGAGATGAAGCCCAAAGACCTCTGGCAATCGAATGTTGCAACGAGAGAAGAAACAAACATGGAGGAAAGGGGTCTCGCCAACATTTGCAGGAGATGACCCCAACCTCTCGTAGTGAGGAGTCGGAGGGAGAGGTACGCAGTTGGCACAAGTTGTGGAAGATCTTCTGGGAACCGAAAGAGTCCAAGTCGGTGAATAACGCCGGACAACGAATCTCCTCTCTCCTGAGATCACGGGTGTCACGATCCCACGTGACTTTCGCTTCCTGATCTGCAATTTTCGGAAAGAGTGACCCATTAGTACACATAGAGCTGTTCAATGACATGACAGGGTGCAAGGTCCGCTGCCAAGACAGAGGTGCAGAGCCTTCCCGCCACTCTGAGGGAAGCGGCGAGAGAATGGTACCGCAGACTCCCACGGGAAGCATTTTGAGTTTCGAACAGATGTGCAGTGAGTTCGCAGAACAATTTCGGGCGCGTGACCCCGAGGATGACATGATGGAGCTGCCGGGTGAGGCAGAAGAAGGAGAATCCTCCGGAGTTTATCAAAAGATACCATAGATCGGCCCTAGATCTCGGTGCGCTCAACCATCCCCAAGCTCTAAGGGATTAAAGAGGGTGTTCGGATGGGAGACCATGGTATAACCCGCGGAGTCCTTCGATCCGCTCAGTATTCGGACGCATACGAACAAGTAAAACCGGACATGGTAATCGAAAAGAAAAGGTCGCTAAACCGAGGAACGAACAAGTCAACGGAGCAAGAAGGAAGGAGAAGTGGAGTCCCGCCTGGGGACACAGCTCCAAAGGCAGCAGGGACCGGCAACCTCAGACAACCCAGTATCGAGAGTTCCACCACCGCTGATGGTCCCCAACCACCTCGCAGGTCTCCGTGCCGGATCACAGAGAATACACGGCCACGATGGCCACATACCCCGTAACCACCCACCGAGTAGACCGAGCTGAGTCACAACAGGGTGATCGTGCATTGCCACCCCACCAAGAAGCTTCCCGAGGATGAGGCAATACAAGTAAGTGGAACAGAGCCCCGCTATGCAGACAAGATAATGAGTCGAAGGTATCTCAAGAGATACTTCAGTGGTCGAGGAGCGTGGATCGCTAAGCCCTCCAACGCCGATGACCACGCCACCAGCAGAAGTGAGAGCAAGGGCGCTCGCTGCTTCCATGGAGACCATGGTCACACCACATCACGGTGTCGTGATTTGAAAACCAGTGGAAGATTTAGTTGAAATCGACACCGGACGAGTTTAGTAGGCGAGGGCACCCTGTAGTTGAACAACAATCAAGAAGGTGACCGTGCCTACGAAATAGATACTGAACCACCATCCACGAGAGTAATTTCAGTGGGCCAACGATGGCCTGAAGTTCTAACAGGCCCTGAAAACTATTGCAGATATGCCACCGCTACCGAGAAGTCCTGCTTCACCGCCTCCCGGCCCAAGAAGGCTAGGTTCGGCAAGTGCCAATCATGTGGATGTATGAAGACGAGGAGGGGTGCCAGACTTCACCGAAGATGCCCCGTGGTAAAAGCCAATGTAGCGAATAAGTGAAGTTGACCGAACATCGGTCGATTCGGGAGCTCTGTAGATATTCTTTTCAAATCCACACTCGAGGATTTAGGAATAACGGCGCGAGCCTCGAGCATACGAGCACTTCTCAAGGGGTTCGGGAGGAAAGCTAATACCTCTAGGAATCATCAAGTCAGGCAAGAACTATGGGCTCAAGCCTTCGAGAAGAACATGATGCCGGATTTCGTGGTGGTAGATGAAACCAACCCATACCAAAGCGATTCTCGGGAGGCCATTTACGAGGATCACCAACGCGTGGTGTCCACCCATTACCTAGCCCTAAAATATCGAGTAAACGGGGCTATAGTGGTCGTGAAAGGCAGCCAAAGTGGTGGCGAGGAGTCGCTATGCCAGAGCCGCCAAAGAAACTACGCAGATCACCTCGCTAGACACGTAGGGCGAATCGAGGAACCAAGGCAAGAGCCGCAGAGAAGTCGGAGGAGCTCGAGGTAGAGCAGATGACCCCGAGAAGAAAGTCCGAATCGGCCGAGCCTTAGCGAGCCGCTAAAGGAAAAGTCAGGAATGTCCGCGAGCACACGCAGATGTGTTCGCATGGACGCACGATGATATGCCCGGATCGACCCGTAGTGGGCGGTCACAGTCGGCAAGACGAGAGATGCTATGCTAGAAAGCGTAAGAGGAGGTGCGTGAACCGTGAGAGATACGAAGCCATCAATCGCGAGGTTGAAAAGTCACTGAAAGTGGATTCATACGGAGGTGTCCCACCCGAATGGATCTCGAATGCGGTGCCAGTAAGAAAGCAAATGGAAATGGAGAATGCGTGTTGATTTCACAGATTTGAATAAGGCCTCGCCCGAAAGATAGCTTTCCACTACCAAAGATGAATCAACCGGTGGACTCTACCAGTAGGCACTGGTTGCTTAGCTTCATGGATGCATTCTCGTGATATAACCAAATTCTCATGCACCAATCAGACGAGGAGTGTACAGCTTTCATCACCAATCGTGGTCAGATCACATAAGGTCATGCCTTCTACCTAAAGAATGCAGGGCGACGATCGTAGGCTAGTGAATAAGGTTTTCAGCCATTGATCGGCCTGACTATGGAGGTATATGTAGATGACATGATCACCAAGTCTAGAGACGCGGAGGAGCATGTAAAGCATCTAGAGGAGACCTTCGTGACTCCCAAGGAAGTACCGAATGAAGTTAAACCCCGAAAATGTGCTTTGGAGTGAGTTCGGAAAATTCCTAGGTTTCACGGTGAGTCACAGTGGGATCGAGGCCAATCCGAGAAGATCGTAGCAGATGATAGAAATGAGGTCCCTCGTAGTCTCAAGGAGATACAGAGTCCGACCGCAAGCTAGCGCCTCTCAACAGTGTTCAGTATCTCGAGCCACTGGATAATGCCGAGTCTCTTCCAAGAAACGAAGAAGGGCAGGAAGACGAAATGGACGCTCGAATGCGAGGAGGCTGCCCAAAGAACTGAAAGAGTATTTGCTAAAAGTCTCACTATCACAACACCTCGAGCAGTGAGAGGTATCGCTTCTATACTTGGTCAGTATCCCAACGGGCAACGAGCCTCGGCCTCGTAAGTGGAGGAATCGTGAGTACAAGACTCGCTTATTACACGAGCAGAGAGCTGTTGTAAGCGTAAACCCCAGATCCAACCATGGAGTAGTGGGCACTAGCCTCGGTCACTACGCACCGAAAGTCGAGGCCTTATTTTCAAGCACATTCAGGCTGGTATCGACTAACCAGCCTCTCGTGCAAACTCTACACAAACCCGAGGCCTCCGGAAGGTCAGGTTAAATGGTCGATGGAGTTAAGCTGAGTTCGACCTTAATTACCAACCCCGAGCAGCCATAAAAGCACGCCTTTAGCCGACTTCGTGGTCGAGTGCACGGCGAGGGTAAAGAGACTGAGAGCGAACCCTCATCAAGCTCCCGTGCTTCAACCAAAACATGGGTAGTCACAAGAGATGGATCCCGTGGAAGTCGTGGAGCAGGAGCAGGGTGGTGCTCGAAAGTCCAGAGGTGCGAGATGCAATACTGCGGAGATTAGAGTTCAAGTCACCAACAATCGTGCCGAGTACGAAGTCAGTAATAGCGGGCTCAAGCTCGCCTCAGTAGTAAAAGCAGAGGAAATAAAGCTCGAATCCGACTCACAGCTTGGTAACTAATCACCCCGACGAGAGCTCGTGCAAAGGGAGAAGATGGACGCCTACCTTCGTAGGTAAGGCGCCTAATGAAGAATTTCCGAATCGTCGAGGTGGAACAGATCCCGAGGGGAAGAATTTTCGAAGCAGACATGATAGCTCGCATGGCAGCCACCTCTGACCCCAAGTTTCCAAAGTCTATCCCTCCTGAAGTTAAAACCCGCCGAGTATCGAGTAGCGAGGACGAGGTGATGAACCTAACAACGAGCAACACCGGATGCAACCGATCATTTCTTACCTCAAGGAAGGGACAAGGCTCACCGATAAGAAACAGCAAGGAAATTGAGTGCAAAGCAGCCTGTGCACGCCTCATCGACGGGGTCTTATATAGACGGGGTACACTCTCCCTCGTCATGTGTTTAGACCAAGAGGAGGTCGATTACGCCCTCCGAGAGATACACGAGGGAGTCTCGTGGAAATCATTCCGGCTCGAGGTCCTTGGCTTTCAAGGCCTCGAGGCAAGGGTATTTTTGGCCTCGCATGCACCAAGATGCTCGTGAGAAGACGAGAAGTCGCAAGAGCTGCCGAGCTTTGCTAACCACCGACTCACCTCCTGAGAACCTTACGGCGATGAATTCGCCATGGCCATTTGCTCAACTGGGAATAGATTTGATCGGGCCACCGCCGAAGCGGAGAGCATCCGCCACCCATGCCATAGTCGCGATTGATTATTTCACCAAACGGGTCAGGCTGGAGCCTCGAGCAAAGATCACGTAAGGTAAAACCACCGATTTCATTCGAAGAACGTGATTTGCGTGTACGGGATTCCTCATGCATTAGTCACCGATAACGGGAGGCGCTTGATAATGGCAAGTTCGTAGACTTCGCCGTAACCTCGGATGAGTCAAGTTTTGCTCTCCTCACACCCACAGCCAACGGGCAAGCAGAGGCCGCGAATAAAACTATAAAACGCCTCAAGACAAGATCGGGCGAGCAAAAGTGGCTCGGTGGACGAGTCGCTCGTGTCTTGCGGGCCTACGTAACCACACACAAAACGGCCACCGGAGAGACCCCATTCTCCTCGGCATTTGGGCACGAGCAGCTGGTTCCTACCGAGATAGGAATCGGGACACACCTGACGTAGCACTTCAACGAGGAGCAAAACAACGAAAGCAGATGCGTGCAGCTCGACTCACTGGAAGAAAAAGAGAAAGGATAGTCGCCAAGATCTCGTAATATCAACAAAGAGTGGCTCGTTATTACAACCAAAAGCGTACACATTCGCCGATTCCAAGCTGGTGATCGGTGTCGAGGAAAGTCAACCAGTAGCACGAAAGACCCAAGACAAGGTGTACTGGACCAAACTCGGAAGGTCCCTATCGAAGTCACTCAACCAGCAGGACCCGGAGCATACCGTACTGGCTCATCCAGATGGACGAGAGGTCAAGAGGCCATGGAACGCACAACTCCCGAGGAAGTATTTTCAATAGGTCTTCTGTATTGTAAAATGCTAATGTAAATATTTCATCCCAAGATGGGATATGTAAAAGTACAAATGTATGTAAGAATAAGAAAAGCATTTATAATGTAAGTTCAAAATGAAGAATGTAAGGTAAGAACTCCTGGCTGAAGTCCCAAGCTGACTTGCACACGCTAGGTCAATTACATGCCCGAGCAGGAGTCTCATCGAAGACCCTGGTCAATTAAAAGGCTCGAGCAGGTAAGAACTCCTCAGCATGAAGTCCCAAAGCCTAACTCATTAGGCGGACTGTGCCAAGCTCCAAGTTAATTTGAAAACCAGAGCAGGAGTGTTATCGTAAGCTCGGTCGATTAAAAGGCTCGAGGAGAAGAAGAGCTCCTCAGCATGAAGTCCCAAAGCCTAACTCATTAGGCGTGACTGTGCCAAGCTCTCAGTTATTTGAAAACCATAGCAGGAGTGTCATCGAAGACCCTGGTCGATTAAAAGGCTCGAGGAGAAGAAGAGCTCCTAGGCATGAAGTCCCAAAGCCTAACTCATTAGGCGGATCGTGCCAAGCTCCGAGTTATTTGAAAACCAGAGCAGGAGTGTCATCGAAGACCCCGGTCCATTAAAAGGCTCGAGCGTAAGAAGAACTCCTAGGCATGAAGTCCCAAAGCCTAACTCATTAGGCGGACGGTGCCAAGCTCCGAGTTATTTGAAAACCGTGAGCAGTGAGTGTCATCGAAGACCTCGGTCCATTAAAAGGCTCGAGCAGTAAGAAGAACTCCTCAGCATGAAGTCCCAAAGCCTAACTCATTAGGCGTGAATCGTGCCAAGCTCCGAGTTATTTGAAACCAGAGCAGTGAGTGTCATCGAAGCTCGGCTCGATTAAAAGGCTCGAGGAGAACAAGAGCTCCACTAGCATAAAGTCCCAAAGCCTAAATCATTAGGCGGATCTGCGCAAGCTCCGAGTCATTCAAGACCGCAGCAGGAGTAACATAAGAAGCTCGGGTCAATTACAGTCTCGAGCAGTGAGTTCAAAAGAACCCCTTATCCAAAAGTCCCTAGGCCTAAGTTCGAGGCGGACGTTGTCTCAGCAAGAGCCAAATGCGAGCTCGAGCAAGTCAAATGAGCTCGCAAAATTGACATAAGGCTTTTTTAGCCTAAGTCAGAGCAAAACTCTACCATGCATTCATAAATGAAAACAGGATGTCCAACATTAGAAAATTTTATACTCGGCAAGCACATTCAAAGTTAATTCAACGTAGAAGACAAGAATGTGTGTACACTAGCAGTCCATAGAATTGTTCAAAACATGTATCTTTTATTTCATGCAAAAGATTACATATATAAAAAAAAAAAAAAAAAGAGTCCAAGTCATTCAGCAACAGCAGGGGGAAGAGCAGCATCAGCAGCAGGAACATCATCAGCAGCAGCAGGAGCACCAGCAGGAGGAGCAGGAGGAAGGACACCAGCAGGAGCTTCAGCAGGAGGAAGGACACCAGCAGGAGCTTCAGCAGGAGGGCAGGGAAGCAAGAGGAGCCTCTCCCGACAACACCTTGGGCTCTGATGAAGTAGCTCTGGGTTGCTCATGTACTCGGCCACATACCCTTCAACCTCGGACATGTCTGGCTTCGGGTATGCCTCGCCAAAAGCATACATAAGGTAGTCAGAACTGAGTCCGCCTCAGTGTTGTACTCAGTGGCAAGTCGGACCTTCAGAGTGTCAATTTGCTCTCAAGACGAGCAGCTTTCTCCTCCACGAGCTGCTCAGTAACAAGACTTCGAGTATCCGTGTCTTTCCGAGCGTGTTTCACTGCTCTTGATCTCGACCAACTCCTTTTCAAGCCTGAGACCTTCGAGCTCGGCCACACTGCCTTCTCTCGCAAAATTTATATTTTCGTCCAAGCAGCCTTCCGATTCTCCTCCTTCGCTCATTCAAAGCCTCGCTCTAAGCTCGAACCTTGCTCGGAGTTCTTCCCGGAACTCGTGAGTAATCTCATCGAGCCCGGTCGCAGATACCAATGCTCGAGAGGAGAGTCACTGAAGATATCTGACAGTCGCTGAGGAGAACAGTGACTCTATCTCATCCAGAAACCCGCCGGTCGCCTCTTCATTAAAAGCCCTCCGTAAGGCTCTGAACGGCCGGGCCGACTGCTCCTCGCACACCGCTGGTTCTGGGACGAGCCGGTCATCAGCCCTCTGTCTCCCACGAGGAGGACCTCGCCTCGCACGCCGACCGCCGAGCCAAGAAGGAGCGTAAGCTCGAGCTGATGGAGGCGGGCACCCGATTCGACTCGTGGTCTTTTCGAGGTACTCGCAGCCTTCGCTGTCCCCACGCTACTGGCAACATCTCGCGATCCCGCCACCATCTCTTCGCTGGTATTAAGTTGACTCCAAAAGCTCCGAGGTGTCAACAGTCCCTCGCACGAGCTCGCGTTGAAAGAGCAATCAGCACACGTGCTTGAGTCGACTCCCAATTGAATAAGAAGCACCCCGTGAGACCGCAAAAACAACCGGAGCAAGACAATGAAAATGTAGACACGAGCAGAAAACTAAAAGTAAAATTCACAAGGCGTATAAATGACCTGAATGCGAAATGCCGCGGACCGGAGGGACTCGCTCACGGCGCAGCTGCGCCCCCGCCTCCCCAACGAAGAAGAATTTGCTCTTCCAGCTGCCACCAGAGGTAGGGAGATCAGTGATGGGCTTCTTACCCTTCAGTCGGAGGTAAGTGTAATACCAACCAAGATCCTTCGGCTACACTTCACCGGTAGAGGTGTCCGATTTCCCTACCAAGGGCTCATCCAGTCGCAGCTGCTTCCACAAAACGAAGAGTCCGGAAAGGACCCTCCACCCATTCGGGTTCGCTGCCTGCAGGCCGACGAAACCCGCATGTAACCCTGCCAAAATAAGGCCGGAGAGGCACCTAACCCCCATCCGAAGCACTCCAAGTAAGGTCAGTAAACCCATGGGGACTACCGGGATTTCACCGCCTCGGCAACCTCGTAATTACACCATCTGGAATGCGGTAAGTTTCCTAAGTCCTGCTCAACTCCGATTGAGTGGTTTCACATTCTAAGTAATCAACGGGTATTCCCCACGCCTGCACCTCCGGCCGGCCCTCATCTCCGACGCTACCGGGTCTCACCATGGTAATTCCTCCTGGACTAGAATCCCTCACTGGATTATACCTGCGAGGTCGTGGCCTCACTGAAGAGGAAGAGTCCTCCGGTGACATCCTACCGGGTCGTCGGGATCCGACATTTTTCAAAGGGGTTGGAAGAATTGAACCCGAAAGAGAGGTTGGAACTTCGATTCGTGAAAGGATCCGTAACTTGATATGTGTTCTTCATTTTCAAATCTCTCTCATTTGATTCTCCTCAAAAACACCATACATATCCAAAAAGGGGGCGAAATAATACCCTTTCATCTTTCCGGCCTCCTCACTAAGGGAGATACCAAAAGAGAAACCCGACATCGACTTGAGCGTCGGAGGTTTCACGGACACGCCTGGCGACCCCCGACCCTGCTTATGAGTACAGGTCCGGAGATCACCGCTCAAGAAGACAACGGAACGAGACGGTGGGCAATCCCGCTCGAGCTTATCGCGAGCGTAAGGATCGAGGTATCGTTTGAAACCGCGAGCGTAAGGTTCGTGCATTCCCGCCGAGCTGCGTGGAGGCACCGTTGAAGGTTCAAGCACCGCTGAGGCACGTGGGAAAACCGCATCAACACCATACATATCCAAAAGGGGGAAATAATACCCTTTCATCTTTCCGGTCTCCCTCACTAAGGGAGATACCAAAAAGAGAAACTCGACATCGACTTGAAGCGTCGGAGGGTTTTCACGGACACGCCCGGTGACCCCCGACCCGGTTTCCGTGAGTACAGTCCGGAGATCACCGCTCAAGAAGACAGTGGAACAGGACGAAGGGGCAATCTTGCTCGAGCTTATCGCGAGCGTAAGGATCGAGGTATCGTTTGAAACCGCGAGCGTAAGGTTCGTGCATTCCCGCCGAAGTCGTGTGGAGGCACCGCTGGAAGGTTCAAGCACTCGCTGAGGCACGTGGGAAAACCGCATCAACACCATACATATCCAAAAAGGGGGCGAAATAATACCCTTTCATCTTTCCGGTCTCCCTCACTAGGGAGATACCAAAAAGAGAAACTCGACATCGACTTGAGCGTCGGAGGGTTTCGCGGACACGCCTCGCGACCCCGACCCGGCTTCTATGAGTGCGGTCCGGAGATCACCGCTCAAGAAGACAATGGAATAGGACGAAGGGCAATCCTCGCTCGAGCTTATCGCGAGCGTAAGGATCGAGGTATTGTTTGAAACTCACGAGCGTAAGGTTCAAGCATTCCCCGCTCGAAGTTATGTGGAGGCACTCGCTGGAAGGTTCAAGCACTCGCTGAGGCACGTGGGAAAACCGCATCAACAATTTTGCTTTCCTAAATGTATCCATACCGAAGTTAACTTATAATTGGTCTTCAAACCCACTCGATTTTGAACCCTAAATCTCTACAAGTCATGAATTTCAAGAAAAATTGTTTAGTTGCTCATCTCACCTAGAAGGTTTCTGAGATTTTGAAAACATTTATAGGCCCTAAGGTATGCAATATTAATTATTAATTGTGTCCTGTGAGAGTCATGCGTAATAATTACGTCATATCGATTCCTAGTCAATAGTTTAATTAGGTATATTGAGAGTATCCTATTTTTATTTGAATTTAATTTGTAGTAATTGCAGGCAACAGCTAGATATGTCCATAGCACACTGAAAAATATGAATATGGGGATGACAAATCTGATTCGGCCGGTGGAAAAAATGGCTTCGGCTAATCATACGGTTAAAGGCTTTTACTTTACGGTGGTCGGTGCACCTCAGGTATTCATATCAATTGATCATTTTGGTTAGAACGCATGCATAAGCAAGACTCAAACAAATTCTAAATGTTCAAAGTTGAATAACTGATGCTTAATTTAATTTGATTGTTGACAGAGTCTCTCAGTGACAATTATGAGCTATATGGAAAAGCTAAGTGTTTCTGTACTAGTAGAAGATAGCTTCATAGATTCTCAGAAGCTGAAATCATGCACTGAACATGCCTTAGAGATGATGCTCAATGTTATAGCCGAAACAAAATTTCTAAATGGTAACTAACCATTTGCCTCGTAACAATTTGATCTGAGGCAGATATGAGCCCATATTTGTTACCCTCGATCGCCCACTCAAACTCACTTCCTTTATTATATTTACATTTTCTTAAATTGATGAAAAATTTATTTCATTTTGCCAAAATTTCTCTCTACTTGTGCCTTCTACCTTATTTAATTTCTTATTAAAAAAAATTGAATAATATATATATTAATAGTAGCTTGGCTAACAAACTCAACTCCAAATAAGTCCCCATAGAGGGAATTCAAAAATTAATTCCATGTGAAGTTATAAATATTTACGAGTATGCGATAAATCTAGCCTTAATTTAACATTACGTTGTTGACTTATGCGGTCATAGGATATTTTGATTTTGACAAAACAAACTACGTATCATGGGTAAAATAGAAAATACATATATTTTGCAATCTCAATAGCTTAAATGATTTTTAATGTTATATTTATTGTAAAGCTAGTATGATTAATCAGTATGTATATTTAAACATTTAAAAGCTCAAGTTATTTTTATGATATTTTAAAATAAAATAATTATTTTCATAATATAAAGGTTTTATATTTAAAGAAAAAATGATTTTATTAAGTTCGTTATTTTCAAGTTTATGGATTAAATTTAAAAAGTTTTGAAAACTTTGGAATCCTAAAATGGACCTTTTGGAGTGATTTGATAAATTTTGGGCTATAGTATAGTTTCGGAAGTTTGAATCAAAACTTTAATTTTAAGAACGTTGCACTGTAGTTCAATTATTTACTACTGTAGTGAAACTATTTATCACTTTAATAGCTTGAACGCCCTCTATAGGTTGAAGATAAGCTTCTCATCCAGTTTTCTTGTAAACTGGCAAACAGGGTCTTTTTGAGTCAAATTCCCAAGACTAAACTGTGTGTTTTCTTTTTGGAATAGTATCCAATACCTTTGAATTGAATGTTGTACATATCCGATTCGATGCGTCTCAAGAGATTGTAAGATATCATCTAACGATTCTTTACTCATGCCATCTTTAACAAATTTAATTTTATCTTCACGAATATCAGAAACCATTTCTAAAGATTTACAACTTGGGTTCTTGCAATTACATTTTACACAATTACGACAGTTAGAGCCAAGTTGTTTAACTCTTCTCTTTTTAGCATATGTACTTTTTCCAAAAACAGGCATGTAAGAAATAAATGGATAAAAAAGCTCACCTGCTAATTAGACCTTTGCTTCAATTAACCAACGAATGTCAGAAGGAATGCCATGGATCACTAACAAACGTAGTCGCTCACAGTGAGTTTTGTAAATTTTTCCGAGAGCATTCTCGAGGGAAAGAAGGAAAACGCTTATGCAGCTTTTTATGTATTTCTTTCATGTTTAGTTTTGAGGTTTCAGTTATTATGGGAAGCTGAAAATACCGACTTAAGAAATCACTGAATACCGTTATCCGCCATTTATACGGGAAAGTAAATTAAAACACAACAAAGAAATAAATTAACTCTGAAAAATCAATTCAAATGTGAAAATAAACAAAATACAATGAAAAGAAAAAAAATAAAATAATTGAAACTTACATTCGTCCTCTTATTGCATTAACTTTAAGTTCCAACTCGAACGTTATAAATACCTTCCTCTATTTCCCAAAGTTGTCTTTCTAGGTCTTCAACATATGACACAAACTCGTGGTAGTTGATCCCATATTGGATGTGATTTACAACTTCATATCAATTCCGCTAAGTAAAATTTTACACCTAAAAGAGTTTTAAAATGTTTCAAGAGGATCTTTCTAATTGAGGTATTCATGACATATAATAAGAGAAAACACAATTGTCAAATAAACACGCTTAAGCAAAAAATATTATATGCTTAATAAATATGCGGTGTGAAGCTAAAAATAATTAAATAATCAAACAATCAAATGATAAAATAATAAAAAAAAATAAATATATACATATATATATTAGTCACACATTAAAGATTTAATCAAGATTTGGTGGGTCACTCAAATTGATTTCGTGTCTTCTTCACGTGGTTAGAATTCCATATATGGTTTTAATCTTTGACCATTAACTTTAAATGTGACACCGTTCTTTGTATTCTCGATTTCTACGACCCGTATGGATATACATATTTTACAACAAATGGGCCACTCCACCTTAACTTTAATTTCCCATAAAATAAATGAAGACGAGAATTATATAGCAAAACTTTTGATCACTTTCAAATATTTTTCTAAACATTTTTATCATGAAAACTCTGGTTCTTACGTTAATAATTCTTGAATTTTCATATGCATCATTTCTCAATTCTTCAAGTTCATTCAATTGCAATTTACGTACGCTACCGAGATCATCAAGATTTGAATTAAAAGCTTTAACAGTCCCAAAATGATTTATGCTCAAGCTCAACTCGGTAAGTGGCAAGGCTTACCATAAACTAACCGATAAGATGACATTCCTAAAGATGTTTTAAATGCAGTGCGGTAAGCCCAAAGTGCATCTGTCAGTTGAAGAGACCAATCTTTTCGACTTGGGTAAACTGTTTTTTTTTAAATATGTTTAATTTTCCTATTTGCTAATTCAACTTGACCATTTGTTTGAGGGTGATAAGAAGTAGCAACTTTATGTGTAATTCTATATTTTTTAATTAAAGACTCAAATAGTTTATTATAAAAATGCTTACCTCCATCATCGATAATAGCTTGAGGGATTCCAAATCGCTCAAAAGATTTTCTTTAAAAAGCGTAATCACGCTTTGTGATCATTGTGTCGACAAGGAATAGCTTCAATCCATTTAGAAACATAATCAACAGTAACCAAAATATGAACAAATCCAAATGATGATGGAAAAGGGCCCATAAAATCAATTCCCCAATAATCAAATATTTCAATGACAAGAATGAGATTTAAAGGCATCATGTTTCGCTTTGAGATGGACCCTAACATTTGACAATTCTTGCATATTTTACAAAATTCATGTGAATCTTTAAATAATGTAAGACAATAAAATCCACATCGTAATATTTTTGCAGCTGTTTTCTTTAAAGAGAAATGGCCACCACAAGCTTCAGAATGACAAAATTGAATGACACTACTTACCTCATTGTTCGATACGCATCTCCGAAAAATTTGATCAAAACCGTACTTGAATAGGTATAGATCATCCTAGTAAAATATTTTTACCTCGTTAAGAATTTCTTCTTATCCCGGAGTTCCAATCAGATGGCATTTCACCGTTACAAGATAATTAACAATGTTAGCATACCAAGGCATATTGTGTATAGAAAACAAGAATTCATCAGGGAAAGAATCATTGATAGGTGTTGTATCAATTGAAGACTTATTTGTAACTCTTGATAGGTGGTCTCGCAACAACATTTTCAGCACCCTTTTATCCTTGATTGTCAAGTTGAATTCTTGGAGTAGCAAAATCCATCGTATTAATCCTCGGCTTGGCATCCTATTTAGACATTAAATATCTAATAGCTACATGATCGTAATAAACAATAGTAGATGAGCCAATTAAATACGATCGAAATTTATCCAATGCAAATATTACAATAAGTAGTTCTTTTTCAGCTATGGTATAATTCATTTGATCACTATTTAAAGTTCTACTTACGTAATAAATAACATTCCTTTATTTGACTCAAAATGACTCCAAAGAAGATAATCGCTAGCATTGCACATTAGTTCAAAAGGTAAAGTCCAATCAGGGGATTGCATTATAAAGGCTGTTGTTAAAAGATTGATAATTTTTTTAAAAGCTTTCTGACAATCTTCGGTCCATTCAAATGGTGTGTCTTTAATAAAAAGGTTACAAAGTGATTAAGATATAGCACTAACACTACTAGAAAATGACATTTATCGACACTTAGTTTCATCGACACTTAGCAAAAGTATCAATAATCGTGAACAAATGCACCTATTAACAAGTAGGTATTAGAGGTTATTGATACTAGTGTGTTAGTAAATTAAATATCAATAATCACCGACACTAAAGTATCGTAGATAAAAAAAAAATCATTAATAGTTGTTTTAGTTCCAACTCGAACTTAAGACTTCTAAAATTTAAAACTTTAACATTTGAAACGGAGACCAACAAATCATATTGAATTAACTTAATTCGCTCGTTTTAAATATTTTAAAAATAAAATATAATAACAAAAAATAAAAACCTAAGGTCGATCTCTAACTCTCACCCATCTCTCAATGCTTTCCCTGTCCACCTCTTCGCCTCCTCCAGTCCGCTTGTCCTCTTCCTCTTCCTCTTCCTCTCCTCTCCATCCTCCTCTCCAAATCCAACAACTTGTGGTAATTTCATAAATTACTTGCCCCATGATGAAGCTATCATCACTGGTCAAGGCCGACGTAAGGAGGTCTCGATCCGATCGAGTCCCGGAGAGTTGTGGATCTTTTGAACAGAGAGTTGTCCAGGTTGCTCAAATTAAACCCTAGAGATTTCCAGCGACAAGGTTTTATTTATTTATTTTGCATTGAAACTCTTAATAGTCTTTCCAATTTCGATTGATCAATTTTTGACTGCTTTTTGTTGCGTGTTTGATATGTGTAAGTGGCTAGTGACGTGTCCTTGTATGAATTTTTGGATAGTTTCTTAAAGTATAGGAGCAGATGGTATGATTTTCCATATCGATGAGCCAAGGGAGTAGTTGCATGGGTAATTGTAGGGAGCTCCAACTAAGTCGCCGTGTTTTTATGCTATTTTATCGAATGTAAGTCTCGCTTATTAGTTATGCCAATCCCCTTTCATTTTCAATTTTGGATCGCTTACTTATTGGTCATTCTTTTCGGTGTGCAACACGCAATGCAGATCTTCCAACAGGGATCCCGGTGCTCAGATCACTGATAGCCTTAGTTCAAAAGACCATGCAGTGGGTTAGGGGTTTCCTGCGATTTTGTAAAATAGGTTTTAGTTTTCCTCTCGCTTTATTTTATGTAGTTTGAATGGATTTGATAAATGTTGTAATGATGCTTACTAAGTGGATTGATCTTTCATGAGGATTTTTATTGGCTTTGTGTAACTTTTGCCTAATTATCGTGTGTGAAAGTTATTTCATGGTAATGGTATTCGCTTTCTTTGGGATTAGGATGAGATATTATTTTGGTTGTCATTTTTTCTCCATTACACTTTGTTCACTAATTCAAAGATGAAGTCTTTTGCAGAAAAGAAGTTGCTTGATTTGCCTAAGCTTTTGGACTTATGCGCCATATACTGGTCATGAAAATGAAGATCCGACCAGTCACCGGTAAGCTTTTTACTCACAAAATTGGTCTATTACTAAGCTAGTAGTTCTTCTTCTCGCTTTTTAATTATATGCTTTTTTTTTTAGGTCGGAATGCTCGAAAGCCCAAATCGAGAATTCGTGATGGTTTGCCCGGGTATTGTCTCAATTTCTGGTATTGTCCGCACAATGCAAAGCAACGATGCAAGAAATCTTTAGAGGTATACTTTATCTTCTACATATGTTAAGGAGTATTCCTTGTTCCATTTGGAACTTTTCTCACTGATGTTGAGATTCAGCTGATGTCTTGTTAGTTCCTTGTATAACTTGTATCTATATCTTCAGTCGTTGTTGATCAAGACAAACTCTTTTTCTTTAAATCCATATGTTCGAAAATAGATGTGTAAATATATTTTCCTATATGATGGATACTTATTGAACCTATCCGTTGCCTATTTTTCTCGTAGCTTAAGCAATTGTAGGCATGCGCATTTTTCTTCATTAATTTAAGTTCGGAAAATTTTAATTTTCAGCAGATGCACCGCCCTTTGATGTTGTTAAGACAGATACTGTCGATAGCTTGCCGCCGCAGACAAGCGAAGACTGCAATCGATGCACAAGCGAGAGGCCGCCGCAAAGACAAGTAGTAAGTGCAGCTCGCCGCTGCAACATTAGTTGCACCGCCCTTTGATGTTATTAAGACGATGCTGTGCGATAGCTATCGCCGCAGCAGACAAGCAAGAGTCGCAGCTTGATGTCGCTGCAAGACAAGCAAGAATGCAGCTTGTCGCTGCTGCAATATTAGTTGCACCGAGGATTAAGAGTAAAGAAAATTTTACAAAGAGCACTACCTCAATATTGACAAGAAAGACAAGACAGATAGCAATGCAATTGCTCATCGCAGTAGAACAAGAAGCGCTAGCAGCTATGGCAGCAGAATCGCAAGACAAGCATCTATAACACTCAGAATCGGTGCAACTTCGCTGCAAGTAAATGCAATGCTGCTATGGTGTAAGCAACAACAACTCGCAACTGCTTAGTGCTTTGAAGTATGGGAAAAATTTGAAGACAATGAGTAATAATGGTGACTAAATGCTCACTATATTTAGAACCTTAATGGTGATTGCATTTCACCGCAAAAGATAATACCTTAGGTTTGAGCCACATCTAATAGTAGTTCTTGTTTACTAGTTTTTTGAAGCCCTCGTGTTATCAGAGTATCTAACTCACCCGAGTGAGTTTTGAATCAACCAGCAGCCTTCCATCGAACCCAATTTAAGTATATAATGGCATTCTTGACCATTTGATTCCATGGAAAAATATTTCTCTAATCACAAGATTACATTTTCACTATCTTGTAGTCAAATTTACTTGGTTTAGTATGGGTTTCGTGCCATCTCTATACAACTATACATATAAATCCAATATACCATTGTTGTGCTTCAAGCTATCCATTTTCAAAAATTTTCAATATGGTAATCTCCATTGCATCATCAAATGGTGCAGATTCTAGTGCACATAGTTACAACTGCTTGATTAACCAAACTAATCCTTTGGGTTAATCAAATGGTCAGGTGCCTCACAACCCGTAGCTTTTGTGTCATTTCTATAAAAACTATACATATAAATCCAATATACTATTCTTGTGCTTCATGCTGTCCATTTTCAAAACTTTTCAATATGGTAATCAAGATTGCATCAAATGGTGCAGATTCTAGTGCACACACATAGACTTCGGATTATCCCAAACTAACCCTTTGGGCTAATCAAATGGTCAGTGCCTTACAAATCAGGGATCAAATGCTTGTAATCACAACCAAGGAAAAATCATTGTTTTCGTGCTTTTAAAAGATTGGCTACCATGGAGATTTTCTCATTTAGATTTTTGAAAAGCTACTACAACGAATTCCATGGTGTGATGCCACATCTCGCAGCAGGTCTAGTATTTTTAATCGGAATTGATAACTTCTAAGTTCTAACCAGATAACATAGAATAAGGCTCCACTGGGGCCTATCATGTTTAACATATTTTGCAAACCACAAGAATGACCATGAACCGAAAATCTATAAAAAGTAATTGAGCTTATGCAAATTAAGAAATGAAGAATTGAATTTCTTCCATATCATATTAAAAGATGGGTGCTATTGTTATTTTTGGTCGCTATTGTTAAATGTTTTTTTTTACTTATTTTTCCTTTTGTCGAATCGCAGTGCTCCAACAGGATTGGGGGCTAGCTTTGGGATGCATCCGTGAGTGAAAAATCATTGCCCTTTTTTTCTTTTCTAATTTACACCTAAAAAGAAACTTTCACCGAAGTTAGTTTTAGTTTTAAGTCATTTTTCATATACATGATATCTATGGAAGTTATTTGAGATGAAGCTTAGTCCATGCGCTTCAATTTATTACTTTTGTATGCTTCATTAATCCATGGTATCTATCTACCGAATTTTCTTTCCTTTTCTTCCGTCGCTGCGTAAATCAACAAGGCTAAAAGCAAGAATGCTTTGTCATGCAGCAGAATCTGCAAGACAAGCAGCTGCAGCTTGTTGTCGCTCACCACAAGCAATCAAGCATTGATCTGCAGAGGAATCGCAGCGGTAGTCGCACCGACTGCAGGTGCTATAGTCAGTATTGAAGTTTGGAAATTGAAGAGCAAGCATATCTTCTTGCAATCAACTTCGCAATGAGTAAAAGTCATAACCAAACACCTTGACCACATCAGTCCCATGCACACCCTCACTTCCATAGCAGCAAAGCAAGATTTTGAAGAAAGATCAAGAGCATTTTTATGAATTATGATGTAGAAAGATGCCGACAACCAGTTGAGTTAGCTTCTGCTTTATTGTCACGTTATCGATGTGGATGATCTATATTCTTTTTTTAAATATTTTAATCTTCCTTAAATTTGTAGATGGAGAGCCCTGATTTGTTTGTGTATGAAAGTAATAGTGTTTTGTCAAAGAACCCATATGATTTGTGGTGTGTATGTAATTAAGTAGCAAACTCTTTTAAGATTGTTTGGTGAAGAAAGCCAAACAAAAGAAACATAATGTTTTGTTAGAAATTTTATATATAATTGTTCATTTTAGCAGCTTTACTAATTTTCTTTTTTAAATAATATCATAGATTGACAAAACTTAAAATGACAATAATAACTAATAAAAGTCATTGATACTAAAATGTATCATAAAGTATCAGGTTCATTAGGGTGATTGTTTTACTGATATTACTAACTCGTGATACTATAGTAATAGTAATTATTGATACTATAGTGTCATAAAATCTGTAATACTATAGTAATAGTAATTCCTGACACCACATTCAAGTGTCAGTATTTTTCTGACTCCCAGATCACTGACACTATTAATAAGTGTCACTAAAAGTAATTAGTAAATAGTATCACTAAAGACTATTTTTCTAGTAGTGTAAAGTTTTTTTATAAACCTCCTATAAAAACCTGCATGTCCTAAAAAGGATCGAACTTCTCTCACTGTCTTTGGTGATGGTAATTTTGAGATGATTTCAACTTTGGCTTTATCAACTTCAATTCCTTTAGAAGAAATGACATGTCCTAGAAACAGTCATGAAATGGCATTTTTCCCAATTTAAAACAAGTTCTTTTTCTTTACACCATTTCAAAACTTTTTCTAAATTATGAAGACAATTATCAAAAGAATTTCCAAACACAGTTAAATCATCTATAAAAACTTCCAAGTAATTTTCAAGCATGTCACTAAAAATGCTTAACATGTATCTTTGAAATGTTGTAGAAGCATTACAAAGTCCAAAAGGCATTCTCCTAAATGAAAATGTTCCAAAAAAACATGTGAATGTGGTCTTTTCTTGGTCTTCTAGGGCTATAGGAATTTGATAATAACTTGAGTAGCCATCAAGAAAGCAGTAATAGGGGTGTCCTACTACTTTATCAAGAATCTGATCTAGAAATGGAAGGGGAAAATGGTCTTTTCTAGTGGCATCATTTAATTTTCTATAATCAATGCACATGCCCCAGCTAGATGAGATGCGTATTGGGATTAGTTCACCTTTTTTATTTTTTACAACAGTTACTCTAGATTTCTTTGGTACTACTTGTGTTAGACTTACCCATGTACTATCAGAGATAGGATAGATAATTCCTACATATTCCTACATCTAGTAGTTTAAGGACATCATTTTTTACTACTTCTTTTATGTGAGGATTTAATATTCTTTGTGGTCGACTTGACTGCTTTTAGCATTTTCCTCAAAGTGTATTCTATGTGTGCAAATTAAAGGATTAATGCCCATTATGTTTTTAAGGTCCAACCAATAATAGTCTTATGCCTTTTAAAACAATGAGTAACTTGCCTTCTTGGTTGCTTGTGAGTTAAGAAGAAATTACCATTGGATAAGTTTCGTCGATCTCCGAGATACGCATACTTTAATTTTTTTGGTAAAGGCTTTAGTTCAAGCTTCGGTGCTTCATTTTCTTTTGTCTTTTCAAGTTGTCTCATGTCTTTAAAGTCCAATTGATTGTTACCATCTTCGGCACCGTGTAGAATCAAGTGTAAAACATATATTAGTAGTATCACATTCCAATTCTTTACTTGATTTAAATGAACTAGCAAAACAATTTTCCATAGAATTTGAAAATTTCTCATCCTCGAATGTGTTCTTCAATGATTGGTTCAATGAGTTCAATATCCTCGGCCTCATTTTCTTCATCTTCTTTATCATGAGGTTGTTTACACATGTTGAATACATTGAGTTCCAACTTCATATTGCCGAATGATAAATTCATCACTCCATTCCCGCAATTAATCAAAGCATTAGCAGTAGCTAAAAATGGTCGACCTAATATTACAGGAATTTACTTACATTCATCAATAATTGGCTCAGTTTCCAAGACAATAAAATCTACAAGATATATGAATTTATCAACTTGAACTAATGCATCTTCAATTATCCCTTTGGTACCTTGATTGACCTATCGCAAGTAAAAGAGTAATAGATGTAGGTTTTAGCTCACCAAGATTGAGTTATTAGTACACGTAATATGGAAGTAAATTAACACTAGCTCTAAAATCAAGTAAAGCATGTTCAATTTTATAGTCGGTAAGGTTACAAGAAATAGTTGGTCAACCAGATCTTTGTATTTCAAAGCATTACTAGTTGAGAGAATGGAACTTACCTGCTCGTAAGAAATGCTTTCTTTATACCTTATGTTTTCTTTTACAATGCACAAATCTTTCAAAAATTTAGCATAAGATGGTACTGCTTAATGACATCTAGCAAAGGAATATTAACTTTCACCGCTTGAATACTTCATAAATCTCTAGGTTATGGTTTGATTGCTTTGGTTTGATCAATGCTTGAGGGAACGAGGGTACAGGAGGAAAGTTGGTTATTTCTTTGTAGACTATTAGTTCGCTCGGCACTACTTTACTCTCTCGAAATTGAATCCTTACTAATTTCACGAGGATCAAGAATGTGTTTTTCGACAACTTTACCACCACTGAGAGTTATAACCGATTTAACTTGTCTCATGTTTTGGTTTCCAAGACTACCCATATGAGGATGTTGTTGACTTTTGAATTTGGTTCGGATTGAGAAGGAAACTCACTTATTTCATGAATGGTAAGTGTCGAGCTATGTTTTGAGATTGTTTCTATCAAGTTGGTCAATGTTTGCATAGTTTGATTATTATTTGACTCTTGTTTTGCATGAATGCAATGTGTCTTCAAAATTTTTCTCGGTGGTAGGACATAAGGTGGGTAACTCGAGGATTTTGAAAATTCGCATGGTGGATGTGGTTGTGCATGATTTTCATTCCTCCAACTCGAAATTTAGATGGTTTCTCCAACTAGTATTGTATGTCCGTGAATATAAATCGGGATTCGCCTTTTGAAATTGTCTATAACATTCGCTTATTCATGCAAACTTTCTTTCAAAGTCGGTAAGGTTAGACAATCCCGTGTGAAATGGTTAGTAGAATCGCAAATATGACATGAAACATCTTGAACAGATTTAATATGATCATTCTTTTTCGACTCTAATGCTTCAACCTTTCTAGCTAAGGATGCAAAATTGGCTTGAAGGTCATGGTCTTCCCTAAGGTTGTACATGCCTCCACGAGTTGGTGATGGTTGAGATTTACTAAATGACTTATAAGAACCAACAGTATCCCAGTGTCGTGCATTTTCAGCTAATTGGTCAAGATAATCTAATGCATCATCAGGATTTTTATCTCTAAACTCACCATTACACATCATTTCAACAATCTGTCTACTTTAGGATGTTAGTCCCTCATAGAAATATGATACTAACCTCTATGCTTCAAAACCATGGTGTGGGCAAATGTTAAGTAATTCTTTATACCTATCCCAACGCTGGTAAAAAGTTTCTCCTTGTTTTTGAGTGAAAGTGGTGATTTGTCTTTTGAAAGAATTTGTTCTATGGGGTGGAACAATTTTTTTCAAAAATTGTTATTGCATGTTATTCCATGTTCTTATTGATTCGGATCAGAGGTTTTGTAGCCAAGTTTTAGCTTTATCTTTTAGTGAAAAAAGAAAAAGTTTTAATCGAATTATATTCATGCTACAATTTTGGTCTGTGTATGTATTACAAACTTCCTCAAAATCTCTTAAATGCAAGTATGGATTCTCGGATTCTAAACCATGAAATGTTGGTAAAAGTTAGATAATACCTGGCTTAAAATTGAATCGAGATGCTTCAGGAGGAAATACTATACACGAAGGTGTTCCAGTTCTTGTTGAATTCATGTAATCTCTCAAAGTTCGTGGTTGATTTTGATCGTGTTCATATTGTCGAGAATGATTGTCTCCTTGATCAATTTGTGGATTAAGCTAGTTCAAAATATTTTTACCTTGAATTTCTTCCATGATTGGTGGTGGTGATCGAGATATTCGAGTTAACCCGCCACTTGAAGTTCGAGACCAACGCCTCATACAATGATGATGATGTGTGTGTGCGAAATTATTAATGCACAAGCAGATGAAGAAAAAAAATAAATAAAAATTACAATTGAGAAAAATAAAAATAAAAATAAACAAACTAAAAATTAAATGTGCAACAAATATAAATGTACAAAAAATAAAATTATAAAATTAAATAACAAAGTAGGCTATTAAACCAAACTTATAAAACATAAAAAATAAATGTGGAATAAAAATTACAAAATTTATTATACAAGAAAATTAAATAACTAAAAAATAAATAAATAACTGAAAATTAAATAACAAAAAAATAAATAACGGAAATTAAAAAACTATAAAGGCAGTTGAACCAGTCATAAAAATAAATACAGAAATTAAATTGCAAAAATTTAAAAGTCCAAATCCAAGTCTATGCCCATGTCCATTCAGTCCAAATATTCAAATTGAGTCCAAAAGTACAAGGAATGTCAAGTCATAAGTCCATAAGTTCAAGTTTAATTCAGTTCAATTTTTTTGATTAAAATAAAAATTTTATATGTTTTATAATATTTTTATAATTTTAGGAGAAAGAAGGGTTTAATTGAAATTTTACAATAAAAACAAAAGATAAAGTGACGAAAGTGATGATAGAATTTAAAATAATAATATATATATATATATATATATATATATATATATAATAAAATGACACTAAATTTTTAAAATTTTTTTCCAACAACGATGCCAAAATCTTGACACAACTTAAAAGTGTTTGATTTACTCCCAAGTATAAGAGTGTCTAGTTATAATATAACCCGGTAAGACAGAAGTCGAACCATAGTGAATTTTAAATTTATTAGTCTATTATTAAATAAAAATTAATAGTAGAAAAATAAATTACTTATTTAAAAAGTACTAAGACTACTGAATTCACTTTGAAATTTAAATTATGTTCATAATATTCTCTCATATTTATATTTTATATTTATTTACTAATTAAATATTATGTCATTTAATTCTTAACTAACCAATTTTATGGATGAGTATGAGAATGAAGCATATGATGTGCCACAACTAAATTGGAGTGTCAACATAATGTCAAAATATCATATAAATCTAATAAGATTTTAAATTTATAAATTAATATGACATAAAAATATTCAAGCAAATAAAATAAATTTTGAACTTATTTGAGAGAGATATTAATTCTATAATTTATATCCTTGAGTTTCACTCTTTACCCTAGCTTAATAAATTAGCCACTCACATTGAAAAGAAAACACTCATTTTATTTGACAAACTTCTAAAATATATTACAAGAAAATTTTAAGAACTTGAAACAATAGTAGAAGAAAATTTGAAAGACTCAACTTCACCATTTTTCTTTCTCCTCTTTTTCTTTCTCTCCTTTCTTTTCTTTTTCCTATCTTTCTTTCCTTTCTTTTCTTCTCCTCCGCCGCTTTCTCCTCTCCGCCTCGCTTCTTTTTATAGAAAAAAAAGAAAAACTATTTATTATTTTATTATTATAATATTATATTATTATAATATATATTATTATATTATATTATTATATATTATATATAATTGAGAGAGATTGAGTGCTGTGCACTCAATCTCTTTATCTCTTCTTCTTTTTAAATATATATTATTTATTTATTATTACAAATCAGCTCTTTGTTTCTCTTATTTTTAGTTCTGATCTCTTCATTTTAAAAATATACTTACAATAAAAAAATATAACAATTAAGATAAAATTAATATAATAAAATATAATTTACATAAAATTACATATGAGGAACATTAAGATAAAATGTAAGTTATGTACACATTAATTAATACTTTAAGTGAGAAAATAATAATTTAAACCTTTATAAAATATACACTTTCTAAGTACTAATCATAACAAAAGAAAAAACGACTAGCCGATATGTTAATGGCGAACTGACTATTTGAATTACAGTCTAATGGTAACTTATTCAAGTCAAAACGGCGATCCGACAATAAGTTAACAAAGAAACCTTTAAGACTCAAAAATCTATAACATCTAGTTTTCAGCTCCTACTATAAAAGCCTCAATTAGATTCAAACAAGATCCATCTCAAGAGTTATATTTGAACTTGCTATCGAGTATACAATTGTTATTGAGTTTTAAACTTGTAATCATTTTATTAAAGCACATTTTGGGCTTTTAATTATAAACACATATTGTGTGTGAGAGAGAAATCATTTGTAAATCATATTGTAAAATCAAGTTGAATGGTTGTAAGTGTTGAAATTACTTGGATTAAGAGATTGGGGATAATCTCTTAGTGTAAAAGTTTATTGATACATTGGAAGTCAATTGTAAGAACTTAAAGTCTTAGAAGACTTAGATAGTGAAATCCTCAAGTCCGTGTGCCTAGAGACGTAGATGTAAGCTGGATTACCAAACCATGTAAAAATCATTGTGTTTGTTCTCTTTCTTTACTTTTTATTTTGAGCATTTTTAAATTTATTGTTCTTGATTCCATTAAAGCATTATAATTAATTATTGTGTGGTTTGCTTAGCTTAAGTTTTAAAATCTCAATTCACCCCCTCTTGGATTGGTTAGCTTGTATTTCATATGTTTAAGCTGTATGTAGCTTATGGTATCTATACTATATTGTATGAATTTAAAAACTCTGATGTACTACTATTATAATTACGATAAATACTCGTTTAGTCCTTATATTTAAAAAAATATCTTAAAATACCCCTGTTATTAAATATGTTATACTCCAATCCTTATGTTTTATTTTAATTTGTATAATACTATTGCAACAATATTTTTGGGGATATTAATAAAAAGAAAAATTGATAATTTATCAAATTAATCTTAAAATCAACATAAAAATTTACACAAACTTTTGTATTATTATTATAGTTTTAGGATTAATTTGGTAAATTAATTTTTTTATAAAATAATTATTAGTAAGATTGTTCTGAGGATGTTAAACATTACTTTAAGTTGGCTGATGATAATTTATTTATAAATAATTATTAGTGAGATTGTTAATTTTGCATGTACAAAAATATTATTTCTTTTTCATTCATATTTATTGATTAATTTACTAATAAATAATTATTGGTTAATTTTACTTATTTTTAATAGATAAATTAATTAATATCAAGAATATTATTGGAAGGATATTATGGCAAATGAAAAGAAAAAATAAGGCTAAAAATATAACATATTTAACTGTAGGGACTTTGAGGCATTTTTTAAAATAAAAGGAGTAAACGAATATTTAAGTTAGAATATAGGGATTAAATAAACATTTACCCACTATAATTACATTGAGTTAGCTTACTATAAACTGTGATTATATTGTAATATTACTGAGAAAGAAAATCCTATTCAATGAATATGAACAAATCTTCATTGTTCATATTCATTGAAGATCATTGGTTCTCCATATCAATTGGAAAGTTCATACCATATTAAAATTTGAAGATAAAGATATGATATAAGATTTCTCGAGGGATTCAAATATTCAGGGCCATGTAGAAGTATACCGACCCATATCCAACCCCATGTTATTTCTTAATGGTGGCTTTCCACATCAACTTGCTTGTTTACTTTTTGCCACCAATCAACAAGTTAACAAACAAAACAAAATTCCCATCATTTTTCGTTTAATCATTTACTCTCATTTGGGCTTTTACAGTAGTAAAAGCTAGTTGCGTCTCTTGTTTCCTTTTTCATGTGCCCATTCGACTGAGCTTGAGAGTTGAAACAAATGCTATTCACCTTTCAGGCCGCCACGCGCCTCTCTCTTCTCATATCATTGCTCATTTCACGCAACTAGTTTCTACCATGTAAAAGCCGAAACGCAGGTTTTCTACAAAGCATTGACTTTTAATTGTTATTTTAATATTAATATTATATATTCTAAATTTTTTATTTTAAATAATTATTTTAAATAATATAATATTTATTAATTAGTTAATAAAATTAAATTAATTATATTATTTTATTAACTAATTGATGATTATATAACATCATTTAGAATAATTATTTAAAATAAAAATTTAAGATACGTAATATTATTTTTATTTTAAATAGATAAATGATTAAACAAAAATCGATGGGAATTTTGTTTTTGTTTGTTAACTTGTTGCTTGATGGCAAAAAAAGTAAACAAGCAAGATGATGTGGAAAGCCACCAATAAGAAATCACATGGTGGTAGATATGGGTGGGTATACTGCTGCATGGCCCTGGATATTTGAATCCCTTCAAAAATCTCATATCATATATTTATCTTCAAATTTTAATATGGTATGAGCTTTCAAATTGATATCGAGAACCAATGATCTTCTATGAATATTTGTTCATATTCATTGAATAGGCCTTTTTTTTTTATCAATAATATTGCAATATAATCACAGGTTATGGTAAGTGAACTCAATGTAATTATAGTGGGTAAATACTTATTTAACTCTTATATTTTGACTTAAGTATTTTTTTAGTTCTTTTATTTTAACAAATATCTCAGAGCTTGTACAGTTAAATATGTTATATTCTTTGATAAGGATTCTCCCCTAAATTTTTTTCCCGCCTAACTCTTCTTGTTTTTTAATGATTGATTAAGTGTATAATAATTAAGTAAATTTTTTCAATAATTATACACACTTAACTAATTATTGAAAAATAAAGAGGGTTAAAAGAGAAAAAAACTAGTAGAGAATTATAGTCCTATATTCTTACCCTTATTTTTTCTTTTCATTTACAATAATACCTTTCCAACAATATTCTTGACATTAATTAATTTATTTATAAAAAAATAATTAGCAAAATTAACCAATAAATATCGGTGAGAAAGAACTAATATTTTTGTACATGTACAATCAACAATCTTACTAATAATTATTTATAAATAAACTATCATTAGCCAACTTAAAGCAATGTTTAATATTCTTAGAATAATTTTACTAATAATTATTTTATAAAAATTAATTTACCAAATTAATCCTAAAAGTACTAATAATAATACAAAAGTTTGTGTAAACTTTTATGTTACTTTTAAGATTAATATGATAAATTATCAATTTTTCTTTTTATTAATATCCCCAAAAATATTATTGCAATGGTATTATTGCAAATAAAAAGAAAACATAAGGATTAGAGTGTAACATATTTAATAACAGGGGTATTTTAAGATTTTTTTTAAAATATAATGACTAAATGGATACTTAACTCAAAATATACGGATTAAACAAGTATTTATTGTAATTATAATAGTAGTACAAAAAAGTATTTAAATTCATACAATATAGTATAGATACCATAACCTACATACAACTCAAACATAACGTCAAATTAAGAAAAGATTTATCACATACTCGTGAATATTTTTAACTTCACAAGGAATTAATTTTTTAAGCCCCTCTACGGAGTCTTATTTGGACTTGAGTTTGTCAGCCAAGCTATTATTACACAACAAAAAAAATCAATATATATATATTATCTATTATTGTTTGGGTAATATCAGACAAGCCCCTCGAAGCCTTTCCAGCTCGAGTAAAACACCCCGAGGACGACCTAGCCCGAGCAAGCTCTTCCGGTCAAAGATGGTCAAGGTCGAGGGATTCAGAGTCGCTCAAGCCTCGAGCACTCCATCGCCCGCCGAGGTCGCCCCGGTCAAAGTTGGTCAAGGTCGAGAGCTAAGCACTCCTTCGCCCGCCGAGGTCGCCCTTCGTGTCAAAGCCGGTCAAGGTCGTGAACCGAAAGCACATCTTTCTCGCCGCCGCCGCAGAGATCCACAAGCACACTGGCAAGACCCGACCTAGGGCAACCCGACCCGCTTTCTCGTAATCCCGCACACCTTTTAATGTCTCGACCGGATCCCACATGGTGTGGTGGTGATATCATTGTCGGTGGCCGCACATGCCTCCAAGGTGTCATCATTCCTAGCGCACTTGCCCGACATGGTGATCCGCCACGTGAATCGGGTTAAGGGACAACCGCTCATCCCTAGGGAATATTCTCGCCAAACCCTACCGCCGAGGGACTCGGATACTACTAGCGTGGGAGTGGACAAACTGAAATGGAAAGAGCGGGAAAATGGAGTATAAAAGGAAACGAAGGGGAACGTTATAAGGGTTGGCAATTTTCATTCACAAAGGATCCAGTAAGTTCAAACAGGTTCTTCCTATTCTAATTTCTCTCATCCGCTTTTTTCTCGAGAAAACACCATACTTATCCAAAATGGGGCGAATAATACCCTTTCATCTTTCCGGCCTCCCTCACTAGCGGAGATACCAAAAAGACAAACCCGACATCGACTTGAGCGCCTGAGGGTTTTCACGGAACACGCCCGGTGACCCCCGACCCGGTCTCGTGAGTACAGTCCGTGAGATCTCTGCTCAAGAAGACAATGAACAGACGAAGGAGGTAATCCCGCTCGAGATCGAGCCTATCGCGAGCGTAAGGATCGAGGCACTCGCTTAAAGCCGCGAGCATAAGGTTCAAACAATCCCGCCGAGCTGCTTGGAGGCACTATTCGAAGGTTCGAGGCACCGCTGAGGCACGGCAGAAAAATCGCATCAACATCTTTCGCGCCGTCTGGGGATCGCAGACAAAAGCCCGATTTCCTAATACATTCAAGACACAACACAACGATGAGGGAAACAATCAAGAGGAGTAAGTCCGAAGAATCAAGAACTTTGAGAGAAGTGGCCAATGAGGCCTAGAATAGTGGAGATCCATGAAAGAATGGATCTGATGGAAAAGCAGATCGAACTCCGACCTCCCCGTTACAAGAATCTGTGGAGGACGAGAAAAGCATGTAATGATGTCCCGAGTCCAAACCGAGGGAATGCTCATGTTTGGGAAAATGTGGAGATGAAGCCTAAAGACCTAGGGCACCAAATGTTGCAGCTGAGGGAAGAAACAAACATGGAGGAAAGGGATCCCGCTAACATTTGCAGGATACATACCCCAACATCTTGCGCGTGAGGAGTTGAGGGAGAGGTGCGCAGTTGGCACGAGTTGTGGAGGATCTTCGAGGAACGGAAAGAGTCCAAGCTGGCGAACAATGCTGGACAACGAATCTCCACTCTCCGCGGAGATCATGGGTGTCACAATCCCACGTGACTTTCGCTTCCCGGATCAGAAATTTTCGGGAAAAGTGATCCGTTAGTGCATATAGAACGGTTCAACGACATGACAGGGGTGCAAGGATTGTCAGCAGCTCGGAGGTGCCGGGCCTTCCCACTCACCCCGGAGGGAAGAGCGAGAGAATGGTACCACAGACTCCCACCTGGGAAGCATCTCGAGCTATGAACAGCCAGCAGTGGAGTTCACAGAGCACTTCCGGGTGCAGTGACCCTCGAGGATGACATGATGGAGTCGCCGAGTGAGGCGTATGAAGGGAGAGATCCTCCGGAGTTTATCAAAAGATACCATAGATCGGTCCTAGATCTTGCGTGCTCAACCATCCCCAAGCTTTGAAAGGATTAAAAGATGGGATCCGGATGGGGAGACCATGGTATAACTCATGGAGTCCTTCGATCCGCTCAGTATTCGGATGCGTATGAGCAGTGAAACCGGATATGGTAATCGAAGAGGAAAAGGCTGCAAAACCGAGGAATTAGCAGGACCGTGAGCTGCATCTGCTGGCTCATCCAAACGGACGAGAAGTCAAGAGGCCGTGGAACGCACAACCCCGAGGAAGTATTTCCAGAAGTCCCTTGTATTATAAAATGCTAATGGAAGATTTCGTCCCGTGATGGGATATGTAAAAGTATAAATGTATGTAAGAATAAGAAAAGCATTTATAATGTAAGTTCAAAATGAAGACTGAAGCGTAAGAACTCCTCGCCGAAGTCCCAAAGCCTAAGTTATTAGGCGGACGTGCCAAGCTCGTGTCAATCAAGACCGTGAGCAGGAGTAATATCGTAGAAGCTCTGGTCAATTAAAAGGCTCGAGCGTAAGTTCGTAAGAACTCCTGCCAGAAGTCCCAAAGCCTAAATCATTAGAGTGATAGTGCCAAGCTCGAGTCAATCAAGACCGCAGCATGAGTAATATCGTGAAGCTCCGGTCAATTAAAAGGCTCGAGCAAGAGTTCAGAAGAACTCCTCGCCGAAGTCCCAAAGCCTAAATCATTAGGCGGATCGTGCCAAGCTCCAGTCAATCAAGACCGTAGCAGGAGTAATATCGAGGACACCTGTCAATTAAATGGCTCGAGCGTAAGTTTCGTAAGAACTCTCTACCAGAAGTCCCAAAGCCTAAGTCATTAGGCGTGACGTGCCAAGCTCGGTCAATCAAGACCGGAGCGTGAGTAATATCGTAAGAAGCTCTGGTCAATTAAAAGGCTCGAGCGTAGGTTCGAAGAACTCTCTGCCGAAGTCCCAAAGCCTAAGTCATTAGAGCGACTGCCAAGCTCCGGTCAATCAAGACCGTGAGCAGGAGTAATATCGTGAAGCTTCGGTCAATTAAAGTGCTCGAGCAAGTTCGTAAGAACTTCTACCGAAGTCCCAAAGCCTAAGTCATTAGGCGGACGTGCCAAGCTCGAGTCAATCAAGACCGTGAGCGGAGTAATATCGTAAGGCTCCGGTCAATTAAAAGGCTCGAGCGTAGTTCGTAAGAACTCCTCGCCGAAGTCCCAAAGCCTAAGTCATTAGACGGACGTGCCAAGCTCCGGTCAATCAAGACCGCAGCGTGAGTAATATCGAGGACGCCGAGTCAATTAAAAGGCTCGAGCGTAGTTTCGTAAGAACTCCCTGCCGAAGTCCCAAAGCCTAAGTCATTAGGCGGACTGTGCCAAGCTCGAGTCAATCAAGACCGGAGCAGGAGTAACATCGTAAGCTCGGTCAATTAAAAGGCTCGAGCAAGAGTTCGAAAGAACTCTCGGCCGAAGTCCCAAAGCCTAAATCATTAGAGCGGACTGCGCCAAGCTCTAGTCAATCAAGACCGGAGCGCGAGTAATATCGAGGACGCCGGTCAATTAAATGGCTCGAGCGTAAGTTTCGAAGAACTCCTGCCGAAGTCCCAAAGCCTAAGTCATTAGGCGTGACGTGCCAAGCTCTGGTCAATCAAGACCGCAGCAGTGAGTAATATCGTAAGAAGCTCGGTCAATTAAAAGGCTCGAGCGTAAGTTCGAAGAACTCCTCGCCGAAGTCCCAAAGCCTAAGTCATTAGAGTGACGTGCCAAGCTCGGGTCAATCAAGACCGTGAGCAGTGAGTAATATCGTAAGGCTCTGGTCAATTAAAGGCTCGAGCGTAAGTTCGTAAGAACTTCTGCCGAAGTCCCAAAGCCTAAGTCATTAGGCGTGACTTGCCAAGCTCGAGTCAATCAAGACCGCGAGCAGAGTAATATCGTGAAGCTCGGGTCAATTAAAAGGCTCGAGCGTAAGTTCGTAAGAACTCCTGCCGAAGTCCCAAAGCCCAAGTCATTAGAGCGATCGTGGCAAGCTCCAGTCAATCAAGACTGCAGAGCGAGTAATATCGAGGACGCCGAGTCAATTAAAAGGCTCGAGCGAAGTTTCGTAAGAACTCCTACCGAAGTCCCAAAGCCTAAGTCATTAGCGTGACGTGCCAAGCTCCAGTCAATCAAGACTAGAGCAGGAGTAATATCGTGAAGCTCTGTCAATTAAAAGGCTCGAGCGTAAGTCTCGAATAACTCCTGCCGAAGTCCCAAAGCCTAAGTCATTAGCGTGACGTGCCAAGCTCGGTCAATCAAGACCGCAGCAGGAGTAATATCGTAGGACGCCGGTCAATTAAAAGGCTCGAGCGTAGTTTCGTAAGAACTCCTCGCCGAAGTCCCAAAGCCTAAGTCATTAGCGTGACGTGCCAAGCTCCAGTCAATCAAGACCAGAGCAGAGTAATATCGTAAAGCTCTAGTCAATTAAAAGGCTCGAGCATAAGTTCAAGAACTCCCTACCGAAGTCCCAAAGCCTAAGTCATTAGAGTGACGATGCCAAGCTCGAGTCAATCAAGACCGGAGCAGTGAGTAACATCGTGAAGCTCGTTAATTAAAGGCTCGAGCGTAGTTCAAGAACTCCTGCCGAAGTCCCAAAGCCTAAGTCATTAGAGTGACTGCGCAAGCTCAGGTCAATCAAGACCGAGCAGGAGTAATATCGTAAGAATCTCGGTCAATTAAAAGGCTCGAGCGTAAGATCGAAGAACTCCTGGCTGTAAGTCCCAGCTGACGTGCCACGCTGGGTCAATTGCAGTGCTCGAGCAGGAGTATCGCAAGCTCGGGTCAATTGCAGTCCGGCAAAAGATCAAGAAGAGCTCTTGGCCATAAGTCCCAAAGCCTAAGTCTTAGGCGGACTGTGCCATGCTTCGGTCAATTGCAGCCCGAGCAGTGAGTATAACACCGTAAGACGCTGAGTCAATTGCAGCCCGAGCAGTGAGTAGACATTCAAGAAGACATTCCTGGCCAATTAAAAGGCCCGAGCAGAGAAGTTTGAGAAGAACTCCTTGGCCGTAAGTTCCTAAAGCTTAAGTCTTAGGCGGACTGTGCCACGCTGGGTCAATTGCAGTGCCCGAGCAGTGAGTATAACACCGTAAGACGCTGAGTCAATTGCAGCCCGAGTAGGAGTAGAGACTCGTAAGACGTCTGGGTCAATTAAAAGGCCCGAGCGGAGAAGTTTCGTAAGAGCTCCCGCCGTAAGTCCCCAAAGCCTAAATCTTAGGCGGACTGCGCTATGCTCGGTCAATTGCAGCCCGAAAGCAGAGTAATAAAGATAAGACGCTGGGTCAATTGCACGCCCGAGCGGTGAGTAGAGATTCAAGAAGACGTTTGGCTCAATGAAAAGGCCCGAGCAGGAGTAGAGATTCGTAAGACGCTTGGGTCAATTAAAAGGCCCGAGCAAGAGAAGTTCAAGAAGAGCTCCTCGGCCGAAGTCCCAAAGCCTAACTCTTAGGCGGACTGTGCCTAGCGAGGGTCGATTGCAGGCCCGAGCAGTAAGTTCAAGAGGAACCCCTTGTCCAAAAGTCCCTAGGCCTAAGCTCTAGGCGGACGTTATCTAGCAAGAGCCAAATGCAGTGCTCGAGCAAGTCAAATGAGCTCAGTAAGATAGACATAAGGCTTTTTAGCCTAAGTCGAGCAAAACTCTACCATGCATGGTTAAGCAGCATTACACTTGAGCATAAATGAAAATAGGAAGTCCAACACTTAGAAAATTTTTTACTCAACAAGCATATTCAAAGTCAATTCAACATAGAAGATAAGAATGTGTGCACACGAGCAGTCAATAGAGTTGTTCAACATGTATTTTTTTTATTTCATTAAAATGATTACATATGTAAAAAAAAAAAAAAAAAAGAAGAAGTCCAAGTTATTCAGCAGCAGGAACATCATCAGCAGCAGCAGGAGCATCCACAGGAGGGGCAGGAGGAAGGACACCATCGGGAGCTTCAACAGGAGGGGCAGGAGGAAGGACACCAGCAGGAGCTTCAGCAGGAGGGGCATTGGAAGAAGAGGGAGCCGTCTCCGACAACACCTCGAGCTCTGGATGAAATAGCTTCGTGGTTGCTCATGTATTCTGCCACATACCCTTCTACCTTGACATGTTCGGCCTCTGGGTATGCCTTCCCAAAAGCATACATAAGGCGTCAGAATGGAGTCTACCCCAGATGTTGTACTCGAGAGCGAGATGGACCTTCAGAGTGTCAATTTGCTCTTGAAGACGAGCAGCTTCTCCCTCCGTGAGCTGCTCGTAGCAAGACATCTGAGTGTCCAGATCCTTCCGAGCATGCTTCAGCTTGTTCTTGATCTCATTCAACTCCCTCTCAAGCCCGGAGACCTTGAGTCGCACCACTGCCTTCTCTCGCAAGATTTATATTCTCGCCCAGCAGCTTCCGATTTTCTTCCTTCACTGCTCACACCGCCCAAGCTATGAACCTTGCTCAAGTTCTTCCCGGAACTCGTAGTTATCTCATTAAGCCCGGTCGCAGATGCCAAAGCTCGGAGGAGAGTCACCGAAGATATCGAACAGCTCGGAGTGCAGGACTCTATCTCATCCAAGAACCCGCTGGTCGCCTCTTCATTGAAAGCCCTCCGTAAGGCTCTGAACGGCCAGGCCGACGTTGTTCCCATGACATGGCTAGCTGGAGGATGAGCTGGGTCAGCGGTCCTTTGTCTCCCGCGAGAGGACCTTCCTCTACCCTCTCAATCGGTCGAGCGGATGAAGCAACTCGAGCAGTGGGGCGAAGCACTCGACCGCCTCGAGGTCTCTTTGAGGTGCTAGCACCTTCTACCGTCCCCACACGACGATGCAACATTTCATGCATCCCATCGCTCATCTCTTCATCTCGATACTAAATCGACTCCAAAAGCTCGCGATTTGAAAGAACAACCTGCACACGTGCTCGAGTCGACCTCCAATCGGATAAGAAGCACCCCGTGAGACCGCAAAAACAATCAAAGCAAAACAATGAGCATAGACGCGAGCGTAAAAACTAAAAGTAAATCCACGTAGGCGTATAAATGACCTTGAGTGCAAAAGTGTCACGGATCTGAGGGACCCCTCGCCACGAGTGCAGGCTGCCCCACTCTCCCCAACGAAGAAGAATTTGCTCTTCCAGCTGCCACCGGAGGCTCTGGAGATCGGTGATGGGCTTTCTACCCTTCAGCCGGAGGTAAGGTAATACCAACCAAAGATCCTCGGGGCTACACTTCACCGGTAGAGATGTCCGATTTCCCTACCGAGGGCTCACCCAGTCACACATGCTTCCACAAAACGAAGAGTCCGGAAAGGACCCTCCACCCATTCGGGTTCAATTGCCCAGGGCCGACTTGAACCCGATAGTAACCCGACCAAAATAAGGCTCGAGAGGCACTCTAACCCTCCATTCAAGCACTCCAAGTAGAGGTCAGTATATCCTTGGGGACTACCGATTTCACCCCGCCTCAAGAACCTTAAAACTACACTATCGTGTATATTGTAAGTCTTCCTAAGTCTATCTAAGTCCGAGGGAGTGGTTTCACACCTCGTGAGGTCAACGGGTATTCCCCACGCTCGCACCTTCGACCGGCCCTCGTCCTTCGTCGCTACCGGGTCTCACCCACGTGCAACTCTCTCTCGGACTAGAATCCCTCACGGGATTATGCTAAGGGGTCAGGCCTCACTAGAAGAGGAAGAGTCCTCCCATGACATCCTACGGGCCTCGAGGGATTTGACATTTTCCTAAGGGTGTGAACTAACCAAGGCGTGAGAAGAAACAGAGTAGTGGCGTGAGACTGAAGAATGGCTTGTACCGAACACGAAAGGAAGTGTGGTTGGTCGGAAATCACCTTGACGGAAGAAGAAGAACAAGAAGTGGCTGAGAGCAAATTAATTGTGAGTTCGAACGAAAAGTAGGCAAACAGAGGAACAGTCAAGAAGTTGAGATTTTAAAGAGGTGAACGCTGTCCCTTCGATCAGGCGGCAGTGCTTTCGAGGACACGACCTTTAGGTCACGTCCTTTCGAATTTCAAATGCACGGCTAGGATCAACCCACGCGTCCCGCCTTAAAGGTGAAGTGATCGAGGTGTGAGACAACTGGAAAGCATGGGAAGAGTAAAAGGCCGCGACTCTACCATCATTATCGAAGTTTCAGCCTTATCTCGCCTCACTCAAAAGACTAGAAACCGGGGACCGTGTTTGGGTAATATCAGACAGCCCCTCAAGCCTTTCCACCGAGTAAAACACCCCGAGGACGACCTTAGCCCGAGCAGCTCTTCCGTCAAAGATGGTCATGGTCGAGGGATTCAGAGTCGCCGAGCCCCGAGCACTCCATCGCCGCCGAGGTCGCCCCGGTCAAAGCCGGTCAAGGTCGAAGCTAGCACCTTCGCCGCCGAGGTCGCCCTTCGTGTCAAAGCCGGTCAAGGTCGAAGCTAAGCACTCTTTCGCCGCCGAGGTCGCCCTCGTGTCAAAGCCGGTCAAGGTTGGAACCGAGCACATCTTTCCCGCCGCAGAGATCCACGAGCACGACTAGGCAAAACCCGACCTGTGGCAACCCGACCCGCTTTCTCGTAATCCCGCACACCTTTTAATGTCTCGATCGGATCCCACATGGTGTGGTGGTGATACTATTGCCGGTGGCCGGCACATGCCTCCAAGGTGTCATCATTCATAGCGCACTTGCCCGACATGGTGATCCGCCACGTGAATCCAAGTTATGGGACAACCGCCATCCCTAGGAAATATTCCGCCAAACCCTACCGTAGAGGGACTCGGATACCACTAGCGTGGAGTGGACAACCTGAAATGGAAAGAGCGGGAAAATGGAGTATAAAAGGAAACTAAGGGAAACGTTATAAGGGTTGGCAATTTTCATTCACAAAAGATCCGTAAGTTCAAACAGATTCTTCTTATTCTAATTTCTCTCATCTGATTTTTCTCGAGAAAACACCATACTTATCCAAAAAGGGGGCGAAATAATACCCCTTTCATCTTTCTCGGTCTCCCTCACTAAGGGAATACCAAAAGACAAACCCGACATCGACTTGAGCGTCGGAGGGTTTTCGCCGAACACGCCCGCGACCCCGGCCCGGTTCAGTGAGTACAGGTCCGTGAGATCTCTGCTCAAGAAGACAGCAGAATAGGACGAAGTGAGGTAATCCCGCCGAGATCGAGCCTATCGCGAGCGTAAGGATCGAGGCACCGCTTGAAGCCATGAAGATAAGGTTCAAACAGTCCCGCCGAGCTGCTTGGAGGCACCGCTTGAAGGTTCGAGGCAATCGCTGAGGCATGCGGAAAAACTACATCAATAATTATTCAATTTTTATTTTTTTTAATAAGAAATTAAATAAGGTAGAAGGCAAAAGGAGAGAAATTTTGGCAAAATGAAATAAATTTTGCATTAATTTAAGAAAATGTAAATATAATAAAGGAAGTGAGTAGGAGTGGGGATCGAAGCTAACAATATGGACTCATATCTGCCTCAGACGTGACTCGGGTACACGAAATTTTTGGCAAATTGTTACGAGGCAAACGGTATGTGACCATTTAGAAATTTTCGTTCGGCTGTAGCATTGAGCATTATCTCAAAGGCTTGTTCAATGCATGATTTCAGCTTCTGAGAATCTATGAAACCATCTTCCACTACTACAGAAAGCCTTAGCTCTTCCATGTAGCTCATAATTATCCTGAGAGACTCTTTCAACAATCAAATTAAATTAAGCATCAGTTATTCCAGTTTGAACATTTCGTATTTGTTTGGGTCTTGCTTGTGCATGCATTCTAACCAAAATGACCAATTGATATGAATACCTGACGTGCACCGACCACCGCAAAGTATAAGCCTTTAACTGTCTGATTAGCCAAAGCCATTTTTTCCACCGGCCCAATCAGATTTGTCATCCCCATACTCGTATTCTTCAGTGTGCTGTGAATAAATCAGCTGTTGCCTGCAATTAATACAAATTAAATTCAAATAAAAATTGGATACTCTCAATATACCTAATTAAACTATTGACTAGGAATGGATATGAAGTAATTATTATGCATGACTCTCACAGGACAAAATTAATAATTAATATTGCATACTTGAGGGCCTCTAAATTTTTTCAAAATCTCCAAAACCCTACCGGTTAGATAAACAACTAAAGAATTTTTCTTGAATTTCATGATTTGTCGAGCTTTCATGACAAAATCGAGTGGGTTTGAAGACCAATCATAAGTTAACTCAGGTATGGATACATGTAGGAAAGCAAAATAACTGCCCCACGGTGCCTTAGCGTCAGGTTTCACCATATCCTTCACCGACTCGTAGCTTCGAAAAGCCCTTGTGTTGAGCAGTACCAATGCTGTAGATTTTGCATTGCTTGAGTCATGCCTCAATTCTTGCATGTATAACCGAGTCCCCAAGAAGATTATTGCGGTAACAAAACATCATTAATAGTCTGCAATTAAGAAAATCAATGTAATCGTTGTATATGCAGTGATTGCAATGAGCAATGAAGACGACATGTATTTTTTTTTTATTACATGTATTTTTTACCACCATATATATAAGAATTTCTTGTTGATATGACTATGTTGTGTTGTAATAAATATGCATTAAATGCCCTTAATCTTGCATTTCCAATTAAACACATATTTTAGGAAAAATTTGAGATTTACATTGATTAGCCATGAATCCAAGCTTAAAACACGTTATGGAGCTTGTATGGATTGCCAAGAAATTGATCCAACTCTGTAAAGCTGCTGCCTTCACCTCATATTAAAATTGCTTGAATATACTGTGTATATGAACAGTGAAATCGGGAGAGAAACGAGCGAGAGAGGTGCACTGCACTCATTCCCCAGTTTTTTCAACAGTTAACTCCCAATGGGCTGAAGTCACTTATAT
This sequence comes from Murraya koenigii, assembly GCA_025617385.1. Taxonomy (NCBI): domain Eukaryota; kingdom Viridiplantae; phylum Streptophyta; class Magnoliopsida; order Sapindales; family Rutaceae; genus Murraya; species Murraya koenigii. The sequence goes on from CM046815.1 coordinate 22,044,449, forward strand.
ACTGTGGCTGAGTGCAGGGACCCCTCATGTGTTAGTACAAAATTGTCCATCTCATTATGAGCTATAATAATACAATTAAAGGTTATACTTGTCCATAATATACTATCATATAGGGTATGACAAAATCAGACTCATTAACACAATATTTGATCACTTAATACATGAGTCTGTTAAGATTGCTCCTTAATATTTGACATTAGTCACGTATTAATTCGGTAAAGTATAAAACAATTAAAATGATTTATGCTAGTCCACCATATGTGAGAAATAAATCTAACAATCTCCCACTTGGACGGCATAAGTCATTCTAATGATAGTGTTAAAATCAAATATTTTTGAAAACAACCGAATTAATCAATATGCAACTATAGCAAAAAATCAAATGTGAGCAATCACCCAAACATCAACAAGTTCAAAATGTGTGACAAGTATCAAATCATGTGTGCACTGACAGGATGCTCCACACAACAAGATACCCATAAACACGTGACTAAGTAGTAGTATACAAGTATAATAATGAAAATAGCATGGAAATGTGATCAACATGCCTATTTCCATAAGGTCATGTCTAGCAAAATGAGATGAAATCAAAATGTCTCCTAAACCATCGCTTCTATATAACCATAATGAGACTAGATCAAAATGTCTCAAGAAGCGAGCTTCCATTTTATCATAATGAGACTAAAACCAAATGTCTCAAGGAAGCAGTGCTTTTATAATCATTATGAGACTGAAACCAAATGTCTCAAAAAAGCATACTGAAGCCAAGCCAAAATGCTTCAGTTCAAAATGCCCATAATGAGACTAAACCAAATGTCTCGGACCATAATATCCTCACGATATACATAATGCCATATTCAACCAAATGTGTACACAATATATGGCATATCAGTGTTATATAATAATATGCATGCATAATAACAAAATATGAGTAATACAAAATCTCATTTAAGTTGAAACATATAATACAAACCAGAACTCTCACTGACTCAACATATAAAAGAGGATTCTAACAATCCCATATGAGTCACATGATCCTTAAACACTTTTGGCGTTAAAGCTTTAGTAAGGGGATCAGCTAACATGAGTTCTGTAGGTATATACTCTACTGATACATAAGATAGATTAATTTTCTCTCTCACAAATAAATATTTAACATCAATATGCTTGGAGCGTGAGGAACTCCCTGTATTATGAGAAAAAGAAATAGCTGCAGAATTATCACAGTATATCGTTAATGGCCTCGGCACAACCAACAAAAAATCTAGTCCTGTGATAAAATTATGCATCCATAAAGCTTGATGTGTAGCCTCAAAACATGCTACATATTCTGCCTCCATTGTTGAATAAGCTATAAGTGTCTGCTTGACACTCTTCCATGATACAGCTCCTCCTGTCATCATAAAGATATAACCAGATGTAGATTTCTTGTCTTCCAGACAGCCTGCAAAATCAGCATCAGAATATCCAACTATATTTAAGTAGTTAGATTGCTGATATGTCAATGCAAAGTCTTTAGTAGCTTGTAAATATCTGAGCACTTTCTTTGCAGCCTTCCAGTGTTCAAAACCAGGATTGCTCAAGTATCTTCCAAGTACACCCACTGCAAAAGCAATGTCAGGGCATGTACAAACTTGAGCATACATCAAGCTACCCACAACTGATGCATATGGGACTGTTTGCATTCTAGCTTTATCTACATCATTATCTGGACATTGAGACTTGGAAAGTTTGTCACCCTTTATTATTGGTGCTTTTCCAGGAGCAAAAGACTGTAGATTAAACATTTTCAGAACACGATCAATATAGGTCCTTTGAGACAATCCTAAAACTCCTCTAGATATGTCACGAAGAATCTCTATCCCTAATACATAATGGGCTTCACCGAGATCCTTCATATCAAACTTGTATGACAACATCTGTTTTGTCTCAAGTAATAAATCAGTGTCACTAGCAGCAACCAATATATCATCTACATAAAGTACCAAAATGATGTATCTACTCCCACTAAACTTCAAGTATATACACTGATCAACAATGTTCTCCTGAAATCCAAAAGAGGTGACAATATCATAAAATTTCAAATACCACTGTCTGGACGCTTGTTTAAGTTCATAAATAGACCTTTTAAGCTTACACACCATGTTTTCTTTGCCAAGCTCAACAAAACCATCAGGTTGCACCATATACACATCTTCAAACAAGCTTCCATTAAGAAAATCTGTCTTCACATCCATCTGATGTAATTCTAAATTAAAATGAGCTACAAATGCCATGATAATATGGAATGAGTCTTTGGTAGAAACAGGAGAGTAGGTTTCTGTATAATCAATACCTTCTCTCTGAATGAAACCCTTGGCCACAAGTCTGGCATTGTATCTTTCCACCTAACCTCTGGCATCTCTTTTGGTTTTAAAAATCTATTTGCAACCAATTGGTCTGCATCCATCTGGCAATTCAACTAAGTCCCAAACCCCATTGTGATACATGGATGCCATCTCATCCTGCATGGCATGTGTCCAAGATGAAGATTCTGTACAGCTGATGGCTTCCTGAAAGGTAACAGGGTCAAATGATAAATCACCATCAATATCATGTTCCTGCAAGTAAACCACATAATCATCAGAAATTGCAGGAACATGATATTCTCAATCGGACATCAGTGACATCATCCTCCACAGCCATAGGCTCTAAAACATTATGAGGTTCAGGATCAAGAGAATGAACATCAATACGTGGTATTCCCATTGCAGAAGCTGGATAAGATGGGACATGCAAAACCACAAGTTCTTTTCTTAATGTGAGATTGTGAGGCTCAATACTCCCACTATTTTGATCATTCTCAAAATAAATGGCACGATCAGACTCAATGATTCTGGTAGTATGGGAAGGACAATAAAACCTAGAACCCCTTGAGCCTATACAATAGCCAATAAAATGACCACTAATAGTCTTCGGATCAAGTCTCCTTGATTGTGGATTATAAGGCCTCACTTCTGCTCTGCATCCCCAGACATGAAAGTGACGAAGACTAGGCTTCTTTCCTGACCATAATTGATAAGGAGTTTTGGGCACTGACTTACTGGGTACCTGATTCAAAATATAAGCAACAGTTTTCAAGGCTTCACCCCACAGAAAATCTGGTAAGGAGGAGTTGCTCAACATGCATCGCACCATGTCAAGAAGGGTACGATTTCTTCTTTCTGCAATTCCATTCTGTTCAGGAGTCCCAAGCATTGTGTACTGAGCTTCTATTCCACATTCCTGAAGAAATCTAGCAAAAGGTCCAGGATTACACCCAGTTTCATCATATCGCCCATAGTACTCACCACCTCTATCTGATCTCACTGATTTAATCCTTTTACCCTTTTGGAGCTCAACATTAGCCTTAAAGACTTGAGAAACAGACAAGGATTCAGCCTTTTCAGTAAGAAGTTCAACATGACCATAACAAGAAAAGTCATCGATGAATGTGATGAAGTACTTATAACCACCTATAGCTGTAGGAGTGAACGGCCCACAGATGTCTGTATGTATAAACTCCAGAACCTGCTGACTTATCTGAATTCTCTCTTTTCTAGTTTTGGCAGTAAATTTACCTTTGACACAATCAACACAAGTGTTAAAATCAGAAAAGTCTAGATTATGGAGAATGCCATCTTTAATGAGTCTTTCCATCCTCTGTTTAGAAATGTGACCTAACCGTTTATGCCACAACATAGAGGAATTTTCATCAACTCTTTTACTATTAGAGCTAACAACATTCATAACATGAGCATTGGATGATGATTCAACAGCATAAGTAAACTTTTGTGCCAGAACCAACTAGCTCTGAATTACGGAATAAGTAAACTTTTCTGTCACCAAAATGAAAAGTATAGCCACATCTATCCAAAATAGATACAGATACCAAGTTTCTTCTAATAGAAGAAATATAAGTTGTATCTGATAGATCCAAAAATTGGCCTGTCGCTAGGTGTAGTCTGACAACTCCTATGCTTTCAACTTTGGCCTTTACTCCATTGCCCATATGTACAATCAGCTCTCCTTCATTGGGCTCCCTCCTGCTTTTGAATTCCTGTAAAGAATTTGTTATATTAATGGTTGCACCAGTATCCAACCACTAAGTATTAGAAGGAACATCAACAAGATTGGATTCAAAGCCCACAAAAGCTACATGAATCTTCTTATGGTAACTTGTCATTTTCAGAATGTGCTCTCTCACTTCAGAAACCCCATTATACTGGGTATTAGCAAGCAATCTCAGAAAGTTACGCTTTTCAGCCTTGTCTACCTTTTTAAAAGTTCTTCCCATTGCTGCCAAATAATCTTTAGCCTTATCACATGCAGAGATGCTATCTCTTATCGTTCTATCAATGGTGTATTTCATTGTGTCCAGACAGTGTCTATTGGATTCATCCCAAGTCATCCACTCTGCCCTTTCAGTAGCAGTACTCTTATCTGTGGGCTTGGATGGTTCATCAACTCTCAAAGCCAAGTCTCTATTCAATATCGATAAATAGAACATGACGGATTCACGCCAGTCCTCATAATTTGTCCCGGTCAAAGTCTTAATGGAGGCAACTTAGATAAAGGAAAGAATATCTAGAGCTGAGAAATCAACAATAAGTATTAATAGGCATGTGAAAACAAAATCATGCCACAAACAATGATTTCTCATTTTACAATTCTCCAACAAGAAAAGAGTGCTCTAACCCACAGATAAAGGAGATAAGTTGAATATAATACCAACATTGACCTATTACCGACAGGGTAATTAAGTCACTCAGTAGAAAATACCCAATAAATCTCTTTACCTACCCAAGCATCCTACCAAGTAATGATTTACCGACAGGACAATATCATCACCCGTATGGATCTTGGTTATAGCAACAATAATCCATCACACAATCCATAATCAATAATTATAAATGGACAATAATTGCAAAACACCGAATAATTTATCATGATTGGTTCTACGATAGGTAGATACTCAATCACTCTAAATTGAAGTTTTGCCATGCATAATATTTCATACAATAACTAAAATTGAGACCAAATAAGCTTTATAAACCATAATTAAACCTTTTACCAAAATATTTAATATACCTCAATAAAATGTATGAATGCCATGCCCATAATATACAACAATGATGGATTATTTTATAATTGAAATTCTAAAAAATTGCCAAAATTAATGAAAATTTTGGACTTAAATGAAGAATTTTCAGAATTATAGCCACTGTTTATAATAACAAAACATTTGGCCCTTACTGTAAATAAAATTAAATTACTTTCTAGTCTCTAATATAATTACCCAAACTATATAGGGCACAAATAATATTTAGAGAACAGTTGGGCCATAACATAAGTTTGTAATAGATAAAGGATCCCAATGATAATTATTTCAGCTAAACAATAATTATTAAACCTATTAGGGATCCTAATGATATTATCCAATGTTGACTTTCAGTCAAGGACCAAATTAAAACTTTTGACAAACATTTGGGCTATAACATAAATTTATAAACTATAGGGACCCAAATGATAATTTCACTGCACTTCATCTCCGATGAAGCTACAGTAGCTACAGTTGCATTTTCTTGAACAACCCGATTTTGGCCACCAAAAAACATGAAAAAATTATATTTTGACTCCTTAAACATCACCCATGAATTATTCAATGACCTTTTGTTCAAATATGCTCGGAATAAAAAAATCCGAAAATAAAGAAAAATTCCATGAGTGAGTCAAAACTTGATTCATCCCCAAAAATGACCATGGTTCAATAGGAAATGCATAACCATGGGCTCTGATACCAAGTTGTAATAAATATGCATTAAATGCCCTTAATCTTGCATTTCCAATTAAACACATATTTTAGGAAAAATTTGAGATTTACATTGATTAGCCATGAATCCAAGCTTAAAACACGTTATGGAGCTTGTATGGATTGCCAAGAAATTGATCCAACTCTGTAAAGCTGCTGCCTTCACCTCATATTAAAATTGCTTGAATATACTGTGTATATGAACAGTGAAATCGGGAGAGAAACGAGCGAGAGAGGTGCACTGCACTCATTCCCCAGTTTTTTCAACAGTTAACTCCCAATGGGCTGAAGTCACTTATATACTGTGGCTGAGTGCAGGGACCCCTCATGTGTTAGTACAAAATTGTCCATCTCATTATGAGCTATAATAATACAATTAAAGGTTATACTTGTCCATAATATACTATCATATAGGGTATGACAAAATCAGACTCATTAACACAATATTTGATCACTTAATACATGAGTCTGTTAAGATTGCTCCTTAATATTTGACATTAGTCACGTATTAATTCGGTAAAGTATAAAATAATTAAAATGATTTATGCTAGTCCACAATATGTGAGAAATAAATCTAACATGTTGCACCATCTCTAACATAAATCACATTTTCTCCTATCGATAATCAATGGATATTGGAACCAAGTTTTCTTTCCATATACAATTTATTTTTTTATTTTACCTTTCAAAAGGTAAAGAGATGAACAAAATACAAATCAACTTTTAAACCCCTACATTCCTTATAACTCAAATGAATGGTAAAATAGGAGCCGTGCATATACAACTTATGTATTTTCCTTTAAAGAGTAATTTTTTTACAAAACCTGGGTCGATTATTTCTCTTCAAAGGATGATATATGTAGGGGATAGCGTGTCCACAGAACTAAAGCATAAATTTATACGATAACAATGAACATAATTAAAATTAGAGCATTAATTATTGTTATTGGTAACCTAAGAAAGGAAGTGAAAGTTATAAATAATAACCATTTATTGTTATTGGTAATCAGTACCTAAGAAAGGAAGTGAAAGTTATAATTCATAACCATACCGCATTGATTTTAGTCTTAATTTGTTTGATGCAATCAAGAGAGAAGGTCATTGTTGCTACCCTGACCGGCCGGAACTCCACTCCATCATCTCCAGATCGTATCGGAGTTTGATCATCTTCAACCCTCGTACTCTTCACGAAGCTCCAACAAAAATCTGATACAGTGTTTGAAACCATAGAAAAAATCTAAAGCATCCTCTGAAAATGCTGCCATTACTTTCATCCTTTGCCTTCGAGGGCAAACGAACAGAAGGTAATGTCAATGGAAGAGAAGGATCTTATCAGCCCTTTGAAAACATGAAAGAAGAGCACCAATCAAAGAAAATCTATCGCCAAGTGAATGATGAAGCTTGTATATCAGAGTACAAGATGCATGGCTTGTAGGGGATTTGATTAGATGAATTTCCCATAAAGGGTGGCTTTGCGGAAGCTTTTGCATTCCTATTTCTGAAATGTAGTCACCAAGGTACTTGTCATAAGACTTTGGTGACAACCTGAAGGGAAAATGGGAAATCTGACATGGTTTTTTAGCTTCGCTTCAACTCTCTTCCATTGTTTTGCTCCATTTTCATCTCTAACCTGACAAATTCCATGGCTTTAATTAATTATTTAGTGAAAGACAGAATCATGCATATATATGTTGGGATTATGTGCTCTTTAAAGCATATAGATTTTTTGATTAATAAAATATTTCAAGTATTTATTCAGATATTTTGAATTGCATTAATATTTTGGGTAAAGTCCATTTAATCATATTATATGTATTTATGCAATCACCATGTGGATTCGCAGAAGACATAAATACAAGTTATCTTATGATTAAATAAATTAAGTTTGCAGTTTATAAATAAAGTTGGGCACTTTATTTAGGTATAGACTGTAATAATTTCATTGAGTGATTTGTCTTAATCATGTATGAATTTATTGATGTAGTTTGTCTACATTGAACTGGATCAATATGAGATTTAATTAACCTAGTAATAACTGTCAGATTTATTAAATCTCATAGGCATTGATTTACTGTAATCTTAATCTTGAGTTAGTTATGATTTCATGATTGTAGTTGTATTTCATTTGAGTTACCAATGGGCATGACATACACATGTAGTCTAGATTACCCTGTATCTTGGTGGAAGCAATTACGAGTATTGAAATTATAGATTAACAATATAGAATTTGTACGACACATCTCTTGATGGGTTTTCGATTATGATCATAGAATTCTGCGGCGAGTGTCTCAACATAAATAAGTATGTTGAAATGATCATTAGAGAAAACTAGTAAGTATCAAGGAAAAAGATGTAATTAAATTGATTGGATAGTTGAGATATCAATTTAAATTAACGATGTGGTACAAAGGATTGTGCAGTAAAGAAATCAATGTGGCTTGGGCGAATAATATTCGAGCATACAATTATGGAGGTCAGTTCCAATCTTATAGTGGAGTACAATTGGAATTAAATAATTATATTTGTTTAATTACAAATTTAATTATTGTAGCCACTATTGTATGTTCCCAAATGATCCCTGAGTTAGCACATTTAATTGACAACACCATCACTGGACCCAAAAGCAAGAAAAACTAGCATATTAGATGAATATTATAATTATAATATTTGTTAAGGCCTATTATGTTATATTCAAGTGTAAATGGGGGCTTGTAATATTTTACAAGGTGGTCTCCTATTTAGTTACACATTCCTTCCACTTTTAGGTAAGTGGAGAGATAGTTAAAAGAGGAATTCTATTTTAAATAGAAATCCTAATCCTAACATACCAGGGTTTTTCATAAGATATTATAAAAGGAGAAATATTCTCTTATTTAAGGGATAGGAGAAGAACCCCAGGTTTTTTAAGAAAAAAAAGAAGACATCTAAGAGGTGCTAGTTACATTTTGAGAGTGGTGAAACAGAAGCCCACACGTCCAGTGTTGATCAAACTTGAGTCATAGCCTGGAAGATCGTTTGGAGGCGGATCTACAATTCTCAATTGTTCATCTTCTCAAAATATCAAGGTATGAATTTCTAGATTACTTAATTCTTATATATTGTATGAGATCGGTCCTAAAAAGGTTTTAATTGAAAAATTAAAAAACCTAGTTTTATTCCCTTTAATTGGTATCAGAGACATCTCATAATAATGTATAAGAATTTCGTAAGAAATCTATCTTGTTTATTATGTATTAGAGTGGCACAATTTATTTAGATATATATTATGTGTTAATATATGAATAAAGCATGCTTGGATTGTCTCAATTCATGGTTAGAAATTTGTTTATATTTTGTTTTGGATTTGTAACAAAAAAGGTGGTCTATTATCACCATGTTTCCCTTTTGATTTAATTTTATGCTTTTAGATTTTTTGTAATTATTAGGGTTGTAACATATAACAATCTGTAAAATAAAAAAAAGGGATTTTTCGGAGCAGCATCGCTCGCGGAAGAAACAGAAGCAGCAACAGTGCTTGCGATTCGTCCATGGCAAACAGCAGCAGCAGCAACTCCCCGCAAACAGCAGTAACTCTCGTCAGCAACCTGCAGCAGCTTGCGGCGTGAAGTGACTGCAGCTCATCGTTGTCATGCAGCTAGAGCAATAGGCGAGCCTACTGCTGCGCAGCGGATGCGACTCACGCTGCAGCGAGCGGGAGCTGGCGGTGGCACGTTCTGGTCGACAGCGATGGGAGATGACCGGGAAAATGGACAAACGGCAGCTGCTACGGTTTGGTGATGGCGGCTGGAGAAGAAAATATGGGAGTAGGGTTTTTAGTGGTAATTATCACTCAGGCCCCTAATCTCTGCAATATTTTCAGATTGGCAAAACTAATATACTATTATGCATTAAAGTCTAAAAATAATTTTGGTCTTGGTAAATCCTAGTTTTAAGTATAATAAAATTTGGGCTTAATGGATTAAAATGCATGGATATAGTTTAACAAATTAAATCTATTTTTGGTCCAAAAGTTTTACTTAAAATTTTATTTTATTTTAAAATTAAAAATTTGGACCAATAGTAAATTTAAAGCCCACATTAGCCAAGGTCATCAACAAAGATAATCCAAGAGAAGAAGATATTGACATGAAGCCTAATGAAGATTAGGCTTAGGGTTAATATTTTTTATTATGAAAACCATGAATTGAGATTATTTAATTTTTCTATATGTTGTGTTTTGGATGTGAACATGCCATGATAAACATGTCATATAGAATAGGAAGTGCCACTCTATGCATAATAGTATATGTCATTCACATAACATGAATTCATGCATATTGTTTGAAATTTGCAAATGCTTAATAATATAATATATCAATTAGATAATATTATAGGAAGCATGCAATTAACAATATATATGTTTTAAAAGGAAAAACCAAACTTTAAAATATTGAGTGGGAGAGGGAAAATTCAAGATAATTTTCCCACGAGCTCCATTGTTAGTTCAATAATAAAATTATATATATATCTCGACTTCATGATATGGTGATGCTCCCTACGGAGGGTATATATATTAGACATTTTATTTGATGAACTTCTTTAAAGATAAAATTGAAATATTTTTTCAATCTGTTGATTACCCTAACGGTGGCTACATGATATGAAAAATACGTAGATTGAAACAATGGTTATACACTCAACAAAAATTTGTTATTAACCTTCCCAACGAAGCTCTGTTAACAAAATTTTGGCCCTAAAAGATAACGATAGTTATTTATCATGTTAAGACATGAAAGTAAATAATCTAATGGTTAATTGGGTCTGGTACGTGGCGGCATGACTTCCCCAACGGATAGCTTGCTAAAGCGGTACTAGATTATCGTTACAATAAAATAAAATATGTTTATGGTTTTTTGCATTTTAGAATTTTATTGTGAATTTTATATCAATGTATTTATGCATGTATGTTTATTTTTCAGAAAATGTCTTCCATCAACCCCTTGTTAATCATCCTGGTTAAAAATGAACTCACTAGTGAAAATTACTTAGATTGGAAACGCAATCTATTTAATATTCTCACTGCTAAAGACTACAAATATATTCTGACCCAGTAATGCCCTCCAGTACCAATGTTATACGATTATAGAAATCAGAAGGAGTCATATAAGAAATAGTGCAAGGCTAACAAAATGGTTAAGCGCTATATATTGGCTTCGATTTCTATGGAACTGTAGAACAAACTTCGGGGCATGGAAACAGCCACTAAAATATTGGCTAGTCTCCATCAGATGTTTGGGCAGAATCCTGATTCTGCCAGAGAAGCAGCGTTAAAACGTGTCACTGACACCAAGATGGTAGAGGGTACAAGAGTTCGTGATCATGTCCTCCAAATGATGGACTATTTGAATGAAGTTGAGATTCGTGGTGTTGATATCGATGATAAAACAAAGATCAACATGGTGATTGAATCTTTACCTTATACATTCAGAGAGTTTAAGGTCAGCTATATCTTAAGCGATAAAGATATGACCTTAATTCAATTGATGTACTGAACTACATGCTATAGAAGAATATTATCATAGCAAAGAAGTTCCTAAACAAGAATTCTCTTTAAAACCTAAGTCGAAAGACAATGGTAGGCAAAGAGAATTGACACAAGGAATCGATCTACTAGAAAAGATGGCAAGTCGAAAGACAAGTGCTTCAAGTGTGGACAGAAGGGTCATCGGAAGAAAGATTGTCCTAAGATTATTAAAATCAGGTACAAGAAATCTTTAAGCTTCCTAATTTGTTCAGTTTCTAATGATTAATGCAATAGTGAATTATGAGATAACTAATTTATTTGTAGATTCATTTATTTGGTTTTCAGGAAACCAAGAGATTAAGTGAAGAAAGCTTTAAGCGAGATGAGAAAATGTACTAGTTTATATCAACTGAGAGGAATAGATCAATTTTATGAGACTTTAAGTTTTGATATTTGTCTTTGTATTCCAAACATTAGAGGAATTTAATTTTGGTGGCTTGTTTTTAATAAACGAAGCACTACTTGTTATTTTTGATCCTCTGTTAATAACTCATTTTTTATACTTTACAAAGATAATTAATATCATATAAGTCTATTGATCTGTTCAAAGCAAGATATAATAATAAAAAGTATATTATTTATCTAAGAAAAGAAATGTTTTTCCAAAACCAATGGCACTTCTAATATTTATGCTTAAATCATATAAACTATAATAAGATTTTATGAGAATGATTAACAATAGGTCCTTCCTAACCTATTTGAGGTTGATCATTGATACTCTACAAATCTTATTTAGAAGAGTAATATGACAAGGTAGCTCCTTTTGAGCTAAAAGAAAGCGTAATATTGTATTACATGGAATTAGTGCATACAAATGTATGCGAACTAATTAGTTTACATGTAAGTAGAGGTTATGAGTATGTTATCAATCTAATTGATAAATATTCATCGCATTTATGTTTTTCTAAATGCGTCATGATTCCGTGGCTTTTGAAATTCAAAAGAGTACATGGATAAGACAAAGAAGTAATTAGACAAGAACATAAAAGAGTTTTGATCTAATCGAAGTAAAGAATATCTCTCTAGAGAATTCAAAGTCCATTTGGTTGTAAAATGGGATAAATTCCCATTTATAATGAACATTGTGACATAATAATGTTACTATATGGACAAACAAGATTCTTTTGGATAAAATAAGATATATACTTAGTGATTTATCATTTACCTTTTTATTCTAGATACCGATGATTTAAAACTGCATAGACTATTGAACTTAGTTTTATCTATATCAGTGCCTATTACTCCATGGAATTATGGATATGTCACAAACTTAATTTATGACGCATCTATAGTTGGAGATTCACTAGTATTTATACTAAAATTATAGGCAGAAAAGATGGATTCATGTTCAAAAGTATGCATGTTTTCGGTATTCTAAAGGAATAAAAGAGAGTATAATTTATAGATCTCAAGATAGGAATGTATTTGTAAACATACACTATACTTTCCTTGAGGAAGACTATATAAATGACTTATAACCTATGAATAAGGTAAAACTAAAGAAATCATAAGTAAAGAGATCAGATTGATGCTCAGTTTTCTATAAGCATAGAAAAGAGCAAGAATGATTAATAAAATGATTATCCCTAAACAAATTATCACTTTTAGAACCTCATCGTAGTGGGAGGGTAACTAGATTACAAACAAGATACATGTTATTGAGAGAAACCTATACGGCTATCTCATATGAACATGTGTAAAATCCCACTAGATATAATGAAACTCTAATAGATAGTGATGTTGAACATTGGAAAAGGGCTATGAATCAAGAAATGGAATCTATGTATTCCAATAAAATCTGGAACTTGTAGAAGACACCAAATGGGGTAAAACCCATTGGATGCAAGTGGATCTATAAGAGGAAAAGAGGAGTAAACAGAAGGATGGAAACATTTAAAGCAAGATTAGTAGCCAAATGGTTCACTCAAAAAGAGGGAATCGACTATGAGGAAATGTTTTCTCTGGTTGCTATGCTTAAATCCATCAAAATTGTGCTCTTTATTGCTGCATTGCTAGATTATGAAATTTGGCAAATGGATGTCAAGACTGCCTTTCTTAATGGGCATCTTGAAGAAGACATCTTTATGCAGCAACCAGATGGATTCATACAAAAAGGCGAAGAACACTTGGTATGCAAGTTGCAAAGATCCATCTATGGATTGAAGCAAGTATCCCAGTAGTGGAACATCAGATTTGATCAAGCGATGAGATCGTTTGGATTCATTCAGAATATTGATGAACCATGTGTATACAAGAAAATTCAGGGAAAATATGTAGCCTTCCTAATTCTTTATGTAGATGATATTCTCCTTATCGGAAATGATGTAGGAGTATTGGCTATTATAAAGAGTTGACTAGCAAAACAAATTGATATGAAAGATCTGGGAGAAGCCAGTTATATTCTTGGTATCGAGTTGCTACGAGACTAGAAGAATAAAACGATAGCTTTGTCTCAAGTGGTCTATATCAATAAGATATTAGCTAGATTTAGCATGGTAAATTCTAAGATTGGTTTGTTACCATTCAGACATGGAATTTTATCCTCTAAGGATCAATCACCTAAAAATTCTAAGGAGATAGAGAAAATGAGACGAGTTCCCTATGCGGAAGCTATGGGAAGTCTCATGTATGCCATGCTTTGCACTAGACCAGACACATGTTTTGCGTTTGGGATGGTTAACAGATATCAATCTAATCCTGGACCTGAACACTGGACTGCTATCAAGCATATAATGAAGTATCTGAAAAGAAGCTAAGGATTATATGCTTGTGTATTCTGGTGATGAACTTACTCCAGTGGGTTATACTGATTCTGACTTTATGTCAGATAAGGATTCTGAAATGTCTATTTCTGGCTATGTGTTTACATTAGGAAGTGGAGCTATTAGTTGGAGGAGTGCGAAACAATCTTGTATCGCAGACTCCACAACAAAAGCTTAAAGTGTGGCTGCATCTGAGGCTACAAAAGAAGCGGTACGGCTCCACAAGTTCCTTCAAGATCTTGAGGTGGTATCTGCTGCAAGTGCACCACCTAAATTATTTTTCGATAATAAATGGTGCAGTGGCTCAATCAAAAGAACCAAGAAACCACAAGAAACAAAAACACATTGAGATGAAGTTTTATCTCATATGGAAATAGTGTAGAAAGGTTATAACCTACACTTAGAGTCCTACAAGCATGTGCAATTTGCGGATATGCTTTGAGAGTTAGTGGGAGATTGTTGGGATTATGTGCTCTTTAAAGCATATTGATTTTCCGATTAATAAAATATTTCAAGTATTTATTCAGATATTTTGAATTCCATTAATATTTTGGGTAAAGTCCATTTAATCATATTATATGTATTTATGCGATCACCATGTGGATTCGCAGAAGACATAAATACTAAGTTATCTTATGATTAAATAAATTAAGTTCATGATTGATAAATAAAGTTGAGCACTTTTGTTTAGGTATAGACTATAATAAATTCATTGAGTGATTTGTCTTAATCATGTATGAATTTATTGATGTAGTTTGTCTACATTGAATTGGATCAATATGAGATATAATTAACCTAGTAATAATCTATGAGACTTATTAAATCTCATAGGCATTGATTTCTTGTAATCTTAATCTTGAGTTAGTTATGATTTCATGATTGTAGTTGTTATTTCATTTGAGTTACCAATGGGCATGACATACACATGTAGTCTAGATTACCCTGTATCTTGGTGGAAGCAATTACGAGTATTGAAATTATAGATTAACAATATAGAATTTGTACGACACATCTCTTGATGGGTTTTCAGTACTTGATCATAGAATTCTCTGGCCAGAGTGTCTCAACATAAATAAGTATGTTGAAATGATCATTAGAGAAAACCAAGTAAGTATTAAGGAAAAGATGTAATTAAATTGATTGGACAGTTGAGATATCAATTTAAATTAACGATGTGGTACAAAGGATTGTGCAGTAAAGAAATCAATGTGGCTTGGGCGAATAATATTCGAGCATACAATTATGGAGGTCAGTTCCAATCTTATGGTGGAGTACAATTGGAATTAAATAATTATATTTGTTTAATTACAAATTTAATTATTGTAGCCACTATTGTATGTTCCCAAATGATCCCTGAGTTAGCACATTTAATTGACAACACCATCACTGGACCCAAAAGCAAGAAAAACTGGCATATTAGATGAATATTATAATTATAATATTTGTTAAGGCCTATTATGTTATATTCAAGTGTAAATGGGGGCTTGTAATATTTTACAAGGTGGTCTCCTATTTAGTTACACATTCCTTCCACTTTTAGGTAAGTGGAGAGATAGTTAAAAGAGGAATTCTATTTTAAATAGAAATCCTAATCCTAACATACCAGGGTTTTTCATAAGATATTATAAAAGGAGAAATATTCTCTTATTTAAGGGATAGGAGAAGAACCCCAGGTTTTTTAAGAAAAAAAAGAAGACATCTAAGAGGTGCTAGTTACATTTTGAGAGTGGTGAAACAGAAGCCCACACGTCCAGTGTTGATCAAACTTGAGTCATAGCCTGGAAGGTCATTTGGAGGCGGATCTACAACTCTCAATTGTTCATCTTCTCAAAACATCAAGGTATGAATTTCTAGATTACTTAATTCTTATATATTGTATGAGATCGGTCTTAAAAAGGTTTTAATTGTAAAATTGAAAAACCTAGTTTTATTCCCTTCAATATATACAAACATTAAAAATATAGATAGAGAGATGTTACCATTATTGAGGAGAAACGGGGGCTGATGGAGTGGAAAACGCCCTTAACCAATATCCACTCTTGATTATTGGGCCGAAACTGTTACACATATGACACCGCCTCCTCCAATGCCCTTGCACAACGATAATTTAAATTTGATAAAAAGATATAAATGAATTACCATCCAAAAATTATAATCCACCATCAATTTTGGGAATATCAATTAGCTGCTTTTGTTGAATATTTTTGAATATTCTCAAGCCGATTTTGGTATCGCTTTTTCATCACTATTACATCTTGTATTAATCGGTGGAGTTCATACAAGTAAAGCTTTACAACCCTGAAAAATTATTTTCTTGTCAATAACTATTTTGTTAAAACTCGTATAATTACCCAAAAAAAAAAACAGAAATTGCTTGGTAAAAATGACCGGTAACCAAATTCCTATGCAAAGCTAAGGGGAATTCCATGCATGTTTTTGACAATTATTAGTGTCTTTTGTATTAATCGTATAATTAATTACCTTAATTATAAGTTTTTAAAGTCATATTGTGAAATAATTATTGATGCTATTTTACGCTTGCTCTCGAGTAGGGTCATAAACTTACGCTCACAGGGATGCTCGAGTAGGAATCCTTGTCAATCTCGGTTTCATCTATTCACCGAACAACGATTTCCTTGGGCTGCGCTCACAAAAACAAGGTCGATGAATCGGGTTATTCTTTTTGTATCCCTCTTTGTTTGAGAGACCGGAGAAATAAAGTGATTTCTGGATAAAAGTGGCAATAATAGAGAGAATTAAAAAGACCAAAAGGAGGAGGAAGAAGAAGAAGGAGAATCTGAAGCCGAAGAAGCCCTACAACTTACACTTGATTCATACTTATCTTTCTGTTTTCCGCCATTTTTCTTGAGGTAGCCGTTCCGCGTTAATGATGTCCGGGTCCCTCGGCGGTAGGGATTCTGCGGCACACCTTGGGGATGCGAGATGTCGGTAGGTACGGGTTCCTGCGGCCTAATGATAGTGCCAGGCATGCGCGTACGAAATGATGACATTGTGGGGGCGTGTGTCGGCCATCCATAATAGTGACGACACCATACCGCGTGGGGTATCGGCTAGGCATCGATCGTCGCGTTGAGTTGTCGGAAGGAGGGGTCGAACTGTTTTGAGCCGGCTATGCTCGAATCTTGCATTCTCTTTGTGCCGTTCTTTGGTGTGACCGAGGCCATGCCAAGGGCTTGAAGACCTCGGCGGAAGAAGAAGCTCGGGGTTCGACTAGCCTTGGGGCACTTGACCTTGACTAGCTTTGGCGCCTACTAAGGCCGTCTTCGTGCCAGCGGTCAAGTCTTTTACTCGAGTTGGGTTGACCTCAAGAGGGCCTGCTCAGTATTACCCAAACACTAGTCCCCTAGTTTCCAGTCTTTGGAGTGAAGAGAGACATGACTGAAAACTTCTTGTTTGGGCCGGCTTCCCGACCTTTTTATCTTCCCATGCTGATCTGTTCACCCTTTTTTTCATTTCACATTTAATGCGAGACGCGTAGATGGATCCGGGCCGTTCGTTTGAATTTTGAAGAGGCGGTTACTTAAACAGTCGAGTCCCTTGAGAGGCGTGCTGTCTGTTGATGAGACGTTCTTTTCCCTTTAAAAACTCTCAATCTCTTCACTGTGCTTATTATTTTCGATCTTTGCTTAAACCAGGATTAATTTGCTTGCAAGTGCTTCTCATTTTCCTCCTTGTCGTCGCTGCTATCTCCCTTCGTAAAATCTATCTCAGGTATAAACCTCTCTCCCTCTTCTTGTTCTCGAAAGAAGGCATACTCTACAAGCCAGTTTCCTCTGTCATGTCAGCATATACTATTATCCAATCGGGGAACCTTCATTCCCCCTGCTGTATCGAATTCTTCATTTTTTGGGTTTCTGGTTCCCATTTGGTAGGTTGTGTCCATAGGAAATATGTCAGACACACAACAACCTCGTCAGATGTCGTCTGAAGAATCATCTTCTTCAGTGACTACGAACCAAATAGGATAGTTACAGATGAGAGACCCAAGCCGAGGGGTCGTGGTTGTGGGGGAGACCCGACCACAACAAGGGGAGAGGGTTAGCCAAAGGTTGGAGGGTGGGTGGTTCCCCATTGATTTTATGAGGTGTGAGACTTCACACCCGATGAAGGGTGACATGCCCGCTAGTCCTCCCAGAGGTATGTCACCCTCTATTTGGAGTGTTTCGGTGGGGGTTAGGTTGCCTCTCAACCTTACTTCGTTACGGTTACGCCTGAATTTGTTTGGCTCGAGGCGGTTGAACCCCGATGGGTGGAGGGTCTTGTCTGGTTTGTATGTCTTTGTGGAGGTGGTGTAACTTGGGCGAGCCATCGGTAGAGGAGATAAAACATCTCTACCAATTGAAAAGTAGCTCAATGATCTTTGGTTACTATCTATCTCGCCTGGTTTGAAAAGCAAGAAACCCATTACCGATCTCCCTACCTCTGGTGGCAACTGAAAGGGCAAGTTTTTCTTTGCCGGGGGAGATTGGGGGCAAGCTGCTTCTACCTTTGAAGGGGTCCCTCCGATTCCCTCTCATTTCTGCACCCCATGTCGTCTGCTGTTCAATGCATTTTTACTTTTATTTATCTGCTCGCATTTCTTCTCACCAATCTATCTTGGTTGTTATTGCAGTATCTTGGAGTGCTTCTTATCGGATTGGGGAGGAGCTTCAATCGCGCGTCAACACTGCCCTTGACAATGCGAGCTCGTGCAGGGAGCTACTCTCCGTCCATAATCCTGTTGAGTTTGGCCTCGCTTCTTAAAAGGAGATGAGTGGTGTTCTTTCTCGGCTAAAGAGGCTAGTGAACACCTCAGATCGTCCAAGCAGCTCCTCTACTCAAGCGAAGCGGTCTCGACCGACAATGCCACCTTGCCGATTAGGATTACACCTTCTACTCAGAAGACTGAGTGAGCAGCAGAGGGTACGGCCGAAGAGGCCGAGGACCGCCGTTCAGCTCGATCTCGAGCGGGACATGTACTGAGAGCAACAGCGACTTAACGTTGCCTACCCTACGTCAAGGATTTTGTGAGGCAAATGGAGGAGAAGATCACGGAGGAGTGGAGGCTTTCAATGCTAGTGATCCGGCTAGCTCTGCTCCACCGCCTCTCCTCCCGTGTCATGGGCTGCGCCTGCGCCTTCAAGACCAAGACCCTATACTCGAGGAAGAAGGTCAAGGCCGAGAATCAATGTTTGAGGCGAGTCTCGAGCGGAAGGACGAGCGAGCCATGAAGCTTCGTACGGAGATCTCTACTTTCGAGGAGAAGGCGCCCTTCTCGATTCCAAAGTACTCGAGCTAGAGAAAGAGCTTTCTGCGTTCGGGACGAGTGGTGAATGCTCAAAAGGATTTAGATGTGCGGTGGTATTCTTTTGAGAGGACCTTGGAGGCGAGACTTCTCGTCTTGAGAGGAAGGTGGACTCCATGGAAGGCCGACTCATGACGAATACAATGACGGGGTGACTTTCGACTATGAATGCCTTGTGTCCAGTCTCGAGCAAGGAATATCCCGATGTGGACATGTCCAAGCTCGAGGCGGGTGTTGATGTGTACATGCTCGAGCATTATGCCCCGAACCAAGAGCCGAGAGTCCCCAATTCGAGGCCCTGCAGGGCTGAAGAGGCCGCTCTCCCTCTGCCGAGATTCCCTCACTGCTGCTGCCGTCACGGAGGCGCTTAGTCCTCCAAGGACCCCGCCTAACTGCTAGCCCAGATGCTCAAGCCACTTGACAATAATTTTTTTTTTACTTTTACTTGTAACTTTGGCAATTTGAAATGAATAAAGGAACCAGATTATCCATTTTTGGCTTTACATTTTTAGTCTGTTCTAAATTCCTTGTGAGATGGGTTTTCAGCAGGCTTTAAGTCTTTCCCTCGTCCTCGGCATTCTGGCCTACTTCTGTTTGTCTTGCCCATTTGCCAAGACACGATTAACTAGATTGATTCCTTTATAAATTTCAGTTGTTTTACCTTACTAAATCAGGCCTTAAGATCTATGGCCGTAGTACCTTTCTCAGTGAGCTTATCGTGCTCGTACTCATCCTGACTGTGCTTGGCTCTTCGTCTTGCCTTAGGTCAGGCTTTGAGACTTGTGACCTTTAGCTTCATTAGTAAGCTTATCTTGCTCGAGCCTTTCTAGCTTATATTTGGCACTGTCTCACCTTAAGTTAGGCTTTAAGACTTCTAGCCTCTGTGATCTTTGCGAGCTTATCCTGTTTGAACCTGCTTTTGGCTTACGCTTGGCACCATCTCACCTTAAACTAGGCTTTGAGACTTTTGGCCTTTGCGTTTCTTCGTGAGCTTATCCTACTCGAGCCTGCATTTGGCTCATGCTCGGCACCGTCTCACCTTAAACTAGGCTTTGAGACTTACGGCCTTTGCATTTCTTCTCGAGCTTATCTTGCTCGAGCCTGCATTTGGCTCACGCTTTGTACCGTCTCACCTTAAACTAGGCTTTGAAACTTCTGGCCTTTGCGTTTCTTCGCGAGCTTATCCTGCTCGAGCTTGCATTTGGCTCATGCTCGACGCAGTCTCACTTTAAACTAGGCTTTGAGACTTATGGCCTTTCGTTTCTTCTCGAGCTTATCCTGCTCGAGCACTGCATTAGCTCACGCTCGGCACTGTCTCGCCTTAAACTAGGCTTTAAGACTTCTTGCCTTTATGTTTCTTGGTGTTCATAAGCTTTAACTTGCTCATATTGAATTAACATTAGAAGCATTTTTCTTGCTTTTATTCATGTTTAAGATTTTACACATTCTATTTTGGGAGACCGGATATCAATGATTGCAATACAAGGGAACTTCTTGGAAATACTTCATCAAATGCTGCGCATTCCATGGCCTCTTGACTTCTCATCCATCCGGGTAGGTCAATTATGCGCTCCGGTCCAAGCTTGAGAGACCCTATAAAGGCCTTCCGGTTCGGACCCAACACCCTTGTTTGGGATCCTTGGTATTCTAATTCACCCTCCTAAGCACCCAATCTCCCACTTAAAATAGGCAAATGTGTAAGTTACGGTTGTAATAGCCGGCCACTCTGCTTGGTATTACTGCTATCTTTCTGTGACCCTTTCCTTTCTTCTTCCAGTAAGTCCAAGCACTGCACATCATCGCTCATTGTTTTCCCTTCGTTGAAGTGCTCTTTTCGGTGCGTTCCCATCCCTATTTCAGTGGGGACAATTGCTTCATGCACGAGCGCCAAGGAGAAGGAGTTTCCCATAGCGGTTTTGTGCGTGGTCTTATATGCCCATGACACACGGGTAGCTCGTCGACCCAAGCTCCCTACGCTCGTCAGAGTTTAGTCTTCATGAGGCATTTTATAGTCTTGTTTGCAGCCTCCACTTGCCGGTTGGCTGCGGGTGTGATGGTGAGAAAAACTTTAGCTTTATTCCCATATTCTGCGAAGTCCCTAAACTTGTGATTGTCAAACCGCCTCTCATTGTCCGTAACCAATGCATGGGGATTACGTATCCGCAAATCACATTTTTCCAAATGAAGCGGTTGTTACGCTTACTACTCAAGGCCTCCACCTCAACCCATTTGGTGAAATAATCATTTGCCACCACGGCGTGTGTTGCGGATGCTCTCCTTTTAGTAGCGGTCCGATTAAGTCGATCCCCATCGAGCAAGCGGCCAAGGTGAATTCATCATCGTAAGGTTTTCGGGAGGTTGGGCCATGTAGTTGGCAAAGCTTTGGCAATTCTTACGACTCTTGGTCTTCTCTTGTGCGTCCTAATGCATACGGGGCCGAAGTACCTTTGCCTTAAAGCCTTGAAAGCCAAAGACCTTGCGCCGAGTGGTTCCGTAAATTCCTTTATGTATTTCACGGAGGACATAATCAGCTTCCTCTTGATCTAAGCAGTAGTAGCAATGGGAGAGTGTATCCCGCTTGTACAATACCCCATCAATCAGCGTATACCTGGCTACTTTACACTTTAGCTTCATTTCCTGCTTCTTATCGGCGAGCGCCCTTCCTTGAGATAAGAAGTAATTGGGTCCATCCAAGTGCTTGCTCGATGATAAACTCATCACCTCGTCTTCTTGCTCGATGCTCAAGCAGGTTATGATTTTCAATGGAACAGACTCGGCATTTTGGGGTCGGATGTAGTTGCCATCGGCATTTTGGGGTTGTGATCTGTTCCACTTCGACCATTCGAATTTCTGTATCAGCTGCTTTACCTTTTGAAGGTAGGCCCCCATCTTCTCGCCTTTTGCTTGGAAGCTTTCGTTGAAGTGATTTGTCACTAGCTGAAAGTCTGTCCGAAGCTTTACCTCTTCTGCCTTTACTACCAGATCGAGCTTCAACCCTACAATCACAACCTCGTACTCGACCTGGTTGTTGGTAGCCTTAAATTTCGACTTACTGACGTCTGCACCTCCACCCTTAGGGACTGAAGCCTGACCCCACTCTTGCTCCTTGATCCCCACATGATCCATCCACCGTGACCACCCACGCATTGCTCGTGGTAGAAGGGCCCATCTGCCGCTCGTTGTTTGCTTCCTCATTTCTTTCTGTGCATTCGACCATGAAATCTGCTAGGGATTGCAGTTGTATTGTCGTTCGGGGTTGGTAGCTGATGTCGAATTCACTGAGCTCTATTGACCACTTCACCGACCTCACAGAAAGTCTCCGAGCATGCGAGAATCTGTCTAAGCGGCTAGTCTGTTAAAACTACCACTGAGTGCGCTTGGAAGTAGGGTCTTAACTTCTAGGCTACTGTTATTAAGGACAATACCCATCTCTCCATCAACAAGTACTGAGTTTCTGCCCCTAACAAAGCTCTGCTAGTGTAGTATACGGGGTACTGCACCCCCGACTCTTCTCTTACCAAAACCAAGCTCGTTGCCCATTGCGACACAGCCAAATACAAATGCAGAATCTCCCCTACTCGAGGTGTTGACAGTAGATGGGATTTCAGCAAATATTCCTTCAACTGTTGGAACACCACCTCGCATTCCGGTGTCCATTTTGTCTTTCTCCTTTTTTTCATTTTTTGGAAGAAGACGCAGCAGTTATCTGTGGCTCGGGAGATGAACTCTGTTGAGGGATGCCAATTTTACTGTGAGGCTTTGTATCTCCTTGAGAGTACGCGGGATCTCATCTCTACTATCGCTCTTATCTTTTCGGATTGGCTTCGATTCCTCTATGGTGACCATGAAGCCCAAGAATTTTCCGAACTAACTCCAAAGGCACATTTCTCGGATTAAGTTTCATCAGATACTTCTTTAGGAGCCTGAAGGTCTCTTCCAAATGCTTTACATGTTCCTCCACGTCCTTTGACTTAGTGATCATATCGTCCACGTAAACTTCCATTGTGCGCTTGATCGGTGGCTTGAAGACCATGTTTACCGGTCTTTGGTAGGTTGCCCCAGCGTTTTTAGGTCGAAGGGCATGGTCGTGTAACAAAGCAGGCATTCGTTGGTGATGAAGGCCGTGCATTCTTCATCTGGCTGGTACATAGGAATCGGTTGTAGCTCGAAAAGGCATCCATGAAGTCGAGCGGTGCGTGCCCCGAGTGGGATCCACCGGTGATCTATCTTTACCGAGGGAAGCTATCTTTCGGACAAGCTTTATTCACATCCCTGAAGTCTATGCACATTCTCCATTTCCTACTTGCCTTCTTAACTAACACCACGTTTGAGATCCATTCAGGGTATGAGACTTCCCTTATGAATCCCGCCTTGATGACCTTCTCCACCTCACAATTCATGGCCTCATACCTTTCTTGGTTGGCGATCTCCTCTTTTGCCTTACAGAGCTTAGTGTCCTTCCAGTATTGTCGACTGTGCACGCCACCTCTGGGTCAATCCTCGGCATATCCTCATGTGTCCAAGCAAATACATCGAGTGCGCTAGCAAACACTCGACCAGGTTCTCCTTCAACGGCCCGCTAATCCCGAGCCGATCCGGACCTTCTTCTCATGGTCGTCCGGTCTTATTACGATTTCTTCCGGTTCTTTAGCGGGCTCCTATCTTCCATTCTTCGACTCCACTCGAGTCTAATGGCGTTACCATATAGTTTCCTTTGCTACCACAGTAGCAGACTCCTCATGACCCTCCGATTGCCCTTGACAACTCCTATCGCACCATTCACTCGATACTTCAAGGCTAAGTAATGGATGGACAATACTAGATTAGCTAATCCTCATGAAGGGCCTTCTTAGTATTGCTTGGTAGGGTGACTTCATCTACCACCACGAAATCCAACATCATGTTCTTTTCAAAAGGCCTCGAGTCCATTGTCACAGCCAGTCAGATAATTCCCAGATGGGTCAACCTTCCTCCTCCAAATCCTTTCAGGGAAGTGGTCGTCTGCTCGAGGCTCGCATCCGCTATTCCCAAATCATCGAGTGTGGACTTAAAGAGAATGTCCGCCGAACTTCCTGAATCCGCCAGTATTCGGTCGATCTCCTTATTGGCAACACTTGCCTTCACAACCAAGGCATCCTCGTAGGGGTACAGCACCCCCTCCTCGTCCTCCTCAATCCACATGATGGGCACTTGCCGCACCTTAGCCTTTTTTACGGCAGGCACGACGAGCAGGACCTCTCAACCAGCAGAGGTGTATCTGCAATAGTTCTTTCGGGCCTTGTTCAAGTTTCCTACCATCGTGGATCCTCCTACGATCACCCTCGTGGCTGGTGGCTCAATGTCCATGCCCCAGGCTCGGCTGTCTTCCTCCGGCTGCTGCTCGATTACCGAGTGGCCCCCTTCAATAAACTCGTGTAAATACCGGTTCCTAACCAAGTCCTCCACCTGGTTCTTCAAATCACGGCACTGTGACGTTGAGTGGCCGTGGTCACCGTGGAAGCGGCAGAATCGCCTTCTATCTCTTCTGCCAGCTGGTTTAGACATTGGTGCTGGAGGACTCAGCAGCCCTCGTTCCTCTGCCACTTAGAATATTTCTTCGAGTGACACCTTCAATGGTGTGTCATGTATGTAGGCGGGGCTTTGCACGACCACTGTCTTGCCTCGTCCGAGGGAAGCTTCCCTGCTATGAGGGTAATGGGCGGTCAGTTCTACTGTTGTTCGGCATGGGCCGGTTTGTAGGCGAATTGCGGGACGAGTTTCTGCCGTGCTGCCGATATTCCCTGTAATCCCGACTGGGAGACCCGCGAGGTGGAGCGGGAGCTACCCGTGGCTGGAGAACCCTCTAATAGGAGTTGTAGGGAGGAACCCGTTCTCTTATTACTCTGGAAGTTGATGTTCCCCGAGTAGGCCCTCATTTTTCTTTCATTTTCGCTCCACTACCCTGCTCATTTATCAGTTTAGCGGCCTTTTCCTCCTTAATAACCATGTCTATCTTCACCTGTTCGTATGCATCGGAATATGAATGGATCTAAGGGCTCCGTAAGTTGTACCATGGCCTCCCCATCCTGATTCCATCTTTTAGCTCCCTTAGCGCCTGGGGGTGATTAAATGCCCCTAGGTCTAGGACCGACCAGTGGTATCTTCTGATAAACTCCCGGAGGGACTCCCCCTCCCTCTGTTTTATCTCTACCAGCTCCATCATGTCATCTTCGGGGGCCATCGAGGCCCGAAACTGCTTCGCAAATTCTCTACACATTTGTTCGAAGCTCAAAATGCTTCCCTACGGTAGCCTGCGGTATCATTCTCTCGCTCTTCCCTCCAGAGTAAGTGGGAAGGCCCTGCATCACTGGACTACCATCAAGCCACTAGTACTCTGTCATGTCGTTGAACCGTTCTATGTGCACTAACGGGTCACTCTTCCCTGAGAACTTTAAATTCGAGAAGCGAAAATTCCGGGGGATTGTGACGCCCATGATCTCCGCTGAGAGCGGGGACTCATTGTCCGACGATTATCCTCCAACTCGGGCCTTTCCCATATCCCCGTAGGCCCTCCACAACTCGCGCCAACTCGCGCACCTCCTCTCCAATTCCTCCGCGGGAGGTAAGCGTCGTGTCCTGCAAGTGTTGATGGGATCCCTTTCCTCCGAGTTCGTTTCCTCCCTCCCGACAACGTTTGATATCTTTGGTCTTTGGGCTTCATCTCCCATATGCTCCCAGTGAGTGCATTCATATGGTCTGGATTCGGGGACGTCATTATTTGCTTTTCTCTGTCTCTCCACGAGTTCCTGCGGGATGGATGTCGGCGTCTCCATTTGTCTCTCCATCCGATCCATCCTCTTCTTGATCTCCCAATTTTGGCCTCATTGGCCACCTCCCTCAAAGTCACCGACTCCTCTGGACTTATTCCTCTCCTGCTATTTCCTCTTATTGTTGTGTTATGTTTTTTGAACGTGTTGGGACGTCAGCATTTTTGGACTGATCCCCACAGACGGCGCTAAAAATGTTGATGTTGTTTTCTGCTTGCTCTCGAGTAGGGTCATAAACTTACGCTTGCGGGATGCTCGAGCAAGAATCCTTGTCAATCTCGGTTTTCCTCTATTCACCGAACAACGATTTCCTTGGGTGCATGCTCACAAAAACAAGGTCGGGGTTGCTAGGGTGTTTTCCGGTGAAAACCCTCCGACGCTCAAGTCGATGAATCGGGTTTTTCTTTTGTATCCCTCTTTGTTTGAGAGACCGGAGAAATAAAGTGATTTCTAGATAAAAGTGGCAAGAATAGAGAGAATTAAAAAGACCAAAGGGAGAAAGAAGAAGAAGCAGGAGAATCGGAAGCCGAAGAACCCCTGCAACTTACACTTGATTCATACTTATCCTTCATTTTCTCGCCATTTTTCTTCGAGGCCGTCGTTCCGCGTTAATGATGTCTGGGTCCCTCCGACAGCGGGGATTACTACGACACACCACGGGATGCGGGATGTCGGTGACTACGGGTTCCCGCGGCCTAATGATAGTGTCGGGCATGCGCGTACGAAATGATGACACTATGGGGGCGTGTGCCGGCCATTAGTAATAGCGACAACACCATACCGCGGGGGTATTGGCTAGGCATCGATCGTCACATTGAGTTGTCAGAAGGAGGGGTCGAATTATTTCGAACCGGCTATGCTCGAATCTTGCATTCTCTCCGTGCCGTTGCTGGTGTGACCGGGTCATCCCAGGGGGCTTGAAGACCTCGAGCAGAAGAAGGAGCTCGAGGTTCGACCAGCCTTGGGGCACTTGACCTTGACTAGCTTTGACGCCTAATAAGGCCGTCTTCGTGCCAGCGGTCAAGTTTTCTACTCGAACTGGGTTGACCTCGAGGGGTCCTGCTCAATAGTACCTAAACAATAATAAAAGTCAATAAAAAGGACAAAATTAAGACTAACAAGTAGTCCTCCTTTGCACACACCTGAGGGAGTATAAAACCGTAAATATGTTTTGTTGTTCAGATTATACTACGTTCAACCAAAGTGAGAGCCCATCCAGGGCAATCAAAGGCAAATTAACAATTGGATTAGGATCATCAATTTTCTTTAACAATTATCAATTCATACGAACGCTTCTTGTAATTATTAAAGTGGAGCAACTAGCTAGCTTTCTGACAAATGACTAATGCAATGCTAATACGTTCTCATGTGCATGTGGCTCAGTTTCGTTGTACTAACTTGCAATCATAAATGAATAATGATAGGCATTTTTGTACTCTTTCTATTGATGCCTGATGGCAAAAATAATAAACAAGAGGATGCACAAACTACAATGCACCATTGACCAATCTTATTAATTGCACAAAAGAATTTAGTAATATGAACTGATTTTATGAGCGGGGGCTACTTTATAGCAAATATAAGTTACAATCCTCACGTAAATTCGGACTTACGGTCGGGTGTGAATGTTCTATATCTTATATTCATTGAAAGGTAGGCAAAAATTTATATGTATCTTATATTTATAATGTTGATGCTGTTTTCCTGTGTCCCTTCAAATAGTGTCAAAAACCTTCTGCTCACGGTCAGCTCGAGTTCGAGCAGGACTGCCTTCCGATTCGAGTTCCTCTATCTTTACCGAGTGAAGTCTCTCGGACTGTACTTATAGAAAAGCAGTCGAGGGTCACTGAGAGTCTTGTTCAAGCAAAACCCTCCGACGCTCAAGTCGATGAATCGAGTTGTTCATTTTGTATCCCTCTTAGTTAGAGAGACCGGAAGAATGGAAGGGGATTTTGCTTTCCTTTCTTAATAATGGAATTCTCGAAAAATCGGAGTAGGGAAGCAAGAATCGGAAGAACACTGTGTGAATTTTTGGAACCTCCGTCAATATTTTTCCAACCCACACAACTTACCCATCCCTTTCTTTTATTCTCCACTTTCCGACCTTTTCTCTCTCGGACCGCCTATTCCGCGTTGGTAGTGTTTGGGCCCTCGGCAGTACGGGATCGGTAATATTCCACAGGGATGCGCTGTCTGTCTGGTTGGCATGGTTCACATGGCCAGATCATAATGTCGGGCATGCGCACAAGGAATGATGACACCGTAGGGGCATGTGCCGGCCATCGGCAATAGTACCGCCACCATACCATGTGGGGCCTTGATCAAACATCGAAAGTTGTGCCGGGTTTCAGAGAAAATGGGTCGGACTGTCCTGAACTGGGTCTCGCGTTCCCTTTGTTCTATGACTGGCGTGGCCCAGTTGTGCTCGAGGACTTGAATGCAGCGAGCAGAAAGGTGAGCTCGGGTCTCGACCAGCCTTCGAGCTCCTCGTCCTTGTTCATCCTTGACAGGGCCTGATGACCTCGAGCAAGCAAGAGAGCTCGGAGCTCGGACTGGTTCTGAATTCCTCAACCTTGACCAGCTTTGACGTCTAGTGTAGCCGTCTTCGTGCCGGCGGTCGGGACTTCTGCTCGAGCTGGATTGACCCCAGGGTGTTTTATTCGAGCTGGAATGGCCTTAAGGAGACCTGCCCAATATTACCCAAACACATAATATGAACTGAAAATCTGATATGGAGTGTGACATTTCAAAATTTAAATTATGTGTAAGCGACGTTCTAAGTTAGGTTTTCTCTTTTCAATAATTAGGAATATATAGATACCTCTTTATATCAAATATCAGTACATTAAAAGTGTGTTTGGTATATTATATTATATTGTATTGTATTATTTTAATATTGATATATTATATATGTTGTATTATATTAGTATTATATTATAATAATATTATATAATATTTAATAATACATTATACTTGTATTAATTTTTATTAATTTAAATTATATATTATATTATATAAATATTTTTATTTTATATTAATATATTTAAATTGAATTAATTTAAATTAAAATTATTCAAATTATTCATATTTAAATATTTATTATTAGTTATTAAATTATAAATTTATTAATAAATTATAATGTAAAAATAAAAATAAAAATATTATATTAAAGTAAATTATTTATTTATTATTATTATAAAGCAAAAAAATAAAGTTATTCATATTTAAATAATAATTTGTAATTATTATTATTTATATTAACTTATTAAATATTAATCAATTTTATATATTAATTATTATACTGTAATTAAATAATACATTATTTAGTTATATTTTAATATAATAAAAATTAAAATATTATTAAATAATCAATTATAAATTTATATAAATAATTATAATAAAAAAAATAAATAATAAATATAATCCCATGTTTAGGGTGTCAAATTTAGCTCAGAAAACTAATGCGCCAAGCTAGCTAAACCTTATTTTTTTCTCTTATTTTATAATAATAATAATAAATTATGTTGGGTTTAGCTACTTTGGACCATTAGTTTTATGAGCTAAATTTGACACCTAAACAAGAGATTGTATTTTATTAGTAATGCAATCCCATATAATAAAAAGTACCTAACACACCCTATCAGTATAATAATTGTCAATTGTTATTTTATTAAAAAAATTGTGACTTTAAGATCTTCATACAGATAATGTTAGATAATTTTATTATATTTTTTGGAAAGGCAAACGGATACTGATGATATTATATTATTGGGTTATGCTACCTTACAGCTGCGTAAGGTACAGCCCTCTCACATGAACAATATATCAATACTGTTTATGTGAGTGAGCTGCATCTTACGCAGCTGTAAGGTAGCTCACTCCTATATTATTATATGCTGAACCGTAAAAAAATAAAAAAATAAAATAAAATAAATATACTGAGCGACCTATGGGCTTACAAGAGCCCTGCCCCTTTAACCCAAGTAATATTATTTTATTAAATTTATGCTTTTACCTATTAAAATAGTTTATATAGTATATATGAATTGACCTATTGACCTATGTAACTATATTAGCTTAATATTTTATCCCTACATTTACATTTTTTTTAAATTAAGAAGCGATAGGGTACATTGGGGTTTGTGTTTATGCAATTGCTCCCGCAATAATCAGTTCAAAAATTCCCTAATAGAAAAGTATTTGCTCCAATAATTTTTTCCCCTTTTTCCAAATTGACACTAACTGAAAAGAAACTATCTTCTATAAGTTTACATATTGATACCATAAATTTTTCGCCTTAAGTGACATGTTTAATACAACTTAACTAAACTTTTACTTTAAAAGCTTGTTTATCTTGTCCGTCTTTAATTTTTATTTTTATTATAATTCAAGCCCCTTCGGAACCAATTTTCTGGCTCCGCTCCAAACTATACACCCCGCTGATTTTCAGTCTTACCTCTGCCCTGGCCTCCACAATAGTGCACAAAACAATTTAAAGCTTTAGTTAGGATGCCACTCTTTTAACTTACCTTCCACCGTCATAGTATGCTCAATCAACATGAAAATTAATATTAACCATTCGGGGAACGATTCGGTCAAGTGAATGAGAAAAAAAGAAAGTGAATAATTAAAAGAGTAGAATAAATATTTTCATAACTGGAGTAACATTTTTATAATTTTTAGGATATATAATAATAATTTTATTTTGGTCCAAACTAAATCACTGTTCAACCTAACCTACTCGTAATTCTCATCCTAAATATAACATTAGATCTTCCGTATAAATCAATGTTCACCACTTGTAAATTTTCAAGTGAACTTTAAAATAATTTAGTGAAAAATAAATCCGAGTATTATATATACATATAACTACAACATAAAAATAAAGAAAGAGTGAAGATAATATTCTAAATTTTTTATGCTAAATCTCATCTCAAATAATATGTATTCATTGAGTGGTTAATATTTTTTATAAAATTTAAATATATTAATAATATTATTATTTAATAAATTAATAAATGTCATATTATTTAGAATATGTAATACTTCTAAAAAAATAGCCAAGCATATCTAAATCTACTGGCAAAAAAATTAAATAAACCCATTACCTTTTTCATACTCATATTGTGCATTTGCCATCCTAAATCTCTTGGGTGACTATCATAACAAATCTGTAGGAAAGAGAATAATATCTTTAAGTATTAACCACCTTGTTAGTCATAGACGTCACTGATTCTCTCTTTAACTAGCTGGAACCAAAAAGAAAAAAAATTACGTGCATTAATACATATATATGTGCATATGTACATAAATGAAAAGTCAATAACATACCACCCGATTTGGTTGAAGCAAGACCAAATCGTAAGTTATGCACGTTAAATACATGTAAGTCTTTATGGATCACTTGTTTATTGGATTTGATTTTTTTATAAATTCGATGGAGGAAACTTGAATTAACTTAATTTGCTATTTAATTGGAGAAAGTGACAGGATACATGCATATTGCTGACTCTCGTTTGCTCTTCCTGCTAAAGAATTAATTTCATTAATAATCTGCCAGCTGGAATTGGGTAATTAGTTGTATTCGTGGCAATATATGAACCATGTAATAATGAAAACTCTCTACCATCAGCAGTAGCTAGGCTGGCAAATTTTTGTTTAGCCATAACAGTTTCATCTAAAAGACATTTTCAATGCGCATGACTCACGCCTTTGAGAACTATGACTGTATTTTGCACCATTACTCAAATTTGGCTATAATTTGCCGGCAAATGTCAATCAATGTTATTGGTGCACGCTTTCCTGAAAATAACCCATCATCAAGACGTATCGACCTTCGTCGATTGGAGGATTACAGTAATTTTAAAAGATTTTTTAAATAATATTTTATAAAATTAGACCAGTAATAAAAATTTTAACAAATTTTTTAAACAAGATTATTTTTCCTCTCTTAATATTAAAGAGTATATTTTTTTTGTTTAAATAATATTATATTATTTTTTATATTATTATTATTAAAGAGAGAGAAGTACATTAATTGTATTATTGAAAAATAAAGGATAATTAAACTTAGTGAGAGAAGAATTTGATTAAAATAATATAAATTTACTTACAATTCAAAAATTTTTTGAAATATTTTTTTCACATCTATTTATTATATACATAAGTAAATACGTATTGAAAGAGTAAAAGTAAATGAATATTTTGACTATGATCTTAGCAAACCTACGTTTTTCTATTTTTTTGGTAATCGCTTTACTGAATTCCTTAGTATGCTATGGATATATCATATATCTAGCTACAACCAATACCTGCAATAGAAATAGAAGCTCAAATAGGATTGGTACAAAAATTGAATTTAATCAATCAATAAATTATTTTGAAATATTCTCTAACATTACTTTGTCTAAAAAGAAGGGAAAAAAAAGTTACAGAAGTGAAGTTTGAACTCACTAAATTTCAATGTCCATGTTCTAAAACAAACAAACTAAGAAAAAATTCATGTATGTCTAAAATCGAAATTTAACATTTAATCTTTTGTGAATGACCCTCCGATCTCCATTGAGGCCCTGATCAGGCAAGCTTCAACTATAGGTAGCCATCGGGCTAGGTGGCACATGTCCTCCTTGGTGGTTGCAATTTTTTAAATATCTCCATATTAA
This sequence comes from Murraya koenigii, assembly GCA_025617385.1. Classification (NCBI taxonomy): domain Eukaryota; kingdom Viridiplantae; phylum Streptophyta; class Magnoliopsida; order Sapindales; family Rutaceae; genus Murraya; species Murraya koenigii. The sequence continues at coordinate 22,077,377 of CM046815.1, forward strand.
TCCCATAATTATATAGTTATAAGGTTATGTGAGTTACAAATCTTCAAATTTTAAGTTTTACTTTTAATTTTTATTGCAAACAATAATCGCCTTATAAAGGATTCTTCCGCTCACTTTTTCCTAAAAAATTAGTTAAACACGTTATTTTCTAACTATTACTTTATATAAAATAATTTTCCTTGCAACTTCGATATTTAAATTCGTATTTATCATGTAGAGTGGCCAACGCCATTTTAGGTTGTATCATATAGTTAAGAGGTGCCGATAATATCCAGAGCTCCTTGACATCAGGAAATCGCTTTTGGCTTGCCTCTCCCAAGCACATGCCAGAATATTTCAACTTTTACTTGATATATACTCTTTTGCCTTTTTTTTTTTTTTTTTCTTTGTTGTTGGTGATTTTTTTTTATGTTTTTACTTTTTTTTTACATTGATATATTCAAATGAAAATTCTATTGATATTTATAATTAGATCTATAAAAAATGTTTGAATATTTTAACTTTTACTTCATATAAGAATATTATCAATTTACTACTTAAATTATTTTAATATATGATGTCAGTATATGATTTAGAAAAAATATATTTTACTGCTGAACGTTTATGATTTTATTAATTTATCATCATTCCTTTAGAAAAATTGTAGTAATTGAAGTGTTTAAACACAGACAACTCCAATTACTCCCAAGATCGTAAAATCGAATCAAACAAGATGCTTATTAAGATTTGAACTGTAATCTAAATTAACAAGAGCCAACCAAAGTTATGATAATTGATTAAAACACAAAAGATTTTATGAATGAATTATAATAAGAATCAATCACAAAGAACAAAGATGAGTTTACGTGGTTCAGCTAGTTTGACTAGCTTACATCCACAGGAGGAACAATGTGAACAGATTTTATTGATTCTCCAAGATGAATTACAGAACTTTTACAGAGCTTAATTCAGAGATCAAGAAGGCTTCCTTTTCTCAAACTATATCTCTATATAGCCCTCCAATTTCCCTTGTTTTTACACCAGTACCAGCTGTATTAATAGCTTCTCAACAAACCCAGAACGAACCCAGGAAACCCACATGAAAACCATGTGCTCTAAAAGCTTTTAACCAACAGAATCAGCTGTCTTTCTACACCTGATTTATTCGTGCATGACTTATAATCAAACGACAAGTCTAGAGGTTATTTTAATGAATCAAATAAGAACTCATCAAAACGCTGCATCAATTGTCATTTGATTAAGTGTCTTCAGCTCCAAAACACAGAGTCTTCTGCCGTTTCATTATGTTTTAATTTGCTTCACTGTTAACACAACAATTAATATTTAACAGCAAATGTACTAAAAGTTGATTTTATCCTTGGATCAAAAAGATAATTTTACCCTTGGAAAAGAAAGAAATAATAAAAGCAAAATTAAGATTGAGGCCCAGACGTCGCAACTTCACGAATCAAAAGAACAGATTGGAAACTTAGAAACTGAAGTCAAAACTTTGAAAAACTCCAAGGAGATAATTGAGGATCAAATGCAAAATCAAAAGTCTATCAATGAAGATCTTGATACCCAGCTAACAGTTGCCAAAGCTAAACTAAATGAGGTCTTTCAGAAGTTCTCATCTTTGGAAGTGGAATTGGAGTACAAACATAATTTTTGTGAAGAACTAGAAGCAACATGTCTTGAGCTTCAACTTCAGTTAGAGAGGTAAAACTGATTTCTTCGCTTGTCCTACTGTATTAACTGTTGATGCAGTTTTTCGCGTGCTTTTAAATAGTATCAAAACTCCTGCTCGTAGTATGCTCGAGTAAGACTGATTTCCAGTCTCAATTCTCCTCTATTCACCAAAACGACAATCTCTTCGGGCCTGTACTCACGGAAAACAAGGTCAGGGGTCGTCAGGTGTTGTTCCGGTGAAAACCCTCCGACGCTCAAGTCAGTGATCGAGTTATTTTTTTTGTATCCCTGTTTGTTAGAGAGACCGGAGGAATAAAGGGGTATTTTGTGAGAAATTCCCAGAAAAAATAAAATGGAGAAGAAGAAGAACCTCAAAAAATTCTGGAATCCCCGCAACTTACACTTCGATTTCCTTTTATCTTTAAGTTTTTCCCGCCCTTTTTTTTTGGGATCAGCCGTTCCCTCGTTAATGGTATCTGGGTCCCTCTAACAGTCGGGATTACTGCGGCACAACCTGGGAATGGGGGATGTCAGATGGGCATGGGTTCCCGTAGCCTCATGATAGTGTCGGTCATGACCGTATGAAATGATGACACTATGGGGGCATGTGCCGGCCATCGGTAACAGTGACGACACCATATCGCGTGGGGTATCGGCCAGGTCTCGATCGTCACGTTGAGTCGTTGGAGAGATGGGTCAAGCCATCTCAAACAGGTTGTACCTGGGTCCTGTGTTTTCTCCGTGCCGTCCCTGACGTGATCGGGTCGTGGCCAGGGGTTTGAAGACCTTGAGCAGGAGGATGAGCTCGGATTTCGACCAACCTTGATGCTCCTCGACCTTGACCAGCTTTGACAGGGCTATGAAGACCTCGAGCAAGAAACAGAGCTCGGGGCTCGACCAGTCTTGGACTCCTCGACCTTGACCAGCTTTGACGCCTATTAAGGCTGTCTTCGTGCCAGCAGTCGGGTCTTCTGCTTGAGATGGGCTGACCTCGAGGTCTTTTGCTTGAGCTGGATTGGCCTCGAGGAGACCTGCTCGATATTACCCAAACACTAGTCCCCCAGTTTCTAGTCTTTGGAGTGAAGCGAGATAAGACTGGAAACTTCTTGTCTGGGCCGGCTTCCTAGTCTTTTTACCTTCCCGTGTTGAGTCGTCCTCCGCTTCCATCACTCAGTATTTAATGCAGGACACGTGGGTGGATCCGGCCGGTGCGTTTGAATTTTGAAGAGACGTTACGCGTCTCTTGAGATGCGTGCTGTCTGTTGAAAAGACGCACTTTCCCCTTTAAAAACCCTCGATTTCTTTACTGTGCCTCCTATTGCTCATCTTTGCTCAAACCAAAATTAACCGCTTGCAAACGCTTCTCACCTTTTTCGCTACCGTCACTGTCATTTCCGGTCGTCGACTTTTGCCCAGGTATAAGCCATTTCCTTTTTCTCGTTATTTTCCTACTCCTCATTTACTTGGGTTTTCGATTCCCACTGGGTAGATTGTGCCTATAGGAGAGATGTCAGACACCCAAAGACCCCGTAGGATGTCGTCTGAGGAATCATTTTCTTCAAGTGACGTTGAACCTCTTAGGATGATTCCAGTAAGAGATTCCAGTTCTGAGGGGGTGTTAATTGTGGCGGGGACCCAACCGCATCAGGGGAGAAGGGTTAGGAAACGGTCAAAAAGTGGGGGGTATCCCATTGACTCCATGAGGTGACATGCGGGTATCGGGTAAGGGTGACATGCCCAGCCATCTTCCCTAGGGATACGTCACCTTCCACATGGAATGCTTTAAGTAGGGGGTCAGGCTGCCTCTTCAGCCTTATTTTACCCGCATTCTGTCCAAACTCCGGTTGGCTCTGGGGCAGTTAAACCCGAACAGGTGGAGGTTCCTGTCTGGCCTCTATGTGTTGTAGAGATGGTACAATCTAGGTGAGCCTTCGGTAGAGGAGATAAAGCACCTCTACCAGTTGAAAAACAGTCCGAAGGATGCTGGCTAGTACTACCTCACCTCCAGCATGAAGGGCAAGAAACTCATAATTGATCTCCCCACTTCTGGTGGCAACTGGAAGGGCAAATTTTTCTTCGCTAAGGGAGATTGTGGGCATGCTGCACCTGTCTCTGAGGAGATCCCTTCGGTTCCTCGTCATTTTTGCACTCCAGGTCATTTACTTGTCCAACAAATTTTTATTTTGGTTCTTCTGCTCGCATCTTTTCTCACTATTTTGCTCTGGTTGTTGTTGCAGTATCTTGGAGTGCTTCTTACAGAATTGGGGAAGATTTTCAAGCGCGTGTCAATACCGCTCTTGACAACGCGAGCTCGTACAGGGAGCTAGTTACAACTCAAAATTTTTTGGAGTTTGGCTTGGTCTTACAGGTGGAGATGAGTGGAGTGCTTAACATGTTGATAAGGCCTAAAAGGACATCGGGTCACCCGAGCGGCTCCTTTGTTCTAGCAAAAGGCCTCGAACCGACACTCCCACTTCCCGATTCCAGCGACCCTGCTCGGGAGACGGAGCGGCAGCGGAAGGTACGGCCCACAGGCGTCCGAGGACCGCCACTATAACACGGCCTCGATCAGAACGCATGTAGGGGTAGGAGCGACCCGACCATGCCGATCCCTACCTCTAGGACTTCGCCAAATAGATGGACGATAGGTTCTTGGATGGGATAGAGACTTCTGATGTTGATGATTTGGTCGGTGCGTTCCACCGCCTCTCTTGTCGTGTTGTGGCTGTAGCTACTGCCTTCAAAGCCAAGACTCAGGATTCTTAGAAGAAGCTCCGAGCAGAAATTCAGAGCTTGAAACGAATTCTTGAACAGAAGGATGAGGAAGCAATGAAGGTTCGCGAGGAGAACTCCACCCTCGAGGAGAAAGCGGCGATGTCCGATTCCAAGGCAATCCAGCTCGAGAAAGAGCTGTCTCTTGTCCGGGATGAGCTATTGAATGCTCGGAAGGACTTGGACGTGTAGAGGTTCTCCTTCTAGAAGACTATGGAGGAGGAGACTTCTCAATTCCAGAAGAAAGTGGACTCTTTGGAGGACAGGCTCATGACAGAGTACAATAATGGGGTGTCTTTCAGCTATAACTGCCTCGTATTTGCCTTGAGCAAGGAGCATCCTGAAGTGGACCTATCTAAGCTCGAGGCAAGTGTCGCGGAGTACATGCGCGAGCACGATGCCCCAAACCAAGGGTCGAGAGCCTCCCCGACTGAGGCCCTTGCCGAGTCTGTAGAGGTTATCCCTCCTGCTACCGAGGTCTGTCCTGCTGCTCCTGCTGCTGAAGCCTCCCCTACTCCTCCTGCTGTTGCTGGCATGGAAGGTGCTCCACCCCCCGAGGACCCTGCTCCACCTACTAGCCCCACTGCTCCAGCCAACTGATCATTTTTTTTTTACTCTTGTATTATTTTTTTATGGATGAATAAAGAATATGTATTGGACAATTTGCCTCTGTGTTTGAGTATATACCTCTGCCTTGCATTTTTTGTGTTAAATTTACTCCAGGCCTTCGCTAAATAAATTTTAACAACTGTTGGGCCTTTGCCTTTCTCCTCCGAGACTTTTGCTCGTGGCCTCTCTTGGCTTATGCATGACAGAGTTTCGCCTTAAGTTAGGCTTATAGGTATCTGTTTCTTTTATGTTCGAACCGATATTTGGCTCATACTTGGCCTTCTCGTTTCCTTCGCGAGCTTGTCCTGCTCGAGCCTGCAATTGGCTCACACTTGGCACCGTCTTGCCTTAAGCTAGACTTTGAGACTTCTGGCCTGTGCGTTATCCTCGCGAGCTTATCCTGCTTGAGCCTGAAATTGGCTCATGCTTAGCACCGTCTCACCTTAAGCTAGGCTTTGAGACTTCTGGCCTATGCCTTATCTTTGCGAGCTTATCCTGCTCGGGCCTGCAATTGGCTCACGCTTGGCACCGTCTCGTCTTAAACTAGGCTTTGAGACTTCTGGCCTATGCATTATCTTTGAAAGCTTATCCTGCTCGGGCCTGCAATTGGCTCACGCTTGGCACCGTCTCGCCTTAAACTAGGCTTTGAGACTTCTGGCCTTTGAGTTATCTTCGCGAGCTTATCCTGCTCGAGCCTGCAATTGGCTCACGCTTGGCACCGTCTCGCCTTAAACTAGGCTTTGAGACTTCTGGCCTTTGCGTTATCTTCGCGAGCTTATCTTGCTCGAGCCTGCAATTGGCTCACGCTTGGCACCGTCTCGCCTTAAGCTAGGCTTAGAGACTTCTGGCCTTTGCGTTATCTTCGCGAGCTTATCCTGCTCGAGCCTGCAATTGGCTCACGCTTGGCACCGTCTCGCCTTAAGCTAGGCTTTGAGACTTCTGGCCTTTGCGTTATCTTTGCGAGCTTATCCTGCTCGAGCCTGCAATTGGCTCACGCTTGGCACCGTCTCGCCTTAAGCTAGGCTTTGAGACTTCTGGCCTATGCCTTATCTTTGCGAGCTTATCCTGCTCGGGCCTGCAATTGGCTCACGCTTGGCACCGTCTCGTCTTAAACTAGGCTTTGAGACTTCTGGCCTATGCATTATCTTTGAAAGCTTATCCTGCTCGGGCCTGCAATTGGCTCACGCTTGGCACCGTCTCGCCTTAAACTAGGCTTTGAGACTTCTGGCCTTTGAGTTATCTTCGCGAGCTTATCCTGCTCGAGCCTGCAATTGGCTTACGCTTGGCACTGTCTTGCCTTACGCTAGGCTTTGAGACTTCTGGCCTTTGCGTTATCTTCGTGAGCTTATCCTGCTCGGGCCTGCAATTGGCTCATGCTTGGCACCGTCTCGCCTTAAGCTAGGCTTTGAGACTTCTGGCCTTTGCGTTATCTTCGCGAGCTTATCCTGCTTGAGCCTGCAATTGGCTCATGCTTGGCACCGTCTCGCCTTAAGCTAGGCTTCGAGACTTCTGGCATTTGCTCATATTAGATTAATGTTTGGAAGCATTTTCTCATTTTTATTCATGCTCAAATTTTTACACATCTCTACTTCTGGAGGAAATTGAATATCAATGATTGCTTTACAAGGGAACTTACTGGAAATATTTCATCAAATGTTGCGCGTTCCATGGTCTCTTGACTTCTCGTCCAGCTCGGTGAATCAGCCGGTATGCTCCCAGTCCTGCTATTTGAGAGACCCTATAGGGACCTTCCGATTCGGTCTAACGCACCTTGCACGGGTCTTTCGTGTTACGATTGACTCTTCAAGTACCCATTCCCCCACCTGAAATCGGCGGATGTGTACTTTCCGATTGTAATAATAGGTCACTCTCTGCTGGTACTCTGCTATCTTTGTAGCGGCCCTTTCCCTTTTCTCTTCCAGTAAGTCCAAGCCCACACACATCTGCTCATCGTTTTGCTCTTCGTTGAAGTGCTCTGTTCAATGTGTTCCCATCCCTATCTCGGCGGGAATAACTGCTTCATGCCCAAACGCTAAGGAGAATGGGGTTTCCCCTATGGCCGTTTTGTGTGTGGTTCTGTAAGCCCATAATACTCCAGGTAGCTCATCCACCCAAGCTCCCTTCTGCTCACCAAGTCTGGTTTTCATGAGGCGTTTGATAGTTTTGTTTGCGGCTTCTACCTGCCCGTTGGCCTGTGGGTGTGATGGAGAACAAAACTTTAGCTCTATTCCCATGTTTTTGCAGAAATCTCGGAACTTGTTGTTGTCAAATTGCCTCCCGTTGTCCGTAACCAACGCATGAGGAATTCCATACCTACAAATCGCATTTTTCCAAATGAAGTCAGTGGTCTTGTTTTACGTGATCTTGCTCAAGGCTCCTACTTTAACCCATTTGGTGAAATAATCAATTGCCACCACGGCATGTATTGCAGATGCTCTCCCCTTTGGTAATGGCCTGATCAAGTCAATCCCTCATTGAGCAAATAGCCAAGGTGAGTTCATCACGGTAAGGTTCTCAGGAGGCTGAGTCATGTAGTTGGCAAAGCTTTGGCAGCTCCTGCGACTTTTGGTCTTCTCTTGTGCATCACGATGCATGCGTGGCCAAAAGTATCCTTGTCTCGAGGCTTTGAAAGCCAAAGACCTTGCTCCGAGTGGTTCTCGCAAATTCCTTCATGTATTTCCGGAGGACATAATCGACTTCCTCTTGAGTCTACAGCCGCATGACACATTATCAACTAGTGTGTACCTGGCCGCTTTACACTTGACTTCTTACTTGCTTCTTATCGGTGGCAATACTCCTTCCTTGAGGTAAGAGACAATTGGTTCCATTTAGGTCTGCTTTCGACGATAAACTCATCACCTCGTCTTCCTACTTCGATGCTCAGCGGGCCTTGATTTCTAGCGGAATGGACTTGATATTTTGGGGTCGGATGTAGCGGCCATTCGAGCAATCATGTCCGCTCGAAAATTCTTCCCTCTCATGATCTGCTCCACCTCATTGCTCGAAAATTCCTTATTAGTTGTTTCACCTACGAAGGTAAGCCTCTATCTTCTCGCCTTTTGCTTGGAAGCTTTCGTTGTGGTGATTTACTATCAGCTGTGAGTCTGTTAGAATCTTCACCTCTTCTTCCTTCCTACCATGGCAAGCTTCAATCCTGCAATCACGACCTTGTACTCGGCCTGGTTGTTGGTGACTTCAAATTCTAACTTTACGGTATCTTGCATCTACCCGCCGGGATGAGAAGAACAACTCCTGCTCCTGCTCCTTGATCTCCACACAACCCATCTACTGTGTCTGTCCATGCATTGGTCAAGACAGAGGGATCTGGTGGGTGCTCGCTATCTGTCTCTTCATTCCTTTTTGTGCATTCAACCACGAAATCGACTAAGGTCGAGCTTTTATTCTTGATCGGGGTTAGTAGGCGATGTCAAATTCACTAAGCTCCATGAGACCATTTTACCGACCTTAGGAGGTCTCAAGCTTATCACGAGTGCACTGAGTGGTTGGTTTATCAAAACAAATCACCGAATGCGCTTGAAGTAAGGCCTTAGCTTTCGGGCTACCGTCATCAGGGCTAGTGCCCATTTCTCCATTGGTGGATATCGAGTTTCAGCCCCTAACAAGGCTCTGCTCGTGTAATAGATGGGGTATTGCACCCCTGACTCTTTTCTCACTAGAACCGAGCTCGTTGCCTATTGCGAGACAGTTAAATACAAATCTGAGGACCTCCCTGCTCGAGGTGTTGATAGCAACGGGGCTCTTAGTAGATATTCCTTCAACTGTTGGAACGCCGCCTCGCATTCCGGCGTCCACTTTATCTTTCTCCCTTTCTTCATTTCCTGGAAGAAGATGCAGCACTTGTCTGTGGCTCGGGAGATAAACCTGTTGAGAGATGCCAGTTTCCCTGTCAAACTTTGTATCTCTTTTAGAGTATGCAGGGACTTCATTTCCACCACTGCTCTTATCTTCTCCGGATTGGCTTCGATTCCCTATGGTGACCATGAAGCCCAAGAATTTTCTGAGCTAACTCAAAGGCACATTTCTCGGATTGAGCTTCATCAATATTTCCTTAGGAGTGCAAAGGTTTCCTCCAAATGCCTTACATGTTACTCCGCGTCTTTTGACTTAGTGATCATATCATCCACATAAACTTCCATTGTTCGGCCGATCAGTGGCTTGAAAACCTTGTTCACCAGCCTCTGGTAAGTTGCCCCCGCATTCTTTAGGCCGAAGGGCATGACCTTGTAGCAAAACAGACCCTAATTGGTGATGAAGGCTGTGCACTCCTCGTCTGGTTGGTGCATGGGAATTTAGTTATAACCCAAGAAGGCGTCCAAGAAGCTAAGCAGTCCGTGTCCTGCCGTGGAATCTACCAGCTGGTCTATTTTCGGCAATGGAAAGCTATCTTTCGGACAAGCTTTATTTACATCTGTGAAGTTTACGCATATTCTCCATTTCCCACTTGCCTTCTTTACCAATACCACATTCGAGATCCATTCGGGGTAAGAGACTTCCCTTATGAATCCCGCTTTCAGCAGCTTTTCCACCTCGCAGTTTATGGCCTCGTACCTTTCTTGGATGACGCATCTCCTCTTCTGCCTCACTGGCTTAGCATCCTTCCATATTGCCAGCCTGTGACTCGCCACCTCCGAGTCGATCCTAGGCATATCTTCGTGCGTCCAAGCAAATACATCAGAATGTGCTCGCAGACACTCGACCAGATTTTCCTTCAGTCGCCCTCCAATGCACGAGCCAATTCGGACCTTCTTCTCGTGGTCGTTTAGCCTTATTATAATTTCTTCTAATTCCTCAGCCGGTTTTTGCCTTCCATTCTTCGACTCCCCCCTTGAGTCCAATGACGTTATTTGCATAGTTTCTTTTGTTGCCACAGTATGCATGACTCCTCGCGACCCTCAGGCTGCCTCGGCGACTCTTACGACCCTATTCACTCGGTACTTCAAGGCCAAATAGTGGGTGGACAATCTTGATTAGTTGTTTCTCATAAAGGGCCTTCCTAATATTACTTGGTAGAGGCTAACTTCATGTTCTTTTCAAAAGGCCTCGAGCCCATGGTCACGGCCAATTTAATGATTCCCAAAGGGATCGACTTTCCTCCTCCAAACCGCTTTCGGAGAAGTGTTCGTTTGCTCGAGTCTTGTTCTTGTTATTCCCAAATCCTCAAATGTGGACTTGAAGAAAATGTCTCGTGTCCACCAATATCCGATCAACCTCCTTATTAACGACATTTGCCTTTACGACTAAGGCATCCTCATGGGGGTATAATGACCCTTCCTCATCCTCCTCCATCCACATGATGGGTACTTGCCGTACCTTGGCCTTTTTGCGGTGGGTGCGGTGAACAAGACCCCTCGACCAGCAGTGGCATATCTGTAATAGTTTTTCCGAGCCCTGTTTGAATTCCCTACCATCGTGGGTCCTCCCGAAATCACCCTCGTGGCAGGTGGCTCTAGATCCATGTCGTAGGCTCGGTCGTCTTCCTCCGGCTGCTGCTCAACCACTGAATGCCCCCCTTCAACAAACTCATCTAAATACCGATTCCTAACCAAATCTTCCACTTAGTTCTTCAAGTCCTGGCATTGTGACGTTGAGTGGCCGTGGTCACCATGGAAGCAGCAAAACTGCCCCCTATCTCGTTTGTTAGCTAGTTTAGCCATCGGTGTTGGAGGACTCAACAGTCCTCGCTTCTCTACCATTTGGAGTATCTCTTCGAGTGACACCTTCAATGTTGTGTATTGCCCGTAGGCGGGGCTCTGTTCAACCATTCGTACTGCTCGATCTCGAGGGAAGCTTCCCGGGAGATGTGGTAACCAGCAATCATTTCTGTTGTGGTTCGGCAAAGGTCGGCTCGGTGATTGGTTACGGGATGGGTGGTCGTCGTGCCCCTTGTATTCCCTGTGGTCCCGGCCTGGAGATCCGCGAGGTGGAGCAGGAACCATTCATGGCTAGGGAGCTCTCTGATAAAGGTTATAGGGGGCAACTCGTTCCCTTACTACCCTGAAAGTTGGTGCTCCCCGAGCAGCACCTTCTTTTTCTTTCTTCCTTGTTCCACTGCTTTGCTCACTTCTTAGCTTCGCAGTCTTTTCTTCCTCAATAACCATGTCCATTTTCACTTGTTCGTATGTATCTGAATACTAACGAATCGAGGGATTCCGTAGATTGTACCATGGCATTCCCATCCTAATTCCATTCTTCACCCCCTCGATGCACGGGGATGATTGAATGCCCCAAGATCCGAAACCGACCGGTGGTACCTCTTAAAAATTCCGGAGGGCTCTCCTCCTCTGCATCTTATCTCCGACAACTCCATCATATCATCTTCGGGTGTCACTGCGCCCTGAAACTTTAAATCTGGGAAACGAAAATCTCGGAGGATTGTCACGCCCATGATTTCCGCTGAGAGCGGGGACTCGTTGTCCAGCATTATCCTCCAACTAAGACCTTTCCCGTTTCCCCGGAGGTCTTCCACAACCTGTGCCAACCTCCGTACTTCCCCCTCTAATTCTTCCACGTGGGAGGTGGGTGTCGTGTCCTGCAAATGTTGACGAGATCCCTTTCCTCAAGGTTCGTCTCCTCCCTCCCGACAATATTTGGTGCCCTCGGTCTCTGGGCTTCATCTCCCATATGTTCCCGGATGGGGGCATTTCCGCGGCTGGATTTAGGGATGTCATTACATGCTTTCCTCTGCCCCTCCCTGAGTTCTTGTAGTATGGATGTTAGCGCTTCCATTTATTTCTCCATCCGATCCATTCTCTCTTGAATTTCTCGATTATGGGCCTCATTGGCGACCTCCCTCAAAGTCACCAACTCCTCTGGACTTATTCCTCTTCTGCTGTTTCCTCTCATTGTTGTGTTTCCTGAATGTGTTGGGAAGTCAGGCTTTTTGTACTGATTCCCATAGACGGCGCCAAGATGTTGATGCAGTTTTTCGCGTGCCTTCAAATAGTGTCAAAACTCCTGCTCGCGGTATGCTCGAGCAGGACTGCTTTCCAGTCTCAATTCTCCTCTATTCACCGGAACGACAATCTCCTTGGGTACGGAAATCAAGGTCAGGGGTCGCGGGTGTTGTTCCAGTAAAAACCCTCCAATGCTCAAGTCAGTGATCGGGTTATTCTTTTGTATCCCTCTTTGTTAGAGAGACAGGAGGAATAAAGTGGTATTTTGGTCTTTTTATGATAAGAATAACTTGTGAGAAATCCCCAGGAAAAATAAAATGGAGAAGAAGAAGAAGAACCGCAAAAAATTCTGGAACCCCCACAACTTACACTTCGATTTCCTTTTATCCTTCAGTTTTTCCAGCCCTTTTTCTCCAAGATCAGCCGTTCTCGCGTTAATGGTATCTGGGTCCCTCTGACAACCGAGATTACTGCGGCACAACCTGGGAATACGAGATGTCAGATGGGCATGGGTTCCCGTAGCCTTATGATAGTGTCGGTCATGCGCGTATGAAATGATGACAATGTGAGGGTGTGTGCCGGCCATCGGTAACAGTGACGACACTATACCGCGTGGGGTATCGGCCAGGTCTCGATCGTCACGTTGAGTCGTTGGAGAGATGGGTCAAGCCATCTCGAATTGGCTGTACTTGGGTCCTGTGTTTTCTCCGTGCCGTCCCTGACGTGGTCGGGTCGTGGCTGGGGGTTTGAAGACCTCGAGTAGGAGGATGAGCTTGGGTTTCGACCAGCTTTGATGCTCCTCAACCTTGACCAGCTTTGATGGGGCTATGAAGACCTCGAGCAAGAAACAGAGCTCGAGGGTCGACCCGATCTTGGACTCCTCGACCTTGACTAGCTTTGACGCCTATTAAGGCTATCTTCGTGCCAGCGGTCGGGTCTTCTACTCGAGATGGGCTGACCTCGAGGTCTTTTGCTCGAGCTGGATTGGCCTCAAGGAGACCTACTCGATATTACCCAAACATTAACAATAGTTACAAAATTATTCCTTGATTAAAAGAAAAACTCTACACTTTTTATCATGTTCACTCATAGTGTTGCAAAGAAGCAACCATTGAACTATGGCGTAAATTAAGAGAAAAAACAATGCCAAAATGTAAGTTAGACATCATTGTCTGGTATTATCATCTTGCCTTTGTTTATAGTTGCAGACTTCTAAGTCTGCTACTGAACAACATCAAAAATTAAAAAAGAAAAACAGTTGTTGGACCATGCATTGACATGAATCTTGCTGTTTGATTATGTAAGGTCGGGAGATGACACCGACTTACATGAGGTTGATAGAGTGTTAAGAAACCATTCTAAACCCTCATTTTTTCTTTTTGTTGACGGTAGCTTGATCAACAACTTACAGCTTGAGAGAGCGACTAGCGGTGACAAAGAGGAACAAAGATGGAGCTTCAACAGTCAGAGAGAGAGAATAGAGATGGAGCTTTTACAGTGAGAGAGAGAGAGATCAAAGACGGAGAGCTTCAATCAATTTTTAGGGTCCAATTATTTTATCGATTATTTCTTGTTTATTTTGCAATTACAAACGCAGCATTTTGGGTTCAATGGCAAATGTCTTAAATGGCCTCATGGCATCAATAAATTTTTTACTGCACTAACGAAATTGTGGTAAATTAATAAAATCATAAATGTTTAGTAGTAAAAAGTATTTTTCTCCAAACTATGTTACTAACATAATATATTGGAATAACTTATGTAGTAAATTAATAATATCCCTTTGATATATATACACAATAATATTAGAGACTCCAATATTTGAGTCCTTACATCTATTGAATGATGAACGTAAAATTATTTGTTACTCTATTCTATTATTTAATTGATAAATGACACATGAGTTCAGACTCAAATAAATAATCAAATATTGAGATCTTTAGCATTACTCATATATATATATAAATGTTTTAATTTAGGATCTTGAGTTTGTTAAAGTTCAGAAAATCAAGTCATATGTTTTAATAATATCTCTAGCATTACTCATATATATATAAATGTTTCAATTTAGGATCTTGGGTTTGTTAAAGTTCAGAAAATCAAGTCATATGTTTCAATAATACAATGGTTTGATACTATTAAACCATATCGTTTAATAGTTTCAGCTCAAATTTATACCCTCACTTAGTACTAGAGATAGAGTTTCACTATTGCCCCTCTAATCTCCTCATAAAACTCCTTTTACAATTATATTTATTTATTTATGAAAATATTCTTGTTTTAATACATTTCTATTTTTTCATTTAATTTTTTTATTATTAAAACTCAAAGTATTATTGTGCTATTCTTTATTTCTTTTACAATCTTATTATTATCATATAAATTAAAAATTTTTAATGGGTTATAAATTTTTGAATGTTTATCATTGACTTAAATTTCACATATTTTATATTATAATTTGAAAGCAACCTTAAGTACAAAAATATTTAATCAATAAGAAATATGAAAAGAATAATAGATTATTCTAAATTTGTACAAATTGTTTTAGTTAGATAAGAAGTAACAAGTAGAAAATTAAAAAAAAAATGCTTATGAATGCAAGTAATTTGTTGGGAAAAAAATTTTAGTGTTTAATTCTTATTTGTTCTTAACAATAATTTTATTTTAAGTGAGGTAATGAAAGGGGTGTCAATAGCTTCATTCCCGGAAAATATTTCTAATCCATGAAAAGTAAGAGTAATGTTAAATATTTTAAAATTTTATCCCATATTTCATTTTAAATGAGATGATATATGATTTGTTATTCATTAAATTGTTGATGATTTTTCATAAATTTTAAATAAATTAATTACATTATTTCACTAACTAATAAATAAATATCATTTTATTTTAGATATAATTTTAAAATAAAATTATGCAACCGGCTCTCGCCGTTCCGCATCCGACCGGGGCGCATCGAATATTAATGCTGAAGAAATTTTCCCTTATTAAATTAAATTAGAGAAAGAATGAGTCCCAGAGTAATGAAATGAAAGATAAGGTAATCACTTTTTCACTTTTGAATTGGAGGCATAGGTTGTTGAAACTTCAATGAAATGAAAGATAAGACAATCACTTTCGTCGAATTATTGTTGTTCGCGAAAAGGTCTTCCCACACCGGGTCATACGGGGCGTAGTTCATTCCAGCATAATAAATCAATGAAATATGGATCATGTCATCCCGATCTAGAAGTTTTACGTTTTTTGTCTTTTTAATATTATGTTAAGCACAACTAGTGTTGATAGTAAAATTTAACCAAATAATTAAGGGTGACATGTATAATAAAGTGATTTGACTAAAAATCATTGGGAAGCTTAAAGGTTGGGACCATTATGAAAAAAAAAAAAAGATATGAGAGGTGTGTGCCACTGTAATATTTAAAAAAATCAGATGATATCTCATATTTGGTGTATAAGAATTGTCATACGTCACCTTTAAACTACAACAATAGTGACATGACCTGCACAGATATTTATCCATGTTAGGGTGGAATGATCCCTCATTGGGCTAAGGTAACTCAACTAGAAGAACCTTTAAAATAGCCGCTAAACAGAGTTATACGGTTGGAACCACCCTGCGGTAAGCCCATGTGCACCTCTTAGACAACTTAAAATGACTATCACATGAACTGAATAGAATTCCTCTATTGAAGGAATGCAAGTGTCAAACCCAACACAAGAAGAATCCGAGGTATTAGAATTTCACCATAATATTACTAAAAGCCTGCTACTTGAGAAAGTAACATCCAACCATAGCCCGCCGTGTGTAAAAAAAATCAAAGATGCCATTAAGAGCACTCCATTGTATAAGGTTAGGTCCATCTCATCAAAAGGATGTCTATTCACACTCTTTCAACTCTTCTTTATTTGTATTTTTGAGGTTTCTTATAAAACCTAGCCTCCTTTCCACCATTTACTGATTTAATCATTAAAGTGTCATTGCTAGCAATGCCTCTAATAATCGTCTTCCTCTTTTGTAAGCTCTGGGTATTCCTATCCTCTAAATACTTCGTAGAAACCAGAGAAATCATCCCCTATAGCAAGTCAAATGTTTTGGGCAAGATAATAACTTGACAAGAATTTTACCAAAACAACTAGATATATAATAGAGTAATGCTACATATCACAATATTTAAGTCTTAATTTGAGTCTCAACTAATATAGCACTCATTTATTAGATGGTAATTAAATAATTTTAAAAGTTAAAATCTGTCATCTAATAAATAAACGACGCATAGCATTGGGGCTCAAGTTAGGACTTAAATATTAGAATTTCTAACATTATTTTATATAATATGCCCTCAAGAAACACACAATAAAGCCCAACATAAAGCTTATGGTTATATCACAAAAAAAGATTCTAATATTAAGAATCACAATAACTAAACTTCCAAATTCAAACTTTCTAGTCCCACCATAAGGTTCAAGGGAAGAAGCACTGAGCAATCCAACCAAAATATTATTTGCTTTTATCTTGAGAACAAACCTGAATAAACGTAAAAGTTCATAATTGGTTATGAGTGATGGTATGAGTACCAAGCTCGACAATTCTTCAATTTTATTTTTTACATTGACCTATCCGTATGTTTGAAATAAATTTGCATCATTCTACAAACTCAACTGTTGACATATACAGTTATACGATATTTTAATTTTAATGATAACAAATCGCATATCATAAGTAAAATAGAAAATGTATATATTTCAAAATCTCACTAACTCTTAAAGGATAACAATCATACATGTGAGATCAAGTTTAAGATATTCAAGGACAAAGGTATAAAGTACATCAAGTAAAAGGAAAACTTTAAGGATACTAGCTTAGATGATCTTTATTGTTATAATTCTCATAAAACTAATATGATTAAATGAATGTATGATTAATTATTTAAAGTTTAAGTTATTTTTCATGACATGTTAAATAAATCATTATTTTCATAATATAAAAGTTTTATATTTAAAGGAAAAATAATTTTATTAAATTGGTTGTTTTCAAGTTTATGGATTAAATTGAAAATGTTTTGAGAACTTTGAAATCAACAAGTTTTTTTGAAATTCTAGAAATGGACATACGTAAAATATTTTATAAATTTTTTAAGCCATAGCATAATATATAAAAGATATGGGGTAAAATTATAATTTTAGGAAGTTTTCACTATTGCGGAACTGTTTCACTATAGCAAATGACTAACCAATATCAGATAATGGCAAACCAATATCTTGCAAAGAACAATCTGTTTTGCAAATAACTTCTTGCGGGTCAGTGGAAAATAACGGTAAATCGACATCTAGATAACGACAAACCGATAATTTAAAATTCTATATAATGCTCACTTTTCAAAGTCATAACGGTAAACCAATAGTGGATAACGATGAATCAATAGTGCCTAGACAGTCTCTAACGGCTAGTATTTCTCTCCAACTATAAAAAACCAAATCAAACTTATTTTAAAATTTCTCTAGTCTCCATTAAACTTAAACTTATTCATTCAAATCATCTTGAGCTTTCATTTGCTTATCTATATACTTTAAGTCATTGTTGAGCAATCACTTGTACATTCACTCTAAAGAGAGTATTTGTTGTAATTTTTAGATTCATTATCAAATTTATCTAAGTGAAAGTGTGGGAAACAATTGGGGAAAGGTGTGTATGAGTGAAACACCACTTGTAAAGGTTTATTAATACCTTGGAAGTCAATTATAAGAGCTTGAAGCCTTAGGAGACTTGGATAGTGAAATCCTCAAGCATAGTTTGCTTGGAGGCATGGATGTAGGCGGTTGCTGAACCACATAAAAACTCGTGTTTGTTCTCTCTATCCTTTACCTCTTTACTTATTAATTGCTTGAATTTACATTTATCATTACTTAAGACATTAGCTTGAATTGATTTGCTTTATTTATTACATAATTTTTTAAATACCCAATTCACCCCCTTTTAGGTTCCACTCTTAGAATTTCATCAACCTCTCTTGTCATTGGTTTAAAAGTCCTTTAGTGTATATTATAAGAATATTCCATTTATTTTTTATGAATTAGTATGATAAAAAGGAAATTGCTAGTTTTCCTTACTAAAATCAAAATATACTACTTGATCCTACTATTTTTATAATATCAAATAATCTTCTTGGCGGAAAAAAATTTAAAGAAAGAGGGGTAAATAGATCATTTGCTTGTTATTTGATCTTGGGAATATAAATTATATATTTATTATAAGAAAAAATATTTATAAATAATATAAATTATAAGAAAAATATTTTATTATCAATTTCTTTTGCACTAAAACCTTTATTTTTTATTTTAATATTTAATATTTTATTTTTATTTTAATTTATATAATTTATTTAATTTATAATAAATATAAATAAAATTATATTTGAAAAAAAGATAATATTATAAAATTATGGGTTGAGTATTATGAAAATAATAAGGGTAAGTGGTGTATATTAATTTCAATGGACAAAAATTAGTAATCTCTCTTTGATCTTAATTTATTCCCACCCTATAATTTTTGTAAACTCACTACACTTGGAAAAAATAACTACAAAAGAAAGCACCTTATTTTAAAAAAATTCAAATAAAGAAGAATTTTGGAGAATCAATTAAATAAATTTATCTTAATTTATTTTTTGACTGAGATTTTTTATATTTTTAACATAAGTTAAATTAATTATTATGCTCTTATAAGGAAAAAATACTAAAATTTACTTTAACTTTATTTTTTAAAATTTTACACGAAGTTCATTGTTTCTAAGTTATTTGGCAATATTACTTTATTAGTATGACAATTAATCTTTAATCAAACCAACCTAATGTCTTTACGAGTGCATTACATAAAATTTCAATCTCTTTAAAAATCAATTTTCAATCCCATCTCCAATTTAATTCCGATTATCGCTCATCCTAAGCCTTCAGAATCCAAAAATGACATATGTTCGATCATCCAGTAACCTAAAAATACTAAAAAGATCATTGTGCCCTTGAATCTATTAATTGATGAAATGAATCCCGAAAAAGGTACCATTTTACGAATTTTTGTTTCTAAATAACACTAAAAGGATCATAACATTTCAAGCTATGATAATATATATTTGATGAAGTATATAATATCATATAAAGATGAATAAAATGATATATATGGTATCAAGTGTTTTTAGTTATTCACTAAATTGTTATTGGCTCTACAGAGAGATAATTATTTTAGTGATTTAATTAGAATAAGATAGTAAATTAGGTATCAATTTATGAGAATTTTCCAAGGCACATAAGTATGGAATTTTTCTTAAGATTTATGTTGAATTGTGCTGAGTTGTGTCGAGTTGTGTCCCACATTAGCTAATAAAGGAGAGACACTTAGGTTTATAAGTAAGACAGGTCAATCTATCTAATAGACTAGTCTTTTGAGTTGGATATCTGGAACTATAGGCTAGGCCCCTCCAACAATTGATATTAGAGCTAGATCTTAGTAAACAGAATGTGGTGGTGGAAAAACTCAGGTGTATCGAATGAAAGGACCAAGGTTCGGCTGTGGTTTTGTCGAAGGGAGATTGTTAAGTTATGTCTCACATTGGCTAGTAAAAGGGGAGATACTTTGATTTATAAGTAAGATAGGTCACTCCACCCCAATAAGCTAGTCTTTTGAGTTGGATACCTAGAACAATAAACCAAGCCCCCCAAAAAATTGATATCAAAGCTAGACCATAGTAGCCAAAATATGGTGGTAAAATAACTCAGGTGTATCAGATGAAAAGTGGTTTTGTTGGAGGGGGGGATTGTTGAATTGTGTTTCACATTGACTAGTAAATAGTAAATACTTGCGTTTACAAGTATGATATGCCACTCCACCCAATGGGCTAGTTTTTTTTGTTAGATACCTAGAACTATAAGCCGAGCCCCCCTCAACAAATTGTGATATTGGGCCCTATCATTATATGTCATTAGCTCCCAGTAATCACTTTCATGCTAATATATATTTTACCATTATATGAAAGGATTTAAAAGGGTAAAAAACTTTTAAGTGCACCTATATAATAATTTTTTATTAATATCTAATTTAACTAATCTAATTTCTTAAACCCTAATTTCTTTTAACTTTTTAAATTATTATCTCTTCTCAAATATTGTCTACTCAACTTTTGTAATCATAGAAGAAATTAATTTACAGTACTCAATAGAGGATGATGAAGAATTATCAAGTCTTTTTTTTTTTTTTATGATTATAGCAATGATGAATAAAACCTTTAAAAGGAAACAGGAAGATTATAGTGATTATAAGGGCTTTTTTTTTTTAAAAAAAAATAGATTTTATAAGTTTTAGGGAAATGACATCTACACCCCCAATGTTTTGGGAAATAATCATCAACTCCCCTAATTTTTTAAAGAGGGACACTAAAAGTCCCTTTTGACCATAATACTCTTTATCTCTATAATCCCAAAAAAATTGAATATAATGTTTTATAATAAATGAAAATATAATATTAAAATAAATGTAATAATATATATATATATATATATATTTCAATATTTAAAAATATTTTAATATTTTACAATCTATTAAATATATTTTATTATATTAAAGTAAGTTTTATAATAAATAGAATCATAATATTAAAATAATTTTATAATTAATATTTTACTACTATATGAGTAATTTGTAGCTCAATGTTTATATTAAGGTATAAGTTTATTTTTTATTTAACATATGGAACAAGTGAGAGAATGTAAGTATTTTAATTTATATGATCCAGATGATAAATAATTTGTTTAAATAAATAAATAGATAAATTTATATTAATAATCCACTTACTTGTTTCAAGAGATAGCGGTAGAGTTTATTTACCACTTTTATAATGAAAGAGATAAAGTTAATTAATTTAATTTCCTTTATGGAGGGAAGTGAAAGAATTATATTAATTTTCACTTGTCAATAGTGAGAGTTTGAAAGTTAAGTTATATGCTAAGATCAACTACAAAAAGGCTATAAAGTAGAATAGCCTAAAAGGTAACGATGGTGTTAGGAACATATTGTGCTATACAATAACAATCATTTTATCGACAAATCGCAAGACTATTCATTAAATAATTTGGATTCATTTTTTGTCGACACTGAGTCAAGACAACCCATAAATATTATAGGAGAGTCTCTATCTAACAATATGATACTAAGCACTCATTATACTAGACAGTAATGATTTTTCATTAATAGTCAGTGTAACCAATGCATACCTTAACAAGATGTACTATTTGTCGACTATGATTCAAAATAACTATATAAATAAGAGAGAGAGAGAGAAAATAAACTTACCAAATTAAGCTCATAGAATATGTTACAGCTTCATCTTCAACCCTAGCTTGAAATTGAATTTGCTACTTATAATTTAACTATGGGTAAAATGGTAATTTTTTTAAAACTACTTAGCAAATACAAGATGAAGAAGGAATTAGACAAAATGGAGCTCATATTTGGATTCAAAGCTATTAAATTAAAAGGGAAATCTCCTATTTATAGATACAATGGGTAAATCATGGCCACTGGATAAAAATAATTTAGATGCTTAATATTGCACTACTTAACAAGCTCTGATTGGCTAGAATACATCATCAGGGCTATGATTTAGTGAACTACATGTACCATATGTACGTTTTCCGGTCTAATAATATACTATCATGTATCAATCAACAATAAAGTCAACTAATATTGATTCAATTAATTGCATAGAACATAAGCTCATTTTTAATTCCAATAGTATAATGCCACATAATCAGTCAATGCCACATTATCGGTCAATGCCACATCAATATTTTTGGTCTAATACAATGTTTCCACGTCACTGGTTAAAACCACATTAGCATTTTTAGTCCAATAGAATGCTGCCGTCTTATTTGTCAATGCCACATTAGCTAGGCCACACCAAATTAGTATACATCATACTACACTTGATTCAGACCTTTATAAATGCAATTGAAGTGCATTTTGACCCAATTTTGTTGTTCCTTAGGTTTTCAAGGCTTTTAAATCCATTCATGGTGTCGATGTCGCCATCCAGGCACCGAATTATGATTTTACCATTTATATCATTTCTAAGGTTTTTAACCATTTTAAGTTCAGAAAACTGTCTGTTTTGCTAGCTGATTTCTAATAATTGAGAAATGACCATAATACCACATACATAAATAAAGTACTCAAATTATAACAAAATACACGCAATCAAAGTTTAAGGATTTAAATAGATAAAATTAAGGATGCTAGTGAGACTTAGAGTGCAAAATGATGATTTTATCATTTATGAATATACACACTCTAGCATCAATAGACATCATGCTCATCATCTGGTTGGTTTTATTACCTTCGATGTATTGTACACTTTCTCCAATTATAATGTTTTTAAATGTGAAATAATTTGACTCTATTCACACTCTAGAATTAATAAAAGTTGTGCTATTTGAATCCACCAAAATATTTTTAGATGCCAATTTTTCATTATTTCATTATGAAATTTATAAATTTACCTTTTTTTTCTCTCATCCATTCCTTTTTTTTTCGATTTTCTCACTCAAACAAATATATCTGCTATGTTAATTAGGAAAAGTATTTAATACTATATTTTATTTTTAGTAACAATAGATCTACACGAGAAAGATAAAAATTTATATCCTTACTCATTGTCTCGCAAAAGGAAAAAATAAAATAAAAAGGCATGATATTAAAAAATATGAGTAGAAATATTGGTATCTTGTTGAAGGATGAGTAACCCAACTAGGAGTCCAAAAAAAAAATGTTGATCAATTTGAACCCAACTATCTTGAAAGAGTAAAGGTAAAGTTCTAAATTCTTGTACAAATTGATATGACATAATTCAAATAATTGAACTAATTTTTTTTATTATTTTCTATTTTCATCAAGCTAATGTATTTATATGACATCAGTTTGTTCAAGAATTTAAAGCTCTATAATCACTCCTCTTAAAATAATAATTAAAAGTTAAAGAGTGATGATATTCCCCTGATTCTCCAACCCATTTTGTGTAACAATAACTCATTCCAAACACCCTAGCCCACCGACAATCTTACCAAAATCTAAATAAAATTCATAAAATTTATAATAATTTAGTATGATTACCAATCATAATTTTGCAAAAAGATTAATATTGAGATTATTACCCTCTAAATGCTAAATGTACTGAAAAGTGTATACTGATTATGATTTAGTTGTGTTGGAGATATCACTACTTAGCGATCGTAAAATAGATTATAATTTTTTTTTCTCTCCTTACCTTCTAAATCTAGTTTAAAAAACGGCTTGATTATCAATATTAAATACAAAACATCTTCTTTATTATCCTTAATTATCTCTCTCGCTTGTGTGGGTATATGAATAACCCTAATTATCGTGTAGAAGATACAAACCCTAGAAATGTATTTTTTTCTTTTCTAGAAAGATCTATATGTAAGGTATTATATCTATTCTTATTATAAGTACTTATTAAATCCAAAGTTTGACTAAAAATTGAGTTAATAGAAGAAACTGTAGACTCATGAGCTTTCCAACTCCAACTTAATAGTTCAAGCTCAATCATCTCACGACACACTAGAACTACTAAGTTAACCCATAGTTGTTTTACTAAAAGGTTCAAGTTGAAAGATATTAGCCCATGTAATTAAATAAAAG
Source organism: Murraya koenigii (assembly GCA_025617385.1). Taxonomy (NCBI): domain Eukaryota; kingdom Viridiplantae; phylum Streptophyta; class Magnoliopsida; order Sapindales; family Rutaceae; genus Murraya; species Murraya koenigii. The sequence goes on from CM046815.1 coordinate 22,101,044, forward strand.
CTCAATTAATTAAAACTTCTTTTAATTAATTTTATCCTCATTCTTAGACCAATAATAATGTATGCTTAAATAAATAATGAATAATTTTTTTATTAAACTCACTAATTGTTATTTAGTGCAAACTTTTAGGGCATAAAATAACAATAAATCTAACAAAAATAAAAACTTTCTGGATCTTTGTATTTTGTGAAAGTTTTCTTTGCAAAATAACATACATATTCTCCTTCACACTTATTAACTCACTACCTATAAGCTTATGTTTATTGGTGCAAAACTCTTCAAGAATTTTACATCGTGTGATACTTGTTTAATAATTATAACTCTATAAAATGAGACTTATCATGAAATTTTCTAAACTTAAACTAATATTACTTAAAGAGTGAATGATGAATTTTTATCTAATTTCAGGTTATATTTTGCATGAGCATCCATTTAGGTTTAGTTTTAATAAATTAATGTGTTTTAGATCATATGTGCTCTAATTAAAAATTTATGCGATCCTAGATTGTTAAAAGGTGACACGTGTCTATATGCTTTGGTTGTTCTAATCCCAACATATAAAAGGAGCACATGTGAGAAAAAAGGGAGAGAATGGCTACACACAATAAAAAGAAAACAAGAAAGAGACAAGGAAATAATAAAGTTTAAGGCTGTAGTAGAGAATTTTCTATAATGAAGAAAGAGAGATCATAAGAGAATAAGAAAGTTGTATTTTAGAGTTGCGATTCTTAAAGTTTTCATGTTTGCTTGTTTTTATTATTCTTTGAGAATGAACTTAATGTCAGAAATGTGTGTTGTTATTGTTTATACATCCATCATGAACTAAACTTTTATGTAGTTGGAGATTAAACAAGCTTAATAGTTAATTGATTCCTATATGTAGAGTGGGCAAATCAGGTTTCGGTTTAGGTTGTTTGGGTTTTGTTAACCTGATTGAGTTGGAGAATTGATCTCAATCAAATTGAAAACACCAACCCAAACCGAATCTGATTTGATTTGATTTAGTTCGGATTCACAATTCGAATTAGTTCAGCTTCATAATTTAAGTACGTTTGGCTAAATTTGAGTTAAACAGTTTAAGCTTCCTTGCCATGTAACACTTGCCAAATCTTTTATCAAACTAAAACACATTGGGGACTAGGCGTGCTCACTAGAGGTGTACCAATAAAAAAAATAATAAGTTTATTTCTTAGCCATGAATAATAAATATTAAAATGAAATTTTCACTTTTTTAGAAAAGCCCCAATGTAACCCACTATGTACTGTGAAACATATACATTAATAAAGAATATTTAACACATTTTACTTTAGGACAAACTAATCCAAAGAACAAAAGAAGAAAGCATGAAAATTCAGGAATATGTGATAATTGTTTATAATAATAATAACTAATAACAATAATAAAAAGTAATAAATAAACTACTAACAGCAAAGATGGATTGGAAGCGATAACAGCTAGATAAAATACAAACAGACATCAATGTTGTGTGAGTGAGACTCTGACTCTGTAAGAGTGAGTCAGCCAAAGTATGGGCATTTCTGGATGACTATGGGTGGTACTAGGAGGGTTATGCTGTTGTTATAGAAGAAGATGAGAAGAAAGGGATTATATAAGGTTAGGCAGTTAGCGTTAGGGATTTGAAATTGGAATTAGGCGTGTATGAGTAAATAGTGATATATATATAAAATGATGATTTTACCCTTTATAAATATATACTCTTTAGGACTCAACACACCCCCCAACTAGCTTATTACTAGTCCCTAGTAAATCAAGTGATAACAAAATTCAACCAATTTTTTTAAAAATAATTATGTTTAGTTTTTCAATTAGATTAATAACAATGATCAAATAAAAGTATAAGCATTATCTCCAGTCTAAAGATATATCACTCCCACATCAACCATCCACATGATTCAGTCAAGCAAACACATGCAAATAATCGATTATCAAAACTACATTAATTAGGCCACTTTCAAGTGTGACATGTCAACCCAAAATCTCATAGGTTAGAATGGCACTCTTAAAAGAAAATAAACCCAAGAAAAAAAAAGTTACTCTAAAAATGATAACTTAAGAGAAATTAATGAATGGCAATATCATACACTCTCACCAAGAATAATACCCACAGCTAAGAATATAATATGACACCAAATAAAATGAAATAATATCACTACATCATTTTAGTTCATATTACTAGCTTCTACTTCAGATTATAGATCCCTAAAATCAAGAAGAACTTTTATTAGGATATAATGTAGATTAAGGATATGGTTAACAAAGAAGAGACAATAGGCAAAACAAAGTATTGTTTGAGAAAAAAATAAATTTTTTTGAAAATTATAAGATGAAATTCATTTTTATTATTATTATTATTATAAACAAAGTATTGTTTGAGAAACAAAATAAATTTTTTTGAAAATTATAAGATGAAATTCATTTATTATTATTATTATTATTATTATTATTATTATTATTATTATTATTATATTTCTTTCTATTCTTTATTTTCTTTTTTTTTCAATTGCACATCATTTTTCTCTTATAGTAAATATATATATTGCATCAATTTTATTTTTCCTTTTAGGCTCAAAAGGCGGTGAAAAAGGCTCAAGCGGGTCAAAGATGACCTTTCCATCATCTTTTAGGGCTCTCAATAGTTCTCCATATTTACTAGCTTGATGGACTTTTAGATGTAGCAACCCAAATATTTTTTTAAAAATTTTTAACTCAAAGAAAAATATAGAGATCATGTATAGTAAATTACTAAGCTGTATGAAGAATGGTCAAAAATAGTTACTCTCCTAGAAAAATGATAGGCTCAAAAACTCACTTAACATTTATTAGGACATGTGCATTCCTTCAAGTAACTTAATCAATTTTACTCGTCAGCTCGCTCAATTCATATTTTTCACCAACATCAGTATGCAGAGTAGCAAATATGATGTAATATAACTCAAGGCCAAAGGTAATACAAATACAAGAATTTAAAAGTCATCATATCATCCAATGTCAAAAGATCACATAAAATACCTAATTTTTTTAGATTTATTTTTTATTTTTTATTATTATTTTTTTACTCTAAGACTAAGAAGATGCGTTTACAGAGTCACTACACTCCATATTCAGCCATCTTCGACTCAAAAATTAAGCCAAAGTTAGTTCCTACAATAAAAATTAGTAAAAACTTCTCCAAGATTAAGACATTTCACAATTATCATCTATTTCCTCCCCCTAACTAGAATGAAACATTGTCCTCCATGTTTTAAAGGAAAGAAGTAGGGTTTAGAAGACATCACCTAGGTACTGTAACACAAAATGAAAAAAAACATTTATAGATAGAGAGTTAAATCTAATTTATGCCTCTTACTGCTACTGCTATCATCATCAGTCGACCAATCCAATGAAGAGGTCTTAGGATTCAGCTCTGATCTATAAGCTAGTAAAAGATCAAGTAACTCATTAGCAGTAGGGGCGCTAATAAAAAGTTTTTTTATTGTGAAAGGAATGAAATGATTTTTTATTGCATGGTTAAGAAATGCAAGTAAGCCATCATAAAAGTTATTAACATTTAACAAAACGATGGGTTTTTATGAATGTTTAGATTAGCCCAAGATGCAAATGTAAATAATGCCTCTAAAGTTGCAAGATCTCCTACTAAGAAAATGAAAGCTTCAGCATGTTGTAGTATTTCATATAGTCTTTCTTGGTGGGCTGGGCATATTTACAATAGGTCTTAAGACTTCCTGAATGACACCTAGCACGTGGCTTTCTCTATTATAGATAGCTTCTGCAATAAGCTTTGATAACCCTCGATTACCTCCTCCATATACTTAGTATATTTTTATCTCTACTAGGACTCAACCAAGATCTATGGCTACCTCAATAAACTCTTTATACTTTCTATAGTGAAACCCAGAAATCACACAAATGTTTTTAAATTGTCTACTTGAAGGTGCTGCCATTGAGACAATCCTAAAAAAAATAACTTGTGAATATTTAACAAAGTAAGCTCATATTGAAAGATCTTAATGACAATAATAATAATATACAGTTGTAAAGGAATTGGTGCATTTTTCAAATGACGTGTGAAGTTTGTGGCTTCAAAGTCAAAAGAAAAAAGAGAACAACAGGAAAAGATAAAATAATAATATAAATGATAAAAGAACAGTAAATAAAAAAGGATGTGCAGTGGTGGTTGTGATTGTGGCTCACATATTCCTCTGGTTTTACGTCTAGAAATGGCTTCAACGCTCTTTATGGGTCGAGAATAGACTTCTCATCCAGTTTTCTTATAAACTAGTAAACAGAGTCGTTTATAGCCAGATTCCCAAGACTATATCTTGCATGTTCTTTCTGGAATAATGGTCATAACTGAAGAATTGCTCTCTGTACATATCCATTAGAATGCATTTCAAGAGACAAAAGGATATTATCCTTAATGAATTGAATCTTTTTTTTTTCTTATTATCAGACACCATTCCTAAAATACATGTCTTTTTCTTACATTTCATTTTGGCATAATTATGAAAAGCAACTGGAAGTTGCCGAGCTCTTCATTTTCTTGAGTAGTTTCCTTTACGACAACTAGGCATATATACAATAAATTTGGGAAGTAACTCACCTGCTAATCGTACTTTGGCTTCAATTAACCATCGAATGTCGAAAGGGATGTTATTTCTCATAAGTAATCGCATGCCTGAGCTTTATAGAATGCAAGGAGAGAATTCTAAGGAAGTGAAGGAAATCGTTTGTGAAGCTTTGCCAAAATTGTGTTTTTATCCATTTTGTCTCCTCAAAATATAAGTTATTGTGAGAAACTGAAGTAACCAACTTTGATTGTCATGAAGTACAGTTATCTGGTACTTAATCAGGGTAACAAATTAAATAAAAAAATAAATTCTGCAAAATCAAGCAACACGTGAAAGCAAACAAAAAAAATAAAAACACACAACGTAAAAAAAATACGTATAAACAAACAATTACTTACAAATTTCCTCTTATTGAATTTACTTCAAGTTCCAGTTGGATTTCATATATACCACCTTCAATTTCCTTGAGTTGTCTTTCTAAGTCTTCAAAGTGAGATATTAATGCTGGTGGTCGGAGGTCTTAAATAGGATGTGATTGACAAACTTGGAGCAAGCCGTCTAGATGACGCTTCACATGTAGAAGTAGTTTAAGTTGGACGGAGAGGATTTGTCTAGGGATAAATGCATATGATAATTATATAAAAGCACTTTTTGATCTGGTTTAAAAGATTTTCTCATGATATGCTTGCAATGAAAGACTTTCATTTGCTTTTTATAATCTTTAGCCTTTTCATCACTACAAATATCCTCAAATTCTGTCAGTTGTAACCTCTTTTTTGAACTATGACAGGGATAAATGATTTTTTCATTTAGTTGTTTATTGTCAAGAGATGATGAGATGATTTCTTGCAATGTACTTTCTTCTCCCAATGATGTATACTCCAAAGTGTTAGATGACGATTTAAGCTCGAGTTTTTGTAATGATTACGATAGGATGAGATTTTTCCCGGATGGTGCCGGTTGCTCTTCTTTTAACTTCCAGGTTATTAGTATCTATGAATAGTGATGAATCGAGTGAGGTATTAATCGGTAAAAACAAAACCAAAGTGAGTTAACCATTCTTGTAAAGAGTTGTCACTAAGGTTAGAAGAAAGATTATGATCAATTAATTCTTCAATAAAATTCATATCAACAATTTCATCATCTTCATCATGAGGTTGTTTGGCAATGTTGAAGATATTAAGCTCCATAGTCATATTGCCAAAGGATAAGCGCATATTTGTTATCCCGCATTGAATGTGAGCATCGACGAATTGCCAAGAAAGATTGGCATAAAATAATGGGGATGTGCTACTTCCAATTCTACATTGGTTGAGTATCAATCATAATAAAATTAACTGGAAAATAAAACTTGTCTACCTGAATAAGCACATCCTCCACAATACCACGAGGTATTTTCATAGACTAATCTGCAAGTTGTAACACAACTAGAGTTGGGTAATTTTCTCAATCCAAGTTTTATAAATATAGAATAAGACAAAAGATTTGTATTAGCTCCCAAGTCCAACAAGACATTCTCAAATGTGTGGCTCCCATTACTACATGAGATAGTAGGAAATCCTAAGTGTTTAAATTTTAGTGGAATTTTTTGTGAAGTATGGAACTAATGTTTTTGGTTAAAACTACATTATTTTGAACATGAATACTTCTTTTTTTAAGAAACTTGGCATAAGAGGGCACTTACTTTATAGCATTAAGTAAGGGAATGTTAGTACTTATCTGTTTAAATATCTCCGTAATCTCACCAGTGAAATGTTCCTTTTTTACTTTCGCTAACCTCGAGGGAATGGAACTTTAGGGATGTACTCTCGTGGACAACTTTCTTCTTTCTCCTTTGATGAATCCTCAAAACCTACAGGCACAACTTGATTCGTCTTTGTCATTGGAATCTTCACCTTATTATCAATTTCTTTGTCTTTTCATAAGGTCATCATAGCTTTGACCTCTTCATATTACTGGGCTGAGTGAGTACTTACTTCATGTACTCCTTTAGGATTTGGCACTACCAGGTTTGGGCTGATCTCACACTTTAATCAACCCTTTCATACTTCGATCCAATCAATCGATCGATCAAGAGGCTAATCTCTTTTGTTTGGACCGTAAAAAAAATAAAAGAAAAAAAGAGATGTATGGCGGAGGGAAGGAAAGAAAGAACGCATGCATGGAGATTCTATCTGACCCTTTTCAACTGTCATTGTTAAGTTTTAAGATGAAGAATCTAGTTGACATATCATCCTTTCTAAGTTTGAAATCAATTGGGCTTGTAAATTAAAGCTTGCTCTCATCCCATTCCATGAGTTCATCAATGGTACAATTTTATTGATCTATTACGAGTGAGTCCAATTTTTAAAATTTTGGAACGCTTCCTCCCATGGTCTGGGTTGAAAGAAATTCTGGTTCTAATTATATGGTCTGAATGGCTGTTGAGAGACTTGAGAAACCTGAGGAGCTGGTTGCATTAATAGAGTTGGAGCTAGCTGCTGCATTACGTTGGAATCTTTAAGACCATGAAAAGTTGGGATGGTTTCTCTACCCAGGATTATAAGTATTAGAGTAAAGATTGTAGTTTAGTTGCTTTTCCATCACACCAATTGCATTGGCTTGATCCGGGTATGAGTTATGATCCGGTTGATTACTGGGCATGTGGCTCGTTGATTTCTGATCGTCAAAGATATTATTTGGCGAGAAAGGCTTTCAATTATTTCTTTGACTCCTTAATTTCTGATCTTGACTTAGCAACATGAACTTCATTCATTCTTTTGATTTTTCTCACATTTCGGAATGATCTACTTATTGTTGAGAATTATTTGCTTGTCGCTGAAAGAAATCTCAAATCTCCAATACACTTTTCAACATTAACTCTCCTACACTTGTCGCCATTAGTCATTCTTGCACATGTGGTAATAGCCCCTCCAAAAGTACTGGCATTGATGCCATTTCTCATACCCATGATGTGGACACTTCAAGAGTAGCTCATTGAATCACTCTCATGCTTTGAAAAACTGCTCATCTTCTTTTTAGATAAACTCTTAGACTTCTCTGTGAATAACATTAGTCTTATGGACTAGGAAGTATTTATTTAAAAATTTAGTAACCATTTGTTCCCATGATGTAATACTATTAGCAGGCAGTGTATTGAACCAAGAACAAGCTCTATCTTTTAAAGAAAATTGAAACAACCTAAACTTAACATCATCATCTGAAAAATTCTCATATTTAAAAGTTTGACAAATAGCATGAAAGTCATTCAAATGATTGTATAGATCATAATTTTCTAGGCCATAGAATGATAGGAGACAATTTAGCACACTAGGTTTTAACTCAAAACTCCTAGCAGCTATATTTAAGTATCTTATGTATGATTTGCTCAAATTAGCTAAGGGACTAAAGTAGTCTTTAAATGGCCTCTCCTATGGTGCTTGTGGTTGTTGTTGTAAATCCATTTCAATTTTATCCACAATTTCCACTTGTGATGCAATGTGTTTACATGTGTAACGTATTTTCTCTAACTCGAGGTTTATGGGTTCTAAATTATTTGATAGTAACCTTCGACCATGCATGCAAAGAACACGTACAAAAGTAAAATTGAAAATAAAGAGAAGAGAAATTATGATACTAACCTTATCACGCTTGTTACAACCTTATTATGAAAATACACTCAACTGCTATGAATGTACAATAAGAGAGAAAAAAACGTGAAATAAAATAAATTAATTGAAATTGAAATAAACTAAAATCAAAATAAATTAATAGGCGGTTAAACCGACCATATAGATTAATAAGATCAATGAAAAATTACGAAAAAAATAAAATGAAAATTAAATTATAAAAATTAAAAGAAAATAAATTAACTTAAAATAAATCAACTAAACTTATTAAGCGGTTAAACTAGGCATGTAAAAAGAAAATTACAAGAAAATAAAAATACAAAAAGATATTTACATAAGAAAATTAACTCTACAAATTGAAAAGACTTATATCCCCGACAACAGTGCCAAAAACTTGTGCAAATTTTATTGAAGCACGAATCTATTAAAATATAGATTAATGGTGACGAGTGTCGATCCTACGAGGAGGTGGATTTTCAATTATATAGAGTTATTATTATTATTATTTATTATGTAATGTCCTTGTTGTAAAATTTCCTATTTTATTTTATTCTAAGATTAAAATTAAAATGGTGGGAATAAATTTGAAATTGATCAATGGAATAAATTACTTAGATTTTAGGATTCACACTCAAAATTTCACCATGGGCTTAATATTCCTTTTTTAGTCCCAATTAATTTATGAGGGGGGTATTTCCACTCCTCATAAACCTAACTCTAATAAATATGACATCAAGCACTCATTGTGCCAGGAAGAATAATCTTATGTTAAATGTGGTATTAAGAACACGTTGTGCCAGGTAATAATAATGTAACTATTGACAAGGTGGCAAGACTATCCACTAATTAACCTAGATAAATTTTATGTCAATAATGTGTCAAGGCCTACTAAATAAATTAGAAGGAGGTTTTTCTCTAATAAATCTAGTGTAAAGTACTCACTGTTCTAAATAGTAATAATCTTGCACTAGGAAGCCGATATACCAATACAACATCTAGACAAAATTATTACTATTTGCCTATGATAAGTCAACTTCTTTTATGTTTGGAAGTAGCTTGTCACCACAATGGATGATTGTGGTCATTTCCTTCTCTTGCACTTTGTAGAGCTTATTCGTATCATTTAGCTTCTAGCTTTCGAAAGCTATAGGGTGGCCTTCTTGCATAAAGGCTCCACCAATGGCGAAGTCGGAGGCATCCGTTTAAGCCTTCAAATGTGTTCTGGCATTCTTCAAACCAATGCCATGCCTGATTCTTCTTGAGAAGGTCGGTCAAGGGTGCCGCCTTGACTAAGTAGCCTTCGATAAATCGGTGATAATAGTTCACAAACTTTAAGAATGAGTAAAGCTCGTGCACTTTCGTGGGAGGCTCCCAATCGAGAATGACCTTCACTTTCGAATTCTCCATCATTAGCTTTCCCGCCGATATTTTGTACCCAAAGAACTCTACCTCTTCTTGAGCGAATGAGCACTTCTCCATCTTGAGATAGAGCTCGTTTTCTCGAAGTACTTGGAAAACTTACCGTAAATGTTTAGTATGCTCCTCGAGCATGGTGCTGTATGTCATCCAAGTATACGACCACGAAGCAGTCGAGGAATGGTTGCAGTATTTTGTTCATAAGCGTGCAAAATGTAGCCGGTACATTTGTGAGACCAAAAGGCATTACAAGGAACTCAAAAGATCCATACCTTGTTACCCATGCTATCTTCGGTTCGTCTCCCTCGGCAATGCGAACTTGGTATTACCTAGAGAGCAAGTCGAGTTTGGTGAAGTACCATGCCTAGCCAAGCTAGTCTAAGAGATTCGCTATTAAGGGAATTGGATACTTGCTCTTGATAGTGATCTTATTGAGCGCTCTGTAGTCGATGCACATCCGCAGTGATCCATCCTTTTCTTTTGGAAGAGGACCGGTGCACTGAAAAGAGCTTTAAACAGGCAGACATAGCCTGCGTATAGTGAGTCGATGAGCTATTTTTGAAGCTCCCTGAGTTCAGGTGGTGCTATGCAGTAGGGCGCCAATGTTGGAGGTTTTGAACCTTGCTCAACTCGATTTGGTGATCCACCTCTCGCCTAGATGGGAGCTTCTTGAAGCTTCAAAGCATCACGTCCTTGAATTCTTGAGAAAGGCTTGTATTGTTCAAGGGACTTGGCTTGGAGTGCTTACAGAATTTTCCTTTTCATTGAGCTCTCGGATGGACATTATGAAGCTTGGGTCCTTCTTAAAAGCTCTTTTAAATTGCATGGCCAAAAGCATTTTCTCCTCAGACTTGCCACACTCTGTAGGAACTATGCACGCCTTACTCTCGTTGATGATGTTTAGGGAGTTTGTGGCTAGAAGTGGGAAGGCATAAACTTGGTCAAAGAATTCCATGCTTAGGACTATCTTGAAGTCGTCCATGGGCACGATGGAGAAGTTGAGCTTCCCACTCCATGAGCCAAGTGAGACGTGCATGCTTTGTGTCGCGCCTACAATAGGCTTGGCGGGTGAATTTATCGCCTTTATAGTGCCTACAAATGGAGTGTTCGTTTATCTTAGCGCTTACGTACATTAGCCCTTTCTTAGCGAGTGCCAATTATGGGCTGTTGAGTGCACCAAGTCGTTGGATAGAACTCATGCTGGGTTGGGTTCTTTCGATGTTGGTGTGGAGTTACCATTGAGTTGGGTAGTAAGGGCATTATGCGACTTCTTCTCAGGATAGTCACATACCCAATGAAGGCCGTTGCATATGAAGCATGGGCTTCGCGACTTTAGTGGCTCTTTCTTGCCTTTCGATTTGTCTTGCCTGCTCTTGCCACTTGAGGGCTTTTTCTGCCCTTATCCTTGAGATTGTTGCCCTTATCCTTCTGACTCTCTCCCCACGTTTGCCTTGGCTAGGCCTTTTTTCCTTGGATTAGGTGGAGTACTCATTCAACGATTCCATTGTGGCAATGACATCGTCAAGGGTTTGGACAGCCCGCCTATAGAACTCCACCATGGCCCAATCCTTGAGGATATATTGGAAGTAGAAGAGTGAGTCTTTATTGGACATGTCTCTGATCTCGAGCATTAGAGTAGTGAACTTGTTGATGTAATTGCGAACACTACCCGTTTTCTTAAGGCAACGTAGGGGCGCTCTCGCTTCTTTTTCAGCATTGCTTGGGGAAAATTACTTTTGGAGTTCTTGTTTGAAATCTGCCCATGTTTCGATAGTGCAGATGCCTTTGCCCATCTCGCCATCCTTTCGATAGTGCCCACTTTTGATGCCTCGTCTCGTATACCCATAGAATCGAAATATTGGTCTAACCCGAATAAAAAGTTGTCTCGATGGTGGCATTATGTGTGCCATCATAGGTTTCGGTCTTTGGCACATCAATGCGTCGCGCATCACTCGTGCTTGTGGAAGCTAAGCTAGCGAGAGGTGTGCGATTGTGCTATGCCTAGTCCGAGCGAACTTCTTCTACTCAGATGCGGACGATTGCATAGCTCGTTTTGCATGAAATTGTAGAGTTTCAGCAACTCTTCGTGGAATGCTCTAAATTCCCCTCGGAGGGTATTGGCTTGGTCTTGGATGAAGGCCTTCGTTGCCACTGTGAAGTTGGCATATTCGCCCTCAAGACCGTCCACCTTTCCTTAGTGGCGGACATTAAAGTTTCGAGCATTGCTATGCGAGGCTCCAAAGCATCGATAGAAGCGGACTTGGACTTGCTATGAGTCTTGGCACGCCGATGAGTTTCATCGCGGCCTCACCTTGGTTTCGAGAGTATCTCCATCACAGAGGCGCCCTCTTGTGTTGTGCTTGAAGTTGATAGATTGGCCATTACTTCTGGATTGTGTGCGTACAAACCGTAGCTCTGATACCACTTGTCACGGAATGAGTGTTTTGTGCAACAAACCCATGCAGCACTCAGACAACACTTGCCTATTGTTCTTAAGTAAGCCTTTGAGCTTCTTAATAGCTAAGTCAGAAAGGTTTTCCAAAAATGCTAAAGAGAAGAGACCTAGACAGCAATTGAACCAAATATGAAAATTGTATTACTTGAGAGAATGATTACAAAGAGATTACAAGAATGCTTGATATGCTTGCTCAATGCTTGGATACTTAAATGCCTAATGCTTACCCATATTTATAGGGAGGCTTGCCTAGCTCTAGAGAATTCTATACACATATTCCAAATTCTAAATAAATTTAGTGTATGTACAAATGTGCTAGAGTTGCTGGAATTTTCTAGAAGTTTCCTGAATTGGGCTAAGTTAGCATATCTTGGCTTATGTCCTTGTGCTATTTTTGGGTTCTAGTTCGGCAGCCCGTAACATCCTCCCCTACCTATGCTGACAGCATCCTCGTCGCGTTCTCATGCTTGAACTTCTGGACAAGCTCTCTAAATTACCACAAATATTTTTCGCGTTCCAAAGTGGCTTCACTCTTAGGGAGGTTTTTCCACTTCACCAAGTACTCGTGGTATGCTGGCACTTCCCTTCTTCAAATTACTCAATCGGCAAGGATATACTCTACATCTTGAGAAGACTCACATGGAAGACTAGCTGGATCTTGAGTCTTGGTGGAAGCTCTAAGAGATACGAGATGTTGCCCACACATCGGATAATTCGGAAGGGTTCCTTGTACCGGCTCACTAACCTTTTGTGGACTTTTCGTAACGCCTTGAATTGTTGGGGTAGGAACTTGATCATGACTTAATCCCCTTTCTTGTACTCAACGTGCCGTCTCTTTGTATCAACCCACTTCTTCATTTTGCTCGCAGTTTTATCGAGGTAAGCTCACGTAATGTCTGCCTCTTCATGCCATTTGCAAGCGAGCTATGGCATTGGGAGTTATGGGCTGGAACACCATGATGATTTCGAATGGGCTCTTACTTGTAGCCTTGTTCCGTTCGAGATTATAAAAAAATTGGGCGACATCGAGCAACTTCACCCAATCTCACTAATGAGCACTCATATAGTGCCTCAAGTACATCTCAAGGAGGCTATTGATGTGCTTGGTTTGTCCCCAACATCTTGAAGAGCTCCATCCAAAATCGTTCAGTGAAGTATGGGTCTCCATCACTTATAATGCTCTTGGAGCTCCCCAAAGCTTCATTATATGCTTAATGAAGAGACGGACTGCTTCATCGACTTTACAATCTACGGGTGCGGCAATAAAAGTAGCGTACTTTCTATATCGGTCGACCATGACCATAATGCAGCCGCATTCTTCGGATTTAGGCAAGGCCGTAATGAAATCCATCGAGATATTTTCCCACGGCCTTAATGCTAGGGGCAGGGGCTCCAACAATCCTGTCGGTAGTTAGTGATCTATTTTGTCTTGTTGGCACAAAAGACAAGTTCGCACATGGACCTCGATGTCGTCTCGCATATTTGGACAAAAGTACAAGGTTTGGACTACTACAGTGGTGCGCTCAATTCCTGGGTGGCCAGCCCACTTGGAGTCGTGGTACTCCTTGATTACTTCCTTGCGTAAGTTTCCCCACCTTGGCACGAACAACTGATCTTCTTTGGTGAGGAGGATGCCCTCTATTTGCTAAAACCGTCTTGTCTTTCTTTCGAGAACTTTCTCCAGCAAGTCCTTAGCCAATGGATCTTGTTGGAGGCCTTTCATGATGCATGAGATAAGGTCAAACTTTGGTTGGCTCACGCTAAGTGTAGCCAATTCTACCTTGCGACTTTGTGCATCACTTAAAAGACATCGGTTAACTACTTGAAATAAGCAGTTCATCGATTTAGGCTAGAACATCCCCCAAAATTATTGGTTACCCGTTTTCTATAAATAGTTAAGCTGTCAAGTTCTTCAAAAATCTTTTTTTGTTCCAAATATCCTCATAAAGAATCAAATGAACCTATTTCTAGTATATTTCAATATTCCACATTTTTTTATTAAAAAAGTTTATAGATTTTGAAACACTTGACAAAATTAATTTTCTCATAAAATCTCTTATCTTATAAAATAATTTTTTTTTAGAATGTCATGAAAGTGTTTGAGCTATTGAATGCTTAATACATTTATAAAATTATATGAGTTTTATAAGAAATGTACCTAGATGAGTCTTCAAAGCTTAATTAAGTTGAATAATATTTGTCCTTTAAAATTAGTAAGATTATAAAATATATGAATTATCTATTTTACGCATTTCACATGGTTCATTATCATCAAAATCAAAAGATTGTATAACTGTATAGGTGAACATACAAAAAACATAACAATTATAATGTTAAATTAAAACTTAAACATTGCCAATATTACAAACAAAAAGGTCAAAACAGCCCAAAAATTATACAATTTAATGTTGGTGGGAGCAAATTAAGGCAACATAAATTTTAATTCATGACCTATAATAGTTTGAATTAATTCAGTATTATTTCCTCAAATTTAATGTACTTGAAGTTGATTCTTTCTATTGACCTAATATTTATAGATTATTGTAATTTTAATGATAAGAAATTTTGTGTTATTGGTAAAATAGAAAATGCATATATTTCACAATTTCACTAATTCTTAAAGGATAAAAATCATACACGTAAGATCAAGTTTAAGACATTCAAGGACAAAGGCACAAAGCTTATGAAGTCAACGACAGGTTTCAAGGGCATTAGATTAGATGATTTCTGGTGTTACATTTCATGAAAAGCTAGTATGATTATATGTATGCATGATTAAGCACTTAAATTCTCAAATTATTTTTCACACAGTTTAAATAAATCAATTTATTTTCATAATATAAATGTTTTATATTTAAAAGAAAAATAATTTCATGTAATTAGTTGCTTTCAAGTTTATGGACTAAATTAAAAGAATTTTGAGAATTTTAAAATCAATAAATATTGTTTCAATTTTTAGAAATTGACCTATTTGAAAAGTTTTGGGCCGAACTATAATTTTCAGAATAATAGCAACTAACTGCTTAAAATGTAGCAGCTAACCGCTTCAGGGATAAAAACATAGCATGTAGCCGATAAAATCAAGCTGGTAACTGACTGCAGTAAATTTTTAAATTGATTGTCTAACAGTAACTTGAGCGGCTAACCACCTCATGCAAGTGGCTAACTAGCTATTTGTCAAAAATGTTTATAATGGCTAGTTTGAAAGTTGAAACTATATAAACTCAAATTAAACTCATTTTAATAAATCATTGAATCTCATTTGAGCTTTTAATTTGCTAATTCACATACATTGAGTTATGTTTGAGCTATCACTTATACATCCATTCTAAAAGAAGTTTTTTGTTGTAATCTTTAAATTCGTTATCAAAGTTGTGTGATTGCAAGCGTGAGAAACACTTGGGAAAATGTGTGTGTGAGTGAAACACTATTTCTAAAGGTTTATTGACACCTTGGAAGTTAATTGTAAAAACTTAAAACCTTTGGAGGCTTGGATAGTGAAATCCTCAGCGTGGTTTGCTTGGAGGCGTGGACATAAGCGGGTTTGCCAAACCACGTAAATTCCTCGTGTTTGTTTCTTTCTTTCATACTCCTTTTAAATTTATACTCTATTAAATTAATTGTTATTTATTTTCTCTTGAGCATTTATTTAAATTATTTTTTTAGTAAAAATTTTTAATTACCCAATTCAATCCCTCTCGGGTTGCACACTTAAAATATCACTTTTAATATCAATTATTACCACATTTACAACTATTTAACGCTATAAAGACAAAAAAAAATCTTGCGCATGTGTAAAAAACATATGTTGTTTGGGTAATATCGGGCGAGTCTCCTCGAGGCCCTTCAGCTCGAATAAAATACCTCGAGGTCAACCCAGCTCGAGCGAAGTCCAGACCAGCAGCGCGAAGGCGATCTCACTGGGCGTCAAAGGCTGGTCAAGGTCGAGGAATTCGAGGCGGTCCGAACTCAGAGCTCTCTTGCCCGCTCGAGGTCATCGAGTCCGACCAAGTTTGGACAAGGACGGGGAGCTCGAGACGATCGAGACCGAGTCGTCATTTACGCTCGTTGCAATCAAGTTCTCAAGCACTAGTCGGCTGCGCTAATCATAGGACAAATGGAATGTAAGACCCAGCTCGGGACGGTCAGGCCCGTTTCCTCAGATTACGCACACCTTCGATGCTCGAATAGGGCCCCACGAGGGATGGTGGTGAGTGCTTGTTGCCGATGGCGATACATGCCCCACGGTGTCATCATTCCTTGCGCACATGCCCGACATGGTGATCGGCCATGTGAGCCGGGTTAAGGAGACAGTAGCGCATCCCTAGAGAATATTACGCCAATCTCTGCTGTCGGAGGGACCCGGACACCAGCGGCGGGAGCGGATGCTCTTGGAGAAAAGGCGGGAAAAGCAGAGAATAAAAGGAAGCGAATGGGCAAGTTGCGGGGTTCCAAAAATTCACACGAGTTCTCCCTATCCTTACTTCCCTTTACCACGATTCTCAGGAAAACTCCATATTTATTCAAAAGAAAGGCAAAATTCCTTTTTCATTCTTAGGTCTCTCTCAACTAAGGAGATACCAAAAGAACAACCCGGTTATTGACTTGATCGTCGGAGGTTTTCACGAAACAACACCGGTGACCCACGACATTGTTTTACGTGAATCTGGGTTTGGGAGACCTTCGTTCGGAAAAAGCAAGAATACGAAGAGGAGGCAGTCCTGCTCGAGCTTGAGCTATCCGCGAGCGGAAGATTCTAGCCTTGTTTGAAAGGGCCGAAAAAGCTGCATCAACATATGTAATTAAAGGAAAAAAAAGGAAAATTCACATATGTTGATAGGTTGTAGGCTGTGCATTTATTTTTATTTTCGGTGATCTACATAGACAAAACCACAAGCAAGGACATATAGAAATCTCCCTACCTAGCACCAGCCATATAATACATATATAGTTCAATAATTATTATCATCATTCATAAAAAAACATATGATTGAAAGAAAGAAAATTCACATGGCTAAAGAAAGAAAATTGAATAGTGATATCTTAACGTTGTTTAGTTTCTTTATCTATAATATCAGTCTATAAAGACAAAGTTTAATGTGACGCTATGGCTATGGATACTTGTACACCCTGACAATATGATTGAAATGTAGTCCATAATAGGAAAAAATAAGTGCCTACAATTTTATATTTAACAACACTAAGATTGTTATTCTACCAATAAGGAGATCACTATCAAATAAGATTTAGATAATTATTTATTAAGTAAAAAGCGGTTTCTAGATGTTATAACAAAGAAAGCGAGAGAGGGTCTATGTTTTATTTGAAAAGAAAGCTATTGTAATTCGAAGGTACTTAAAGCTATAACACCTATACTAGAGGAATTTAAGGATTTTCCCAACGTACTACCATAAGGTTTACCGGTTTTAAGGATTTGCAATACCAAATTGATTTCGTATGAAGTTATACATTACGAATCATCCTCATTATCGTATGAGTCCTATAAAACATGAAAAAATAAGGCACTAAGTGGAAGAGTTGCTACGAAAGTAATTTATTTATGAAAGTCACGGTCCATGTATAGTCCCTATTTTATTCACTCTAAAAAATATGGTTCTTGGACAATGTACATGGACAATTAAGCCATCAATAAAATCACGGTTTGATATCATTTTTGAACCCCTTGATTTAATGACTTACCGGATCAGATTAGTGGAGCAATTATTTTTACTAAACTTGATTTAAAGAGTGGCTACCATTAAATTTAGCCACGGCCTGGGGATGAATGAAAAATAGCCTTTAAAACTCACGAAGAGTTATATGAATGGTTCTTATCTAATAATCCGAGTACTTTCATGCATTTATGAATTAAGTTCTTTATCATTTCATTAAAAATTTCTGACTATTTACTTGATGATATACTTATATATAGTACCATCAACAAGTTACATATGTAAAATTTGTGGGAATTACTTTCGACTTTAAGGGCGATAAGTTTATACATTACAATCGAAAGTGGATGCTATTTTATATGGTATATCTGTTGATCAATCGAAAGTGGATGCTATTTTATATTAGCCATAGCCAACTACTTTATTTCTTGTTAGAGCGGTTTCTAGGGTTGGCATTTTTCTGAGACGATTCATTCCTCATTTCGAGTACAATTATGGCACCAATCACATATTACATGAAAGGAGGATAATTTTCTTGGACAAAAGTAGTTACTAGGCATTTGAAATTATCAAAAAGAGTTTGATTATTACCTCAGTACTGGTTCTACCAGACCTTTCTCACATTTTTTAGGTACATTATGATGCATCTAAAATAAGCATTGAAGCTCTTTTTAGCCAGTTGAGTAAGTTTGTAGCTTATTTTAATGATTATTTGAATGGAGCAACAACACATTACAACGCTTATGATTTGGATTTTAATGTAATGGTCTAAGCATTGAAACATTAGTATCATTATTTGTTTTATAGAAACTTTATTTTATACATTGATTTTTCCACGTTAAGACATCTCAATAGTTAAGATAAGCTCTCTCATCAACATGCCAAATGAACACCAACGCTTCAACAATTTACTTTTATAGTAAACCATACTTTTGGCGAGTTCAACGAGGTAGCAAATGCACTTAGTAGATGATCTTCCTTGTTTACACGAATGCATAATCAAGTCCTTGAATTTAGCATGTTTAAAAATTATTACTCTCGACCCTTTCTTGACTTCTTTATCGGAAGATATTCTTGTAGGGTTTTAATCAAACTATAATTTGCACGATGGATTTCTTTTCAAAGATAATCAATTATATGTTCTCGATTCAAGCTTGAAACTAATGGTCATTATAAAACTACAAAGCAAAGAGCATATAGTTCAGTGACGAAACTCTAACTCTAATAGCCAACATTTATTTTTGCCTACTTTAAGGTAGATGTCTATCATTATGTCAAGACTTCTCACA
Organism: Murraya koenigii; assembly: GCA_025617385.1. Taxonomy (NCBI): domain Eukaryota; kingdom Viridiplantae; phylum Streptophyta; class Magnoliopsida; order Sapindales; family Rutaceae; genus Murraya; species Murraya koenigii. The sequence goes on from CM046815.1 coordinate 22,120,074, forward strand.
TTTGTAAGGATTTTAAAGGTACTACAACTAATGGAAGATTATATATGTTGTTGCCAATTCGAGACACCCTTAGATTGACATTACCATGGATTTATTTTGGGATTACCCGTACTCATAGGGGCATGGATTCAATATTTGTCATTGTCGATTGGCTCTAAAAATGGCTCACTTTATTGTGTGCATGAACACTTATTGATGCGGTTTTCCGCGTGCCTCAGCGATTGCTTGAACCTTCAAGCAGTGCCTCCAAGCGGCTCGGCGGGGCTGCCGGAACCTTACGCTCGCGGCTCAAGCGATGCCTTGATCCTTACGCTCGCGATAAGCTCGATCTCGGCGGGATTACCTCCTCGTCCTATTCCATTGTCTTCTTGAGCGGAGATCTCCGGACTCGTACTCACGAAGCCGGGTCGGGGTCGCCGGGCATGTTCGTGAAACCCTCCGGCGCTTCAAGTCGATGTCGGGTTTTGTCTTTTGGTATCTCCGCTAGTGAGGGAGGCCGGAAAAGATGAAAGGGTATTATTCGCCCCCTTTTTGGATAAGTATGGTTTTTAGAAAATCAAATGAGAGAAATTAGAATAGGAAGAACACTGTTTGAGCTTACGGATCCTTTGTGAATGAAAATTGCCAACCACTTTGTGTCTCGAAAAATCCAACCCTTATAACGTTCCCTTCGTTTCCTTTTATACTCCATTTTCCCGCTCTTTCCATTTCCAGGCTGTCCATTCTCACGTTAGTAGTATCCGGGTCCCTCGGCGGTAGGGATTAGCGGAATATTCACTAAGGATGGCGGTGTCCCTTAACTCGATTCACGTGGCGGATCACCATGTCGAGGCGAGTGCGCTAGGAATTATGACACCTTGGAGGCATGTGCGGGCCACCAGCAGTGATATCACCACCACGCTATGTGGGACCACAGTCGAGACATTAAAAGATGTCGCGGGATTACGAGAAAATGGGTCGGGTCTTGCCGGTGTGCTCGTGGATCTCTGCGGCGGGGAAAGATGTGCTTCGGTTCGACGCTTAACCATCTTTGACACGAGGGGCGACCTCAGCGGGCGAAGGAGTGCTTAGCTCTCGACCTTGACCGGCTTTGACACGAGGGCGACCTCGGTTGGCGAAGGAAGTGCTCGGGGCTCGGCGACTCTGAATTCCTCGACCTTGACCGGCTTTAACGGAAGAAGTTGCTCGAGCTAGGTCATCCTCGGGGTGTCTTACTCGGTGGAAGGGCTTGAAGGGCACGTCGATATTACCCAAACACGGTCCCCGGTTTCTAGTCTTTTGAGTGAGGCGAGATAAGGCTGGAAACTTCGATAATGATAGGTTGAGTTCGCGGCCTTTACTCTTCCCACGTTTCCAGTTGTCTCCACGTCGATCACTTCACGCTTTAAGGCGGGACACGTGGGTTGATCTAGCCGTGTATTTGAAATTCGAAGGGACGTGACCTAAAGGTTGTGTCCCTCGAAGCACTACTGCCGCTGATCGAAGGGACAGCGTTCACCTCTTTAAAATCCCCAACTTCTTCACTTGTTCCCTCTGTTGCTTACTTTTCGTTCAAACCCACGATTAATCGCTCTCATAGCTTCTTGTTCTTCTTCTTCCTATCAAGGTGATTTCAGGCCAACCACACTTCCTTTCGTGTTCGGTACTAAGCCATTCTTCGGTTTCACGCCTACTACTACTGTTTCTTCTCCTGCACCCGGTTAGTTCACACCCTTAGGAAAATGTCAAATCCCTCGAGCCCAGTAAGATGTTCTGGGAGGACTCTTCCTCCTCTAGTGAGGCCTGACCCCTAACATAATCCCGTGAGGGATTCTAGTCAGAGAGAGAGTTGCCGGTGGGTGAGACCCGGTACGTGACAAAGGCGAGGGCCGGTCGAAGGTGCGAGCGTGGGGAATACCCGTTGACCTCGTGAGGTGTGAAACCACCCCTTGGACTTAGAGCGGACTTAGGCGGACTTACAATATACCGATAGTGTAGTTTTAAGGTTCCGGGCGGGGATGAAATCCTGGCAGTCCCCAGGTATCTGACCTTCACTTGGAGTTCTTGAATGGGGGTTAGGGTGCCTCTCAGGACTTATTTTGGGTGGGTTACATGCGGGTTTCGTCGGCCCTGGGCAATTGAACCCGAATGGGTGGAGGGTCCTTTCCGGACTCTTCGTTTTGTGGAAGCAGTTGTGACTGGATGAGCCCTCGGTAGGGAAATTAGACACCTCTACCGGTGAAGTGTAGCCGAAGGATCTTGGTTGGTATTACCTTACCTCCGGCTGAAGAGTAAAAGCCCATCACCGATCTCCAGACCTCCGGTGGCAGCTGGAAGAGCAAATTCTTCTATGTTGAGGGAGAGTGGGGGCCTGCTGCACCGTGGCGAGGGGTCCCTCAGGTCCATGACACTTTTGCACTCCAGGTCATTTATCTACCACATGGATTTTACTTTTAGTTTTCACCTTTCGCGTTTGTTCTTATTGTTTTGCTTTGGTCATTTTTTTTTTTGCGGTCTCACGGGGTGCCTCTTATTCGATTGGGGGTCGACTACGAGCACGTGTGCGGTTGTTCTTTCAAACGCGACCTCGTGCGGGGGCTGTTGACACCTCGGAGCTTTTGGAGTCAATTTGGTACCAAGTGGAGAAATGAGCAGCGGGATGCGAGAAATGTTACATAGGCACGTGGGGACGGCGGAAGGTGCGAGCACCTCAAAAGACCTCGGCGGTCGAGTGCTCCGCCCCGCTTGCTCGAGCCGCTTCTCTGCTCGACCAGCGGGAGGCGGAGGAAGGTCCTCGCCGAGGAGACAAAGGACCGTGACCCGGCTCGTCCTCCAGCTGGCCATGTCGCGAGGAACAGCGTCGGCTGGCCGTTCAGAGCCTGCAGGGGCTTTCAATGAAGAGGCGACCGGCGGGTTCTGGATGAGATAGAGTCACTGCACTCCTGCGGTCTTTGTTCGATATCTTCAGTGACTCTCCTCCAGAGCTTTGGCATCTGCGACCGAGGCTTAATGAGATAACTCTAAGTTCAGGGAAGAACTTGAGCAAGGTTCGAGCTTGAGGCGAGGCTACGAGCAGTGAAGGAAGAAAATCGGAAGGCTGTCTGGGCGAGAATATAAATCTTGTAGAGAAGCAGCGGTGGCCGACTCAAGGTCTCCGGGCTTGAGAGGAGTTGGCTGAGACCAAGAGCAGTGAAGCATGCTCGGAAGGATCTGGACACTTCGGAAGTCTTGCTCTGAGCAGCTCATGGAGGAGAAGCTGCTCGTCTTCAGAGTAAATTGACACTCTGAAGGTCCGGCTCACTCTCAGAGTACAACATGAGGCGGGACTCCATTCTGACTGCCTTATGTATGCTTTTGGCAAGGCATATCCGAAGGCGACATGTCGAGGTTGAAGGGTATGTGGCTGAATACATGAGCAATCCACGAAGCTACTCGATCCAGAGCCCCGAGGTGTTGTCGGAGGCTCGCTCCTTCTCCTTCCAATGCTCCTCCTGCTGAAGCTCCTCTGGCGTCCCTCCTGCTTGCTCCTCCTGCGGATCTTGGCCATCCACCTGCTTCTTCTTGAAGGCGCCCTCCTGCTGAATAACTTGGACTTTTTTTTTTTTTACATATGTAATCATTTTAATGAAATAAAAAGATACATGTTGAACAACTCTATTATTTGCTTCGTGTGCACACATTCTTGTCTTCATGTTGAATTGACTTTGAATATGCTTCTTGAGTAAAAATTTTCTAAGTGTTGGACTTCCTATTTTCATTTATGCCCAAGTGTAATCTTTGCTTAACCATGCATGGTAGAGTTTTGCTCGACTTAGGCTAAAAAGCCTTATGTCTATTTTACGAGCTCATTTGACTTGCTCGAGCACTGCATTTGGCTCTTGCTGAGACAACGTCCGCCTAGAGCTTAGGCCTAGGGACTTTTGGACAAGGGTTCCTCTTGAACTCCTGCTCGGGCCTGCAATTGACCCTCGCTAGGCACAGTCCCGCCTAAGAGTTAGGCTTTGGGACTTCAGGCCGATATTACCCAAACAAACACTATGGAAGTTTACTAGCACTTGTATGAATTTTAGAAGTGCTTATCACCTATAGATAGTTGGTGAAATTGAGGTTGTCAATTGCTCTTTAGGAAACTATTTACGTAGTGTAGTTGGCAATAACTTTTAGATATAGGATCAAAAGTTATACAAATTGAGTTTATTTATAATATTTTGTTAAGCGTAATCTTGATTTAAGTATTTTTGAAGTGAATTATGGATATAATCCATAAGCACTAGTTGAATTAGCCCTAATTCGAGGTTTAGTTCATAAAAGTAGCAAGCGAAGACTTTATTTAGCGACTTGAAAAATCCATACAATTATACAAAAGTCTCGAAGAACACCACTAAAGGTTACAAAATTAAAGCATATTAAAGACATTGAGCTTTAGAATTTTAGGTGAGAGATCTTGTTTAGTTTTCCTAATCAAAGGTAGGTTCTCTACTATAGAGTACAACAAACTTTCTGCTAAGAAAGTTAGACCTTTAAAATTATAAAGAAGATAAACCCTAATACCTATAAACTGAAGATTCCTAGTAATATTTGCACCGTAAATGTATTTCATATCAAGTATTTTATTCCTTTCATGGTTGACCACGATGAAGATGTTGTTGCTAATAATTCAAATTCTATGGTGAATTTTCTCTATCCTGGGGTGAATGATGCAGATTAATAATCCTTATCATACTTCAATTAGTTTCCATATTGTTTAAAATTTATTGTTCTTTCTCTTTTTATAAGCTAAGACTTTGTTTTCCTTTTTCTTTATGTTTTTGGGATAATTGCTAGTAGTATAAATAGCCCTACCTTGTAGCGTTCCCTCCTTTGTAGCCTTCAAAGGTAGATTTGAGTTAAATTATATTTTTAGTTTCTTAATTTAGTCAATTAGCATACTACGAAATTAACGAGTCAACCCTCCTAGATTCATGATATTATTTCGAATCAATATGAATTTAGATCATTTATTTATTTCGATATTCTCAAAAATCAACGAAATATTAGAATATTAAACTTTTGTAAATTAGCTTCCATGCTTAATATCAAAGTCTTTGTTACCAAAGGTGTCTTATCTACTAAAGCTCTGTCACTTGCGCATCAATCACGTTTCTCTCCATTGATTAAAGTCCTTCATAAAAATATTAAATCAGAAGTTACTTACTAATATGATGATGACGACGACAAGATGCACATAACTCCTTAAATCACTCATATTACATGTACAAACTCTTTCCATGTTATTGATTTATGCACATATCTCTTTTCTAATGCTCCTAACATTAAATGAAGAAAAGTACTTCTCAAGAAAAAAGTTTTTTCATCTCACTCCATATGTTGAGTCTACCAAATGGTAAATAATAAAGCTATCGCTCTGTGCTATATACTAAGCGAAATATAAAAGCTCTCAATTTAACCTATTCTTTAGAGATTTTAATTAGTTTCATACCATAAAGTTGTCAATTTCAAATAATTTGTTATGTTTTTAAAAGCTTTACGATAATATTTGGTCTAATTAAATAATATATCTTTTATCAAGAGATTATAAAGTGTTATGGATATAGTACTAAAATATTTTATAAACCTCATATGAAACCCAACATATCATTAAAAAAACTTTAGTGCTTTTTCTAACTGTCTTTTACGAAGGTAATTTTGAAATTACTTCAACTTGACTTTATTAACTTCAATTCATTTAGAAGAAATGAAAGGGCCTAAGACAATTCTAGAAATAGTCATGAAATAGCTTTTTCCCAACTTACAACAAGTCTATTTTCTTTACACATTTTCAAAACTTTTTCAAAATTATCAAGACAATTATCAAAAGAATTTCTAAATATAGTTAAATCATCCATAAAAACCTCTAAGCAATTTTCAACCATGTCACTAAAAATACTTAGCATGTATCTTTGAAATATTATAAGATCATTACAAAGTCCAAAAGGCATTTTTCTAAATACAAATATTTCAAATGGGCATGTGAATATGGTCTTTTATTGGTCTTTTGAAGCTATAAAAATTTAATAATAGCCTGAGTAGCCATCAAGAAGGCAGTAGTATGGGCGTTCTGCTATTCTTCTGAGGATCTAGTTTAAAAATGGAAGAGAAAAATGGTCTTTTCTAATGGCATCATTTAATTTTCTATAGTCTATGCACATGCGCTATCTAGATGGGATGCGTGTTTGAATTAGTTAATCTTTTTCATATTTTACAATATTTATTCTAGTTTTTTTAAATACTACTTATATTAGACTTACCCATTTACTATCAAAGATATGATTACGGACCTCATTCTTTACCACTTCTTTCATGTAATGGTTTAATCTTCTCTTTGGTTAACGAGTTCTTTTGGTACTCTCTTCTAAGTGTATTATGTGTGTGCAAATTAAAAGATTAATACATTTTATGTCGTTTAAGTTCCAAATAATTGTAATTTTATGCCTTTTTAGGATGGTAAGTAACTTACCTTCTTGGTCACCTATAAGTTGGAAAGAAATTACCACTACATAGGTTTAATGATCTTTGAGACACACTTACTTTAATTTTTCTAGTAAAGGCTTGAGTTCAACCTTGATGCTTTCTCTTCTTTTGTTTCTTTAAGTTATCTCATGTCTCCATAGTTCCTTTGACTAATATCATCTTCAGAAACCTACGTAGAATAAAGTATAGAATGTATGTTAATAGCATTAGATTCTAATTCATTACTTGATTTAATTAAACTAGTAAAACAAATTTTTATAGAATTTGTAAATTTCTCATCCTGAATGTTTTACTCAATGATTGATTCAATGAGCTCGGTTTTTCATTCTCATTATCTTCATCTTATATGTCATGAGGTTGTTTACACATGTTGAATACATTGAGTTTTAATGTCATGTTACCAAAGACAAATTCATTGCTCCATTCCTACAATTAATCAAAACATTAGAAGTGACTAAAAATGATCAACCTAAAAATTATAGGAATTAGTTTGTGATTATTCACAACGAGGTTCGAGTTCTAAAACAATAAAATTCACAGCATATATGAATTTAACAACTTATCCTAAAATATATTCTACTATTTTTTTGGTATTTTAATTAATTTATCAGCAAGTAAAAGCGTGGTAGAGGTGGTTTTAACTCACCAAAATTGAGTTATTGGTACACTCGAATATAAAAGTAAATTGACACTAACACAAGATCAAGCCAAGCATGTTCAATTTTATGATCCCCAATAATATAAGAAATAATTAGACAACCGGGATCTTTATATTTCAAGGCATTATTAGTTAAGAAAGTGAAGTTTACATGTTCTACTAGAAAGGCTTTCTTTTGTGCCTTATGTTTCCTTTTCACAGTGCCCAAGTCTTTTAAAAATTTAGTATAAGATGGCATTTTTTTAATGACTTCTAGCAAAGAAATGTTGGCTTTTACCTATTTGAAGACTTCATAAATTTGTGGGCTATAGTTTGATTTTTTGGCTTGATTAGTATTTGAGGGAAGGGGATAAAGAGGAGAGTTGGCTATTTCTTCGTGGACTAATGGTTTTGGGTACTTCCTTACTCTCTAAAATTAACTCCTTATCAATTTTATAAGGATAAAAATATATTTTTCGACAATTTTACCACCACGAGTATTATAACCGATTTGACTTGGCTTATATTTTGGATTCCAATACTACCTATTTAAGGATGTTATTGACTTTTGGGGTTTGATTCTAGTTGAGTAGGAATCTTACCTTTTCATGAATAGTGAGGGTAAATGTAAGTTTAAAGAAGGTATTTGTTAAAGTGGTCAAGATTTGCATGGTTTGGTTATTTATTGGCTCTTATTTTTCAATGAATGATTGTAATGTATCTTCAAGAGTTTTTCTTAATAGTGGGATATAAAGTGCGTAACTCCGGTTAAAAATTCTAAAGTTAAGGAGTTGGTTGTGAAGGTTGTGCATGATTGTCATTTCTCCAACTAAAATTTAAGTGATTTCTCTAACCGGAGTTGTAGGTTTATGAATATGGATTGAGATTTAGCCTTTTGAAATTACCTATTGCACTTGCTTATTCGTGCAAACTTTCTTTTAAAACTAGCAAGGTCGAGCAGTCCTGCGTAAATTGGTCAATCGCATTGTGAACATAGTATAAAGCATCTTGAGCGAGACTTAACATGATCATTATTTTCCAACTCTAATGCTTCAACTTTTCTTGCTAAAGAAACAAAATTGGTAATGCTAACCTCAATACTTCAAAACTATTATATGGACAAATGTTAAATAACTCCTTATACATATCCTAACACTGGTAAAGAGTCTCTCCTGGCTTTTGAGTGAAAGTGGTAACTTGTCCCTTAAAATAATTTGTTCACTGGAGTAGATTAAAATTTTCAAAAATTATGAGTAGAAAAAAATTTAAAAGATTGTTCTTGCATGTTATTCTATGTTTTTATTAATTCAGATCTAATGTTTTATAGACAAGTTTTAACTTTATCTTTTAGTTAAAGATAAAAAAGATTTTATCGAAATATATTCATGCTACAATTTTGTTTTGTGTATGTATTACAACTTTCTTCAAAATCACTTGAATGCAAATATGGATTCTTGGATTCTAAACCATGAAATGTTGGTAAAGGTTAAATAATACTTGGTTCGAAGTTGAATCAAAATGCTTTGGGAGAAAATATTATACACGAAAGTGCTCTAGTTACAGTTAGATTCATGTAGTCTTTCAAAGTTCTCGGTTGATTACGATAATATTCATTTTGCTGAAAATGATTGTCTAATTGATTAAGTGAATTAAATTGGTTCAAAATATTTTCTTCATGGATCTCTTTCATGATTAGTTGCATCTATAAATTAATCTATCACTTGAAGTTCAAGACCAACGTATTATGCAATGATAACGATGTGTGTGTGTAATTATTTTACAAAGATGATAACAAAAAAAAGGTAACGCATAAAAAATTAAATAAAAATTACAAAAAAAATAAAAAATAATAATAATAAACTGAAAATTAAATATGCAATAAATATAAATGCATAAAAATAAAAATTACATATGCAATAAATAAAATTTAAAATTAAACAATTGAATAGGATGTTAAACCAGCCATAAAATAAAATAAATGTGAAAATTAAATTGCTAGAAATTGAAAACTAAAAAATATGAAAGGAAAAGAGTACTTAACTCAAAATACAATGTCTCTTTTTTTTCTAATTTTTAAAAATCACCAGCCAATTAAAGATAAATTTAAAAGTCCTAATCAATGCCCATATCCATTTGGTCCAAAGCAAGTCCAATTTGAGTGCAAAAGTTCTAGTTATAAGTCACAGTCTATAAATCCAAAGTCCAATTCAGTTCAAGGTCCGATTTTCAAGATTTTCTAGACTAAAATAAAAATTTTCACAAGTTTTGTGGTATTTTTATAATTTTAAAAGAAAGGAGAACTAAAATTTTACAAGAAAAACAAAAGAAATAATGACCAAATAAAAGAAAAGGACAAAATAGAAATAAGACAAGAATATAACAAATAATAATGAAATAACATTAAATTTACAAAACTCTTCGTAATGGCACAAAAAATTAACATGACTTAAAAGTATTTAAATTACTTTTAAGTATAAGAGTGTTTAGTTATAATATAACCCAGTAAATTCGGTGTCGATTTATAGAAAATTTTAAATTTAGTAGTCAATTACTTAATAAAAATTAATTGTAGAAAAGGAAATTAATAGTTTAAAAGTGTTAACATTACGATATCTACTCTTGGTATTCAAATTATGTTCATAACTTTCTCTCATATTTATATTTTGTATTTCATTTACTAGTTAATTATTATGTCATTTAATTCTTAGCTAATCATTTTGATAGATAAATATGAAAATAAAGTACATGATGCACCACAACTATGTTAGAATGCCCTTATAATGTCAAAATATTATATACATTCAATGAGATTTAAATTTATAAATTAATATGATATGAAAATAACTTGTAAATAAAAATACCAATGATAAATATGTAATAAATAAAATAAACTTTAAACTCGGTTAATAAAGAAATTAATTCTATAATTTGAATCTTTAAGTTTTATTTTTACTTTAACTTAGTAAATTAGTTACTCATATTGGAAAAAAAAATACTTATTTTATTAGAGAAACTTCTAAAATATCTTACAAAAAAATTAAGAAAAAAAAATTGAAATCAATGGAAGAAAAAATTTTCAGAACTTTCTTTCTCTTATCCATTTCAACAATGTGGCCGGTGGCTGAACTTTTACTATTATTTTTTTATTTTTATTATATTATTAATCTATTTTTCTAATTTTAAATAGCTCTCATAATATAATACGCCCATCTTTTTTGTCTCCCATTTTTAGCTTTGATTCCTCTTTATTCCCAAAATATACGTAAAATAATAAAATATAATAATTAAGATAAAAATTAATATAATAAAATATAATTTATATAAAATTATATTTGGAGAGCATTAACATAAAATATCAATTATGAGCACATTAATTAATTGATACTGAACCCTACCAAAAACTAACAAGACTCTAATCAACTAAAGCTCTAAGATTGTTTCTAAATTTAGGAATCGAATGAAGCTGTGACCGTTGCTTAATGAAGCCACGAATATTGGTATGTGAAGACACCACAATCATCTATAGATATACTCGATTGATAAGTCAAGGGTTAAACGTCACGAGAAAAATTGTTAAATTTACAAAATTTACTTAAGAACTAAAAAGAATTACACTCTCAAATAAATTATAAGAAAACTTTATTCTTTTCTTACTAAATGCAATCTTGGCCATAATTATACTAGATGTTTTCAGTCATAAATCTTGATCTAAAATTAAAAAATATATAATCCAAAATCAAATCAGAATCTCTATCTAAACAAATAAGAAAATAATTCTAAGTAAATCATAATCATAATCTAATAAAAATGAAAAAATCTTAAATGGCTAAATAAAATGAAAATAATTGATTTGTTCCATCTTGTAGATAAATGAAATAGATATAGCTGACTTGTTGCCTCTTTTAGGATTGAAAACACTATTTGAAAAAATAATAGCTTATCTTTCATCCATAATGTGCCGATTTCATGGATTTAATTGTTCAGAAAATTCAAGAGCTTGAATCATGCATTTATTAATCTGAATATCTTATAAGATTCCTTCAGTAGGTCTTTACGAATTTGATTGTATGCATTGTACTCACCAAACAAATCTAGCTTCGTTAATCCTTTCCAAGACTTAGAAAGGGTAACAATTTAAATTTCTTTTGTTCTAGAAATCATTCCTTGCACATATGTAACCACTGTTAACAAAATACATGCATGTATAATGTAGAAGCATACAATCTAGAAGCATGCAATCTAGAAGTAGCAATCTTTGAATGAAGAATGAAAAATGAAGAAGAAGAAAAACTAGAAGCCATATTTCAAAGTTTGAATTTAAATTCAAACTTTGAATTTGGAAAAATAATAAAATAAAATATATATTATTATTATTTTAATATAATGAGGAGAGGAAATGAAGCCTATAAATAGAGGCTTTATTTCCCTCTCCAGGCATTCCATTCTTCAATCATTTTTTAGAGCAAAAAGAAAAAAAAAAGGGAGTTTTGTTTTAGGGTATTTTAATACTCTTGTAAAATTAGTGAGTGAGAGATTGGGTGTATTGGGGTTCTGGGAAGTAAGCCAAAATATTACAATACTTGTAATTCTTATATCACTAGTAAAATATTTTCCTTCTGTCTTGGCCCGTGGACGTAGGCTAAAAGTCGAACCACGTAATTTCTAGTATCCTAATTTCGTACTTATTCTTCATTTTCTTCCAACACACCCAATCATCATGTTCAAATACTAGCTTATGTCCCCTTTTGTTGACTTGTTTGGCATATTGCTCAATTCTCTACTCAATGTTGAACTTCGCCATCTCATGTACCTACATAACAATTTTAGACTTTTACTTTTCATTTATATTAACAATCTTGAAAACAAGTAATGAAGCTAAATCTAACAAAGTTAAAAGATTAAAACCATGAACAAACGATTATAAGCAAACTCAACATGTAGCAAATAATCCTCCTAAGTTTAAATATTCTTTTTTATAATTACCTGCAACAAAGTAGATAAAGTTCTATTTACAACCTCTGTTTGACCATTCGTTTGAGGGTGGCATGTAGTTGAAAACAATAACATAGTCCCCAACTTAGCCTACAAAGTCTTCTAAAAGTAACTCAAGAACTTAGCATCCTTATTAAAATTTATTTTTTTTATGCATACTATGTAACCTTACATTTATCACAAAGTCTCTTAACATCTTGTTTTATATGTGGCCAATAGAAGTATTCCTATAAAACAGCTAAATTCTTTACAACTTCAAAATGTCTCATTAATCCTCCTCCATATAATTCTCTCACTAATAAATTCTCAAATAACAGTTAGGTACATACAGCCTATTCTCTCGAAACAAGTAACCCTCATGCCTAAAGTACTTACCAACCCTAAACTTCTCAAAATTTAGGTATTCAATACTAGACTCATGGTCATTAGCATATAATTCCTTAATATGCTCAAAATCAAGAAATTTAGCATTAAGTGTTGAGATTAAGACATACCTAGGGGAAAGCGCATCTGCAACGACGTTTTCTTTACCTTGATTGTAATGAATGACATATTGAAACATCTTTATAAATTCCACAAGCATGCCTTTTGTTCAGCTTGTGTTAGCCTTTAAGGTCCTTTAAAGATTTATGATCAGTGTGAATTACACTCTTTAGGCCATAGGTGATGCTGTCATATTTCCAATGTCCAAACTAATGCATATAATGCTTTATCGTAAGTAGAGTAGTTTAAGGCTACTCCACTTAATTTCTCATCTGAAATAAGTAATTGGCCATCCTTGTTGCATTAGGACAGCGCTTATGCCAATACCGAAAGCATCACATTTAATTTCAAGCGTTTTATTAAAGTTAGACAAGCATGCCTTTTGCTCGATCATTTAAAATGCCTTCTCTTGTTCTTCTCCTCGCTTGAATCCAATATTTTTCTTTATTACTTCGATGAGCGATGTGACTAATATATTAAAGTCTTTCACAAACCGTCAATAGAATGTAGGAAATCCGTGGAAGCTTCTTACAATACTTATGCTTGCAAGACTAAGCTATTATTGGATTGCACATACTTTCTCTTCATCAACTCAGTATACACGTTATGTTGTTAATGGCTCAGTAATCAACGCACATCCTCTATGTCCCATCTTTCTTAGGAGCCGGTAAAACTAAAGTTGCACATGGACTCATGCTTTTTATCACATACCTTTTTCCATTAATTCAATAACCTGCCTTTGAAGCTCCTTCGTCTCTTACGGGTTACTCCTATATCTTTGGTTGATTTAGAATGGTTGTACTAGGCATGAAATTAATTTGATACTCGATCTCTCGAATTAGAGGTAATCCATGTGGTGTTTTTTTAGAAAAAAAAAATCCTCATAATTTTACAAAAGAGAAATAACAAAACTAAGCAAGGTAAGGTTAAGGTCATTAGTGTTTAGAAATGCATCTTTGTACAAAAGTACAATTATTGGCTAAATTGAAAACAATGCTTTTTTAATTTTACTCGCTCTAGCATAAAAATTATTTTATTTTCTCTCTGATTTTCTCTTAATGGCCTCAATTTTCTTTTCTTTTTCTCTCTCTTTTTTCTTAACCTCTTTCTGATTTTCACTTTCTTTCTTTTTCTTTAGTTCACTCTCTTTGTAAGCCTTTTTTAGTCTTTATAAACTGACTTCAGTGTCAATGGTACAAAAGTGATTTTACATTGATTAAATTCTAATGAATACTTGTTGGTGAAGCCATCATGCTTCACATGTCTGTCAAATTGCCAAGGACGCATAAGTAATAAGTGTCCAACCTACATTGGAACCACATCACATTGTACTTTATTTTCATATTTGCTGATCCTAAAAGATACTAGTACTTGTTTGTTCACTTTCATCTTACCACTATCATTCAACCACTATAGTTTGTATAGACATGGATGTTTAAGTATTAAAAGTCCTAACTTCTCCATCATGATAGCACTAGCAACATTATTACAACTTCTCCATCATGATAGTACTAGCAACATTATTACAACTTCTCCCATCAATAATCATACTACATACATTATCCTAAATATAATATCTAGTATGGAATATATTTTCTCGTTGCATTACTTTCTCTTTTTTTACTTGCACACTCAAAGTTCTCGTGGCTACTAAAGTTAATTCTTCAGGGGCTGCATACTTTTCATCTTCAACGTCTTCCATTTACAACATCTTATTATCTTCTGCCTTATCATCAGATACAATCTCACCATTATCTTGCAACACCATAATTCTCTTATTTATACATTTACTTACTATGTGTCCCCTGCAATGACATTTAAAACACTTAATGTCATGATTCCTTATAGTAAGAGTCACAATATTATCTTGTGAATTGGATTTGGAGGACTCGGATCTTAGTTTAGAGTACGATAGATGTTTGTGGCCTCTCATCTTGCTTCACATAGCCCTATTTTTATGGAGTGAAACTCGAGCTTAGGTTGCTCGAGTATTACCCTTCCTCTTGAGTTGATATTCAATTTTAATAGCCTTGTGGACCATTTCTTTAATCTTTACATAATGTTGTAACTCAACCATATTTGCAATCTCTAGATTAAAGTCGTTCAAGAATTGTGCTACGATAGCTTTTCTATTTTCCTCCACATTTACTCTAATCATGGCAACCTCTATTTTTTTTTTTTTTGTAGTAATCTTTCATGCTTTGGCTACCACGAGTAAGGCTTTGTAGTCTTTTGGTACAAGCCTCAGTAATAGTGATTAGGTATAAAGCATTTTCTCATCAACGTCTTCATTTCATCCCATGTCTCAACAAACGTTCCCTATTCTGCCTCCTATTATAACAAGCTAACCCCACCAAGTAATAGTGTAGTTAGAAAATTCAATCACAGCCAATTTTACCTTTTTTGCCTCAAAATAATTGTGACAGTCAAATACAAACTCCATCTTCTTCTTATATTCAAGGTATGCTTTGAGGATCAGATTTACCTAAAAAAGATAAAACTGAAATATACAAACTCCATCCCCTGCATTTGCATTTCATTCTTCGTTGTGAGACATAACTGAAATATACAAAAAAAGATTAGAAATAATTTAAAAAGGACTTCACCTCACTCTCTTATGTGTATTACACAAGAGAATGATTCACTCATTTCCACTCGTGTTTCACTCAAATACTGTTGGTTCTTATACCCTTTAATATGCTCTAATACGCTCACACTCTCTTACTTTTTTCCACTCGTAGTAACTCTCTCTTGGTTCTTATAAAACTAATCAAACAAATATCAAGATTCTAGCAGCAATTCATAAAGATTACACAAAGGAGATTCTGGTTTCAAAGGCGAGAATACAATGAACACTTATGATAAAGTTTTAGAAACACAAAATACTAAAATTTTGGGCAAAAATTTTCACACTACGAAAAATAAGATTTCGACTCTATAAGATATAAATAATGAAAATTTAATATTTTTTCTCTCATTATCCTTTTTTTTTGCTTGATTTTTTTTAAACCCTAAATAATTTAAATTTAAAAGAATTTGGGGCAAGGAATTCATAAAATTTACAGATTTAAGGAAATAAAATACAAAGATGTAAAATTAAGAAACAAAAAGAAAACCTTAAAAATACTATTCATGTAATACTATTCATGTGGCACATTTCATGCAATATTGTTTATGACAATGTTCACGAGGTTCTTTTTTTTTTTTTGAATCAGAATAAATAAGGGTGGTCGCATGTGGAAAAAGTAGGCCTCTAAGAGTAAGAGAGAAAGGCCTTGATAGGACGGTAACAAGTCAGTGGGGAAGGGCCCTTCTGAATGGAGCCAACCAAAGTCTTCCCAAAAGTGAATGATGCCTTGATATCTACCACATTTAAGTAGACTATAGAACTTAAACAACAACCCGTCTTTATCCCTCTTAAAAGAGTCATCAGGGCTGACTATTTACGTTACGCAGGAGAGACTTTGAAAATTCTCAAAAAAGTGAGAGAATCCAGCGGGCAACAAAGAAAAATGCGTAAAAAGGTCGAGCTCGTAAATAGGTGAGAGAATAGGGGTATTCAAATAGAAAGCAGGTGTTGATAAATTGGTTGGATAGCAGTCCTCCCATATTTTAACCGAACAGATCCAAATCGATCATTTGGATCAGTTTCATTAATAAAAAAAAAAAATATAGTTTCGATTCATTGGATTACCAACCGACTCTGTTTGGATTTCAGTTTAGAAAGATTCCAAACTAATTCAAACGAATCCAATCTAGAAAATATGAGGTGTCCATTTATTATTGGATTATTAAGAAAAGACTAGTACACTTACATAGACAATAGCATACTTCCTATTATAAAAACAAAAGCACAAAAGCCTAATTGTTTAACACTCACAGTTGCCTCCAGTGCCTCGTATCTTCTCAACTCTCTTTGTCATTCTCAAGTCTAGTAGTAACTATTTCAAAAATCTAGAAGCTAAAGTATGTTAATTTTATTAATAATGTTTGATTTTACTTGTCATGCTATAATTCTATTTCATTTTAGTCAAAAATAAAAATGGATTTTGGTATAATTGATGGTAATTTATTTGATTCCATAACTAATTTTTAATCTTAATTAATTATAAAAGCTCTTAACATGGAAGATGATTCCAATGTGAATGATATCATAAAAGATGTAGAAACATTAATGGATGATTTTCTAGAACCCAAAAGTAAGAAATCTAAAAGAGGGGTGGATGATTCCATAACTAATTTTTTAATCTTTTTAATTAGCTTCTAACTACGCTTTAAATATTGTATAATTTCATTATATTCTAAGTTAAGCAATCTAACTAATTATATTTGTCATATTATACAGATTTTGATAAATCAAAAGCAATTAAGTTATAAGTTTGGATGGACAAGATGCACAAAATTTGATTATTAAATGTTGTTTTGTGAGTTTGTATTAAATGGATAGGTTGTGAACTTCTTTATTAGAATGTCTTGTATGAATTTATCTTAGAATTGTTATGTATTTTATGAATGGATTTTCAAAGTAGGTATTAATTTAGATTAGGGACGCACAAAAATTTAAAAAAAATTATGCACAATATTATAAAAGATATGGGCTTTTAGCTAAAAAGCTCAAACCGAGAATACAGTCGGTTTGGATTGGTTTGGTTTAAAAACATTTTGAGACGACATCAGTTTGGAAATGTTTCAAACCGATGAGTTTGGATCAGTTTGATAATTTGTCCCAAACCGATTCAAATTAAATTTGCCCAACCCTAGGAATAAACAAGATAATAAACAAAATCTAAAGTAAGGATAACCAGAACTTGATTAGAACATTTGCTCTGATACCAACTAATATGAACTGATGAGACTATAATCAAATAAGGCTCTAAAATTATTTTTAAATTTAGAAATTAAATAGAACAGTGACTTATTACTTAATAAAGCACGAAACTTGGCATATGAAGATGCCACAATCAGTTATAGATATATTAATTGATAAGTTAACGAGTTGAGTGCCATAGAAAATTCGATAAATTCAAAAAGTTCGTTTAAGATCTAAAGAGAATTACACTCTCAAGTAAATTGCAAAAAAACTTTATTCTTTTCTTATTGAATGCGAGTATATATAGATTACAAGAAATCTTGGCCATAATTCCCCTACATATTTTCTGCCATAAATCTTGATTTAAAATTGAAAACAAATCATAATCTAAAATCAAATTAAAATCTCAATCTAAACAAATAAGTAAAGAATCCTAAGTAAATGGGAATCCTAATCTAATAAAAATGAAAGAATCTTAAATGACTAAATAAAATAAAAATAACTGATTTGTTGCCTCTTATGACTAAATAAAATAAAAATAGCTGATTTGTTGCCTCTTTTAAAAATGAAAGCACTATCTAAAAAAATAGTAGCATATCTTTCGTCCATAATATGCCGATTGCATGGATTTGATTGTTCAAAAATCCAAAACCTTGAATCACGCATTTATTAGTCTAAATATCCGTGAGATTCTTTCAATGGGACTTTACTGAATTTGATTGATCCCAAGTTGTTTGAATTAGTCTATTAAGTGCTTCATTAAATTTATTTCCACAAGTTATTGTGACGGATCCAATGAAAACTTGAATATAATCTAAATATGTCTTATTTCACGTGTTTGTGTCATCTTTATCTTCAATCTCATAATTAACACTTTATTAAATGATAAAGCGATAATTTAAATCTTTATAAAATATACACTTTCTAGTGTTAATCAAAGCCATTATTTTGCTATAAAATGATAGTTCTTTTTAAAGCTTTGCATCCCAAAAATTAAAAGTATTCAACTAGTAAATGCAAAAGAAGCATTCAGCGCTTTCAAAATTGAGAAAAATATTGTTATGTAGTTATATTGTAGGGACATTTGGCTCATTAATATGGATATTACAAGTTTGCTTTGTTAAATAATATTTCTAGGGATCATATATTTGAGGCTTAGATGAGAGAAAATTATTTTTGAAAATGTGACTGTAATAATTTTTCATATAATGAATTATTTTCTCTAGTTGCCTTTTTATAACGACTGTGGTTTTTCTCTAAATTTAAAGTTTTTCACGTAAAATCTTATGTTGTGAAATTGTTATAATACTCTATTTAATTTTTGTATTAATTTGTTACTTGACAAATTTATTTAATCTCACATCTAAATATCTAATATCATATGATCAATATGATCAACTTCACATTACAAATATCAACTGCATACACCCACAAAATTTATACATATGATCTATCTAATTGCTAAACTAACTAAACGATCTCACTACTGTAAATAAAATTTTTTGTATATAAAAAAAAAAATTGAATGATGATAAAATGTTGTGCTTACTTTCATATACATAGCTTTTCTATCTAAGAAAAGCCTAGTGGAAGGAGACCAAGTTGCTAATCTTTCAAGTTCCTAGCCACGTCCATGGCTGCTAATTGCTAATTATATGTGAGAAAAATAATTAATGAGTTAAATTGATCAAAAGAGAGAAACAAAACCCAGGCCTATGTACTCCTTATGTAAAGAGTATTTATCTTATTCCTAATAGTACTAATTTTCTTTCGGGTGAATAAATTACAAATCTTCATATGTAATTATCGGTCAATCACTTTAAGAATATTAAAAGTACAAATAGCAACTACTTGTTTTTGATACTATCTTAAAACCATCTTAAATTTTAGTTTTATATCAACCAACAATTTTCTGATAATTCTATTAACCACCGTTAAGCGATTTAAAATTAAAAAAAAAAGTATTTTTTCAAGCCTCCCAAAATATTATTTAAAATTTTTAAATGATTCTAGAGGTAAGATAGTCTTTTAAATTAAATATTTTTAAAGATAATTAATAAAATTAATGAAAAAATGGTTGATTGATATAAAACTAAAATTAAAGCGGTTCTAAATTATTATCAAAAACTATAGTGGTTACTTATACTTTAGATACTCTTGAGATGTCTGGAAGATAATTTTCCTATCTTTAATAACGACGAGGAATTTGCCTCGAACTTAAGGATTCAAGCCCATGTTATTGCTAACAGACCCACCCTCTAAAAGCTTGGGCTTTCATTCATTTTTAAAATAAAATTTTCAAAAAATAAATAAATTAATATGATTATCCAATACTTAATGGACTAATGGTTAAATATACAAAATATTAACAACATAACATAATTAACTATAAATACTAATAGAGAGCCTGAGTTTTTTCCATAAGAGCTTAGCCGGCATTCACAGCTGGTTTTAAAACTTTTAGCACATGTTCATGACCTCATAATGTTGGCCGAACCTAAAGCCAACAGACTTAGACTAGGCTGGTCTGGACTTTTTACCCACCCTACTTGGACTCTACTTTCTTGGCCTTCCTTAATTGCATTAATAATTATTCCCTTGCGATTTGGGAAGTCAAGCATAGAATAATACAAAGCATTTTCCCTTGTGAAGCTCTAATCTAATTTTTATTTTTGAAGATTCTCTATATTCATTTCATAATCCATCTAGCCACCAAAATCGTTTCAAGCATGCCCCAATATTTATGCATCTTCAAGAAGATTTTTTAGAAATTTTTCGAAGGGAGTTGAAGATTCATGCTCATTGAACTTAGAGAAGCTAATAAGCTGTATAACCTGTCACAAATTAACCAAAGAACTAAGAATTAATCGTAATATTTATTATTGTCCACTCAAAAAGTATGAGTAGCATTGATTATTTAGAGTGTGGGTTTAACACATCACGTCACATTATATGGGATTGTATTAACTAATACAATGTACCTTTATGTGTGCTAAAACTTTAAAGAAGCAAATGTTGCCTCATTAAACAAATTTAAGCAGGGATCGGGTTTGTTTAATGCGGCATTGTTCACACTGTTCCTTTTGTTAAATTTATTTAATTAAAATAATAAAAATTATATATTTTAAATAATATGGAAAACCTAGAAATGCTGTCACTACCTATAGTTCATCACGGCCATTTGCTGCGACAAGAAGCAAATCCCATTTTATTTTGATTGAAATTTTGGTATCATCGAAATTCTTGTTGCCGAATCTATAAAATGGTATAACTACCGCTGATAGTCTGACAATGGAACTTTATTTCACCGTTGCTTAAAATTTTAGATTCTAAAACTTGGAGTGTACATCTACAGCCTATAGAGCTTATTTTCTACTAATAAGTGCACCATTGCATTGATTCGATGACAGCAATTATGATAATACAAAAATTTGAAAAAATATTAATGATTAATTTTATTGATAAATCTATTTAAATAATTGAATATAACTAATAATAAAATAACTATAATATAATATAATTCTAAAGTATATTGATTAAATATTAAAAATAATATAAAAAATTATTATGCATAATACAATATGTGAATGGTACACCAAACATGGGGTAGTACATTAGAGCTTAATGCAAACTAATGTTATACTATGCTAATACAGTATAATGCAATACAGTTAATGCAATGCTATGCAATGTGCCAATGCACCTAGAATGTATTCCACTCAATTATTTATTTCCTAAACATTGCATAAGTTATTGGAGAAATTATCCGTATAGTAAATGTAGTTATTGTGCCATTGCTCCGTAGTGGATTCTTTTAATATGGATGCTCTCATTTTTTTAATACTGATACGTAGTTAAGCTAAATTGCTTAATAGCATATCCACATGAAAAAATTTGGGTGTCCGTACTGTAAAATGACTTATATACATACATGCATATATTTGTAAGTGCATGCACGCACGCGTTTGTGTTTTATTTTTTTGTTGTTTTTATTGTTTATATTATTTCTGTTGTTTCTACTCTTGATGTTGTTTCTACTATTATTTATAGTTGTTTCTATTGTTTCTACTGAGATTCACCACTATTTATTGTTGTTTTTGCTATTTTTTATTAGATAAGTTTCTTATTTGGTGTTTTTCCGTTGTTTCACGTATAAATTTTACATTATTATTGTGCAAATAAAGTTTTTGCTATTTTTATTATTTTGCTTGTTTTTACTCCCTCTATAGATCTTAAAAACCAAAATTATTGTGATTTGCATATTGTTTGGTATTTCTTATGGTTTTTACTATTTTCATTATTTTTAGTATTTTTAACTGTTTTTGCTATTATTTAGTAATTTTTACTATTTTTGGTAACTTTTATTTTGCTTGCTGTTTTTGCTACTAGTTACTGCTATTTTCTATAATTTATGTTGTTTTTTAAGATAAATATGTTATTTTTTTGATATTTTAAATAATTTTTACTGTTATTCTATCGATGATTCTTTTTTTTTTACATTTATTTGTAGTTACTTCCATTGTTATTTATTGTTTTTTATTGGATAAGTTTGCTATTTGAATTTTTTGCTGCTTTTGTTTAATTTTATCATTATTATTATTGCTGTCAATAAAGTTTATGTTTTTATTGTTTCTATTATTTTTACTAGTTTTTCCTCTTTCCACAGTTCTTGGAAATTAAAATTATTGTGATTTGCAGCATTTATTTAGTATATTTTACTATTTTTTACTGCTAATTTTGTTATTTCTAGGTAAATTTTTTGTATTTTCATTGTTAGTATTGTTTTTTTTTAACTGCTATTCTTGTATTTTTCACTATTTTTACTATTGTTTGGTGATTTTTTACTAGTTTTGGGTAACATTCTATTTTGCATGCTGCTGCTTGCTACTGATTCTTCTATTTTTATAGTTAATTACCGCAAGTTTCTACAATTTTTATTGTTTTTTAGATACATTTGTTATTTTTTTGTTTCAAGTAACTGTTTACTATTTACTGTAGATTTTGTTGTTTCTACATTTACTTGTTGTTCTTTACTCATGTTTTACTATTTTTATTAGATAAATACGTTGTTTGGTGTTTTTTTTCTTGGTTTTCAATAAATTTGCTGTTTTAGTGTGGCATTTTTTTATGTTATTTGCTATTAATTCCGCTATTTCTACTCTTGATTTCGATTTTCTTATTTTTATGCTATTTTTCTATCATTTACTGTTGTTTCTGCTATTGTTTGTAGTTGTTTCTACTATTTTTACTTATATTTACTGCTATTTATTGCTATTTTTATTATTTTTTTATTAGTTAAGTTTGTTATTTGATGTTTTTCTGATGTCTTTGTGTAATTTTTTGTTGTTAATACTGCTGCCAATAAAATTTTTACTATTTTATTGTTTCTATTATTTTTATTGGTTTTTGCTCTCTCCACATAGTTTTTTATAGGTTTTGCTATTATTTAGTGATTTTTTACCTTTTTTTATAACTTCTTATTTTGCCTGCTACTATTTGCTACTGATTCTACTATTTTTACTATTAATTGCAGCTATTTGCTATAATTTCTACTGTTATTTTAAGATAAATATGTTATTTGATTTGTTTTGTTGTTTTAGGTAACTTTCTCTCGTTATTTATTCGCTGATTCTGTTATTTCTGGATTTATTTGTTATTCTTTACTACTGCTTGCTATTTATATTTCATAAATGTTATTTAGTGTTTTTTCTATTGTTTTTGGGTAAATATGTTGTTTTAAGGCAACTATTTTTTTTTGACTTGCTGTTGATTTTGGTTTTTCTACTCTTGATATTGTTTATACTACTACTTATTATTTTTATGCTATTTTTTGTTATTTACTATAATTTTAACTGTTGTTTATAGTTGTTTCTACTATTTTTACTAATATTCATTGCTATTTGAAGTTTTTTGTCCTGTTTTTATTGGATAAGTTTGTTATTTGGTACTTTTTCCTGTTTTTGTGTAATTTTTACTTTTTTTGTGTAATTTTTTTACTGTTATTATTGTTGCCAATAATTTTTCTATTTTATTGTTTTTGTTGGTTTTATTCTCTTCATAGTTCTTAAAACCCAAAAATATTGTGATTTACTGACTCTTACTTGGTTTTTCATTGTTTTTTTATTTGGCAATGCTTTGCTGTTTTGGGTAACGTTTATTTTGTCTCATCGCTATTTGCTACTCGATTCTGCTATTTTTACTACTATTTACTATAATTTTTGTTGTTTTTAATTAGATAAAGTTTTTCTCGGTTTTTTGTTGTTTTAGATAACTTTTTACTATTCTATATTGTTGATTATGTTGTTTTTACTTCTATTTGCTATTATTTATTGCTATTTTAGTATTTTTATTGGATAAATATATTATTTACTATTTTGCTGCTTTTACTTTTATGTTCTTTTTTCTTTCTTTTTTTACTATTTCACAGTTCATAGAAATAAAAATTGATTGTTATTTGGTAATGTTTTTCCACATAGAACAGGAGGACAACTAGTTCCCAAATCTTTAAGCAAATTTTTGCTTAACGCTCATAGTTATTAGTAAGCAAATTAGGGAAATTTTCAAGGGAGTTTTTGGCTATCATATTTAAATCAGTTTACATTCTCCTAAAGATGCTGAAATCAAAGATTGTTTTCCTGATATATATGTTGCATTATCTTTTAGAATTGACAGCAACAGAGTGCCAATGCCCGGGCTTTATTTGTAAAGTTTCTATTCCTTGGTAATTGAAGCCCAAAGATCTATGAACTAGTTCATGCTTGACCAGCCAAGTAGACAAACGACCCTCATCAACTAGTACTGTTTGGACGTGAGCTTTTAGCAATAATTCATCGAATTGAAATTAGTACTCTTTGTGTGTGCTATTGTTTATATTCTTTTTGGGGTTTTTTTTTTGGTTAATGAAACACTAATATGAACAAGATTTGATTTGGTTAAGATGTCAGCAATGCATAAAAGTTGGATGCAACTTAAAAATAAATTTTGTGATGAATATTAAAATAGTGTTAAATTATTAATGAAAGGTGCAAAGAAGTGTGCAAATGAGAATAATTAAATGTATGTGACATGTCAGGTATAGGCGTATGACATATCATTTATAACATAATTTGCAATGTATGACAGAAAATTCATGTCATCTAGAACGATTCGGAATCTCGATCGGGATGGGAGCGAGACACTTTATTGTCTCGATGACTATTTGGGGTAGAACTAAGATCATAAATCTCGGCCTATCTCATCCTAGTGCCAAAGAATTAACACCACTCACATTTTATTTTCTTCATTTTTAAAATATTAATAATTTTTAATTATAATGAAAATTATATTACTTGTAAATTTTTTAAATGAATAATTAAAATAATTGAAAATGAATTATAAATTTACAACTCGATTACAGGAAAAAAGTATTTTTTTTCAATTATTGAATACAGATCATAATAAGTAAAATGTCGTTGCAAATGTGTATAAATAATTGAAAATGAATTATAAATTTACAACTCAATACAGGAAAAGTATTTTTTTCAATGGTCGAAGATAGTCGCTCATCGTTAATAATAACTAGGGTATAAATACTTTTTTCTAATCGGCCACCGTAAATATACTTTTTTCAAGCAAAATTAGCCATGACAAAATGATAAATGTATATTATAAATAATATTGACACACAGCTAATGAATACTTGTTATCTTTGAGCCCTCAAAAATACTATTTTAATTGGCTCTAGTGGTAGCTCTTGTAATAGCAATTTCAACTAAATATGGCCATTTAAAATATATTAATTTTGAGGGAAGCTAAACTATAGTTGGAATTTATTTTATTAATTGCCAATGGCAATTGGAACAACAATTATTTCAACTGTCTAATACAGTTATTAAGAATATATGACTGTTGAAAATAGATTTTATTTGACCAATATTACTATAAAATGAATGAATTTTTCCTAAACAGTTCAATTGAAATTGTCACCATTCATATTGTCCAAAAACATTTCATAATTAAAAAAGCATTATTATATTATTTTAAAATGCTATAAATCCTATAAATATCAAATATCATTAAAGCCGTCTGAATCAACATCATCCTCATCTTCTGAATCACTATAACCATCATCATTTAAATTTGCATCACTGTCATCCACTGAATCATCGCCACCATTATCATCTGAATCAGTGCCACCATCACATCAAAATTTACACCACACTATTTTTCAGAATATGCACTAACATCGTCATTTGCATTCAATTTTCCAATTAGATCTTATAAATAAAACTTAAATGAGTATTTAAAATAATTAAATGATAAATGAATTATGTACATTAAAAGAAAATCTGAGATCGAAAAAATATTATACCATTGAAAATGAAGTCACAATAGGTCGAGAATGAGATTGCTTTACTTCTAAATCTTCCACTTATTTTTTAACAATAGTCAATTGTTCTTGCAA
Source organism: Murraya koenigii (assembly GCA_025617385.1). NCBI lineage: Eukaryota > Viridiplantae > Streptophyta > Magnoliopsida > Sapindales > Rutaceae > Murraya > Murraya koenigii. Next base: position 22,145,928 of record CM046815.1, read on the forward strand.
CACTTGCAAAGTACCCAACAAAAATTCCTCACGTTGTATAAATTTCTCTTTGTTATAAGGTCGGCTTAAAGTGGTTCTATATACATCATTATTTTTTAGGCCTCCAATAGTATGATCATGCTTAACATCTCCTGTTACATTGAGACATATATCATATTTTTTTCTTAATGGGACCTCATCAGATGACTCATGTAATTCATTCTTCTGTGATATCATTTGTGCCTTATAAGCATAACATATCCAATAATGATAACAATACAAACTTTTGAAATTAAAAGGGGAAAAAATATACATGTAGTTCCTTAGCTTTGTCATTAGGCCAAGTTCCATCCTTTCGCACATGAAAAATTTTAAAAGAATCTATTAGACTAAGCTTATTTCCATTTTGCTTAGCCTATCTATATAATAACAATAATAATATTAATGTTACATAATTAATTATTTTTTACTAAAAAATTGAAATATTAAGAATCATAATAATTATTTTATAGTATTAAAGTAAATCTTTTAGAAAACACTTCTATGATAAAATATAAATATATTAAAATTTATAACAACTATGATAATTTACCTGTTCCTTTTTCTTCTTCAGCATCTTAACTGATCTAGTTGTATGCACTACTTTAGATCGTTTGTTACAATTCGATGCACTTGTTCTACTAGGCTTCTACATAAAAGAAAAAATAATGATTCATTAATTCAACAAGATAAACCAAAATTATTTAACTAAGTTGAAATTAAAATTATTGCATAAACTTTAAATAAACTCAATCATTATAAAAATGATTATGGAGGTCTGAAATTTATCACGTATGTCCACAAACATAACAATAACGAATGATTTAGTAAGTCGAGAGCCAACATCATGTTCTAATAAAAGAATATGAATTGTTATTATTATTATTATAGGGGTTAAATATAGTATATTTATAATCATTTGAAACAACAAAACACTAAGTCTTGGTCTAAGGTGATAGCAAATATAATCCAAACTATTTCTCAAAAATTTGGAATATTTCTAGCTTTTCAATAAAGTTAAAAAAGTCCCTATAAAGTTATGATATAAATTAATCACCTAGCTAAGGCTTCGAATCTTTGTTAGTGATTTTTAACGTGATAGTATAATTGCAAAATCATGGGAAATTCTCAGCAAAAACCAATTGAAAACCAAGAACATCCCAGCAAGGAAAAGAAAAAAAAAATAAAGAATAAGAATAGAAGATATTAATGGAAATTTTATTTTTGAGATTTGCATAGAACCGACAGCAGCAAATGATAGATTCAAGAACAAAAATCCGTTTATACAGCACACCCTTTTGTCAAGTCTGTATAGCCAAATAAATTGAAGGCAATGCTTAAATAAAAGACAACGACACAGACAAAATTGAATGCAAAATGCAAAAGAAGATAAAATTTAATCTCAATTATATATATATATATATATATATATATATATATAGTAAATAAATAATTAAGCAAGAGCAAGAATATGTAATACCTGCCATTTCTCACACAACCATTTCTCCATCATTTGATGCCATACGGATTTTCAACATTTAAAAGGCAATTAGAATAACGTTCCCCATATTTTTTGAAGACTTCATCTCTAATACTCTTCATATAATCTTTAAATCTTTCTTTAACTTTAGAAGAGAATGCAGCTTTCAACTCCTCCTCGAGGCCATCAAATGTAAACTTACTTTTGAATTGATTAAACAAACGATCAAGTTTTGTTTGAGGGTACTTAGAATATGTAATCCAAGGTCAATTAATTACAAACAACACAAGGAGTAATAAGTCTAAAATAATAGTTTGAAAATTGAATAAATTTGAGTACTTTGATTACATACATGTGACAAAATAAACAAAGAAATGATATTTACTATTAATTTATATAATTAATCAACTTGCAGCATTGTAAAGTTCTTATTTTATTTAAATAAAATAAGTTATCTTCCTTTGTAAACTTCAACGAGTCCACCTTCCCCAATTTTTCCCATTGCCTTTCCCCCTTTCCTTTTTTATAGAGGCAATAATACTTTGACCTATAAATCAATATACAAACATAATGAAGAGTGACTAGTTTAAAATGAATAAATAGAAAATTCAATTTTTTATGAACAAAAAATATTGCCATCTGTGCTTGCATGTTCATCAGTGGGAACATCTTACAATTATAAAGTATTATGAGATCATCGAACTGAATTATTTCATTTTTCAGATGAATTGGAATAAGTAGTGGGCTTTCTTGTTCTAGCGTGAGTAGAAAAGTATAAAACAACATTGGCTTAAGTTAATAGTAAATATAAAAAATGTAAATTTTACTGAACTAAAAAAAAAGATCTTTATGAAATAACAACTGAATTACATTCTCTGTTTGAATTATGGTCATTAGAACATATCTCGTTAGCTATCGATACTTGACCGCTATAGGATGATTCACCAACCTTAGACTTAGATGATCCACCGGCATTAGACAAGGATGATCCACCAAAATTAGACTTGGATGATCCATCGGCATTAGACCGGGATGATCCACCGACCTTAGTTTGAGATAATTCACCAATCATAGCATGAGATGATGCACCAACCTCAAGACGTTTATAGAAAGCAGAGACTTGACGAGTTTTATTTTCCTTGCCATCTTTATTAATATCAAATAAAAACAAAATATAAAGAATAAATAAAATTAGGATACAATGGAAAAAATATTCGACCCTATTACATAGATCATGTGACAAATAAAATTTAATTATATAATTTTGCCTAGTGAAATAGGAAGCTGACCAATTGATTTTTTCTTTGAAGCTTTTTGGTTTTGCTCATCATATGATCCTGTAGGCTTACTTTGGTCTAGAAATAAGTCATAAACACTTTTGGTTTTTCCTAAATGTAACGTGTATAAAAAAAAATAAAACGTTTGAAATTAAAAATATACCAAAAACTAAATTTTATTAATTAAAAGCTTGAAAACCATAACTTTGATCAACATACCTTTCAATTGCTACTTAGATAGATTATCAGAATTTTCTTTCATCTCGGTGCTCTCCGTATTTGATCACCACTTGATGGTCTTCTAGTCCTTTTTTAATACTGATCTTTGTTTTTCTTAGCCATGACTACTCAATCAACATATATAATTATTTAACAATATATAAGTAAACCAAAGAATAACAACATAATATATGAACAAGAGTTAAAAAGTAACTTAAATGAATCAATTTTGAATAGGGCAACAACATAAAAAAAGAAAAAAATTACAAATAATAAAATGACTAAACTAACACTAAAAACAGTAATATATATAATGTTATATTGTAAAAGATAAAATATAATTATAACCTATTAAATTCCAATCAACATTATTTTCTTCAGGCATTTTTGTTGACATAGTCATGAATGAAACAAGTCTTTTCTTCTTGGAATGGCTCATCCTGATCCACTGGAATGTCATATAGATTTCTAGGCTTTGTTTCTACTACATCACTCCATGTAATATCTTTCAATTCCCTTACATAATATACTTGAGTTGCTTGCGATGCTAACACAAATGGCTCTGTAGTGTTTAACTTTCACCTTTTATTGATAGTAACTATCCCATAACGATCTCTTTATAACTTATTCCTTCCTGAGCCATGTCATACCAATTACAATTGAACAAAACAACTTTATTCCCTTCTATATAATAAAACTCAATAATTTCTTTCATTCTTTCATAGTATGAAACTCCACCATTATATTTCTCCGCCTTAACCATTACCCCACTATTTTGTGTCTTCCTATTTTAATCACGATGGATTGTATGAAATCTGATACCATTGACATAAAAACTTGAATAATCAGTCACTTGCAGTTCAGGCTTACATGCCAAAGAGAATAGTTTACTACTAACTTGGCAATCATTATAGAGTTGTGTTATCTGTAAATAAAAGTAATAATATTTTGTATTAGTAAAAAAAGAGCACCTAAAACGACTTTAATAAAAAAAAAATTATATCTTATCCTTACCTTTTCATCAAACCATTTAACAAACTCAAGTCTATGTACTTTAGCCACATTGGAAACACCACCATTTGAGAGTATATTCTTATGTTCTTTAATAGGAAAAGAAAAAGAAAAAAGTACAACATCTTTAATAGCTTAATAACTTTAAAAAAAAAAACACTTCTAGCTTTATATTGAAAATAGAGATATTTCTAATTATTTCTTAACGGATAAAATGCTCACATTCTTCATAATTTTGCAAGATATAGAACATGGTAGCATTATGAAGTGTTCTATCCATCTGTTTTGTCATAGGCTTTCCAAAAGATCTACCTCCGGTTGAGAATCAGACAATTGAGGTATATCCGCAAAAGATTGACCTCCATAATAATTTCGCGCAATTCTATTAAATTTAGTTTCAATCTTAGTGAAATAGAAAATGTCAAACACTCATCTGCCAAATAAGCTTCTGCAATGGACCCCTCCGGTTGAGCTTTATTACGTACATATGTTTCAACTTGTGCAAATTTCTACAAAAAAAAAAAGAATCATATAATGGTTGAATAAATTGCAATATATGTTATCGATTAATATATAGTAAATAAAAGACAAAAAATTTACCTTTCAATTGGATAAATCCAACTATATTGTATTGGACCAATCACTTTAGCTTCCCATGCCAAGTGAATTGAAAGGTGCACCATAATATCAAGAAAAGCATGAACAAATATCTTTTCTAGCTTACAAAGAGTAAAAGAATTTGTTTCTCCAAATAATCTAAATCTTCTACAGTTAACACTTTCACACATAAAGTTTTGAAAAAGTAAGAAAGTTCAATTACGGCGTCAGCTACATGTTTTGGAAATAATTCATGCACGATAAGTGAAAGCATCATTTCCACAAACATATTTTTAGTGACAAAAGTAAGAAAGTTCAAAGAAATATTTTCATTGCAAAAAGTTTACCTTTCAATTGGATAAATCCAGCTATATTGTATTGGACCAATCACTTTAGCTTCCCATGCCAAGTGAATTGGAAGGTGCACCATAATATCAAGAAAAGCATGAACAAATATCTTTTCTAGCTTACAAAGAGTAAAAGAATTTGTTTCTCCAAATAATCTAAGTCTTCTACAGTTAACACTTTCACACATAAAGTTTTGAAAAAATAAGAAAGTTCAATTACGGCGTCAGCTACATGTTTTGGAAATAATTCATGCAAGGTAAGTGAAAACAGCATTTCCACAAACATATTTTTAGTGACGAAATTAAGAAAGTTCAAAGAAATATTTTCATTGCAAAAGTTTGCTTTTATGACAAAAAAATTGTCACTGAAACACACTTTTAACGACTAATGAAGTTCTTCACTAGACGTTTGTTTTAGTGAAAAAAATTCGCCGCTAAAAGTTTGCGATGAACCTTAGACTTTTAGCGACAAATTGCATTCATCACTAAAATACACTTTATTTTAGCGATGGTACATTTGTCGCTAAAAGCAATCTTTCGAGACAAAAATATTTGTCGCCTAAGATGAATTATTGGTGCCATTTATTTGTTTCTGATAAATAATTAGCAAAGAAAATCAATTCTTCACTAAAGAAAATGATAAGCATGTTAAAATTTTTTAGTCACAAATTACCATTAGTAAAACTTAATTTTTGTAACAAAAATATTTTTGTCACTAAAACTTTTGACGCGAAATTCTGCCATCAATAAAAGTCTTGTTTGCTATGAATGTATGTCGTTGCCAAAGATGTTTGGGAGCCATAAATCAGATTCGGCAATGAAAACTCTCATCGCTACAACCATTTACAACGACAAAGATAATTTCGTTGCTATATATGTCTTTAGCGATGAAATAAATCTTCTCTAAATGGCTTAATTTTTGTCACAAAATATTGCAATTTTGCTGCTAAAGAAGTTGGCGCCAATATTTTTTTTTTGCCATGACAATAATCATTGTTCACAAAATATCATTTTTAGTGACGAAGAAATAATAATTAAATATTTTTTCATTAGATTTGGTGACAAAATATTTTATTCATAGCTAAAAGCCTCTTTTGGCAACGAAAAAATTTTTTACGGCCAATATTCTTGTAGTGGAATCAGCTGTTGTCAAAGATCAATTAAGCTTCTGAATTATTGTAAGAAATCAGACACCCAACTGATTTAGTTCACATTGGTTACAAGACACATTCAACAAACTTAACACAATGGAAAGAACAAAAAATGTAAAAATTCATATTTTGAAATGATCAATTGAAATATTTAATATATATATTAGAAATATTCTAATCAAGGATCTGGATTTTGTTAAACTACAAGAAAATGGTTAAGCCATATGGTTTAATAATTTTTTGACCATTACTCTATGAAATTATATGACTTAATAGCTTTCTTGGATTTTAACAAATGTAGGATTCTAGATTAGAATATATATATATATATATATATATATACATAGACACACATGTTGATGCGGTTTTTACGGCGTGCCTCAGCGGTGCTTGAACTTTCAACGGTACCTCCAAGCAGCTCGGCGGGAGCGTCCGAACCTTATGCTCGCGGATTCAAGCGATGCCGATCCTTACGCTCGCGATAAGTTCGGCGAGGATTGCCTCCTTTGTCCGGGTCCATTGTCTTCTTGAACGGTGATTTCCGGACTGCACTCCTGAACCGGGTCGGGGTCGTGGGCGTTTCCGGCGAAAACCCTCCGACGCTCAAGTCGATGTCGGGTTTCTCTTTTTGGTATCTCCGCTTAGTGAGGGGCAGGAAAGATGAAAGGGGTATTATTTCGCCCCCTTTTTGGATAAGTATGGTGTTTTTAGAGAATCGGATGAGAGAGATTTGAAAAGGAAGAACACATGAATTGAAATGCCAACCTTTGAGAATCAAGTTCTTTCGACCTCTACGTGAATTGAAGTTCCAACCACTTGTCTTCGTTCTCCTTCGTTTCCTTTTATACTCTGCTTTTCCGCTTTTTCCTTTCGGGCTGTCCACTCATTGTGCACTCCACGCTAATGGTATCCGGGTCCCTCGGCGGTCGGGTTTGGCGGAATATTCCCTAGGGATGGCGGTACGTTCCCTGTCCAGATCGCGTGGCGAGATCACCATGTCGGGCAGCGTGCGAGGAATGATGACACCTTGGTGGCGCGTGCTGAGCCGCGAAACAACGATGTCATCTCTCCACCATGTGGGACCGCTTGTCGAGACATCAAAAGGTGTGCGAGGATTCTAAGATAACGGGTCGGGTTATCTAGGTCGGGTTTTGTCGGTGTGCTCGTGGATCTCTGCGGCGGAGGCGATGTGCTTTCGACTCTCGACCTTGACCGGCTTTGACGGAAGGATGACCTCGGCGGGCAAGGGCTCTCGACCTTGACCGGCTTTGACCGGAAGGACAACCTCGGCGGGCGAGGGCTCCGACCTTGACCGGCTTTGACCGGAAGGATGACCTCGGCGGGCGAGGGCTCCGACGCTTGACCGGCTTTGACGGAAGGATAACCTCGGCGGGCAAGGAGCTCTCGACCTTGACCGGCTTTGACTGAGGGTTGCTCGGGCTAGGTTACCATCGGGAGTTTTGCTTGGTAGGAAGGGCTTGAGGGTTTGTCGATGTTTACCCGTAAACCGGGAAGGGCTTTTAGGGGCTGTCGATATTTTACCAAACACGGTCCCAGGTTTCTAGTCTTTTGGTGAGGCGAGATAAGGCTGGAAACTTCGATAATGATAGGCGAGTTCGCGGCCTTTTAAACTTCCCGTGCTTCCGGTATGCGCCGCTTGAATCGTTTCTCGTTTAAGGCCGGGACACGTGGGTTGATCCGGTAGCGTATTTGAAATTTGAAAGGGCCAGCGACCTAAAAGGTCGTGTCCCTCGAAGCTACTGCCGCCACTTTCGAAAGGACAGCGTCTTCCTCTTTAAAAATCCCAACTTCTTCCTTGTTCCCTCTGTTGCTTACTTACCATTCAAATTCAAAATTCATACGCTCTCCGCGCTTATCGGTCTTCTTCTTTACATCAAGGCGGCTTAGGCTTCCACGCTTCCTTTTGTGTCCGGTACCACTCGATTTTCCATTTCACCACTCTGTTTCTTCCTACTGCATCTTGTTATTCCATACCGCTCAAAAAAATGTCGGACCCCAGTGACCAGTAGGATGTCCTAGGAGGACTCTTCCTCTTACAGTGAGGCCTGACCTCAGAGTATAATCCAGTGAGGGATTCTAGTCCAGGAGGAATTTCCGTGGTGAGACCCGGTAGCATCGGAGGATGAGGGCCGGCCCGGAGGTCGGCGTGGGGAATACCCGTCGACTACTTAGAATGTCAAACCACTCAATCGAGTTGAGCAGGGCTTAGGAAACACTGCCACATTCAGATGGTGTAATTACGAGGTTGCGAGGCGGTGAAATCCCGTAGCCCCCATGGGTTTACAACCTTATTTGGAGTGCTTGGTGGGGGTTAGGTGCCTCTCCGGCACTTATTTTGGTAGGGTTTTGTGCGGGTTCAAGTCGGCCCAGGCAGCTGAACACGAATGGGTGGAGAGTCCTTCCAGGGCTCTTCGTTTTGTGGAAAGCAGCTGCGATCTGGATGAGCCCTTGGTAGGGAAATCGAGACACCTCTACCGAGCTTAAGTGTAGCCCGAAGGATCTTTGGTTGGTATTATCTTACCTCAGGCTGAAGGGTAGAAGCCCATCAGCTGATCTCCCACCTCCGGTGGCAGGCTGGAAGAGCAAATTCTTACCGTTGGGGAGAGTGGGGGCCTGTTGCACTTCGTGGCGAGGAGTTCCTCAGGTTCCGCGGCATTTACGCATTCCGGTCATTTATACGCCTTGTGGATTTCATTTTAGTTCCTCTATTGCGTCTGTTTTCATTGTCTTGCTTTGGTTGTTTTTGCGACCTCACGGGTGCTTCTTATTCGATTAACGATCGACTTCGAACGCGTGTGCTGGTTGCTCTTACAAGCATAAGCTCGTGCGAGGGCTGTTGACACCTCGAGCTTTTAGAGTCAATCTAATTCAAGTGAAGAAATGGTGGCGGGGATCGCGGTGTTGTTGCGGTAGCGTGGGGACAGCGAAGGCTGCGAGCACATCAAAAGACCACGGCAGAAGGAGGTGCCCGCCTCCACCGGCTCGAGCCACGCTTCTTCTTGACTCGGCAGTCGGCGTGCGAGCGAGGTCCTCCTCGCGGGAGGCGGAGGGCTATTCCCAAGCCGGCGGTGTGCGGGAGGCGAGTCGGCCCGGCCGCTCAGAGCACTTATCGAAGGCTTTTAATGAAGAGTGGCCAAGCGGGTTTCTCGATGAGATAGAATCCTGTTCTCCTCGGTATTGTCGGCATCTTCAGTGACTCTCCTACAGGGCATTGGTATCTGCGACCGAGGCTCGATAGAGATTACTCACGAGTTCAGGGAAGAACTCGGTGCAAGGTTCGAGCTTGGGCGAGGCTTTTAATGAGCGAAGGAGGAGAATCGAAGGCTGTTGGAGGAAAATATAAGTTTAGCGAGAGAAAGCAGTGGGTGACTCGAAGGTCTACGGGCTTGAAAGGGAGTTGGGTGAGGTCGAGGCGGTGAAGCATGCTCGGAAAGACACGGACACTTCGAAGTCTTATTCTGAGCAGCTCATGGAGGAGAAGCTGCTCGTTTTCGGAAGCAAATTGATGATCTGAAGGTCCGACTTGCCATTGAGTACAACTGAGGCGGGACTCCAGCTCTGTTGCACGATGTATGCTTTTGGCAAGGCATACCACAGGCCGAAACATGTCCACGGTTGAAGGGTATGTAGCTGAATACATGAGCAACCACATAGCTATTTCATCCGGGCCCCAAGGTGTGGTCGGTGGGCGGCTCCCTCTTCTTAGGTGCCCTCCTGCTTGGTGACCTCCCTCCTGCGATGCTCCTGCTTGAAGCTCCTGCTTGAAGCTCCAGTTGGTGTCCTTCCTCCTGCTCCTCCTAGCTGTTGGTCCTGCTGCTGCTGCTTGATGTTCCTCTTCTTGAAGCTGCTCTTCCCCTACTTCTTTGAATAACTTGGACACTTCTCTTTTTTTTTTTTTTTTTGTTTACATATGTAATCTTTTGACTTGAAATAAAAGAGACACATGTTTTCAACAATTACTATTATTTGCTAGTGCACATACATTCCTGTCTTCTACGTTAAGTTAACTTTGAATGTGCTTGCCCAGTAAAAATTTTCTAAGTGTTGTACATCCTTTATTTATGAATGCATGGTAGAATTTTGCTCTAACTTAGGCTAAGTAAGCCTTAAGTCTATATTGCGAGCTCATTTGACTTGCTCGAGCACTGCATTTGGCTCTTGCTAGAACAACGTCCGCCTCGAACTTAGGCTCAGAGACTTTTGGACAAGGGGTTCCTTTGAACCCCGGCTCGAGCTTGTAATTGACTCGAGGTCTTGATAAGGCCCTGCTACGGTTTTAAATAACCGAAGTTGGACACAATCACTCTAATGAGTTAGGCTACGGGACTTCATCTTGAGGAGGTCTTCTTCTCCTCGAGTCTTTCAATCGACCAGAGCTTCGATTCACTCCTGCTCTGGTTTTCAAATAACCTGAGCTTGGCGCGATCCACTTTAATGAGTTAGGCTGCGGGACTTCATGCTGAGGAGTTCTTCTTCTCCTCGAGCCTTTTAATCTACCAGAGCTTACGAAAACAATCCTGCTCTGGTTTCAAATAACTTAGAGCTCGATGCGAGTCACGTCTAATGAGTTAGGCTTTGGGACTTCGGCCAGGAGTTCTTCTTACGCTCGAGCATTTTAATTGACCGGGGTTACGATGACACTCCTGCTCACGGTTTTCAAGTAACTTGGAGCTTGGCACGTCCGCACTAATGAGTTAGGCTCCGGGACTTCTGGCAGGGAGCTCTTCTTACGCTCGAGCCTTTTAATTGACTCGAGGTCTTACGATAATACTCATGCTCTGGTTTTCAAATAACTTGGAGCTTGGCGCGAATCCGCTTTAATGAGTTAGGCTCGCGGGACTTCGGCAGAGAGCTCTTCTTCTTCTCGAGCCTTTTAATTGACTTCGAGGTCTTCGATAATACTCACTGCTACGGTTTTCAAATAACTTGAGCTTGGCAGCGTCACTCTAATGAGTTAGGCTCTGGGACTTCGGCGAGGAGCTCTTCTTCTTCCATTCTTTATTTTGAACTTGCATTATAAATGCTGTTCTTATTTTTACATACATTTGTACTTTTACATATCCCATCTTGGGATGAAATATTTACATTAACATTTTACAATACAAGGGGGACTTACCAGAAATACTTCTTCAGGAGTTGTGCGTTCCACGGCCTCTTGACTCTTCGTTCAGTGCGGATGAGCCAGCCAGATGCGTTCTCGGTCTGTTAATTCCTCGGTTTTGCAGACTTTTCCTCTTCGATTTCCATACCCAGTTTCACCTGCTCATACGCATCCGAATATGAACGGATCGAAGGACTCCGTAGGTTATACCATGGTCTCCCCATCCGAACACCCTCTTTCAATCCCCTTAGAGCTTGGGGATGGTTGAGCGCACCAAGATCTGGGACCGATCTATGGTATCTTTTGATAAACTCCGGGAGGACTCCCTTCTTTCGCCTCACCTCGGCGACTCCGTCATGTCATCCTCGGGGTCGCTGCGCCCGAAATTGCTCCATGAACTCCTGCACATCTGTTCAAAACTCAAGATACTTCCCGTGGGAGCACTGCGGTACCATTCTCTCACCCTTCCCTCAAGAGTGGCGGGAAGGCCCTGCACCTCTGTCTTGGCAGCGGACCTTGCACCCTGTCGGGTCATTGAACCGCTCTATGTGTATTAATGGGTCACTCTTTCCCGAATATTGCGGATCCAGGAAGCGAAAGTCACGATGGGATCGTGACACCCGTAATCTCAGGAGAGAGGAGATTCATTGTCCGGCGTTATTCGCCGACTTGGACTCTTTCGGTTCCCAGAAGATCTTCCACCACTTGCGCTAATCTGCGTACCTCTCCTCCAACTCCTCACTTACGAGAGGTTGGGTGCATCTCCTGCAAATGTTGGCGAGACCCCTTTCCTCCATGTTTGTTTCTTCTCTCACCGTAACATTTGGTGCCCTAGGTCTTTGGGCTTCATCTCCGCGTTTTCCGAACATGAGCATTCCCTCGGTTGGACTCGGGACATCGTTGCGAGGCTTTTCTCTGTCGCTTCCACGAATTCTTGTATGAGGAGGTCATAATTTCAATCCGTTTTCCATCAGATCCATCCTTTCACGGATCTCCACTGTTCTAGGCCTCATTGGCCACTTCTCTCGAGTCATCGATTCCTCGGGACTTACACCTCTTGATTGTTTCCCTCATCGTTGTGTTTTGTGTGTCTTAAAGTATTAGGAAATCGGGCTTTTGTGCCGATCCCCAGAGCAGCGCCAAAAGATGTTGATCGCGATTTTTACGCGTGCCTCAGCGGTGCTTGAACTTTCCAGCAGTACCTCCAAGCAGCTCGGCGGGAGCGTCCGAACCTTATACTCGCGGATTCAAGCGATGCCCGATCCTTACGCTCCGCGATAAGTTCGAGCGAGATTGCCTCGCTTTGTCCGGGTCCATTGTCTTCTTGAACGGTGATTTCCGGACTGCACTCCTGAAACCGGGTCGAGGTCGTCGGGCGTTTCCGCGAAACCCTCCGACGCTTCAAGTCGATGTCGGGTTTCTCTTTTTGGTATCTCCGCTAGTGAGGAGGCAGGAAAGATGAAAGGGGTATTATTTCGCCCCTTTTTGGATAAGTATGGTGTTTTTAGAGAATCGGATGAGAGAGATTTGAAAAGGAAGAACACAGTGAATTCGAAATGCCAACCTTTGAGAATCAAGTTCTTTCAACCTCTGCGTGAATTAGAGTTCCAACCACTTGTGCCGTTCTCCTTCGTTTCCTTTTATACTCGCTTTTCCGCTTTTTCCTTTCCAGGCTGTCCACTCATTGTTCACTCCCAGCTAATGGTATCCGGGTCCCTCGGCGGTCGAGGTTTGGCGGAATATTCCCTAGGGATGAGCGGTCGTTCCCTAGTCCGATCGCGTGGCGGATCGCCATGTCGAGCAAGCGTGCGAGGAATGATGACACCTTGGTGGCACGTGCTGAGCCATGAAACAGCGATGTCATCTCTCCACCATGTGGGACCACTTGTCGGACATCAAAAGGTGTGCGAGATTCTAAGATAACGGGTCGGGTTATCCTAGGTCGGGTTTTGTCGGTTGTGCTCGTGGATCTCTGCGGCGGAGGCGATGTGCTCGACTCCGACGCTTGACCGGCTTTGACCATAAGGATGACCTCGGCGGGCAAGGGCTCTCGACCTTGACCGGCTTTGACCGGAAGGACAACCTCGGCGGGCGAGGAGCTCTCGACCTTGACCGGCTTTGACCGGAAGGATGACCTCGGCGAGCGAGGAGCTCTCGACCTTGACCGGCTTTGACGGAAGGATAACCTCGGCGAGCGAGGAGCTCTCGACCTTGACCGGCTTTGACACGAGGGTTGCTCGGGCTAAGTTACCATCGGAGTCTTGCTTGGTCGGAAGGGCTTGAGGGGTTTGTCGATATTTACCCCATAAACCGGGAAGGGCTTTTAGGGGCTGTCGATATTTTACCCAAACAACACACACATATATATATATAGACACACACACACATACATATTCATATACATATAAACTCAAAATACAACTTGTAGGCTCCTAAACTTATTAGAAGTAGTTCTGCTGGTCCAAACCACGTATTTCCTATTCTAGTCCTACACAAAAGGAATTCTAGTAAGGTGAAGTGATAAGTGTGTGTATGTGTGTGTATAGATGAAATTTCCTGGTTGCGTTCTTGTTATGGCAATTGCTAAAAGTAACTTACTCCCTCTATTTTTAGCTCAAAAAGTAGTAACAAAATAATATATATTATTACATATTGTAAGGGATGTAAGTTACTTTAAATGTAACTTAGCAAGACGCTATTGTTATTCCTATTACGAACAAGAAACTTAAGTTCATAACGAATTGATTTAGCATTTAGTTTACAGAGTAATGGTGAGAGCTGCCTCTTTAAAATTAATTAATTTTTGTCTTCAAACCCCAAAAAAAATCCATGAGGGAATCTTTTTTATCGCGGTTTTTCACTTTGTTGCTTTCTTCTTCTTCATCATTCACTCAAACAACTCAAACATGTAGTAATTACCATAATCACTTTTATATTTAGTTTGAAATTAGTTATGTGTTTAATTTAATTATAAATTAGAGTTGAATAAATCAAATATGAATGTGATTTGCATTATTCAAATTGAATTTAATTATGAGACACATACATGCTAATTCAAATTAAATAAGGAAAATGGGTGCTTAATTCAAATTGAATTTGGAAAATGATTATAGAGGGTTCTCTATATAAAGGAGACATAAAAACAACATCTATGATCCCTCATTCTATCTCATGTTTCTTTTATAAATTTTATTTTGCTACTTTACACTATTGTTTGGAGTGCAATCTCACAATAATGACATGAAAATCAATCCGTAATTTTTGTGTCCTTATTACATCAGAAAATCTTCCTAGAGGAGTGAAAATTGGTCTTAAGAACAGTGTATTGTATATGCTTTAACGAACTTAAGATTGTTGTCGGATAAATAGTACTAGATAAGCAGATCTTGGATGAGCAATGATTAGATGAACAAGTACTAGTAAACAAATCAATATCAACTCATATTTCCATCGTATGTTAGTTTATGTAGGACAATATAAAGTGCTTCCAAAGAACTTGACCACGAGTGAACCACTTTGACAATAAGCTTTGCACTACTAGAAAAATGGCCTTTAGTGATCCTAAAATAGTGTCACTAATTACTTTTAGTAACACTTATTAATAGTCACTAATTACTTTTAGTAACACTTATTAATAGTATTAGTGATCTAGCAGTCAGAAAAATAGTGACACTTGAAAGTGGTGTTAGGGGTTACTATTACTATAGTATTACAGATTTTATGACACTATAGTGATAGAAGTTACTAATAATTATTGCGTGTCAAAGTTTGTATCACTATAGTATTACTAATATTGTGACACTCTTGTAACGATGATTTACAAACAATTATTACATGTCAATAGAATATAAATAGTAATACTTTAGTGTCAATAATTACTATTATTATAGTATCAACTGGTTAGTAATATCATTAGTACAATCACCCCGATGGAGCCGATACTTTATGATACATTTTTAGTATCAATGACTTTTATTAGTTTTCATTGTCATTTTAAGTTTTGTCAATCTAATGATATTAATTAAAAAAATATATTAAAAGTAGGCTAAACTACTAAAATGAACAATTACATATAAAATTCCTAACAAATTTTAAATAAGTCCGAATCAAACATTCACACAAATATAATAGTAAAAAATATGTCAAATATAATTTGAAATCAACATAATGACAATTTGTAGCAATCATTCGGTTATCCACGAGTACATCTACTCCTCGACCTTTGCCTTTCCCTTTACCTTCCCTACCTACAAGTGCATCATATAGATTTAATTAGCTAGCATGCTATACAAATCAATTATCGAGATATTTATAAGAAAAAAATATACTTATAATTTTACTTGATTATTGTATGCTACAATTAACTTTGCAACATACATGGCCCACTCATAACGAAGTTGCGAAATATCATCTATAGTGTACTCATCACAGCCCTTGAACTTTAAAAATAAAGCAACGAAATGTATAGATATATTTTTAAATCGTTCTACTTAACATAAAAATCTTGATAATGCAAATAAAGAGTATCATTATAGTAAGCAATAATTACCAAAGCTGTCTTACAAGCTAATACTTTAAATTAATTATTTTACTTCAAATCAATATTAATTGTGCACTCAAAACATTAGGCTTCATACACCTTCCATTTATAATTCCAAGATTTACAATCATTCGGATTGACTAAAATGTTGTAACATACAAATAACTTCCTCTATTATCATTAGGTATTACATACTCTGATTGAAAATTTCAAGCATCAAGCATTTAGCATCAAACAATTCACCAATTAAACATCTTCACAAATCACATAATCTAAGTCAATTAATTTATCACAACCGGTGGCAATTGATCGATCAAAGCTGTTACGGACCATAATTCATCCTACAATGCATTCTTCAATAAAATTCAAAAAAGTTATAGGTACTATATATATAGATTGAAAATTCCAATCATCAGGCATTTAACATCACACAATTCACCAATTAAACATCTTCACAAATCATATAATCTAAGTCAATTAATTTATCACAACCAATGGTAATTAATCGATCAAAACTGTTCTGGAGCATAATTCATCCCACAATGCATTCTTTAGTAAAATTCAAAAAAAGTTATAGAGGAACTTACATTGTTTTCAAGAATGTATAAATCTTGAACAATCTGTTGGATGTACTTCATCACATAATAGCCACATTCAAAGGTTCCAGGTTCTTTTGGACACTAAAAAAAAAAAATTAGTCTAAAAAAATCTGATGAAAGTAATAATGAATGTTATAACTTTGTTTTGTTAATACCTTAACAGAAACCCACTGCACAGCCTTCTTTTTGTTAGTCTTCACTTGATGCATTGCTATCCTACTATAAGCAATAAATAATATATGTCAACAAATGAATCAACAACCAAAATAAGAATAATAATAATAAAACCAATTTAAAACATACTCATTCACCATCTTCCTCAGCTCATTATAAGGATTTTCACCTAATGGATCAAGATAATATACGTTGCGCCTCACCATATCAGTTGATACTAGCACCCAGTGGCCATTAAACAACCAATTGGAAAAAAAATGACAAATAGATTACAAGATAAATTTAAATCATTCATGGAAACAAAGAAAATGGATAAAAAATAAATAAACTATACCACGGATTATATGGGAAAACAATGATACGGGCTATTTGTATCTTGTCCAAAAGGTCTGAAATATAGAAACATCTATTTGGGTAGCTTGCTTGAGTTGGATGTAGCTTAGCTATACATCCAAATTGAATTGGACTGACATCACCACCATTATCCACCTCCTCATACAAGTGTCTATACAAAAAGAAATTTATATCATATATTTTATAAGAGATAAAATAACATATATCTAAAATTAGGAAACATAATAAATGCATAAATTAAGTTTTTTTTCTTACTTGATCCATATCTCAAGAACTCGAATTTGAGAGCTCCGCAAACTCTATGATTTCATTGCAAATTTGTTTGTCCAATCTACTCTCCCGATGCACACCAAAAGTTTTGAGATCATGTACAATCATAATTGACCGTGGCATGGAGCTCTCAATCATCAAAGAAAAGATATCCATTTGTGCACTCTTTGTCTCCTTTCTTGCTTTGACATCTCCGTAGGTATTTTTTCTCAGAACAAGTTTCGTTGTTGTCCTTTGGTTTCACAACAACGGGTTCATTTAGTGTTCCTTTCTCCGATACTGGATATACCACACCATCAGCGAGGAGACATAAGGCCATCAACTTTTTGTTTAAAAGAGTCAATCTTGAAGATCTTCTTGGGGTGGAATTTGTGCGAGGAGCTAACGAGGCGATGAGTTGATGTTTTTGCGATTTTGGACAAAGTGTAGGGTCATTGGTCAATGAATTTGGAGTAAGTCCGGGGTCATTAGTCACTAATTTTGGAGTAGCTTTAGGATTATTGGTCGCTGACTTAGGACTAATTTTGGTGGGGATCGACGATTTATCTCCATCTTAACACTGCAACCACCTTTGGAGTTAGAAAAGTTGGAGCCGCTAACTTCGATGTTGTTGCGATCATTTATCCTTGTATTCATTTGATCTAACTAAGCTTGCATAAAGTGAAAACTCTCTTGATACACTCTCCGTTCTCATGCCAACTCAGTAGGATCAGGAATATTGAAATACATGGCTGAGGTGATAAATTGACCTAAGTCCTACACCTGACTTCCATTATGCTTCTTCTCAAGTGCTTCACCTAAGATATCATTTGGTCCCTGGGATTGTAATGTTCCTTGCTCAACTTGGCTTTTTAGCTCACTTTGGAAAATAAACACAAAAAGATTACATCAAAATTAGGAATAACAAAAGCAAACAAGTTACATAATGATATCTAAAGTATACATCTCATTACTGGATTTTTTAGACAGAAATAGAGCAATCGAATTTGTTAATTTAGATGCACTTGATTTATTATTTAGTAACATTCATGACACAACAAACAGAAAATAATAGTTAATCAATATTCCAAAGTCAAGCTAATAACCAACAAAGACCAATTCAAAACAAAACTAAGTACTCAACATTCAGCCACATCCAGCACCAAACCTATTCAATTGTAGTCCCTTTCCAGCAGCAAAATCCAACAGCACTAAAGCCAAGACATGAAAATTCATCAATTCTATTACATCTCTTAGTTAACGGCACACAATGGATAAACATTTACAAGATTAACGAACAGTCAGTTTAATTGACACTTGGACAGGTGTTTTAAGATCTTTAGATAGAATTATTTTCCTAAAATGTTAGTTCATGGTCTTAACCAATTGATAAATGTTCATGGTCTTAACCAATTGATAAATTTATGAGCCTAAACTGAAACAAACATAACCTCTTAATAAATTTTATCGTAGCATTGAGTTTCAGACAATGTTTAAATGAATAGTAGTGGTAAAAACTTACAATTCTCTCAGCCACTTGTTGTACATCAGGGGTGTAACTTCCATTTTTTTTCTTGTCCGCCAATAACTAGGCCTCACTATGGTCAATCTCTTGCTCAAAAACTCCGAGCTCCAACTTCTGCAACATATCAATAAAATTAAATTGAAAACTACTCTGAACCACATTATTATTTATATTAGCAATATTATAAGTTTATATTATAGCAGTTATTGTACTTACTCTTTTATGCAACAGCCCTGCATATCCTCACTGCACAAATGATGGTTGTACAAATTCTTTGCTCTTTTATCCTTTGCTGCCTTACTTTTTTCCTATACAAAGTGGATATCGATTAAAATGGCTAAAAGCACTCAATGATATTATCAAACTCACAGAATTTAAAAAATACCTGAAAGTCCTTTATCAACAAAGCTCTTCTAGTCTTCTTTCCTAACGGCCTTATACGCAAAAGGAGGTTTTTTCAAAGAATTTAAGTTATCTGCATTGGGCAGAATATATTCATTTGCCAACTTACTTCTAAAGATCCTTAATGCAACTCCCATCCATTTCAACACTTGGGTTTTGGCCTTCAAACTCAACTTGAACTTTTCCTGAAAATGAGACCACAATGTCTCCTTGATGTCCAGTGGCACTTTCCTCTAATCATCGTATATGATTGGAATTCTTTCCCATATAATCAGCCCAATGTAACTCCTTAGGTCGTTTTTCTTCTTTCCTACCGAAACTCCATAAGAATTGTACGTGAGCTCAGTCTCCTCATTAACTCCTTTCTGCAAGTCTTTCTTTTTTGTAAGCTTTCGTCTTGGTCTTCCTTCGAGATCTGGATCATATTCCCTTTCATCATTTTCTGCCATGTCTCCAACTAATCTGCAAATGCATAAAATAGATAAGCACATTAGATATCAGTATAATTAATCAAATAATAATTAATATATCAGTTTCTTACTTATGGAAAATAATGTTAAAAAGTTACCATAAATGTGTTATTCATTTTCTGCCTCGATATTTACATGAAAACATCACCATCTGATATTGCACATGATCTTCATCACCCACATCTAACTTACACTCTGAAAGATTGTTGGATAATGGCGCATACACATCCATGTCATCATACTCAATCCCATTTGAATAATTACATTTTCCACTCACTCTGAACAAACAATTGATTTATTATTATCTAGCTGGTTTTTCACATAAAACACTTGCTTTGCATGACCAACTAGAATAAAACTATCAGATTTATAACCTATTTGATCTAAATTAACTACAGTGAACCCTAACTCATCATTGTTAACCCCCCTATCATCCACCCAATCACACTTGAAAATAATTTTCTTAACCCCCAAATAATCAAGCTGCCAAATTTCATCAATAACCCCATAAAAAAAGCATATCCTTAGAATGGGGATTTTTATCTTTTGAGTTCGAAATCTGTAAAGCTTTGGCAACTATATGAACACCACTGTTTTGTGTTACGCGGTTTCTATCCCGAGCTCTCGTAGCAAACTTAAAACCATTAATACAATACCCTTCATATGTCACCACGCTTGAGCATGGTTTGTTTGCCAACCACCATACTATTATCTCAATCGCTACATTATTTTCTTTATTAGCTCGTGCCTATAGTTTCAAAAAATAAAACGACATTAATTAATTAAATGAAAAAGTTTGTTTACTTTTATTTGGATACTTTTTTTAGACTTAATGAATCTAATCTAACCTTTTGTTTCAACCAATCAACAAATGTACGAGAGTGCTAGGTTAGCAACCATAAAGGCTTTTTTAATTGACGAGGGTGCTTTGATTGCAATAAGGTCAAATGCTCCCTAAAATTATACACACAGAATTAATAAAATTATACCTTTTTAATTACTAAGATTATAAAAAAAAGTTAACAAAAACTAAGAAAAGTTTGTGTTCACATACTCTATGTATGGTTGAATCTCACGGGTGTTCACCAAAACATATCGGTATGCTTGTGCCAATGTAAGAGCATCAACCACCTTAATATTTACACCTCCGAGTGGCCTTTCAGCTGTAAAATCAATTAGACAACCAATAGATAGCCCAATTGATTCACAACTTGAAAGATATTCAGCACATAATTCAAGTGCTTCCTCAGCAATATAGCACTCGGTAACGCAACCTTCAGGACGATTTTGGTTGTGAACATAACCCTTTATAGGTTTCATTTATCTTTCAAATGGATACATCCATCGAAGGTAAACCGGACCACATAACCTAACTTCTTCTACTAGATGGACTGTTAAATAGGAAGTATTGTTCTAAATTGTATAAGGTGATTTTAAGTTCCTTTTGCAATTGGTTTAGAGAATCAGGCTCTACTACCTTAGAGCACAATGAAGTAAAAAAGAGACATAACCTGATTATGACAGTTCTAACATTTTGAGGCAAACAATTTCGGATTTCCGATGGTAGTAGTTGTTGCATCGAGTTATGACAATCATGAGACTTCCCGTGAAGACGACAATAATCCATTGAAATAAGATTTCTAAAATTAGAACAGTAACCATTAGGAACTTTGACATCTTGCAAGGTTTTACAGAACATTTGCTTTTCTTTTTTACTTAAAGTGTATGGGGTTGGGGCTATGACTTTGTTTTGCTGATCAGGAACTAATGCAATAAAAGCTTTGTTCATTGATTCTCTAAAGTTTGGATGTGTAAGATCTTTTCTAGCATTAATTCCATCTTTTGTTTTCCCTGGTTGATGAAGTAATGTGCCATAAATGCTCTCACATACATTTTTTTCAATGTGCATCACATCTAATTGATGACAAACTAACAAGTGTTTCCAATATTCTAAGTCAAAGAAAATTGATTTCTTTTTATACAACAATTAAGCTACATCCCTATTACCCTCACCCTCGCCCTCGCCCTCACCTTTAACTTTACCCTTATCCTTATCGTCACCATTATCCTCGTCCTCGCCCTCGCCCTTACCCTCACCCTCACCTTTACCCTTACCCTCACCTTTTCCTTCACCACGTTTTTGCTTTTTTTGGACCTTTTTCCCATACTTGGTGTGAATGTCAGCCACCAAATTTAAGATCTCAACTCCAGACAAAGGCTTAGAACGGTTTTCAAGAAATTTTCTATGGCCCATATATGACATTTTTCGACTATGTGGCAGCCAACATGCACATGTTTTTATCCCACAAATTAGACAACCATAGTATTCCTTAACAGTACACTCGGACAAGTTCCCATATGCTGGAAAAATCACTAATTGTCCACATCAACACAGCCCATAAATTGAAAGTTTGTTTTCTATATAAATCAAAAACATCGACATCTACATTCCATAGGATTTTCAAGTCCTCAATTAAAGGTGATAGGTACACATCTATATCATTTCCAGGCTGTTTAGAGCCAGATATCAGTAGAGATAACATCATAAACTTCCTCTTCATACATAACCATGGAGGAAGATTATATGTTATTAATGTAACGGGCCAACAATTGTAAGTCATGCTAAGTGTGCTATGTGGGTTAATCCCATCAGATGATAAAGCCAACCGAAGATTTCTTGGCTCTTGGGCAAAATCAGGTAATTTCTTATCAATTAGCTGCCAAGCAGGCGAGTCTGCTGGGTGGTGAAGCTTGCCATCTTTTCTTTTATTTTCATGCCATATTAAGTTCTCAGCAGTTTGTGGTAATTGAAACATTCTTCTAAACCTAGGAATCATAGGAAAATACCATAATACTTTTTTTGGCACCCCCTTCTTAATTTTTTTGGATCCATCTTTTTTCATTTGCTACCTAAATTCTCCACAACCTGAGCATTCACTAAGATTTTGGAATTCATTCCTATAAAGAATGCAATCATTTGGGCATGCATGTATTTTCTCATAATCTAAGCCTAATAGCTTCATTGTTTTTTTTGGCCTCATACATAAACTTAGGCATACTATTATCATTTGGCAATATCTCATTGAGCACTTCCAATAAGGCTGAAAACCCACTATCAGACCAGCCATAAAGTCCTTTTATATTGTATAGTTTCATTAAACCTGATAACTTTGAATGCTTTGAACCCGGATATAAGGGTTTTTCAGCATCTTCAAACATATCTTTAAAAGAACTAGGATCTTTATCATAATGCTCAAAAGCATCATGAACCATGTCACCTAAATTACTGTAATCTAGACATTTAAAACGCTGACTTTGTGGCTGGTCTTGACACTTTGTAGAGGTAGGTTTTGGGTCCTCCTCACCATGCCAATTCCAAATTAAATATTCTTTTAGAAAACTTTTTTTAAACAGATGTAACCTCACTTGTTCAAGAGTCAAAAACTCCATATTGCAACAAGAGTTACAAGGACATCTAATCGACATTCTATTTTCTGAATTAATAATGGCAAACTCCAAGAAATCATCAACCCCATCATAATACTTATCCGACAATCTATCACAGAATATCCAAGTTTTGTCCATAACATGTATTTTTATCTGTTCATTTGTTACAAGTTGTTAGCTTAATAAGTTTAATTAAATTGATACAATAAATAACATAATCTTTTATCAGAAAATAAACTTTAAAATGTAATTATTTTAAATTAAGACATGCATATATAACAAAATCATTATTAGAATATTCATGGAATAATCCATATTTCTCAAAATTAATACACTACACTCAATAAACTTTTGATAAAATAAATTAATTTTCAAACTATCACTCATTTGCTCATCATCCAAAATAAATTCTTGAAAGCCTTTAAAGTCTTAAAATAGATATGTAAAACTCAAACAAAAACAAAATAAGAATGTAAAACTCAAATAAATCGTAAATCACAGAAATCAATAATCAAGCTAAAATTAAAGTTAAATCAATTCAATAACAAAGAAGAAAAGAAAAGACTAACCTTTAAGAGAATAGTCCCGCATATAATGAAAAAAGTTTTATGCCCTTGGTACTTTATTTTACCATTGCAAACCACAGTCGGTTCAAATATTTTTTTCCTGAAAATTATTGCAAGTTAGCAAATTTATCGTTAATAAGATTTTAATAGGAAGCATTGACAACTTGAATTTAAAATTTTCTTTAATTCAATACTATTTGAATGCTATGAAACGTTCAAAACATAAAGAGACATGTTAGTGCAGCATATATAAAATTTCCAAGTCATTGGATAGCTATTAAAAATCAGACAAGCATGAACTTAGGTAATTTCTATCATAGTCATTCTCTATTAAAAATCTTCCAACAAAAAAAAAAACATAATTTGCCATAACTTTCTGGACAATGCTAGGCTTACACAAACAAAATGAACCATGAAAGCCTCAACAAAATACAAGGATTACACACATACAACAAACATCCAACTGGAATTCACTCACATACTAACTAATGGAATTTTAAACGTTACATGCATACAATGTGTGTGGTTAGTGTATATGGGTGTGACGTGAACAAAAGAATTAAGAATCTAGTTTTAATTTAGCTGGCTGAGGTTTAATTGCATGTGGCGTGTGGTAAAATTTACAATTTGCATGATTGAGATTTTATGCGTGGCACCGAGTGTTATAATAACGTCAAATGAGTAGTAAAAAATTATGAACCCCATAATAGTGCAAGCAAGCTTCTATTAATTTAATTTAATTCACATTCTTGTTGTTGGTTTTGTTTCCCTTAGGACTCAGGCCCCCCTACACATCTAGAATCAATTCTCTAGTAAAGTAACTCCGATCCTTTTTGGGTTCTCTATGCCTCGACCATCACACCCTTAATAATTAGTTGCACTTACAATTTGATTTTTTTGCAGCTATTGATTGATAATTACCCGTTACAATTTTAATTTAATCATGTACCATATATTTAATATTTTGTTATATAGTGTACCCAACGGATAAAATGGAGACTATGACTGTGATGAACCAGAAAACTTTGCCGTTTATATAGTTGTACCAAAGAGTGACCACAATTGTTGCATGACTAAGATAATGGCAATTCAAGAATGCCATTAAAGACCTGACGGTTTATTTCAGAAACTTAAAAGAAATGCACTTTCTTAAATTTAAATAACAAGGACAATAAATCATATCAGAGCTTTTATACTGACCTCAACTGTGGTAGAAACCTCAGTAATCAGATAACAAATCACTTCCAATTAAATGACCTACAAAATTAAAATTGCAAAAACCCAAAAAATTAAAATTAAAATTAAAAAAGCATTTGGCATAAGCTAAAATAAAACAATCCCATTAATTAAATTGATAATATATATATATTATGCCATTACCAGCTAACAACCTCCTCTAGATTTTTTTCTCTGAACTTTGCTTTTTACGGAGAACGGGAATGGGATTGCTTGAATACGCAAGTGATGGTGCCACTTTACCCCTTATCGATGGTTTTTGGTTACTTGGCCATTAGAGGCACTAGAGATTTAGTTAGAGAAGAAGCCCATTTTGTAACAAGCAATTAGGGTTTTAATTTGTTTTTCAATTTATGGAAAAATGGAAAAAGAAAATAGAGTGTAAGATTTTCAGTATGATTTTTGAATTAATTGAAATCAACTTGTAAATAGACAATAAAGAACAGAAGATATCAAAAAAAGAAAAATGAAAGAGAAAGCATGAGGGAAAGGCAAGATAGCAATAGAGATCGAGTGTTTGGGTGTGATAGCGAGATGGGTGAGAGTTAGCGTTTAGGTTTTGTTTTGCTTTTGTTATTATATTTTTGTTTTTAAAATCTTTAAAACAAGTGGATTAACTTAATTCAATAGGGCTTGATGGTTTGTGTTTCAAATGTTAAAGTTTTAAACTCTAGAAGTCTCAGGTTCAAGTTGGAACTAAAACAAGTTTTAATGAATTTTTTTTTATCTCTAATACTTTACTGTTAGTGACTGTTGATGTTTAATTTACTAACACACTAGTATCAATAACCTTTAATACCTACTTGTTAACAACGCGAAATGGTGCATTTGTTCACAATTACTGATACTTTTTGCCAAGTGTCGAGAAACTAAGTGTTAGTAAATGTCATTTTTGTAGTAGTGTTGGCATGCATATGTCAAATCAATGGCTTCTTTGGATATTCCTTCTAGGAAAGTTACGACAACGAACGTAGGAACCTCGAATACTCTTGGATTCAAGCAGGTTCATGAAATCATAAACGCGGTTAGTTGGGGGTTCTTGATGCTAGCTCTGTAAAAGTCTTTGAATCAGCTGATGCTGCTTCGTTTTATGCATATATATGCCAAAGCTTGGCTTATCTTGGCAACAAATCTCATAGCATACAACATTCTACTCATAGGACTGTTGGGATACTACTTGTTCTTGTTGAAAATTGGGACTAAATAAGGAGCACAAGTACAGAATTTGGTGGAATTTTTACCACTATTATTATATTATGCATCATCAATATCTTTGAGGGTTTTAACATCCTGAACCTTTTGAAGATTTGGCTCTTACTGTATGCTTGTGTACGTTATTGTTGTCTTAGTAACCATTGCCGTTATTTTAGAAATGGTCACTTGCGGCGGAGAAATTAAAATTGAGAAACTCAAAAGCACTACTGTCACAGCAGTAACATGAAGTTTTAGAGTAGCAATTGTTTGGGCAATGCCAAGCAGAACCCCTCAAGGACATTCCAGCCCGAGCAGAAGACCTAATCACTAGCACGAAGACACCCCTGTTCGGTGCCAAAGCTGGTCGAGGTTAAGTGTTCCAAGGCTGTCAGATCTTGATCTCCTCATCCTGCTCGGATAAAAGAGATTCTCGACCACCGAGCAGGACCCAGTCATATCACGAGAGGCACCATGGGCAAAGGGAAACCAGAGCTCGAGCAGAGCAGACCTAAGCAGGACGGCCCCTTCTCCCGACAACTTGTCACAACGATCAATGAACTGACAGGCGCCCCACGCCGTAGGGTTTCATCATTGTTACCGATGACCGATGCACGCCTCTACAGTTTCATCATCTCACACAAACCTACACGGCACCATCATTGGGTCACAGGAACCCATATCCGCCTGACATCCCACGCCCTCAGATTGTGCTGCAGCAAACCCTAGCTGTAAGAAAGGCACAGGCGCAATTAATGCAAGGCGGACGTCTAAGAAAATAAGGGAGGGAAAACGAGAGGATAAATACCAAACGAGAGACAAGGTAAAGGGACCCTTCTTCCTTTTTCTTTCTTCAATTTTGAACCCCAAAACTCCAAATTAACCACCAAAACTCGGATTCTCTCTTTTTTGGCCTTTTCAAACTTTTTATTCTTTCGGTCCCTCAAGCTAAGAGAGATGCCAAAAGAATCAACCTAATTACTGACTTGAGCGCCAGAGGATTTTTGCCGGAAAAACACCCAGCAACCCCTGACATCCTTTTGTGGACGCAGGTTGAAATACATCACCGTTCCAACAAACGAAAAAATGTAAAAATCAGCAAGGGAACCCCGCTCGAGAAACCAGCGAGTAGAAGTCTACAGCACCATTTGGGAATGAGCAGAAAACAGCATCAATATTTTGGTCAAGTGTACGGAGTCAAACAAAGGAGTAGGCAACGAGCGAGCAAAAGCTCCCCTGCTCCAGGCAAGGTGTGGACGGTTACAGTGAATGGGTCATGTAGAGATCAAGGAATGGGAGCGGGAGTAGTACTTCTTAGTCTTGAAGGGGTAGAAGTGCAATATGCCGTGAAACTTGAGTTTAAGGCCACCAATAACCAAGCCGAATACGAGGCTGTAATTACAGGACTGAAGCTCGCTTTTGGTAGTAAAGGCTAAAAAGGTAAAGCTCCAGACAGACTCTCAGCTGGTGGCAAACCACCTCAACGAAAGCTTTCAAGCGAAAGGGGAGAAGATAGAGGTTTACCTTCGAAAGGTGAAACAATTGGTTGGGAAGTTTTGAGCGGTAGAAGTAGAACAGATTACTAGGGAAGAAAACTTTCAAACTGATATGATAGCGTGGATGGCCATTGTATCTAACCCCAAGATGCCCAAGTCCATTCCAGTAGAGATCAGGTCTTACTCGAGTATCAAACAGGAGGACGAGGTAATGAGCTTATCCTCGAGCAGCACCTGGATGGATCCAATTATCTCTTATCTCAAGGAATGGATAATGTCTGCCGATAAGAAGCAAGTGAGGAAGTTGAGATGTCAAGCGGTGAGGTACACATTGATCAACGGGGTATTGTACAAGAGAGGATACACCCTGCAGCTGTTACGATTGTTTGGATAAGGAGAAGGCAGATTAAGTCCTCAGAGCGATACACAAAGGGATTTGCGGCAACCATTCTGGCGCAAGATCTTTGGCCTTTAAAGCCTTGAGACAAGGATACTTCTGGCCTCGAATGCACCAGGGCGTGCAAGAAAAGACCAAGAGCTGCAAGAATTGTCAAAGCTTCGCCAACCACATAGCTCAACCTCCAGAGAACCTCACCGTGATGAACTCACCATGGCCATTTGTCCAATTGGGAATTGATCTAATCGGACCACTGCCAAATGAGAGAGCATCCGCAACACACACCGTGGTGACAATTGACTATTTCACTAAATGGGTTGAAGTGGAAGCCTTAAGTAGTGTCACAGAAAGTAAAACCACTGACTTTATTTGGAGAAATGTAATTTGGAGGTAAGAGTTCCCCAAGTATTGGTCATAGACAACGGGAGGCAGTTCGACAACAACAAGTTCAGAGACTTTTGCAGAAACATGGTGATAGAATTAAAGTTGCTCGCCATCACACCCGCAGGCAAATGGGCAAGTGGAGGCCACAAAAAAAAACTATAAAGCGTCTCTTGAAGACCAGACTGAGTGAGCAGAAGGGAGCTTGGGTCGACGAGCTGCCTGGTGTGTTATGGGCCTACAGGACCACACACAAAATCGCCATGAGGGAGTCGCCATTTTCCTTAGCCTTCGGGCATGAAGCAGTAATCTTAGCAGAGATAGGGATAGGCACGCATCGGACGGAGCACTTCGAAGAGGGGTAGAACGACGAGCAGATGTGCTTAAATTTGGATCTGTTAGAGGAAAAAAAGGAAAGTTCAGCAAGAAAGATGGCAGAATACCAACAGAGGGTAGCCCACTACTACAATCAGAACGTGCACATCCGCCGATTCCAGGTAGGAGACTGGGTACTTAGAAGAGTAAACCATAGCACAAAAGATCCCAGGCAATGGGTGTTGGGCCCGAACTGGGAAGGTCCCTACAGGGTCTCACAAGTAGCCGGCCCGGAGGCATACAGACTGACTTATCTAGATGGGCGAGAAATTAAAAGGCCATGGAATGCGCAGCATTTGATGAAGTATTTCCAGTACATTCCCCTGTATTACGAGCATTAGTGTTCAGTTTCCCCTACACTAGAAATGTGTAAAATCTTGTTCATGAATAAAATCAACGAAAATGCTTCCACAATTAATCAATTCCATGTGTGCATACTAATGCTTTGTGAAAGCGAAGAAATGCAAAGGCCGGAAGTATCAAAGCCTAACTTAAGGCGAGACGATGCCAAGCATAAGCCAAGTGAAGGCTCGAGCAGAATAGGCTCAAGAACAAATGCAAAGGCCGGAACCCCTCTAGTGGTCTTGAAGTCACTCGAAGAAGATGATTCTTCAAGGGACATTCGGCGGGGTAGCTGAGTGGCTGACATTTTTCTTTTCCTAGAGACACAATCTACCAAGTGGGAAACCAGAAACCCAGAAAATGGAAAAACAAGAACGAGAAAAAGGAGGAGAGTTTATACCTGAAATGGATTTGACGAAGGCAGATGACAATGACGACGAAGAAGAAGGTAAAATTCACTTGCAGGCGGCTGTTTTTGGTTTAAACAAAGTTTGGAAATAAGAAAAAGCACAGTAAAGAAGAAATTAGGGATTTATAAAGGGGGAAGTAATTCATGTCAACAGACGGCACGTTACTCAAGAAGACGTGACTGTTCAAATAATCGCCTCTTCAAAATTCAAACGAGCGGTCCAGATCAGCCCACGCGTCTTGCATTAAATGTGAAGTGACGGAAAAGGCGGACAGCTCAACGTGACGAGGTAAAAGGAGAGAGCATGCTCAAACAAGAAGTTTCTAGTTTTATCCTGTTTTACTCTTAAGACTAGAAACTAGGGGACTGGTGTTTGGGCAATACCAAGCAAACTCCCTCGAGGACAATCCAGCCCGAGTAGAAGACCTAATCACTAGCAAGAAAACACCCTTGTTCGGTGCCAAAGCTGGTCGAGGTCAAGTGTTCCAAGGCTTTCAGATCTTGATCTCCTCATCCTGCTCGGGTAAAAGAGATTCTCGACCACCGAGCAAGACCCGGTCATGTCATTGGAGGCACCATGGGTAGAGGGAAACTAAAGCTGGAGCATAGCAGACCTAAGCAGGACGACCCCTTCTCCCGAAACTTGTCACAACGATCGATGAACTGATAGGCGCCCCACGCCATGGGGTTTCATCACTGTTACCGATAACCGGAGCACGCCTCCACAGTGTCATCATTTCACACAAACCTACATGGCACCATCATTGGGTCACAGGAACCTATATCCATCTGACATCCCACGCCCCTAGGTTGTGCCACAGCAACCCCTAGCTGTCAGAAAGGTACAGGCGCAATTAATACGGGGGCGAGCGTCCAAGCAAATAAGAGCGGGAAAACAGGAGGATAAATACCAGACAAGGGACAAGGTAAAGAGACTCTTCTTCCTTTTTCTTTCTTCAATTTTGAACCCCAAAACTCCAACTTAACCACTAAAACTTGGATTCTCTCTTTTTTGGCCTTTTCAAACTTTCTATTCTTCCGATCCCTCAAGCATACCAAAAGAATCAACTCGATTACTGACTTGAGCGTCGAAAGATTTTAGCCGGAAAAACACCCGGCGATCCCTGACATCCTTTTGTGGACGCAGATCGGAATACATCACTGTTCCAACAAACGGAAAAAGGCAAGAATCAGCAAGGGAACCCGCTCGAGTAACCAGCGAGCAGAAGTCTACAACACCATTTGAGAACGAGAAGAAAATAGTATGAACAACAGTAGTAGATTAAGATTTACTAATTTTTTTCAATTCATTTTATTTAAAATTTCCCACTTCCACTAGACACAAAAGAATTATAATTATTATTATTTCTTTTACAAATTTTGCGCATCATTGCATGCAACATTAAGTCGAAAATTATGCCTCGTATCATGTGTGATTCATTTGTTAAATTTTGAGTGAATCAATTAGAAGAAAAAGAAGAAGGACATTCGATACTATTTGTTTAATTGTATTAACCCAGAAATTAGAATTTGTGAATTACTGATTGTCCACTTTAATAATTGTTGGCGTTTTGGTAATAATGGATGGGGTTAGTTATTTTTAATTTTATTCCGGCAGTCCGATGAAAAGTAATTGCTTGGCTCGTGGTGCTTGGAAGCCGATTTAAGTTATTCCAAATGAGCTAGAACTAAAATACTGGATTTTATTATTATTATTATTATTTTTTAATGGGGATTTGATTTATTTAATATTTTAATGGATTGATGAACTAAAATGGAACTTTAATGCGTGTTTATTTTATTTAATAAAAAGCTGTCGACTCCTTTTGTGTATTCTTTTCAATTCAATAAGGCCAGAAAGCAAATCAGATCAGTTTTCTACACTTGAGACGTAGGTTTTTTTCTGCTGACCTTGAGCCCAATTCACATTGATTTTTATTTTTAAATATTTAGGTGTAAGTGTAACTGTATCCAATTCCAAATTCCCTATTGTTCTTCTTGTAATTGATACTACTACCATAGTACGAGGAATGTTTTTAAGGGAATAGATTAGATCATTCTCAATTAAAACCATCTTACGAGTTTAATTGTGGAGAATAATAATCGATCTGTAAAGTAAACTTCTTAACAAGAATTCCATCTCAAAATGGAATTATACAGTATTTGTTTATAGTACATTTTAACTTTTTTCAAAAAAATCTTCAGTTATTTTTGGTAGAAAAATTTCAAAAATAATAAGATAATTAAGGAGAAAAATCCTCCAACCACATATGAAAATCATAACAATAAAAAATTATAATGAGTTAAAATATCCGTGATTACAAATTCTTGATATATAATAGTTTGAAAATAAATCCTTAAGATATGTCAGTTCTGAAAATTCTGTTTTAGTATAAATAATTTTTGAACATAAAAAACAATATAAAATAACTTCGTAAGTATCACAAATATTTTATATCAATTAACAATACGATATTAACTATCAAAGAAGATAAATAAATTTTTCTAATAAGTTGAATAATACCTCAACTTCGACAATACCTATATCTTTAGTATATTTTTAATTTTAATTCAACATTTTCGACACAAAAATATAAGAAAGAACATTATATACTTATAAATTGTAAAGTTTCCATCAGTCATCTATAAAACCATCCAATGAATTCTAAATTTTAATCTATATGTATATACATATCTCAACAAATGCATCTAGCTATTACATTAAATTTGAATTTCCAACCATCTCTCTTATAATTGAGAAATAAAATGAGCACAAAGATTCTTATCTTGAGAGTAGAGAAGTTTGAAAATTAAAGAACAATAAATCGAAAAAAACACGTTTGGGTTTCTTTTCAGATGGGGTTTTTGTTTGTTTCATAAATCAATTGAATTTCATGGAATCGGATTTTGAGGGGGTGTCAAGATCGTGGGTGGGGGAATTTAATTTTGGTGCCAACTCAAAGCTTTATGCCGCACGTGCAACCTCACACTTACTTGACAAATTCACAATACACTGTTTTCTCTTCAACAATGTACCCTTATCTTTCCAATTATTCACCATTTTATCCTCTCTTTTTACGTTTTACAAAAGCAGACCTGCAACCCCACTTGTCCTTTTATCTGTTCAGCACATATTCCCTCTCTTTTCCTTCGCGCGGCACACAGCACAACTGTATACCATGCACAATATTAAATACAATTTTTTTAAATAAATAATGTATAACATAGAGTATCTCCAAAAATTTTATTAATTTTATTATTAAAAATATATATTATTCTTTAAAAAATTCTTAAATAGAAATAAGTTAATATTATTTTAATCAATTAAATTTTTATCAAGAAAATATAAATCATAAGTAAAGATTTTTTTCTCTAATAAAAAAATAATAAAATATAAATTAAAGAGAGAAAAAATACTTTATAAAATAAAAAAATATTTTTTATTTAAAAATTTTAATTAAAATATCTTCTTAAATGATTGTGTGACTCTTTTAATAAGTAGTAAAATTTTATTTAAAAAATTTTAGTGATGCTCTTAATTTTTTTATTTTATAATTAAAATTTTCCTATCAATATTTATATGAAAAGAATCTATTTACGACCTCATGTTTTCTTTATAAAGATTTGGGTTTTATTAAATTATAATTTAAGTACTTATAATTTTTAAAAAATTATACAAAAATTAAAAATTAATAACATGTGAGATTGGCTATTATTTTATTAAAAATTTAAATTACCTACATTATAACTTAGGAATCCTAAAAATCAAAATAATGAGACTACTGTCTCAAAGTAATTGATAGACAATACTATTGCGTAATGATTCATGGATGTGAGTAGGACAACTTATAAAATCTTATGCATCTTTTTATTCGATAAAAAATAGCAAAACAAAAATATAAATAAGTCACGTATATAATATAATATATTTTATAATAAAATGTATTAAAATATATATTTTTTTATTTTTTAATTTATATTTTATTTTAAAAATCTCCAATTAAAAAATTATTCTAACAACTGCTACGTCCGTATATCATTTAAGTCCAGTCAATTTCACCTGAGAAAAAATTTAATACTGCATCATTTCATTTGCAGACCGACACAAAGCCAAAGCTTTTGTCCCATCAGCGTTTTTGAATCTACTATTGCAATGGGTACAGTTGTCGCAGCACTTTTTGCCATGTCCCTATGGGGTTTCCGATGATCTACTCCACCAATCGGAGGGCTCACATTGATTGATCATGATCCTAAGCTGATTTCAACGGCTACAAATATTAATTCCGTGGGGCCATTACCTACAGATATGGTACAAAGTTGTCGCAAATCTGCATTCAGTTACCAATCAGTCGTGGCATGGTGATTGTATACATAGCAGCTGGGCTGTACCTCACTCCTGTTTCATTTTAGCATTTAGACCCCACTTCAATATCTCTTGACTTTTTTTTTTTTTGTTTATTTTTAGTATTTTATTTATTTCACAAAAACGGATTTTAGAATTATTTCAATCAAAATGTAATATTGAACATTACCACTTTATAAAGTATATCCGTGTGTTTTAGGTATATAATGCAATTATCTAGTATTGTAGTACCTGAACGATTTGAGTTTAATTTAACTTAATAGCTTTAACGTAGCATTTATTATTTACGCATTAAATTATCATAATTAACATTCTAGAGTTGTGAGATAGTGTCGTTCTTCTAATGTTAAAAAACTATATAAAATTAAATTAAAATTTAATCGGTTTAAATTATATTTAATTCACCATAAAATAAAAGAAAATCACTAAAAAAGAATTAAAATTAAAATTAGAAATCAAACTGATTGGTTTTATTCTTTCTTTTTTTTTTGAGTTCGGTTCTTTACTTTAGGACCAAATGTCATAAAATAAGGTTTTTTTTATATATATAGATAAAATAAGGCTTTTACTTATGAAAGTAATTACGTTAATTTTTTCTTTTTAGATTTTTAAAATCACAAAAGAAGGCACTGGATGATGTTGTAAACTAAACTGTCGCGATTAAGGAAAAATAGTGGGCCTGAATGGCAATCTCGTAGATAAATTAAAAACCAAGGTTTTTAGAATGCAGTTATGACACTAGTTTAAAAAACTTGCTTATCGACGACGGAAGAGGGGCGTCATCGGGGAAGTTTTCCTTTGCTTTGCATATTGTTCTTTTTGGGGTTGTGTTATTTTTTTCTCTCTCTCTCTTTTTAATATTATGCCAACTTTAGTTCACTTTATATCTGTACTTTGTTCTCAGTTCCTCTGCTTCCTCTTCTTCTTCTTCTTCATCTTCATCTTCATCTTCCTTTATCTCTACTTTTTCTTTGGGTTCATTTCTCAAAGGGTTATAGCAAATGGCAGAGTATAGCCACCCCCCAATGGATCAGCTTCAAGACCTTGAGTACTGCATAGACTCTAACCCTCCTTGGGGTACGTGTCCTTTCTTTTTTCTTGATTATCCGTGGTTGTCTGCGTGATGATTATTTTATGAGTTCAACACTATTCTATTTATGAGTTTTGCAAGATGCTAGATTAAAAATGGGCTTTGTCTTTGTGGCTGTGGGTATTTGAAGTAGAAGAAACTGAGTAGAGTTGTTTCAGTATTTAAGTGGCTTGGCCTCTGCTGTGCTGCCTCACTTGAGGCCTGTATTAATGGCATTGCTCTCACTCGGTCTCACCAGAAAGAAATATAAAAAATTGTTCTTTCAATAGAGAACTGCATTAGTAGAAGCCCACAGAGGAGAGCAAGATTATGCTGCAACTTTTGTTCGTCAGTTTGATGCGAGAAGTTTCTTAAGTTAATATGATTTTTTTTTTAACTCTTATATTTATTTATTTGGTATTCTGTTCTGTTGCTTAGTAACTGCAAAATGTGAAGTAGAAAACTCTTAAATGAGTTTGGTTCAATTTGGCGACATTTCAGGTTTTTCAAATGTTCCTTTCCGCTGGGTTTGGTAAAGGTGATCTGTAGTTACAGTTATACCCCTAGACTCAAGCTTAACCTCTTGCATCTGTTGTGAATCATGACGCTGTGGCCACATTACATTTTGGTTTAAAGTTCTTACACCTTTGGTATTCTCTTTCATAGTGTTTGATCTTCCTTGTTTGTATGGTATAATTTATTGATGCTGAATTGGAAATTCTTCCAATTTCTCATACAATCTTTAGATTATGTGGTGGATGATTGAAGCAGCAATGTAGTTAAACCATAGAAGCCAATGTATGGATGTAAAACACACAGGTTTCATCATTTATCATTGGGAAGATTAGATGTCTGCATGTTTGATCTAATTTCTTTACTCTATCATCCTTGTTTACAACGAAAGCCTTGTCTTGCAGCTGAAACTATTCTCTTAGCATTTCAAAACTACATACTGATGCTAGGCACAAGTGTAATGATCCCTACCTTACTAGTACCTGCAATGGGTGGAAGTGATGTAAGCTGATCTTCTGTCAAACTTTTTTCCTTTTAAACACAATTTCCACATTTTTCATGAGTATGTTCATACTTGGCATCCTGACTTACCCAAAGGAAAACCTTGTACTTTGACTGTTGCATCCCACCAATGACGCTCTAGGTCAAAATTCTCCCGGTTTCAAAAGCTTGACTGCTTAACACCATATCTTCTTTCTTTGTCCAAAAGCAATTTAGATTGCATTGTTGTGGTTATTGTATATGGTTGATTTTCGGCCTAGAAGATCTTGGTGGGACCTGTAACTTTGGTAGGTCTGTTATTGACCTTTTCATCTAACTTTTCCCTGTTTCTGTTTTAGCACTTTTTCTCCTTGACTAATTCTTGCTCATGCAACCAGGGGGACAAAGCACGGGTAATACAGACTCTTCTCTTTGTGTCTGGCATTAATACACTTCTCCAAGCACTTTTCGGAACCAGGTTGCCGGCTGTTGTTGGAGGCTCCTTTGCGTATGTCGTTCCCATAGCTTATATTATAAGTGACTCCTCACTGCAACGGATAACAGATCATCATGAAGTAAGTTTGCCAATCTTTCTTACTTTCTATTTGGTGCAATGTTACAGAACCACATTGATATAATCAACAATGTTTGGACTTTGCCTCATACATGCAAGAACTCTTGAAAGAGTGATTTGCTTAGCTTGATTGTTGCTGTCAATTTTAGCCAGAGCCCTATCTGGAATATCTTTATTAATTTATTTCCTTCTTAGAAATCAAACTTTTCCATTTGATGAGATAAATTGAATGAGGTTTTCCACACTGAATTTTTGCAGAGATTTATACAAACAATGCGAGCTATCCAAGGGGCTCTAATTGTAGCTTCAAGCATACAAATCATCCTCGGTTACAGCCAAGTTTGGGGTCTCCTTTCACGGTACATTAGCGGCAGAAACTTTGAAGAAAGTAATCATTTCCATATGATCATATCTTGGCTTTTATACTGGTCTTCCTTGCAGGTTTTTCAGTCCTCTTGGAATTGCACCTGTGGTTGGATTAGTTGGCTTGGGACTGTTTCAACGGGGATTTCCTTTGGTTCGTATTACTATGCATTCCTAAAACCTGAAATGTCTTGAAAGTTATTTAGAAACGCAAATTTGATGGTGGTTGCTACTATTTAATTTGCTGAGACAAAAGTTTTGACATTCTGAATTTTCAACTTTGTGATGCAAGGTCTCCATTATTTGATGAAACTATTAAGGATTAAATTTTTCTTTTCTTTTCTTTTTTTTTTCAATTTTCCTGGGTCAACAACAATTCAGTTTCAACCAGGGGAAACATAGATGCTAAAGATCACTGAATAATATTAAACACATTGTTCTGTGTCATAAGCTATTATTAGTTCGTTGTATTCAAAACTGGCTATAATTTACCATTGCCACACATTTTTCTTTTTCCAGCTGGGAAATTGCGTGGAAATTGGGATACCAATGCTGCTCTTGGTTATTGGATTGTCCCAAGTGAGTGGCTTGTATATCATGTTGAGTTAAATCTACAAACATGATTATTGCTTATTTCCTTCATAGAGTTTATGGGTCTTTGACATCACAGTACCTGAAGCATGTGAGACCATTTCGAGATCTCCCAATATTTGAACGGTTTCCAGTATTAATCTGTGTCAATATCGTTTGGATCTACTCTCTTATCTTAACTGCCAGTGGGGCTTATCGAGGCAAACCAAATACAACTCAAATAAGTTGCCGTACAGACAGAGCAAATCTTATATCTACTGCCCCATGGTATACTACACTTCTCTTGGATTACTT
Organism: Murraya koenigii; assembly: GCA_025617385.1. Taxonomy (NCBI): domain Eukaryota; kingdom Viridiplantae; phylum Streptophyta; class Magnoliopsida; order Sapindales; family Rutaceae; genus Murraya; species Murraya koenigii. Next base: position 22,183,550 of record CM046815.1, read on the forward strand.
TGTTTATTGCTGGTTCTGTAATTTTATGTATTTTTGCTTTTTCAGGTTCAAGTTCCCATATCCTCTGCAGTGGGGCCCACCAACATTTTCAGCAGGCCATTCATTTGCTATGATGTCTGCAGTTCTTGTATCTATGGTTGAGGTATATCCTTAGTTATCAAAATGCTAGGGTACACTGTACTCAACCAAAATGGTTCATCTGAATATTCTCTCTAGCTGTGCTTCTTTGAAATGTGGTTCCTTACTAAGTATCATGGTAGGAAATTTTTAATAGATTGCTTCTATTTTAATAAAATTGCTTCTCAACCTCTGTACAGTCAACTGGAGCATACAAGGCCGCATCTCGGTTGGCAATTGCCACTCCACCTCCTGCTTATGTATTGAGCCGTGGCATTGGTTGGCAGGTGAGCTGGTTTGGTAGTTGTCACTTACTCTTCTGTATGTTTTCTTAGGCATATGATATTTTCAATTTCATTATAACACTTAAGAGATGATGGTGTAAATTATACCCGTGAAAAATGACCAATCATGCTGATGTTGTTATGAACATCCAAAGCAGTAAACTTTAGTCTGTTCGAACGGATTAATTTCTTGAGATATATAAATATTCCTCATCAAAATTTTGGAAGGTATTTTATGTTTTCATTCAGAGGAATTTTGAATTTGTTGATATCTGAGTACACCAAGGGAAACACAAAATATGTAGTACTGATGTTAAAAGTTTTTCTCCATTACATCATATTGAATATGCAACATTATGAGTTAAAAAAGACAACAAGACTGTCCTTACGTTGCCTTATGGCACATGCATCATGCTTGTCATCTGCTTTAAGAATTCCCAACTCTCACTGTAGTGTTATCACTTTGGCAGGGAATTGGGATTTTGCTTGATGGTCTTTTTGGGACAGGCACTGGATCTACTGTTTCTGTGTAAGATGTGCTCTTAAAATAGAAATTAGCTGTATTCAAAAGAAAAAAATAGTAATTAGCTGTATGCAGCTTGTTGCATTGATATATTGTTATGTTCTGTTCCATATAATACGAATTTACCAGAAGTCAAGACTATGTTTCCAGGGAAAATGTGGGTCTTCTTGGTCTGACTCGAGTTGGGAGTCGTCGAGTTGTTCAAATTTCTGCAGGCTTCATGATATTCTTCTCCTGCTTAGGTTTGTGTTACTTATTAGACACATGAAAATTGGGAGACCAGTTATCAGTTTGCTTAGCTGTTGTCCTTGTTTGGTACTCAATAATGGGCTTATTCTCTGATAACACCATCAGGCTAAATATTTGCATTTCTCCTTTCTTAATTAGCAATTTGGGATTTATTAATTTGGTTTCTGCAAATTTGCAGGAAAATTTGGGGCTGTTTTTGCATCTATACCCTTTCCAATATTTGCTGCATTATACTGTGTTCTCTTTGGACTTGTAGGTATGGAATTAGGTTCATCTAAGAAATCCTTTTGAGTACTTTCTTCCACTTCATCAATGACACAATAATATCCTTGCTTGCTTCCAGCTTCAGTTGGCTTATCATTTCTTCAATTCACAAACATGAATTGCATGAGGAACCTCATAATCACTGGGCTCTCACTCTTCCTTGGCATATCCATTCCACAATTTTTCAATGAATATTGGAATCCCCAACACCATGGTCTTGTCCATACTAATGCTGGATGGGTGAGTATAAATCTTCAAATTGTTATAACTTCCCCTATCACACAACTTTACAAACTACATTTTGTTATTTGCAGTTCAATGCTTTCTTGAATACCATATTCTCATCACCACCAACAGTGGGTTTAATCGTGGCAGTGTTCCTCGACAACACATTGGAGGTTGAGAAATCAAAGAAAGATAGGGGAATGCCATGGTGGGTAAAGTTCAGAACATTCAGAGGCGACAACAGAAATGAAGAATTCTACACTTTGCCATTCAATCTCAACAGGTTCTTTCCCCCCACATAGTTAGTGAGCTAGTCTCCATCAAAATAAAGCAAAGCAGCTAAAGCAAGCTAATTCCTTCTGCCATACCAATTCAATTTAACCATGCCTGACCATTTTCCTTCCTGAGTTCTATGTTCAACTCAATTTTTTGTAAGCCATGTTAACGTGGCCTAGGTTAGGATTGTAGTACAATTGAATCCATGAATGATCTTCTGTAGATGGAATAATACAAGGAAATCAGTTGATTTCGTTTTTCCTGTACATCATAGAATTGAAATTTCTAACTTGATTTACATTCTGAGCCTCGAATCACATTTTATTCAAATTCAAATTCGATTATAAATTTCCTTTAAAACAGATCCACCTGTGTTGCTGCTTCTAGTACAAATTTATATCATAGAATTGAAATATCTAACTTGACTTACACTCTGGGCCACGATCACATTTTGTTCCCATTCAAATTCGATAATAAATTTAGACATTTATCTTGTGTAGCCTTTATAACAGAACCACATGTGTAGCTGCTACAAATTCAAATAAAGAAAAGTTAGTATTAAATTGAAAAAAATAATTGTATTATTGAGGGAAGCCTCAGACAGCCAGTCTGTTTGACATCAATCAAAACTCAGACGGTAATTCCAACATAAAGATTAATAATCATCATAGGCTTCAACTAAAATGCAAAAGAAATTAACTTGTATAAATACAAAAAATGTAATCGCCGTAAACGGCTCCGTGGACCAAGAAAGTTGGGAGTCCACAGGTTCCTATCAGGAAAGCGAAACATGGAATTTGCTTTCGGTCCAATCATAGCATCGCCGGTCAACGCTCGGAAGCTACCGGCGACGTGGCATTGAACCTGGTGAAATAAATAATAAAATGACAGAGAAAAACGCCCTCAGGGTCCCGTTTCAAATCACACACACAGCGGAAGACCAAGAAAACCCAAAAAGTCCCGACCAATCACAGAACCCACAGAGAGCGAATCCAGTGAGCGAGACGACTCAGAGAGCACGTGATTGGTGGATGGGAAGAATTGGGGATCTGAACATTACCGCTGCTGTTTATAAGTGTCATACGGCACTTCCTATCAATTGGGTCTGCTTCCTCATCGGGATAAATTCTTAAGCAACACGCCCTACCGAAAAAGAAACGATTTTGAAACGCTTGAATTAAAGTTGAAACCTAGACACAACCTGATGGCGAGGTTGTGAAGGGGGTTTATAAAGAGGAGCTGACTACGAAAAATAAAACCCTAGAATCAGGAATTTCGGTGGCGACTGTGAAGCATTAGTTATGAGCCTTAATTGTTGAGTCCTTCCGCTCTTGTGGTTTAGACCAAAAAAACTGTTTCGGCCCGTGAAGGTTTTGGGCTCAATGCAAATAGTTTCTTTTCGGAAGAGCTAGACTATTGGCACCCCCTCCAATCACCTCACAAAACCCCTTTTTCAGCCGTATTTGTCATATTTCCGAAAATGTCCTTTTTTTTTCAAATACACTCTTTTAATTTTTCATTGAATTTATAAAAAATAAAAATCAAAGCAATATTGAGATATTTTTCATTTCTTTTGCAATCTTATTGTTACCATATGCAAAAATTAAAAAGTTTTTTGGGTGGTGAATTTTTTAATGTTAATAATTGGCTTAAATTACAAATATCTTAAATTATATTTTGAAAGCAATCTTAAGTATAAAAATATTTAATCACTAAGAAATAGAAAAAGAACAATATATAATTCTAAATTTGTGCAATTTATTTTAATTAGATAGGAAGTAATCGGGTGAAAATAAAAACAATGGATGATTATGAATATAAGTAATTTGTTAGAAAAAAAAAATTATATGTTTAATTCTTAGTTATACTTAATTTTAATTTTATTTACAGTAAGATTTTATAAAGATAATAATTAATGAAGGGATGCAAATAGCTTCACACTTTTTAAAAGGTAAGGTAAAGAATGTTAAATAAGGGTAATTTTCATAAACCTCCCCATGTGTGCATATTCTAATTTTTAGAAAATGTATGCTCGTAACTTTAAACACCTCGTTAGTATAACTATCCTTAAAATGTTCTAACTAACAAAATAACCAAAATACTCTTGACTTTAAAACATAATTTTTATACTCAAAGTAGTGAGCTGTTAATTAATACCATCATTTTTGTTTTGAAATAAAGATATATAAACACGATGAAAATATCAAATTATCTTTGTCACTTTCCCAAATGACTTTCCTGAATCAGACAAATATTTTAATTCTTTTTGTTTGAAAAAAAAAATAAACTTCAATTACTACTACCGTTATTACCATTATCTTTAATGGTTATATTGGCAATTGCATTGGCTATATAACCAGTAAATGTCAATCCCAATAAACAACATATCTTTTGCTTCTCAAACTCAAGAAACAAATAAAAGGGCATTCATCTCTTTTCATTAGTATCAAACAGTGGTTGCCAATATCATTTCATCGCCATTTGATTTCTCTTTCAACAATTAAATAAAAATCTTAGCTCTTCCCAAGCATTATTCAAAAGTGGAACACTTTTGCACATCAATGGATTCACAAAGCTCAAACAATTTGATTAGTTTAAACATATTTTATGAGCCAACTTAGAGGAATACAATCAATAGCAAGGTCATTTGATTTTTAAATAAGATCTACAAATGGTACATGAGAGCTTATTTGAAAGTTTTAGAATCTGATGACAATCCATACATGTTTTAGTACCATTATATGAAAAAAATAGGGGTGGATATTTCAAGTAGTGGGTTCCAAATTGAGATGAAGATGATTTTAACAATACGGCTCTATTTGAAAGAGGTGTGATAACACCTGTTGATATGATAATAAGATGATAGTTGGAATTAAAAAAATGATGTAAATGAGAAAAAGACTATTGTGGAGAAGTCATAAAATTTTGATAAGGGTGCAACTATTGTGAAGATAATGCTTTTCGTGAATGTTCTGTTCTTTCTATTCAATGTTGTAAAGCACCTTATGTAGTATGTTCTTATATCTAATGCTTGCTAAACTAAATGTACTGGTGCTTACTAACTTAAATGTATTTTGTGCTTTATAAATTCGATACAATAGTACTTTTTTAAGTAATATGCATTTGTAACTCTCAGTTATAAAGAAACACTAAGTCAATCAAGTAACAATATATAAACCAAATCATACAAAGAGTGGTGTATGAGCTCAACCATATTTAATATCTAAATAAATAAAATTAAGCATCTTGGAATTAAGAAATAGGCATACAACATATTATGAACTATTAACAAAGAAACAAACAAAAAAATAATTAGCTGTAGATATATTTGTAAATATTTAATCAACAATATAAATTTTAAGACAAAAAAAAAAAAAACTAAATGTAGCCAGATGATATATAAATATAAATGAAATCCAGCAGCAACATAAATGTCAATAGTCATCAATAGTTATAATTCAATTAACCAATACAACATCAACAATAGCCTATTTTTATAAAGAAAATGTAATTTCAAGTTGTTTGCTAAGGTTTGAACTATCAAAGGCTGAACTAAGAGGCCTTGTTAATGCCGTGAGTTTTTATGTATCATGCAATATATAATAATAATAACTCAAATCTATCTATATTGTTTAGCAAAAAATAATACAAGCACTATATAATTTAAAGCTTACACAAGTAATGTGAAATATCATCTAATTCTCCCAAAAAAAAAAGATTATATTGAGCTCTACTATTACTGTTCAACAAACTCCATTGTTGCCAAACCTACTGTTATAATATTCATTATCTACTACCTCTTGAGGTTAATTGTCCTTCATTGTTTTAAAAATTGTGTTAGCATATATATGATTCATTATCTATTATCTTTCTAGGCTTAGTTTAATTGTCCTTCAATAACTAAAAAATTGTATTAGCAAGCATCTAACAGTTTAGAAATGAGTAATGTAGAAAAGTAAAAAGTAAAGAAGTAATTTCAAACTATTATCATGGACATTATCTTATATGTTATTGCCTTTCTCATACTTGGTGCCTAATCTCTTTCCTTTAGCCTACTATATAAATAAATAATTTGCTTATTAATTAAAAATGTTAAGTCTAACATTTAAATTGAGAGAACTATATATAAAACTTATAAGTTAATAAAGTAACCTACTTAGTCCTTTTCTTTTTCTTTCTTGCCATTTTCTTGAACCCTTAACAACTTTGCAAAACCTCACATTATGCCTCTATTCATCACAGTTACTACACATGACACTTGAGCTCCCCTAAAATGGCCTGGCTTCACTAGCCTCTCTACTTCTCCTTGTCTAAGACCTGTCAACAACTATAATGATTACAAGCGAAAGCATATTATCATGTAGATCAGGAGGTCATCTACTTTCATTGAAGCTTATCAGTGTTCTTAAAAGTTTCCTTCTTTAGTAAAGGATGCACATTGACATTATACCCCATAGGATCAATGCAACATAATACATGAACACAAGGCAAACCATACACTTTTCACTCCTAACAATCACAAAACTTAGCCTTTAAATTTATAACTTTTCTCTTAAAAACTTCTTCCATAACTTCAAAGGTATTATTATGCCCAAATATAACTAACAGAGACTTAGATTCCCTCCTTCTTGCAAATACTCTTCTCCTACTTGTAGTGGCAACTCATCATGCTAAAAAATAACTTGTTCATACCTTTTTGAATTACATTCATCATCCTTCTTTTTATCTCCTATAACATCCTAACAATAGGCATTCCTCTAAACTTGTTAACCTACTTTTTGAAAGACTTTGACATGTTGTTTGTAACATGAGAGTAATTTTTGTAAGTTGGGAATTTGTGCTTGGTGTAACAATAAACTCGAATCTTCATTAGCCAATTATATGTTGCAAGACTAATATTGTATTGCTCAGCCATGTGAGTGTTAAAGTCTATTAAGTTTGAGCTTTTATAAGTATTCTAAAATGGATTCCTTAATAGTACACTAAGAAATTTCTACTTGAAATTGGCATATATATGCTTACAACAGTATCTTTCTAGAGAAATAGGAAACATCGTCTCCAAAACATTTAGAATCCTTTTTTGTTTATCACTCATGACATATAATCCATTGCCACTAATTAGAGCTGGGCAATTTCGAGTTAGGGTCGGGTTCGGGTCGACCCGATCGGATTTCGGGTAAATCAGGTCGAAAATTGGACCCAATCTTAACCAGAAATGCAAACCCGATTCGATCCAATTCGGATCGGATTTAAAAAATTTGTTAGGTTCGGATTAGGGTCGGATTAAATTGGGGTCAATTCGGGTAAAATTGGGTTAGTTCGGGTCGGGTTCGTGTAAAATTTAGTGGGTTCGGGTCGAGTCGGATTAATTCGGGTCGGGTAAAATCCGGTTTATAGATTTTGAATTTTTTTCTTTTTTTATTTTTTATTTTTTAGGTTTACCCTTTATAGATTTTCGGATCAAACCCGATCCAAACACAACCCGATCGAGTTTCGCAAATTTAATCTGATCAGGTTGTTGTACTCATTCGAACCGTTCCTAACCCGAATTTCTTCGAGTCGGGTCAAACCGTGCACACGTGGCCCAGGGATGGTGCTTATAAGATTAAAGTAGCGCCCCTACTACCAGCTTAAGCTTTTAGTAGAATGGTAAGCGCCTTATGGTATCAAAGCCAAGTTGCGGGTTCGATTCCCTTGGTAAGCTCCAGACGCCTGCTCAAAATTCCAGCAAATGTATGGGAGCTAGCAATGTCTGGCCAGGTATCGTGGGTCATATGTACTCAGGATCGGGGCCCCATGTGCCTGAAAAGGGGACCGCCCGGCTAAGGGTCTCCCCAGTAACCCAATTTGGGGGGGAGAGGGGGGAAGGGAGCTAAGGGTCAAACCGTGCACATGTGGCCTGGGGATGGTGCTTATAAGATTAAAGTAGCGCCCTTACTACCAACTTAAGCTTTTAGTAGAATGATAAGCGCCTTATGGTATATATATATATATAAGTACAGTTATAATATATATTAATAAATAATGATTTTGATTGATATGATATTGACAAAAGCTAGCTCCAATAATCTACATTCCAAAAGCAAATATTTCGTTAAATATTTTATTATGGCATCTTCAATATAATTGCGTTTTATAGGGAAAATGAATAAAATATTCTTTTGGAATAATTCCCCTAAAATCTTTCAATATTTCAAGAGTGAAACTAGGCAGGGAAGGTTTAGAGGTTTTCGGATTAGGTTTTGCATGTGGGGACTCTCTGGAATTAAAAAAAAATGTTTATAAGTTAACTGATATATATGTTGTGGTTGAACTAAATCAAAGAATTTTGAAACTTATTTTTATCTTAATAATGTGGTTCCTATTAATGGTTTGAGAAAAGAATTGATAAAAATTCTATAGTTTCCAAATTATTTGTGTAGGTTGTTCAATTCGTCAATTTTACATTGATTTATTCAATTCATCAATCCCACATTGATTTGTTATAATTGTTGTCCCCTGTGAGATGTGAATGGGTGTGTATGTACTATATTTTTATATTGTTTGATTCCATTTAGAATGTCTTACTAATTAAGTTTAAGAAATTTAGCAATGTTAGATGATTATGTCTAATTGTAACATGTATATAATTTGATTCGATCATAGATGGCTGAAAATGTTGGAGTTTGTAGAGCAAATTGGAGTGATTCTGTCCAAAGAAAGCAATTAATTGATCTTTGTCTCATTGAGGTGAATAATGGATTTAGATCAGGAGGAACTTTGAAGCCAAGTACTTGGGCTCGAATTGGAGAAGAAATATTTAAGATATCTGGAAGAAGGTTTAAACTAAAACAAATTAAAAATGATTGGGACTATATAAAAAAAATAATGTTCAACATGGATTAAGATGACAAGAGTAACAGAACATGGTTACAATCCTGTGACCCAAACATTTGACTGGCCAGATGAAAATGAGAAGAGTATATAAAGGTAACATTTTGATTATTTAATTTATTAGAATGAGTTTATAAGAAAATTTTATAATATATAGTTGTTAATTATTTTTTCATTGTTAAACATAAATATCCAGAAGCTAAACACTTTCGTTATAAGCCTTTGATAGCCAATGAATTAGAGACTTGTTCTCTGGAGTTTTAGCTACTGGATCTAATACTTGGAGTTCTGGCATGAACGAATTACGGAAGAGGGAAATTTGTCATCAATATTTGAAACACCTATGCCTAATGAAACTCCAATCGAAGTAGAGGATGATGATAGTGGACCTAAAATACCTGCATTCGATTACAACTCAGATCAGCTAAGTATAAATGAGGTACAAGGTTCTAAGAAAAAACAAGAGAAACGAAAAATTGATTAAACTCGTGAAGAAGTCAAAAAGTTAGTAGAGGTATTGGAGAAAACTGATGATAGAAGACCCTCAATGAAAGATTGTATGGTAATTTTACGAAAGATTTTACCAATTCAGGATCCCCTTTATTATGTAACAATCAACACATTGTATAGCAAGAAGGAATACAGAGAGATGTGGATTGAGATGGAAAGTGACCAAGAACGAATATGGTGGATTCAAAGTTTAGCAAAATAGGCTGGGAACCTCTTTTATTTAAATTAAAATGTCTTGAACCTAAAGTCTTTTTATTGTGCTTGTTAAATTTTGACATTGTATGTTATCTTTATTTTTTATTTTATTTCTTCACTACATTATTATTATTCTTTATAAATTTCATATTTTCTTTAATTGTTGGATGACATTGCAGTATAAAAAGTTTTAGATATTATTATTATTATTATTATTATTATGGTTTTTTTATTTTTTTGTTTAGATATTTCTATGGAGGCTTTAAGTGAAGAAGATGATGATAATAAATTGCTACGAATTGATTATATTGATATCTAATTTATTAAATCCGTTGAATATTGAAAGACTACCAGCATCAAAACTTACAAGTCCAAATTTTACTAAAGAGCGTTTAAATGGACCATCTACTACATGTTATGAATTAATGCAAATGGAGAAGAATGGGTTTATTCATTTATGTCAATTCTTCAAGGTAAAAAGATGGCTATATCATAGTAAACATGTGTCTATTGAACAAAAAATGGCAATATTCTTGATGACAATTAGTCACAATCTTCGTAATCGACTTGTAAGAAATATTTTTCAACACTCAACTCAAACAGTGCACAAATACTTTCATGAGGTTTTAATAGCTATGATGAAGTTCTCGAAAGAAATGATTACTCCTCCTTCATTTAATGATGACTTAAGTGGCATAACTAATCACAAGCTATGGGAAATATTTAAGGTAAATTATCTTTTTTCAATAATAAATAGTAATATAATTAATATATTTCTCATATTAATAATATTTGATTTTATAGGGTGATGTTGGTGCAATAAATGGAACCCTAATTCATGCATGTATTCATATATATAAAGAAGTGTCATATAGAGGTCATGGAAGAGGGGAGTGTTTTCAAAATGTCATGGCAATTTGTGACTTTGACATGATATTTAAGTACGTTGTTGTTGGACGGGAAGGAACAACACATAATTCAAGAGTTTTGATAGAAACAATTCGTGATTCAAGATATAATTTTCCAATGCCACCACCAGGTAATCTTTTATTTTTCATATAATTGTTAGACATTTTTTTCTAATAATTAACTCATAGTAATTATTGAATCCAGAAAAATCCTATTTAGTTGATGCGGCATATACACATACTAGAGGATTTATGGCGCCATATCGACACGTACGTTATTGGTTGAATGATTTTTGTAACGATGGTCGAGCTAAAGGGAAAAGGAGATTTTCAACCATAGTCATGTAAAATTAAGGAATGTTATTGAGCGTACTTTTGGAGTTCTAAAAGCTCGTTTTCCAATTTTAAAGCGAATGTCACCATATCTATTTGATGCTCAAACAAAGATTGTTATTGCATGCATTGCAATATATAATTTTCTTCGAAGATTATCTATTACTGATGCATTATTGGAAAATAACAGTGCAAATTTGAATCAACTAATAAATGCAAACAACTTCTTTGGACCATCATATCAAGTCTTCATACAACAGTTACGAGATCAACTAGCAAATCAACTTTCTCAAGGATGTAATTGATTTTCTTATCTTTTAAAAATTTTAATTATTATAATAAGATTAATCAAATTTTGCATTTAGAGTAATGTAACAATATTTTTATTTAAAGAACGATTACTACCTAATTCTGCATATGTTTGATTTTAATTGTAATGTGTATGTATTTAACTCTTAAAATTTATAACAAGTGTAAATAATTCTTACAAGGGCATAAATGTTAAATAATCATATTTCAGATGTTTGTGATTTATAAAAACAAATAAGATGACACTTATATTCAGATATTGAGAAAAAAAAAAACAAGCATGTCATTTAGACATATGCAATTCAGATTTATTCAGACTTCAACCATATTCAAACCCATTCAGAATTAAGATAAAATAACAAACGCTACCTTACTTTTTCAGCATTTTCTATAGGCATCTCATACATCATATCTTTGACGATCCTTCTATAGCTTCTTTAAAGTGTAATGCTCAAAGATTACATACTTAACTTTAATAACTTCACTATCAACTATAACCTTAATGTCCATGTAAATAAGGTTGGGAATGGTACAAATAATTAATTGTAAAGGTTTAAAAAACTTAAAATTAAGGTTTTATCAAACTAAATTATGTTAAAAAAAAAACATGTTATAACGCTTAAAAAATATAAATTAACAACCACTACACTGTCTATACACACTTCAAGCTATCTTTAACATTCAATTTCATCTTTAATTTAACTATAACTAACATGACAACATATTATTGCCAATCATGAGGCCAAAACATATTCTCTATCACAAATCCATCTAGTTTTTCACATCCAATAGCCAGTATTTTATCATTTCAGTGCATGTCCTAGTAAAAGTCATACAATACATCTTCACTGTTGAAACTTATTTTGCTTGAACTAAAACATATATGCAACTGGAACAAAGCACTTATGTGCACCATATAGCCTAAACTCACTAATCCAACACAAAAGAATGTAGCAAACCATGATAATTTTTCTCAATCCAAGGCATATATATACCAAAATATAAAATTTACAAAAAATTCAAAAGCCCCTTCAATGAAAAACTATATTGTATCACACTTTATTGCATTATTTTAGTGCATATGTATTGCATCATGCTTATTGCATTAGCAGTAGATTATAATAATGTTGTACAACATTTGATGCTCTGCTATACTATATTAATTTTGTTATAATTAATTTAAATTATAAAGTTAAGAAACAATATTTATTAATGCTTAAAAAATAATAATATAGAAGTTTTAAATTTTAGAACTTTTACATTAATTTTTTTTAGTATAAATGTAAAAAATAATTATAATTCCTCATAAAACATATGTAAAACTAACAAATTCTAAAATTTCGGTGGCATAATATTTAATTTTTTTAGCATTATCTAAATAAAGATCGAAGCCATGTTCATTCAAATAACCTAAAAAATATCATAACTAAATAAATAATTAAAAGTTTAAACATACAAGATTGGTGTAATGTGTGGTTTGTAGAAAAATGAATTAAATTGATGGTAGCAACAGGATATTAATAAATTTCTTCAATAGTTAATAAAAGTATTTTTCATTATCTAACCAGATAAGCTTTCATCCTTCCTGTGCTGACCATCCTATAAAAAGGCTACATGCTGCAAGTTTGTTTGTGAAACAACAGTTTTGGTCTACCTTTTAATCTCATAATAATCACAAATGGATGATTAAAAGAAATAAAGCAAACAGGATAATTTCTTACCCTTTGAAAAAAATCGACAGCTAATTAACCTTTAATAGAAAATAAAAAATAAATATAACACAATGAATTGTCCTCATAAGAAGAATTAAAAAGAGTGGTTGTGTACAACACCAACAATTAAATTAGAATCTTTCACAACATGGCTGCTTACAATCACACAAAAAAAAAAACAAATCTTATGCAGCGTGTTTGCCTCTGCCATCTTCCTCGTCTCCATATCAGGCATGGTGGTGGACAAAGATGGATCAATGATGACGAAAATGATAAAGGCACGGTGGCATAACGAAGGCAGTGGAACGTGGTGGTAGAGCAGCACAAAGGCGCGTAGCATGGTGGTGTCGTGCAGCAGTGGTGGTGTCAAGGCAAATTGCATAAAACTGGTGGTGTCGAGGCAAATCGCATGGAGGTGGATCAGTGGTGGTTGAGTTGTTGTCGCGATCAAACCTAGAACGAAAGCGAAGGAGATCTGTGAAGAAAGAGAGAAGCGAATTTCTTTTTTTTTTTTGGTCTTAACAATTCCAAACCTACATAAACCCAACTCTCACATAAGTTTAGTACGTGGGTTTAACCATATTATCAACTCGTGTGACCACATTAAAATACATTGAAGAGTAATTATCGAACGTGGTATTATAATACTTAAATACTATGAGGGGTTTTAACAACATATATATAATATATAATGAGGAGTGCCAAAATTGCTTTGGTTTATATTAATGTCTATTGGGAAAAATGTGTGTCAATTTGCTACCAATTGGATATTAACAAAGTTAACCAATTTCATAACCCAAAAGATGTGTTTGGCGCACCACATTATGATCAGTATTAGAAAGTGTATATTTTATAAAAGTTTAAATTATTATTTTCTCACTTAAAATATTAATTAATATGTAAATAACTTATATTTTATCTTAATGATCTCCATATGTAATTTTATGTAAATTATATTTTATTATGTTAATTTTTATCTTAATTATTATATTTCGTTATTGTAAATATATTTTGAGAATGAAAAGAAATTAGAATTGAAAATGAAAGATAAAAGAAAAATAACTACTTTATAATAATTAATAAATAAAGAAAATATATTATATTTAAAATAAATAAATAAATAAAGATATAGAGATTGAGTGGCGTATATTCTTTAAAATATATATATAATAATATAATATAATAATTAATAGTTCTTATCAAATTTTACTATAAAAAGAGAAGTTGAGGAAGAAGAGAGTAGAAGAGAGGAAGGGAAGAAAGGAATCGGAGGAAGAGAAATGAGAGGAAAATAAGAGTGAAGCTAAGCAGAAGTTTTTTTTAATTTTTCTTCTTCTATTTTTCTTTTATTTCAAGTTCTTAAAATTTTCTTATAATATATTTCAGAAGTTATTAAATAAAATGAGCGTTTTCTTTTTAATGAGTGGTTAATTTACTAGATTAAGGTGAAGGGTAAAACTTAAGAATTTAGATTGTGAAATAATATCTCTCTCAATTGAGTTTAAAGTTTATTTTATTTAATATATATTTATTATTTTATATTTTTAATTATTGAATATTTTTATGTCATATTAACTTATAAATTTAAAATCTCATTAAATTTATATGATATTTTAACATTATGTCAATATTTCAATTTAGTTATAACATATCATGTACTTCATTTCTATATTCATCTATAAAATTGAGTTAGTTAAAAATTAAATGATATAATATTTAATTAGTAAATAAAATATAAAATATAAATATGAGAGAATATTATGAATATAATTTGAATACCAAGAGTAAAACTCAGTAACTTTAACATTTTTTAGACTGATAATCTATTTTTCTTCTATTAATTTTTTATTTAATAATTGATTACTAAATTTAAAATTCTTTATGGCTCGATTCGGACTCACCTGAATTATATTATAACTAAACACTCTTATACTTGAGAATAAATCAAACACTTTTAAGTCGTATGACATTTCATGAGATTAATGCAATGCAATCCCATGTTTAGTGAATTTTCTTGTTCACATTACCGTCTATTATAATACATCATAATATGAATAGTTTCTCGTTAAATAAACCCAAGGGGGAGTTAGGTTTGTGTAATACCGCATTGTCCACATTAGCTTTTTTGTCTTTTAATTAAAATAATAATAATAAATCAAAATTTATAAAATTAAATAATCTTATAATATTAATTAAATATAAATATTAAAATAAAATATGATTTTATATAATACATTTCATATTACACCATTGTATTATAATTTAATATAATACAATACAATATAATGTATTATACGCACTAAAATAAATTCTTAAATTTATTTAAATTTTTTATCACTTACAGGTTCAATCATGATAATGCCATCACGGTAAAAAAGTCTGGGCTGAGGTGCGGACATAAAAGCTAAGAAAATATAAATCTCACATATATTGGGCACTGTTAAGGGCTTGCAAGAAAATGCCCGGGCCAATATATAAATAAAAAATAATTCAAATTTAAAAAAAAAACCTCAAAAAATAAAAAAGAGTCAAAATGCAAAACAGGCGAACCCTAATGCGCTCACATGAGTCACACCCAACTATTGCAGCCATCACCGACCACCGCTCATCGATTGTCGATTGAGTTTGATCCAGTGCCAATGCGACGCAACCACTCGAACCCAACACCAGCAACACGATGCAGAAGCAGCCACTCGAATCCGCGTGATGCAGCAGCGGCTAACCCAACTACTCAAGCCTGGTGGTTGCATGATGTTGTAGTGAAGTCTGAAAAGAGTTTTACGGTATTACCTAAGGCTTTATTCCAGCAATACTCATTATTTGCAATGGCAAATGAGTTAACTACCCTCAAAAGACTTTTGTAAAAATTAAAACAAGGATTTATGTTGATGAGATTCTTCGTCATTTTTGGGTGATAAAATAAATGTTGCTGGATATTTTCAATAGCTCGGGTGTGAAATATATCAATTTATTTAAAGGATATTTTTATCCATTTTTGTGTCATAGCACCCTATTGATAAATACAATCAATTAAAATATTAAAATTATGTTATTTTCTAAAAATTTAAATAGTTAAATGTCTTTTGTTTTCAATATGTTTTGATCTATTTATTTATTTTCGAAATAGATCTATTTATGTGAATTATAGGTAAAAAATTCCTTTTGAATTGATTATTTTGTTATTACAAAGTTGGATTGATGATCAATATAAAAGACCTTAAAGTTTGGTAACGTGTAATCTTGTTCATAATAGTAACATAAATCAAATGTACTGCCAATGCAGCACTATATCTCTTCAATAAAAGGAAAATTAATTTAAAAAATTCACGGAAGCCTAATCCGTCCAAATCCGACCTAAGCCCGTTAGACCCGACCCGTCTAAACTAGGTAGGCTTTTAGAAGACTTGGGCCTAATGGCAATAACATGGGCTTGCTCTAAGCTTTAAAAAACCTCGACCCAAATAGGGAATTTGCCAAACCTACTTAAAGGAAACGGTATAAAATCCGAGAATATTGTGATACATTTCCCTAACCTCAGGGGCGGTTTTTGAAAATTACAATATTATATAATCATAGTTCATACTTCATAGAAGCGGCAACTGTTAGACGAGTGGTATATTGTAAATGTATTTATTATTTCAAAATTACAGGACTTGTCTGATAATTTCAAACTCAACCAATAGTAAAGCAGAAGCTTTTGCCGTCGACGGCGATTCAAAATTTCTATACCGTCCTCAATCATCCGATATATCAGCAAGACCGTGTTTAGGTTGGAGGAAAATGTCAATGGGGAGTGACACGGGCAGCACCTGGGTTGGGAAGAAACCTCTTAGACGCATCGGAGGCATGTCCGATGCTCTCTCCATTGCCGCCGATCTTGGCTTCTCCGTCGCCCCTCCTCCTTCTCAGGTACCCATTTCAGTAATTGCCCACATGTTTTTTGAATTCTTTGCATTCAGCTTCATCTTATCAATATTTGTTTAGATTTTTCAAGTAGTATTGAAAAGGCCCATTTATGTTTTATAAAAACCTTCTCTTTTTATTTTTTTTTAATGTTTTATAAGAATGTAATTGATTAGTATATGACATTTTTTGTAAATTGTAAACCACTGGAATTAGTTGTTTAAATTAGTTGGGTTTTCTAATGGATTGGTCGATTTTCATGTGCATGCTTCAAAATTTGAACTTGAGATTGTTATGTAGGAAGAGCTTCAAAACTTGTGCGCTAATGGTGAAAAAGGTGATGACTTGATAAGAGTGTTAAGAGAGCTAACAGCTGTACAGAGAAAGATAGCTGATCTGCAAGTGGAACTTCAAGGTCGAAAGGTGAATTATTTTGTATTTAAACAATTCTGAAAGATGAATTAAAATCACTTGTGATCATTAATGGATGCTTGTTGGTATTTTTGTTGCTGAGCTGCTTCATGATTTATATGTTTGGATCTTAGGATGATAAAAATGTGGCACATTTGACGCATGCGAGTGAAATGGAAAAGAAGATTGAAACTCTGTCAAGGATTACTACGATACTGAAAGATGTTATTCAGAATAAGGTAATTTATCTAATAGCATTGCTGGCATTTTTACTTGAATATGCTGAAGTTTCGTGGACTTTGTGATAGAGGTTGCAGCTTCATTCACGAGATACCTTCTCGTGGGGATAGTAGTTGTTTTCTTCCTCCAGTTACTGAAATTGTTGTGGTATCTAGATAGCATGAAGTCTAAATCGTTGTATTGAACATTAATAATTTGCAAACTTATGATATGCATAGAAGTTTGCTGTTTGCCATATGGGAAAATGGAAATTGCATTTGTATATTGTTTATATGAGTCCATTGTATGGTATTTAGATTTAATATCAATCATGAAACTTGCAACTAGAACTATATTGGTCACTAGAAGAAATGTTGCTTTGCCCAAAAATATTCTTTTCTATTACCTGCTCATTATCTCATTTAACATTCTGCTATTTGTAAATGATGCCAGGATCGCATTATAGCTCGTCTTCAACAACCCTATTCACTAGATTGCATTCCTGTGGAAGCAGAATATCAGGTTGGTGACCCAAGCACTTTTTTTTTTCCAAAGCAGAGTAGTGTCTCATATTAATCGGAAAATTGGTTTTGTTGACTGTGAATTAAAACAAGTTAGATCACACTTTCCCAGAAACATTTATACAGTTCAGAATTTGGAGTAAAAGATTTGGGTGGGTTGATTTTGGTTTTTAGGAATAGGAACTGTGAATTCAATTTCAACGCATATGAACCACATGTTCGAAAAGCAATTTTTGGGTAACCTCTCTTTGTCGTAGTACTTATTTGACTCAATTGTCCTCATATTTTCATTAAAACAGTAAAAAAAATTTCTTCTCTAGATGATATAGCTTGCTTTCTGTTCTTGGATCTGTCCATTGAGTTACTATATCCAAGTCATATGTAGCACAGTAAGATCATATGTTTACTTGAAATAAGGATATGAATATCAAACACCTCTATTCAGTAAAATTTTTATATATAATTGCTGACAGTTAAATTTTCAGAATTAATTATAAGTCCATAATTTTAACAGGACATAAATCCACACCTTTTTCATTTCAAGTGTACGTGTCCTGGAGTGAAACAGAACAGGCACTGGCTTTCACCATTCAGTGTGTAGAGTTCGAATAAGATGGCCTTTCTTCAATTAAACTTATTGCAAAATATAAGGATTCAAATGATGAGTAATTAGATGACTTTTGAATCAACTGATGTAATTCCCTGTTTCAAGTGAATCAAGCAGTGTATTGATGTTCTTTCCGCATAGGTCTTGTTGTCTCTAATGTACTAAGTGAAGAATTTTGAATAACTATTTCAGTTCTTTTGCTTAGGGATGGTGCATCTTTTGTGATTTTTTGCAGAAACAATTTTCTGAATTACTGATGAAAGCTGCTAGTGATTATGGAGCCTTGACAGCATCAGTTGCAGATTTCCAATGGAGTCAGAGCTTTAAGGAACCTCCATCAGTTTGGGGGGTATGCTCATGAAGCATTTGTTTGTTTATATCAACTTCAGAGTACAATATTGATCTGTCATTAATCCAAACCCACGCGCGTAACATGTTTTCTCATTTTTTGTGCATAATTTCATTTCATTCTTACATCTGAGTTATGCTCCTTAAATATATTCAAGGGAGATTGTTGACATTTAAAGAGGTCAAATGTTGTATTTCTATTTTTATTTCCTTTTCAAGTTTTTGGTCAGGTTACCAATGCAATCTGTTGTCAAGCTTAAGAAAACAGTAGCGATTTAGTGTTGAATAACTTTCTTGTAATGCAAGAATGATAATCCAGTAAAAATTATCAAGTTTTCTGGAAATATGAAGGATATTCTTTCAGGTAGTTGAATATTTTTTTTCCCCCTGAATCATTAACTAGTTAAATTTCATTTCTCGATGCAGGAGATGCTTCGCCCAATTCCTGTTGCTCTAGCATCATGTACCCGTTTCTTTGAAGCCATGTCTGCCATGAGAGAATCATTTGCAACCCTACAACATCTGAGGGTTGGTAATTCTGCCTCATCATTGCCGATAACACCAGCTAACAATTCCTCAGAACGAGTACCAGGTAGTTCTGATTGTATAACTCCACCTCCTTGGACAAACGAATCAAGCTTTGATGATTTGGTTATAAGAAGTCTAAGAAGACAAGAACTAGAGCGGCAAGAAGCAGAGGATGCAATTAGTGAAATGAGTGACCTCAATCAGTTTGATGGCACAAGCAATCGGAGATTGTCTTGGCCTCTTCAAGTTAAAAAGAGTGGTACTTAAGTCACACTACTGAGTGAACACGTGTTGTAGTTCCTTAAAATTTCATTGTTTGTACTTGTATAATTAATATATAAACTTATTTGCGTTTTGTGCAGTATTTGGCAAATGTTGTGCCTGTTATCCTGGCGACTATTAGTATTATTTGAATAACACTGTGGAGCCAATGTGGCAATTTTTTTTAAATTTTTTGATTACTTCCATCTTGTCACAGATATTGTTTAAAGGTCCATGATCCATGAGCTGCTGCTAATGGACCTAGCATTATGACACTTGGGCCCTTTAAATATAAAAGCATGGCCTTTGGGCCCTTTTCTCGTGTTGCTCGTGTTGGTGAGTGAACGAGTTTCCTTATAAATGCAATAAAGCCAATTGAGTGTAGCTATGGTGAATGTGCCACGCATTTTCCAATGCTTTTCCAAGGCTATTTATGATTTATTTAAATGCTCTTTCATTCTTATTTCTTTTTCAAAGCAATAAAGGCAGTGTTTGTCGCTCTTTGAATTTGAGGCTTAATCCAAAAGAGAATAGGGAGAAGGATTTGCATCTTCTTTATCTGTAGCCATCTTGTCGGCTACGTGTGGCACAATTGAGGAATTTTGCTGCTTACTTTTGGCGCTGTGTCATTATTTTACAGCACCTCGTAGTGTGAAAAGGCCACGCCACCATCGGGACAGGACAGGAGCCTTTAAAAGAGGCAAAACATTACATGCGCGTATAAGATTGCGATCCCTGCATTTTTTTTTACTTACTCTCAAGATCAGATAATTATTAAAATAAATTATTTTTATTTTTATTTTTATTAATATTTAAAAAAATTAAAATTTCATAATTACTTTTATAATAATTCAAATTCTTACTCTCAAGCATATAAATATAAAAGTTCTCTCACTAAATTAAAAGTCTATTATTACTCTTAAGTCTCAATCTTACAATCAAAATAAAATATAATTTTTTTCATATATTAACTTAATCTAATAGTGATTTCTTTTTAAAAAAAAACAATTTAGTAGTATCTTTTTAATTTTTAGTAAATAATGTAGTAGTCAATTTTTTTTATAAGAAAATATTTATTTTATTCAAAGGACTAATAATGGTCAATAACACATTGTCACTGCAGCACAAATATAAGACCACATTATGTGGTCCATTATTAGTGGAAAATTACTTCACAGTTATTATATATGAACGTCATTTTTTTTTTTTTGAGTTTTTTAGAAAGTCACAAATTGTTAGCTACATTCTTTAGTTTTTAATAAACGATCTAGTTTCTACCTTGATTTAAATTTGTACGACAAAACTTTTAGAAACTATATTAAATAGCTTAAGAAATTTGTGATGTAACAATTGTAAATTATAGAAATATAACATAAATGTGATGAATATCATGTCAACATTATTGCGTGCATGATAGTCAATCTTTGATAGAATAGTAATATTTCCAAGTCTAATCCACTGAGTTATTTTCTATAACCAAAGACAGAGACAATTAACTAAATAAAATTTCCCTATATTCGGTTTGTTTTGTTAATAAGCATTAATTAAAACTTATTAAAAAATTATTACCAATCAATCAACCAAAAATAAAAATTAATCTCAATCTCTCTCAATCATCTCATTCAAATGGACCCACCAAAATAGGGGATATTATTAAATGCCCACTAAAAATTTCTAACACACCAATTTACGGACAAAATCTTTTTATAATTATATTTTACTATCTAATATTTTAACTATTGTTAATTTATCAGTAAAATATAAACACTGTTAATTCTGAGGTCAAAAGGTTATTTAAGGAATTAAAAGTGGAAGTTATTTTCTTAATTTTTTTTTGAATTTTTAACTTTTTTTTCTCTAAACATCTGATTTACAAGCTATTTTATTTTTATTATTTCAGTTATTAAAATTTTATTATATTAAAATATCATCAAAATACAATTACACTAAGTGAAAATTTTTCATGCATCCATATTCAAACAAATTTATGATATCATTTGCACTTTTACAAATAAATTTCACCACATTAAACTTAGTAATAATAAACCACAAAATAATTCATATAATAAAACCCTCAAATTTTAATAGCCGAATTAAGAAAATAAAAAATTCTCATAAATTAAATTTTTAGAAAAAGAGATAAAAATTAACAAAATAACTTCAACTTAAAATTTCTTAAATACTTTTGTGACTTCAGTAAATCTTAATAATGCTAAGATTTTTATGGTAAAATAATAACAGTAAAAATATTAGGTGATAAAATATAATTATAAAAAAAATGTTATGAATTAATATGTCAATTAGAGATAGCAAAAACATTTCCAAGGTAGGGGCCATCATGTTAGGGTCAAGTATCAGAGATATTTATTTTATTTTATTTTATTTTATAAAAAAAATAAATATGGGTATAATTATTCATATATTTTGATTGAACGGACTGAATACATGTATTAAATATTAAAATTTGTATCCGCTCATAAACATGTTTAATTATTTATTTTTATTAATTTTTAAAAATTAAAATTAATAATTAAAAACTAAATCTAAATATTAAAATTCTAAAAGATTAAAATATGAATAACTAAATATTAGCAGCTTTAAATATTTTATTGTTGAATATTTTAAAACCCTAAAGGATTAAAACAATTAATATTTTAAATTCTAATTATCTTTACAAGATTGATTTAAGATGCACATTTTGATAATTTCAATATTGACTATAAAAATAGCTAAAAGTAGTCCATATTCTTATAATTATTTTATTTATCTACTTGAGAATTTTTTCTAATTTAATAAAATTTTATGTTCTAACCTGTATTAATCATTTCATCATATTATTATTCTAATTATTTAGTAAATTTTATAATTTTTTATTTAAATAAATTTCTTAATTTAATTTAATAATATATTAATTAAAATTACTATCATTAAATTAAAAATAAAAAAATAAATACAAATATTAACATCTTCGTATAATACTCACTCCGTTGCCATTGATATCAATGAATTTCTCTTTACCTATTTGATAACATCTCCGAAACTAATACTAGTATGATACATGATAGACATACAGCAAAGCATGAATCAAGCCAGTTCATTGATTTTATCTGACACAATTCCACGCGGCTTCCATGTTCCACACCGCTTACGTTATCAAATAACACCATGTGCAAACATGATTCTCTGCATCTATCATGGTATTTATTATGTGATACAATCATAAATTTTTATATAAATTAATATAATATAATTAAATTAGTTAAATAATTTTTTAAAATTTATATAATTTATTATTATTTTATATTTTTATTTAACTAATAAATTAATATAATATAATTAAATTAAAAAATTTTTAATTTACATAATTTATTTCTATTATATTTTATTTTTATTTAAACACCGAATCAATGTTGAATTAATTTATATAAAATAAATTTATTAAAAAATTTATACCTGTATTATTTTTTTTATTTTATACACTCAGCCAACGGCCCCATGGGACCTACATGATTATAAGTTATTCTTCAAATCACATGCGTACAAATTGTGGTGGGTCCCGGGGTAGTATGATTGTAAATCTCTATAATAGGTGGTGGGGTCGCCAGAGGAGACCATGAACGACAAAGTGGATGCGCTTTATGCGATGTTTGATGATCTCATCCATTTCGTGAATGAAGTGGCGATGAGCGAATCTCGTTTCCTTTTTCTCAACCGTCTGCGCAATTGTTATAAAATCAAAACTATTTGTGAAAACCGAAGTGAATTACATCGAACGTAGCTCAGCTTAGACTTGTCGTGTGAAACAAAATAGTCAATATGAGTTTTTAATAATAATTTTAATATATAAATAATAAATATATATAATTTTTTTAAAAATAATAGTGTGATAAAATTATTTTAACCTTTAAATAATAACTATAAGTATTTATTAAATATTTTAAAATTGTGGCATGTCAAAGAGTGTGTCAGTAGTTTTTTTTTGGCAGGTTTAATGTGTTGCTGTTATGCAACAAGATCAAATAAGACTTAAGGATTAATGCTTTCAGCCTTTAAGGACCGATTAAAGAAAATGATTTAGCAACTATTATTCCAAGATACTGAGTGGTTGAGGATTTTAAGGATTCAAATCGTGAAATTTATGTTAAATATATTTATAGTGGTGTTAATTTATCTTAAACAAATTTTTTAAAAAATTGTTTATGTTATTCATATTAATAATTATGAGAAATATTTTTATACGGTGTTAACGATTTAATAATTATCTTTATAATCTTATAATGTTTCAGTTTATATTCCTATCTATTGTCTGAATATATCAAGAAAGAGTTTATGCAAATTATTTTAATAAATTTAATAGATTAATTTAAATTGTTGTAAAACAACACCAATATGTATTATTATGAATTTTTATTTTTTAATTAAAATATAGGTTTATATATTTTTTAAAGTTAAAATTTAAATTTTATAGATTCATCGAGATCATTTCAATAAATTTAATAGGACTAATTAATAACTCAAATAATTCTCTCTCTTATAATATTTAAATCGAACCAAGCACAAAAAGTGAAGTGAAGAAGCATATTTATAATAAGAAAAGAGATCCTGTTACCATCCTCATCTGCCTTTCTAGTTTCACAACTAGGAATAGTACGTTTAAAAAAGAAAGAGTATTGTATTTATTAGATGGTTGCGAGAGTTGCATGAAATGCAAATGAAAAAGGGGAGGGATTGTTTATTCTCAGTCTCCGGTTGTGGATTGTCCTGAACCATCCCTTCCAGTTGCTCAAGTGAGTTAGCTTTCTCGAATGAGCTTTCATTTCCTCTAGTGAAGAAGTTAAAAACCTTGAACGAGAATAATCCATTTCTGCTTTTTAAATTTATTTTCTCCAGCAGAGACTTGATTCCCTATTGGTTATGAGATGGATCTTCCCCTTATTTAAGGGTATCTTTACTGAATAATCCAAAGAGTATTAGTTGAGATTAGGTGATGTGAACTTTTACTGCCATTGAGCAACGTTTGTGGGTTACTTAAATGTGACCAATGACCAAAACAATCATTATGGCCTCGGCACTTTCGCATTTGATAATGATATTGTCATAAAATATCCATCTAACTTATTTACGAAATAATAATATTATTCATCTCAAGTTTTTTATTTTAAATAATCATTCTAAATAATGTGATATTAATCAATTAATCGATAAAATTAAAGTAGATTAATTATATTATCTTACCAACTAATTGATTAACGGCACATTATTTGAGATGACTATTTGGGATAAAAAATTTAGGATGTGTAACATTATATTAATTATATTATCTTACAAATCAACTGATTAACATTATTTGAGATGGTTATTTAAGATAAAAAATTTAAGATGTGCAATATTATTTTTTATAAAATGTATTATTTTTACTTAGAAAAAGAAATGTTGAGAGACATTTATGGAGATATTACATAAAGTGATTTTTTTTTTCCCTTAAACTGTTTGAATTTTGAATTGCTGGATTTGTTTCTATATGTACTCCATTGAGAAGGGGCTAAATCTTTCCATTAAAACATAATATTAAAAGAAAGAAAAAGGGAAAAGTTTTAATTAAATTTTGTCAATGTAACAAATTGTGGGTGTTTACATTGAGATGGGATAAAGCCAAGAGCAGCTAGAGATGTAGCTTCAAAGCATTTAAACCCAAAGCAGCATTGGTAGTTAAATAAATAATGCAATAGGAACAGAAATTTCATAAATAAGAAGAATATGCTAGGCACCCAGTTAATAATAACTATCCCTCATGTTTGGGTAATATCGGACAGGCCCCTCGAAGCCCTTCCAGCTCGAGTAAGACACCCTGGGACAACCTAGCCCGAGCAGCCCTTCTAGTCAAAGCTGGTCAAAGTCGAGGAATTCAGAGCTACTCGAGCCCCGAGCACTTCCTTTGCCTGCTCGAGGTCGTCCCTCACGTCAAAGCTGGTCAAGGTCGAGAGCTCAGCACTTCCTCCACCTGCTCGGGGTCGTCCCTCAGGTCAAAAGATGGTCAAGGTCGAGAGCTAAGCACTCCTTCGCCTGCTCGAGGTCGTCCCTCAGGTCAAAGCTGGTCAAGGTCAGGAACCGAGCACATCTTTCTTGCTCGCAGAGATCCATGAGCACACTGGGCAAGACCGACCAGGCAACCCGACCTGCTTTCTCGTAATCCCAGACACCTTTTATGTCCGACTGTGGCCCCACATGGTTCGGTGGTGATATCACTGTTGCGTGGCCAAGACATGCCTCCAAGGTGTCATAATTCCTAGCGCACTTGCCCGACATGGTGATCCGCCACGTGAATCGAGTTAAGGGACAACCGCCATCCTTAGGGAATATTCCGCCAATCCCTACCGTCGAGGGACTCGGATACCACTAACGTGGAGTGGACAACTGGAAATGGAAAGAGCGGGAAAATGGAGTATAAAAGGAAACGAAGGGAACGTTATGAGGTTGGCATTTCTAATTCACAGAGGGTTAGATTTTCCGATTCACGTGTTCTTCCTATTCTTACTTCTCTCACTTTGATTTTCTCGAAAACACCATACTTATCCAAAAAGGGGGGAAATAATACCCTTTCATCTTTCCTGGCCTCCTCACTAGTGGAGATACCAAAAGACAAACCCGACATCGACTTGAGCGTCGGAGGGTTTTCACGGAACACGCCCGACGACCTCGACCCGGCTTTCGTGAGTACAGGTCCGGAGATCTCCGCTCGAGAAGACAGAGGAACAGACGAGCGAGGTAATCCTCGCCGAGATCGAGCCTATCGCGAGCGTAAGGATCGAGGTACTCGCTTGAATCCGCGAGCGTAAGGTTTGACAGCCCCGCCGAGCTGCTTGGAGGCACTGCTTGAAGGTTCGAGGCACCGCTGAGGCACGCGGAAAATCGCGATCAACATCTTTGGCGCCGCCTGCGGGATCGAGACAAAAGCCCGATTTCCTAATACATTCAAGACACACAACACAAGGACGAGGGAAACAACCAAGAGGAGTAAGTCCTAAGAATCAAGAACTTTGAGAGAAGTGGCCAATGAGGCCTGTAATGGGAGATCCAGGAAAGAATGGATCGGATGGAAAACAGATGGATACTCCGACCTCCCTGTTACAAGAATCTGTGGAGGACGAGAAAAGCATGTAATGATGTCCCGAGTCCAACCGAGGGAATGCTCATGTTCGGAAAATACGGAGACGAAGCCCAAAGACCTAGGGCACCAAATGTTGCAGGTGAGAGAAGAAACAAACATGGAGGAAAGGGGTCTCGCCAACATTTGCAGGATATGACCCCAACCTCTCGTAAGTGAGGAGTTGGAGGGAGAGGTGCGCAGATTGGCACAAGTTGTGGAAGATCTTCTGGGAACGGAAAGAGTCCAAGTCGGCGAATAATGCCGGACAACGAATCTCCACTCTCCATGAGATCATGGGTGTCACGATCCCACGTGACTTCCGCTTCCTGATCTGAAATTTTCGGAAAGAGTGATCCATTAGTACATATAGAGCGGTTCAACGACATGACAGGGTGCAAGGTCCGTCGCCAACGACAGAGTGCAGGGCCTTCCCGCTCACTCTGAGGGAAGGGCGAGAGAATGGTACCGCAGACTCCACTGGGAAGCATCTCGAAGCTTCAACAGATGTGCAGGGAGTTCGCAGAGCAATTCCGGGCGCAGTGACCCCGAGGATGACATGATGGAGTCGCCGGGTGAGGCAGTAAAGAAGGAGAGTCCCTCCGGAGTTTATCAAAAGATACCATAGATCGGTCCTAGATCTTGGTGCTCAACCATCCCCAAGCTCCGAGAGGATTAAAGGATGGTATTCTGATGGGGAGACCATGGTATAACTCGCGGAGTCCTTCGATCCGCTCAGTATTCTGGACGCTGCACGTAACAAGTAAAGCCGGATATGGTAATCGAAGAAGAAAAAGCCGCCAAACCGAGAAGTGAGCGAGTCAGTGGAGCAAGAAGGAAGGAGAAAGTGGAGCCCCGCCTCGGGGACACAGCTCCAAAGGCACGAGAGACCGGCCGCCCTGCATAACCCATATCGTAGAATTCCCCACCATGGATGGTCCCCACCCACCTCGCAGTCTCCGTGCCGGATCACAGAGAATACAAAGGCCACGATGGCCACACACCCCGCAACCAGCCACCGAAGCAGACTCGAGCGAGCCACAACAGGGTGATCGCTCATTGCCACCCCCACCAAGAAGCTTCCCGAGGATAGGGTGATACAAGTAGTGGAACAGAGCCCCGCTACTGGACAAGATACTGAAGTCGAAGGTATCTCTCAAGAGATACTTCAAGTGGTCGAGGAGCGAGGATCGCTAAGCCCTCCAACGCCGATGACCACGCCAGCCAAGAAGTGAGTAGGGGCGCTTCGCTGCTTCCATGGAGACCATGGCCACACCACATCACAAAGGCCGTGATTTGAAAACCAGTGGAAGATTTAGTTAGAATCGACACCGGATGAGTTCGTAGGACGAGGGCACCCTAGAGTCGAACAACGACCGAGGAAGGTGACCGAAGCTTACGAAATAGACACTGAGCCACCATCCACGAGAGTAATTTCGGTGGGCCAACGATGGCCTAAGTTCCAACAGGCCCGAAAAACTATTGCAGATATGCCACGCCGACCGAGAAGTCCTGCTCATCGCCTCCCGCGCCAAGAAGGCCAAGTGTTCGGCAGTGCCAATCATGTGGATGTATGAAGACGAGGAGGGGTGCCAGACTCTCACGAAGATGCCCCGTGGTAAAAGCCAATGATAGCGAATAAGGAAGTTGACCGAATATCGGTCGACTCGTGGAGCTCTGTAGATATTCTTTTCAAATCCACACTCGAGGATTTAGGAATAACAGCGCGAGCCTCGAGCATACGAGCACTTCCTTGAAGGGTTCGGGAGGAAAGCTAATACCTCTACGAATCATCAAGTCGGCAAGAACTATGGGCTCAAGCCTTCGAGAAGAACATGATGCTCGATTTCGTGGTGGTAGATGAAACCAAACTCCATACCAAGCGATTCTGGGAGGCCGCTTATGAGGATCAACCAACGCGTGTTGTCCACCCATTACTTAGCCCTAAAGTATCGAGTAAACGGGGCTATAGGGTCGTGAAAGGCAGCCAAAGCGGTGGCGAGGAGTCGCTACTACTGTAGCCGCCAAAGAAACTATGCAGACTACCTCGCTAGACACGAGGGGGAATCGAGGAACCAAGGCAAGAGCCAGTCGAGAAGTTGGAGGAGCTCGAAGTGAGAGCATAAGACCCCGAGAAGAAAGTCCGAATCGCTCGGACCTTAGTGAGCCATCGAGGAAAAGTCGGTGGAATGTCCGCGAGCACACGCAGATGTGTTCGCATGGACGCACGATGATATGCCCGGATCGACCTGTAGTGGCGTGGTCACAGTCGGCAAGACGGAGAGATGCTAAGCCAGTGAGGCGTAAGAGGAGGCGCCAACCGAGAGAGATACGAAGTCATCAACCGCGAGGTTGAAAAGTCGCTGAAAGCTGGATTCATACGGAGGTATCCTACCCCGAATGGATCTCGAATGCAGTGTCATGAAGAAAGCAAACGGGAAATGGAGAATGTATGTTGACTTCACAGATGTGAACAAGGCCCGCCTGAAAGATAGCTTTCCACTACCGAAGATAGACCAACCGGTGGATTCTACTAGCAGGCACGGGTTGCTTAGTTTCATGGATGCATTCTCGTGGTATAACCAAATTCCCATGCACCAATCGACGATGAGTGTACAGCCTTCATCACCAATCGGATCAGATCACTATAAGGTCATGCCTTCGACCTAAAGAATGCAGGGGCGACGTATCGAGGCTAGTGAACAAGGTTTTCAAGCCATTGATCGGTCTGACTACGGAGGTATATGTAGATGACATGATCACCAAGTCTAAAGACGCGGAGGAGCATGTAACGCATCTAGAGGAGACCTTCGTGACTCCCAAGAAAGTACCGAATGAAGCTAAACCCCGAGAAATGTGCTTTGGAGTGGGTTCGGAAAATTCTTAGGCTTCATGGCGAGTCACAGGGGATCGAGGCCAATCCGAGAAGATCGGAGCAGTGATAGAAATGAGGTCCCTCAGTAGCCTCAAGGAGATACAGTAGTCTAGACCTGCAAACTAGCGTCCCTCAACAGTGTTCAGTATCTCGAGCCACTGGATAATGCCGAGTCTTCTTCCGAGAAACGAAGAAGGCAGGAAGACAAAATGGACGCTCGAATGCGAGGAGGCGCTCCAAAGAAATGAAAGAGTATTTGTTGAAAGTCTCACATCACCAACACCTCGAGCAGTGAGAGGTATCGCTTCTATACTTGGTCAGTATCCCAACGGGCAACGAGCTCGGCCTGTAAGTGGAGGAATCGGGGTACAAGACCTGCTTATTACACGAGCAGAGCGTTGCTGAAGCGTAAACCCTAGATCCAACCATGGAGAAGTGGGCACTAGCCCCGGTCACTGCGGCCCGAAAGTCGAGGCCTTATTTTCAGCACATTCAGCTGGTGGTATCGACTAACCAGACCTCTCGTACAAACTCTACACAAACTCGAGACCTCGGAAGGTCTAGTTAAATGGTCATGGAGTTAGTCGAGTTCGACCTAATTACCAACCCCGAGCAACCATAAAAGCACGCCTTTAGCCGACTTCGTGGTCGAGTGCACTGCAGGGGTAAAGAGACGGAGAGCGAGCCCTCATCAAGCTCCCGTGCCTCAACCAACGCATGGATAGTCACAGAGATGGATCCCGTGGAAGTCGTGAGCAGGAGCAGGGTGGTGCTCAAAAGTCCGAGGGGCTGAGATGCAATACGCTGTGAGATTAGAGTTCAAGTCACCAACAATCGAGCCGAGTACGGTCAGAATAGCGGGTCAAGCTCGCCTCAGTAGTAAAAGCAGAGGAAATAAAGCTTCGAACGGACTCACAGTTGGTAACTAATCACCTCGACGAGAGCTTTCAGGCAAAGGGGAGAAGATGGACGCCTACCTTCGTAGGTAAGGCAACTAACGGGGAATTTCCGAAATGCCGAGGTGGAACAGATCCCGAGGGGAAGAATTTTCGAGCAGATATGATAGCTCGCATGGCAGCCACCTCTGACCCCAAGTTTCCAAAGTCTATCCCTCCTGAATGAAAACCCGCTCGAGTATCGAGCAGGAGGACGAGGTGATGAGCCTATCAACGAGCAACACCTGGATGGAGCCGATCACTTCTACCTCAAGGAAGGGACAAGGTCTACCGATAAGAAACAGTGCAAGGAAATCGAGGTGCAAAGCAGCCGTGTACACTCTCATCGATGGGGTCTTATATGCACGCGGTACACTCTCCCTCGTCACGGTGTTTAGACCAAGAGGAGGTCGATTACATCCTCCGAGAGATACACGAGGAGTCCGTGGAAATCATTCCGCGCGAGGTCCTTGGCTTTCAAGGCCTCGAGGCAAGGGTATTTTTGGCCTCGCATGCACCAAGATGCTCGTGAGAAGACGAGTAGTCGCAAGAGTTGTCGAGCTTTGCTAACCACCGACTCACCTCCGGAGAACCTTACGGTGATGAATTCGCCATGGCCGTTGCTTCAATCGGGAATAGATTTGATTGGCCACCGCCGAGCGGAAAGCATCCGCCACCCATGCCATAGTCGCGATTGATTATTTCACCAAACGGGTCGAGTTGGAGCCTCGAGCAAGATCACGTAAGCGTAAAACCACCGATTTCATTTGAAGAACGTGATTTGCGTGTACGGGATTCCTCATGCATTAGTCACCGATAACGGGAGGCAGCTTGATAATGGCAAGTTCGGAGACTTCGCCGTAATCTGGGATAGAGTCAAGTTTTGCTCTCCTCACACCCACATGCCAACGGGCAAGCAGAGGCCGCGAATAAAACTATAAAACGCCTTGAAGACAAGATCAGGCGAGCAAAAGGGGCTCGGTGGACGAGCCGCTCGTGTCATGCGGGCCTACGTAACCACACACAAAACGGCCAATCGGAGAGACCCCATTCTCCTTGGCATTTGGGCACGAAGCAGTGGTTCCCACCGAAATAGGAATCGGGACACACCGGACAGAAGCACTTCAACGAGGAGCAAAACAACGAGCGGATGTGTGCAGCTCGGACTTACTGGAAGAAAAAGAGAAAGGATAGTCGCCAAGATCTCGAAATATCAACAGAGAGTGGCTCGTTATTACAACCAAAAGGTACACATTCGCCGGCTCTAGCTGGGTGATCGGGTGTCGAGGAAAGTCAACCGGAGCACGAAGCGACCCAAGACAAGGTGTACTAGACCAAACTGGAAGGTCCCTATCGAAGTCACTCAATTAGCAGGACCGAGAGCATACCGGCTGGCTCATCCAGATGGACGAGAGGTCAAGAGGCCGTGGAACGCACAACTCCTGAGGAAGTATTTTCAGTAGGTCTTCTTATATTGTAAAATGCTAATGTAATATCTCTCCCCAAGATGGGATATGTAAGAGTATAAATGTATGTAAGAATAAGAAAAGCATTTATAATGTAAGTTCAAAATGAAGACCAGACGCAGAAGAACTCCTCGGCCAGAAGTCCCAAAGCCTAAGTCATTAGGCGGGACTGCGCTAAGCTCAGGTCAATCAAGACCGGAGCAGTGAGTCATATCGTAAGACGCTCGGGTCAATTAAAAGGCTCGAGCGTAGTTTCGTAAGAGCTCCTCGCCAGAATCCCAAAGCCTAAATCATTAGGCGGATCGGTGCCAAGCTCCGGTCAATCGAAGACCGAGCAGGAGTGTTATCGAAGACGCTCGGGTCAATTAAAGGCTCGAGCGTAAGTTTCGAAGAGCTCCCGGCCGAAGTCCCAAAGCCTAAGTCATTAGGCGAGACGTGCCAAGCTCGGGTCAATCGAAGACCGGAGCGTGAGTCATATCGAAGACGCCGGGTCAATTAAAAGGCTCGAGCGAAGTTTCGAAGAGCTCTCGACTAGAAGTCCCAAAGCCTAAATCATTAGGCGTGACGATGCCAAGCTCCGGTCAATCAAGACCGAGCGGAGTGTTATCGAGACAGAGCGAGTGTTATCGAGACGCCGGTCAATTAAAAGGCTCGAGCGAAGTTTCGAAGAGCTAATCTACCGAAGTCCCAAAACCTAAATCATTAGGCGGGACGGTGCCAAGCTCGGGTCAATTAAATACCAGAGCAAGAGTGTTATCAGAAGACGCTCGGGTCAATTAAAAGGCTCGAGCAGAAGTTTCAGAAGAGCTCCTCGGCCAGAAGTCCCAAAGCCTAAATCATTAGGCGAGACGGTGCCAAGCTCCGGTCAATCAAGACTAGAGCAGGAGTGTTATCGAAGACGCCGGTCAATTAAAAGCTCGAGCGAAGTTTCGTAAGAGCTCTCTACCGAAGTCCCAAAGCCTAAATCATTAGGCGGGATGGTGCCAAGCTCGGTCAATCGAAGACCGGAGCAGGAGTGTTACCGTAAGAAGCTCGGGTCAATTAAAAGTGCTCGAGCGAAGTTTCGTAAGAGCTCCTCGCCGAAGTCCCAAAGCCTAAATCATTAGGCGTGACGTGCCAAGCTCGGGTCAATCAAGACCAGCAGGCGAGTGTTACCGTAAGAAGCTCTGGTCAATTAAAAGGCTCGAGCGTAAGTTTCATAAGAACTCCTCGGCCGAAGTCCCAAAGCCTAAGTCTTAGGCGGACGGTGCCATGCTTGGGTCAATTGCAGGCCCGAGCGGGAGTATCAGCAACCCCGGTCAATTGCAGCCAGGCGTAAGATCAGAAGAACGCCACGACCGAAGTCCCAAAGCCTAAGTCTTAGGCGGACTGTGCTCTAGCGAGGTCAATCGCGAGCCCGAGCGGGAGTTCAAGAGGAATCCCTTGTCCAAAAGTCCCTAGGCCTAAAGCTCTAAGCGGACGTTGTTCAGCAAGAGCCAAATGCAGTGCTCGAGCAAGTCAAATGAGCTCGTAAAATAGACATAAGGCTTTTTAGCCTAAGTCGGAGCAAAACTCTACCATGCATGGTTAAGCAAAGATTACACTTGGGCATAAATGAAAATAGGATGTCCAACACTTAGAAAATTTTTACTCAAGAAGCATATTCAAAGTCAATTCAACATAGAAGACAAGAATGTCCGCACACGAAGCAATCAATAGAGTTGTTCAACATGTATCTTTTTATTCCATTAAATTGATTACATATGTAAAAAAAAAAAAAAAAAAAAAGAAGTCCAAATTATTCAAGCAGGTGGCGTCTTCAAGAAGAAGCAGTGGATGGCCAAAGATCCGCAGGAGGAGCAAGCAGGAGGGACGCCGAGAGAGCTTCAAGCAGGAGGAGCATTGGAAGGAGAAGGAGCGAGCTCTCCGACAACACCTGGGGCTCTGGATCGAGTAGCTTCAGGATTGCTCATGTATTCACCTACATACTCTTCAACCTCGACATGTCTGGCCTGGGTATACCTTGCCAAAAGCATACATAAGGCAATCAGAACTGAGTCCGCCTCAGATGTTGTACTCAAGAATGAACTGGACCTTCAAAGTGTCAATTTGCTCTGAAGACGAGCAGCTTCTCCCTCCACGAGCTGCTCAGAGCAAGACTTCGAGTGTCCGGATCCTTCCGAGCATGCTTCACTGCTCTTGGTCTCGACCAACTCCCTCTCAAGCCCGGAGACCTCGAGTCGGCCACTCGCCTTCTCTCGCAAGATTTATATTATCGCCCAGCAGCCTTCGATTTTCTTCCTTCACCTCGCTCACAGCCTCGCCCAAGCTCGAACCTTGCTCAAGTTCTTCCTGGAACTTAGAGTTATCTCATTAAGCTCGGTCGCAGATGCTAAAGCTCTGGAGGAGAGTCACTGAAGATACTCGAACAGCGCTCGTGAGTGCAGGACTCTATCTCATCCAGAACCCGCCGGTTAGCTCTTCATTGAAAGCCCTTCGTAAGGCTCTGAACGGCCAGGCCGACATTGTTCCCGCACATGGCCGGCTGGAGGACGAGCCGGGTCACGGTCCTTTGTCTCCCGCGAGGAGGACCTTCCTCCGCTCTCTCGCTGCTCGAGCGTATGAAGAGGCTCGAGCAGTGGAGCGAGCATTCGACTCGCTCGAGGTCTTTTGAGTGCTCGCACCTTCGACCGCCTCCACACGCCGATGTAACATTTCACGCATCCCGCCGCTCATTTCTCCACTGGTACTAAATTGACTCCAAAAGCTCCGAGGTGTCAACAGCCTCCGCACGAGCTCACGCTTGAAAGAACAACCGCACACGTGCTCAAGTCGACCCTCAATCGAATAAGAAGCACCCTGGAGACCGTAAAAACAACCAAAGCAAAACAACGAGAATAGACGCGAGCAGGAAAACTAAAAGTAAAATCCACGAGGCGTATAAATGACCTGAGTGCAAAAGTGCCACGGATCTGAGGGACCCCTCGCCACGGTGCAGCAGGCCCCCACTCTCCCCAACGAAGAAGAATTTGCTCTTCCAGCTGCCACCGGAGGCTCTGGAGATCGGTGATGGGCTTTTACCCTTCAGTCGGAGGTAGGTAATACCAACCAAAGATCCTTCGGGCTACACTTCACCGGTAGAGGTGTCCGATTTCCCTACCGAGGGCTCATCCAGTCACAGCTGCTTCCACAAAACGAAGAGTCCGGAAGAGACCCTCCACCCATTCGGGTTCAATTGCCCGGGCCGACTTGAACCCGCATGTAACCCTAGCCAAAATAAGGTCTGAGAGGCACCTAACCCCCATTCAAGCACTCAAGTAGAAGGTCAGATATCCTCGGGGACTACCGGATTTCACTCGCCTACGAACCTTAAAACTACACTATCGGTATGTCAGTAAGTCCGCCTAAGTCTATCTAAGTCCGAGGGGTGGTTTCACACCTCGTGAGGTCAACGGGTATTCCCCACGCTCGCACCTTCGATCGGCCCTCGTCCTTCATCGCGACCGGGTCTCACCCACTGCAACTCTCTCTCTGAACTAGAATCCCTCACGGGATTATGCTAAGGGTCAGGCCTCACTAGAGGAGGAAGAGTCCTCCCGAACATCCCACTGGCCTCGAGGATTTGACATTTTCCTAAGGCGTGAACTAACGAGTGCAGGAGAAAAACAGTAGTAGTGGCGAAACGGAAGAATGGCTTAGTACCGAACACGAAAGGAAGTGTGGTTGGCCGAAATCACCTCGACAGAAGTAAGAAGAACGAAGCAATGGAGAGCAGATTAATCGTGAGTTTGAACGAAAACTAAGCAAATAGAGGGAACAGTAAGAAGTTGGGGATTTTAAAGAGATGAACGCGTCCCTTCGACTCATGGCAGTAGTGCTTCGAGGACACGACCTTTAGGTCACGTCCCTTCGAATTTCAAATGCACTGCTGGATCAACCCACGCGTCCCGCCTTAAAGGTGAAGTGACCGAGGTGGAGACAACTGGAATGCGTGGAAGAGTAAAAGGCCGCGACCGCCCATCATTATCGAAGTTTCAGCCTTATCTCGCCTCACTCGAAAGACTGAAACCGGGGACCGTGTTTGGGTAATATCGGACAGCCCCTCGAGCCCTTCCACTCGAGTAAGACACCCCGGACAGCCTTAGCCCGAGCAACTCTTCCGTCAAAGCCGGTCAAGGTCGAGGAATTCAGAGCTACCGAGCCCCGAGCACTTCCTTCGCCCGCCGAGGTCGCCCTCGTGTCAAAGCCGGTCAAGGTCGAGAGCTAAGCACTCATTTGCCCGCCGAGGTCGCCCTCGTGTCAAAGCCGGTCAAGGTCGAGAGCTCAAGACTTCCTCCGCCCGCCGAGGTCGCCCTCGTGTCAAAAGATGGTCAAGGTCGAGAGCTAAGCACTCCTTCGCCGCTCAAGGTCATCCTCGTGTCAAAGCCTGGTCAAGGTCGTGAACCGAGCACATCTTTCTTGCTCGCAGAGATCCATGAGCACTACTGGCAAGACCCGACCCGGGCAACCCGACCTGCTTTCTCGTAATCCCAAGACGCCTTTTTATGTCCGAACGGTGGCTCCACATGGTTCGGTGGTGATATCATGCTTGCTGAGCCAAGACATGCCTCAAGGTGTCATAATTCATAGCGCACTTGCCCGACATGGTGATCCTGCCACGTGAATCCAAGTTAAGGGACAATCGCCATCCCTAGGGAATATTCCGCCAATCCCTACCGCCGAGGGACTCGGATACCACTAACGTGGAGTGGACAAACTGGAAATGGAAAGAGCGGGAAAAATGGAGTATAAAAGGAAACGAAGGGGAACGTTACAGAGGTTGGCATTTCTAATTCACAGAGGGTTAGATTTTCTGATTCACAGGTTCTTCCTATTCTTACTTCTCTCACTTTGATTTTCTGAAAACACCATACTTATCCAAAAAAGAGGGCGGGGGCGAAATAATACCCCTTTCATCTTTCCGGTCTCCCTCACTAAGTGAAGATACCAAAAAGACAAACCCGAGCAATCGACTTGAGCGGCCGAGGGTTTCACGAACACGCCTGGCGACCCATGACCCGGTTTTCTGTGAGTACAGGTCCGGGAGATCTCCGTTCTGAAGAAGACAGAGGAACAGGACGAAGGAGGTAATCCTGCTCGAGATCGAGCCTATCGCGAGCAGAAGGATCGAGGCATCGCTTGAATCCACGAGCGTAAGGTTTAGACAGCTCGCTCGAACCGCTTGGAGGCATCGCTTGAAGGTTCGGCGACCGCTGAGCGCACGCGAAAAACTACATCAACACCTCATAAAGGCAATAAATTAAATAATGCCACAGGCTCCTGTACTTTACCCTCAGCGACTTCCTCTAATGTTTCGGTGTTCATGGATTAGAAGTGTCCAATTCAAATTTTTACATTAAACATCTTAAATTGAGCACAAGTTTCTAGATATAAAGTTTTTTAATAAAATTTATCATGTCAACGTGCATATTGTGTGGATTAGACTGTTAGGAAAATAGTTAAGAGTCATTGGACTCTTCTCCTTTAAAAGATAATAAATTTTAATTTAACTGTTAAATAATTATATTTACGATAAGTCTTAATAAAGATTGATTTTAAATAAAAATAAATTTAAATTAATAGATAAATTCATCTCAGATAGGTTTTATTAGAGTCCGACCTTAAATAAAAATAGATGAACAAAGAGCTAAAAGTCAAAATAAACAAAAATAAAGTTAAAGAAACAATTAAAAAAATTTACGCACAGATGAAATGAACTTGAAATCTCATTTCCGAAATCATATTAGAGAAGTAGCTTAACATAAGTGTCCAAACTAATAATTAATAGACCAACAATGATACTTAAGATAGCAAATTGTAACCCAAGTATCCATTACAAGGGTAGGGTATTTTTAGAAAAGGGTAACAACAAAAGAAAAAAAAGAAAGGAATCGAAAGGGCTAATGGTAAAGAAAGCTATTTAGCTAAAATTTGCATGACACGTCGTGAAAACTCATGCAAGATAGAAAAGATTCTACCGGCACGAATTCGAATCAGATGAGGCAGACATACAAGCGAATCACTCCGTGTATATTTAGAATTGAAGTTAAAAGTTGTAATTTTTAAATTATATTAATTATGTTAATATAATTTTTTATTTATATAATATAAAATTTATTATATTTTTAATAATTTTATTAAAATTATTATTTAAAAATTATATTTATTACATATTATTAATTTTTATTTTATAATTATAATTTTTTTTTATAATAATTATAACTTAAAAATTATAGTATCTCAAATCTAAATATTTTCTTAATAAATTATATTTATGGGCAATTTCCCAACCCAAAGGCTCTGTTGTTTTGTGTTTTGTGGCTCTTATTCAAAAAACTATAACTCTGTATTCTGTCTGTTGTCTGTTTTATTAACGACGAAGACAACTCAACAAGACCATCTTCCATTTCCTGGCGCCAATGCCCTCTATTAAAGTTTTGTCCTATTCCTATCAATTATCATCAGATCCCGAGAGAGACATTCTTAATTTACCATTCTATCCCTCCGTTTATTCATTCATTTTCATTTGTCACATATTATTATAAAAAAATAAATTAATATTATTCAAAATAACAATAATAATAATAGTGATAATAAGTATCTCTCCTTCACGCGCCTTCCAAGCGAACCTCCAGACACGCAAGTTCCCTTATTCTTTCTTCTTCTGAGATTTTTATTTGACTTCGTTTAGAAGTTAGTTAGAGGGAGACACAGAGAGATAGAGACTCGTATTTGTTTATTTTTGTTTCTGTTTCTGTTAATTTTTTGTGCGTTTGATCTCTCTCTCTCTCTCTATCTCTCAACTTGTGGCCTCCAATCACAGCCGTTGATTCGCCCACGGTGGACACTTCTTTGTTATGAAGTTTGGCGGTGAATTGTTTTCTCCCGTTTCGTCTTCTCTTCTTCTTCTTCTTCTCTCCTCCAATGGAACTCGCTTGATCAAATTCAAGGTACCGTGTCTCCTTATCTCTGTGTCTACATTACTCGTGCGTATTAAGTTAATATACGTGCACGTATACGCGTAATTTATGAAGAATGCATGTATTTGTTTTAATTTGCATTTAATTTAACAAAATATCGCTCATAAAACTTGTTTTTTCGTTTGCTTTTGTGTTTTCTCTGCGGCAGTGATTTCTATTTCTGATGGGGAAGGACATTGATGCCAAATGTGTTTTCCCTTTAACAAGTCTGCAAATTGGGTATGGTTTTATTGATTTATTTATTTATTGAATTCGATCATTGAGCAATGATTTTATTGAGATAAATTTAGTGGAAATGCTGTATTGATTTTACTGTTAATTGTTTACTAAAATTTGAACTGTTTCATTAGCAAGAGATTAGCTCGCAGAGCCCCGTGCAGTAATATTCTATGTGGGATTTCGAAACTGGGAATTGTAGTCAATTTACTTATTAGCTAGTTCTAGTGGAAAGTGAACTAAAGTTGATTATTTGGTTTCCTGTTGTTTCAAATGATTTTTTTTTTTTTTGAGTTAACTGAAATTTTCCGTGAAGCTTAAAGTCCTTTGCCATTCTTCTAAGGTTATATATATTTTGAAAGTTGGGATTTTATGATCATGTCAAAGCTTGCGTGTGGCTATATGGCTTGGTTTGGCTGTTGATAATGGAAGATTATTAATCATTGTTGTCTATTT
The DNA here is from genome assembly GCA_025617385.1 of Murraya koenigii. Taxonomy (NCBI): domain Eukaryota; kingdom Viridiplantae; phylum Streptophyta; class Magnoliopsida; order Sapindales; family Rutaceae; genus Murraya; species Murraya koenigii. The sequence continues at coordinate 22,223,216 of CM046815.1, forward strand.
TCGCCTTGCCTGAAAATTTTATGCAATTTATCCCTGCAGAGACTTGCAGTCGTATCTTTCAGATCTTAGTCTCTTCTTGGCCCTTGAAAGTAACAAATTCTACATTTTGGTGGACAATCGGCCATGGCTGAGGGACATAGGCGCAAGGCCAATGCAGTTGTGGCAATTGATGGTTACCAAGGTTGCTAAATAGCCCTCTACGTCTATCATAATTGTTTTGATTTTCTTACATGACAATGATAACAATGTTAAATTGCAATTTTTTTCTTTAAATTTTCAGTCCAGATTGTCTCCTTTTGCAAATACCAAAGCACGGAGGGAGAGAAAAGAGGGGAAGGACAGTTGCTCCAAGCCCACTGCTATGAAATCCAAAAAGTTAGAGAGATGGTTCTCATTGATTAATGCCGCTACACTGTCTCGAAAGAGGGTTTTATTACCTGTAAAGACGTTGCGCAGCCATTTGCTTTTAAGCAGTGAGTTGCATAGGACCTTGTATGGTTTTATTGTATTTGAAGTTGCGTGGACCAATGTACGAGGCATAAACTACTTGAATGAACTTCAGGTAGTATCCCTTGTTTGTGCTCCAGATCTTGGTCTCTGTGAATCATAGATGTCTTTGTTTACTGGTTTCCATGTCATTTGCAGACTGATACATCCCTGGCTATAGAGGCTAAGTTTATGCAAAGGTGGGAATTTGATAGCATAGCTCAAGCTGCAAGCTATATATCCTCATGGTTCTCGGGGACACTCTCTGAGCAGTTTCAATTGAAGGAGTATTTAGATTCTGCCGCAGGTATATTTTTGGCCTTGACTAATATTTTTATGATTTTATATGCGTATAGGTTATTGAAGGATAGAAAAGATGAGTACATCAAACTAGTTAACTAATTGGTATTGTGTCTTTGGATACCAGATATGTTGCCTGTCAATATGTTACACACCACGGTTTGATTGTCCATAGATATTTTAAGGATCACAGAACACCTGAACAAGATTTATATAGGGCGGAAAGAAGCTTATACTGACAATATGTCATTTTAACTTTACAGGAGAGATCTTCTATGATGCTGAAGAAAAATTTTCCCCTGTTGAGGATGATGGATGTCTTTGCCATGATAATCAGTGCGGTAAAGATACTTCTCTTAACTTCACCGATAGCCAGTTTGGTGCTTGCACAGGGACAACAGAAGATAGAACAAGTGAGCCCCATACACCTCCTCCAACCGGGCCTTATAAGAGAAGAAAAGTAACAAGGTGCATTAGTTCTGGAGTTGAAGTTGATGTGTATACTGAGGCAACACCAAGTGAAATTCAAGATTCATCTTACAGCTCTGACTCTCATGCCAGTGAATGTGAAACTGCAGTTGAAGCTAGCCAGTATTGTGATGTTTTGATTTTGTTTAGATTCAATGACCGTGACCTTCCATTTAAGTTAAGGCAAGTTATAATGTTTGATCTGCATTTACTTACTCTGTTAGAAGCTGGGCTACCATCCTGGGTTATCTTCCTCCAGTCATATCCAGGATTTTGTCATCTCTACCGGCCATGGATGTGCCCACTAGCTCGAGCTTTATATGTAATGATCTCAGTGGTCACTGTTCTAATAGGATTTTATGATTTATACAAAAATGTTCCTGTTCTTAAAGCAACTGCATCTCGTTTATGTGGGCCTCTTTTTGATTGGATAGAAACTTGGGAGATGGTATCAAGAATCAAGTACTTGGGAACCATGCTATTTCTTCATAACTTTCAAAAGGCAGTTAAATGGTTTTTAGCAATTACACGTACCTTCCGGTCATTCTTTTCAGTTGTCACACAACCACTGGCAGCGACTCTAATGGAGTCCTTGAGCTTCCTTCTTCCAATGTGGAACATGTTCATCCAAATAGCGAGGAGTTTCTGTTCGGTTATTGGGGTTATAATCGACTCTTCATTCAGTCTAGTGGGTGACCTAATAGAAATTATATTTTTGCCTATATCTTTAATCATCTCAGTTCTCTGGAAAATTGGTAAGGATGTTGTTCATTTTTGAGCTTTTACTTAATTCAAGCAGCACAGTCTTTGAAACCTTGTATTAATTGTATATTATTCTTATTGCGTTGTATTTCAGGAACTTCAGTTCTATGCCCAATATTTTGGACCCTTTGGGAAATACTGTATGCTCCAGTTCGCATATTGCTTGCACTAGGAAGTTTTGTGGCTTTCATTTTTGCCTACTTATCTGAGTTAATGGGAGGTATTTGGGTGACTCTGAGTAGCATATTCCAACTTTCTTCAGCTTCTGAGGCTGCAGTAACAACATATGAAGTTTCCATGTGGCGTTCACTTTGGAATGACCTATTCTCCCAGGTTTGAAAACCATGTATAATTACATAGGATAGTTTGTATGATGCAGTTATGTAAATGGTTCTCATTGTTCATACAAATTTTCAGGTTTTTCGTGCTGTCAGAAGCATATTAAATGGTTTTGTTGCCTTCTTCACAGCCTGCAACAGACACCGCCTTAGGTATTTTAGTTTTACTTTGCTTGCTGTTTGGATCTCAAATGGTCATTTGTGTGTCTTGCTTTGCTGTAAAGATGTTTTAATTGTGCACAAACATTCTCGAAGATCTTTTTGGCTTCATCATCATCTGGCAGATTATGTTATTTATGAATTTGGTTATGATGGTAGGATGGAATTAATTAATAAAGTTTGCCTCCTCTTAACTGAATTAAGATTTCTGTCTGATCAAATCCCCTCTTGTCTGCTTCGTTTAGAAGTTTAGCTTCATACGAAGACCATGAGTATTATGCATGATTTTTTTCTGGTTCATTGGCTAAATTATTCTAAGATATTTGAGACAGGAAGATGCATTAGCAAATATATAGTCTGGTTATTGTATTAACTTCATTTAATTAATTTTTATGCTAGTTCTATTCCTACTTATCAATTCGATATCACAAGTTTTATGCTCATTCAGCTTACGAATTATTTTCTGATGTGATGGACAGCATATATAATCACATACAGGACTTTATCCAAAGATTGCTTGGTCGGACACAGAGATTGCAATACTCAAATTCAAGACATAATAGGGTGACACAAAGAGGTCCAAATTTGATAAGTCATCAAATATGTGAATGCATATGTATTTCTGTCATAGTATACTTTGTCAGTGTTGTAAAAGTTTCCTTGATCTGATTGCATTGCTTATGGTTGTTGCAGTCGGAAATACGGAGAATCCATATTAAGTGAAGTAAGTCCTTGCCATATTTTGAGGTTTCACAGAAGTGTAAATATATCTTTGGATCTGGGGGGTATGCATTCCAGTACATAATACCCATTGACAAGGAGAACAAGCAGCTAATTTCTAACCAGAAATGGGGGGATTTTGACATGATGCTGAAATGGTTCCAATGTCCTTAATCCTATCAACTTTGAGAATCTACTTTCATATCCCCAGTTCTGTTAATTTGTCCTTCCACTTTGGCGGAATATATTTTTTGATTATATTTGATGTAAAATAGCATGTTCAGACGTAGAATTTTGATAAATGATTCTGATTTATGGATAAGTTCAGAAGGAAAGTTCAAATACAAAATAACAACTAACACAGAGAGAGATTCTTGGTCAATCACTAATCAGTAATCACTATTGACTACATAACTCTCTGTCAATGTCCAAGTTTTTCGGTAACCAGCTTGGGGCTTTATTTCTACGATTTATCGCCAGTTGTAGTTGACCCTCAACGACATTCTTTCCTCTCTCAGGAACTACAACAGACCATTTTGGAGGAGAAGAAAAAAGGGGTTTATGCTAGCTGTAATTCAAATTATGGCTAAATAATACAGGAAAATGTCAGAAAAGATTACTGTACTTCCTGTTACCAGAAAATTATGTGTCGGAGGCGAGCAACTTAGGTCAGGGCCTCACTCAGGCTGCTGCCACATTATGGAATCGCCCATCTCAAACATTAGGCAAGGAAGTCACAATCATCAGTAATCATCACAGATATCTTTAAATTCTATAACTCTATATAAACAGCGACGATCAAGGCTCTTGAAGGAAGAGCTACATGCTTAGGTAAACACAAAAGTGTAGATCACAAATACACAAATCTTAAGCTTCTGCATAACTTACATCCATTCATAAAATAGTATTACATTAATACTTCTAATAAGCTCTCAAATAAGCCTTACATAATTAGAACATCATTCCTCCGGTTTGGTGCAGCATGGCATCAATCTCATCACCATCCTCCATTTCCAGCTGATTCAGAAAGAGAATAGAGAAATGTAAGAATGCATCCACCACAAATAATAGTTAATGTGCCAAAACAAAAAGTGATCGGACGACTGTCCATGCTAAAAAAGCAGATACATGAGCATATCTGTATCAATAGACATTGGCATAAGAGTGTATTCTTCAGGGAGAGAGGAAGAGGGCAGTGAGATACCTCATCAGGGGTTTGCTCTCCTCGAAGACGGCGGCCGTCGAACAAGAAGGCAATTGAGTTCAACTCCACAGACTGTCTATCACAGTATGCATTCATAAGCTTCTTCAGCTGAGTGCTTCGTTTGATCCTGAAGAAAACCTCATTCCCATCCTACAATTACATACATAATGAGTGATAAATTTTATCAGTTCAATTGTAATGACCATTTGCTAAGAGACATGTATGGATTACTGCATAACATGAATCCAATAAAGAGAAAGTGTACTAGCAATTTATTAAATAGTGAAAAAGCATAGTCAATAGTAAAGTTCCAGATCCATATGGTCATTAAAGACTGAAAAGTATGATGTTAAAACTTTTGAATCAGGTTGCAAAGTGTGATCAATTCCATCTCAGAAACCCCACCATCACCTTGTCCTTGATCTATTTTACCAAATTCATATTCTATGTTATATATATATATATGTTGAAACATAATTCCACTCAGGTTTTTCCAAGGTTTTTACAAAGGAACACATGAAAATCAATAATAGACAAAATTCAATCAACAAGACTAGACTAGCGGGTGGTGAAAACAAATAAAAAGATGAAATTTAAATTCAAAAATACTAGCCTTGTGCACCAAAGAAAAAAAAAAAAGAAGAAAATCTATCTTCAATTGGCTGAAAAGAGACGACTAGAAGTAAGAAATCAATAAGCGTGCAACATCAAAGAAATAATTTGATGATATAAACTCATTGAAGGAAAAGTTGGTTTACATTTTTACATTGAAAAAACAATAAAAATACACATGATACAACCAATATGGGCATCATGATCATACACATCCATAGATATACTTCAACGCAAAAGAAAGCCCAAAAAAGAATTGTACCTTTACCAGTTTTACCACAGAAACCAAAACAAACCCTAATTAACCTGATAAACCAAACCCAGTTGCATAAACCGTTATTTCAACAACCCTATTCACAATAAAAACCTAAAACAACATAAATTAAACAAAAAAAAACCTAAAAGATCAAACCCTAAAATAAACTTGTTTTAATCGTAGAGAAAAATAAAAACCTGGCCCTTGACTTTGAGATTGATGTGAGCCGATTGATCGTTGGGCTTCTTATCTTCCTCTTGCGGAGTGTTCGTGACGCCTGACATTCTCTCTTCTTCTGTCTGTCTGTCTGTCTGTCTGTCTGTCTCTTTATCTCAATTTCTTGCTCGTTCGATCTCCTCGTTTGTGTCCTGAGGATGAGATTAGGGCTTTCTTTTTTAAAAGCCTTTGAAGCGTAGACTAGAGCGACAGTTGTAATTAGTTCTCTTTTTGTAAAGAAAAAAAAAAATCGGGTTTTATATTCTACAGAGACCACTTTTGTGGAGCTCGGTCATCGTGTTCTTTTATATGTGGCGGTTGATGAGTGGTTGAAACAGTTTCCTCGATAACTCCTTCGCTCGATGGGCTGATGATAATCCTAAAACTTCACTTTTTCATTAATTTTTATAAAATTTAAAATAAAATAATGCTGTGGCATGACAGGGCTTGTAGATATTTTAGCTTTACTGATGATATTGGGCTTTTCTCCATACCTAATCAGGTTTAGCTTTCACCACCCCAGTATAATTCTTGTAACACCCTTTTTGATTTTTTTTTTGGTCTAAAATGCCCTCAGTTTGGTTTATTAGATCTAATTATATATTAAAATGGTCCGGCTACCGTGCAGCTGTCCCTATTTTGTCTTTTATTTTATGACCCCCTATTTTATTTTGTATTTATAATTTATTTATAAATTTATGATAATTTTATTTTGTCATTCTTTTTTCCTTATTTATTTTTCATTCCTTTTTCCTCTCCTCCATGTTAAGATATTCTGTCCCATTTTTCTCCATTTAAATAATTAATCAATTATTAGTTAGCAACTCCTTTCAAATAAAAATATCATTAATTAATCAATTATCTCAATTACTTTTCACATTACAACTAAGATAAAATATGCCTTGAATTGAATATTTGAATGGTAATTGTGAGGCAGTGGAATAAATTAAAATAACAAATCAAATTTATTGGTTATAAGTGATTGATGTTATATTGGTTTAGATTTATAGGTACAATTTAAGTTTTATATATTTTTTAATAACTAATAACTTTTAAATTAAATTATATTGAAGTTATTTTTTTATTTAAAGTTCATATGCATATATTTTAAAGTGACAACTAAAGTATAATGAAAAAGTATAAAATATATAGATTTAATAATTATTTATTTAATATTTTATTTTAGTAATTGTAAGATGCTAGTTTTATTTTTAAGTTAATTTATTAATTAAATTTTAATGTTAAGTCATCATTTATCTCACTTCTTAGATTAAAAAAATAGAGAGTTAAATATTAATGTTTAGTTTTATGTCAAATTTTAGGTTGATACAGCTCACTCATTTTTTAATTGCTTAAATTATTTACAAATTTGAAACAATCTAAATTTATGTATCAAGATTTTGAAATATTTGATTTTTTTAGAATTTATCTAAATTTATGTATCAAGATTTTGAAATATTTGATTTTTTTAGAATTTCAGTATACAACAAGGAGCGTAGTGGTAATACCGTACTATAGCATCCTACCATTGACACTACTAATAGTTAGATCTAACGGTGAGGGCACAAGAAGACAAAATGAGAGGGTACCGTGCACCGTACCGAATCCTTAAAATCAACCATCACTTTAATTTATAATTTATTTGTTTTAAGTTTTTATAAAAAAAAATACATAAAAATTTTAAAATCTTAAAAATTATTTCTTTCTCATTATATAGTTTTTGTCTCTATAATCCTAAATTCTTATAAGTTTCTATATATATATATATATATATATATATATATATATATATATATATTTTCTAACTAAAGTTTTAAATATAAATATAAATTATGAAATGAGATATGTATGAAAAAAATTTGAAAAAACATTTCATTTTCCAACTTCTCGGTAAATTAATCGAGATAGATGACAGCGTATTTTGTCTCTTTTATGGCTAAAAATTAAAAGAGCGTTTCATTTAAGTGTTTAATTCAAAATTTTGTTTTAAATAATAAATAAATAAATTTATATTTAGTTATTTAGATAATTACAATTAAAAATACATTTTATGAGAAATTTTGAGCGGTGTCAAAAGTCTACTCAAATACTGAATGATCCAACAACCTTTCTCTGCCATCTATACAATTATGAGGCCCCAAGTGGGCTAGAACTAAATGGCCCGTCTCAGTTCTGCATGGCCCATTTTCACCTTTGTTTTCCAAAATCCTTTAAAACGCTGTTGCAAATTCAATACACCAATCCGACTTCGTCTCCGTGTTGTTCACTATAGCTACGTTAGGCACATAGGATTAAATTAAGTTAAATTATATTTATTTTTTTATTTGATATAATATCAGATTATATTATATTAAATTATATTTAAATAATATTAAATAACATTTACATTAATATTTAAGTACAAATATTAATTATCCATGAAATTTTATAAAAATAATTAAAATAAATTTAAAAATTAATTAATAAAAAAGTAAATATATTGTAAATAAGTTATTGGTAGTTATAATATAATAAATAAATAATTAAAATATTTAATTAATTTTTATCAAATATTTTAAAAAATATTATATAAAATCAATTAATTAATGGCATTATTAATTTTCATGATTATTTTTAATATTATATTGTGACTATTAAATTTAATTCAATCAATAATGCAATAGATTATTAAATGGTTAATTTTATTGATAAATTATTAAATATATAAGTAATGAAAAATTAATCTCAAGAGTTAGTAGAAGTAAACCTACAAATTTAATTAAATCATAGATAGTAAATAAAAAATAAAATTTAAGTAAATTATAAATAAAATTTAATTAATTAATTAATATTAGGTATAACTAAAGAAGTTTGATATATATGAAATTCACTTAAATAAACAAAATTTTTTATTAATCTTATTGCAACTAAATCCATGTATAAATTAGGATTAGCAATCTCATAATTTTAAGATTCAATTCAAATTTAATCCTGCTTAGTCTAATCTAACAAAACTTGCTAAACATGAGGATAAATATTTAATCCCACAATTAATCTAATCTCATATTTAATCCAACCATCCAAACATAGCCTATAATTATTATACTATCAACCTATTAATTAGATGAAAAAGTCATTTCCTTTCGGAAGGGATTCCAGTCCACTATCGTCATATTTATTAATGCCCATATATATATATATATTTTATAAACCAAATATTTGAAAGCACATTTGGGATGATATTGTAGCAAAATTGAACTAGTCCAGTGCCAACAAATTTAAGATTGATCCCCGTCCTATTGTCCTAAGTAATTGTTGGAAATCAACTTTGATGTAACCCTTTCATATAGCAAACAAAGCAAAAGTTCAGCAAATAATACAAAACTAGTTCCCAAAGTGATAACATACTGATTTTGACCTCCCTTAACCACGTCACACTTCTCCAATCTCCACCTCCACATTTCTTGCATGTTGCAGAGGCAGCCCTATCCTTTTTCCACGACTCCTTCCAAATTTATTAATCTAACCTGAAACATTGGACGTTATTACTCGTGTCACTTTAAGTTATAATTTAGATCATTTATATTCTTAATAACATGATAATAGACTCTATTACTATATTATCAATTTTTACATAATTTTTTAAAAATTATAAATTATTTAAATTATAACTTAACAAAACACAATTTGCTTTACACAGTAAAATTAATATTAACGTGTAACATTACAAATCGCATCAATTATTGGACCGCTTTCTCTTGCCATTCCCGTTAAACGCTGCCATTTCCTGTCTCCTCAACCCAACGTTCCAAATCCATCAGTCTGAAAAGTAATAAAACATCTTCACCCAATCGCTTGGGCCATTTACTTTTTGTACACTGCTCCACACTACTACCACCATTAATGAACCTTCGCTAGAATGAATCAACGATTTTGGATTCCAGCTCATAAATGACACGTGTAAGGACCAAAGGACAAGTCCGCTTCGAATTTCATGATAATTTGTTATTATATTTAATATATTAGATGAATAGTATTGGCAAGCAGTAATACTAATTACTAAAATAAAACGGTCGAGTTTGTGGGGCCACGTGCCGGTGGACCAGGTGGGTCGTACCCATTGAGCCAAACCCAACTGGCAATCGTGGTTCGTGGCTCCGTGCACAGACTCTCTCCCCATTTGTTCCTGTCATTTTCTGCACGTGGGTCCCTTCCCACCATCCCGAACTTCACAAAATAACAGTATAATAGCAATACGATCCCTACCCTTTTCTTTAATATCAATTATAGTGTAAATTTACTTTCATATTAACCCTGAAAAAAATTTCTTAAAATCCATATCAACGTGACAGCCAATCTCTTCCAAAAAAAAAAAAAAAATCAAATACTGTAATTAATTATTTTAATAATTTAATAATAAGTATTGTAATCACTTATATAACGAATTCTTTCTCATTTAATATAACAAATTTCTTAAAATTTATTATGTGTACCAAATTCTAATAGAACAATAAATTTTTCTTAATTTTTTTATTTTTAATAATTAATTAAATATGTAATAATTATATTATTTTTTTAATAATAATACACACTTAACTAATTATTTACAAATAAAAAAATTAAGAGAAGAGAATCCTAGTTCATATAATGTATCGTAAATTATTATTTGGCTAAAAGTTAGGGGCACCATGTTATTATCCCGAACAACAACGTCTCTATCGTCTCTGCCCTTTTTATACCTCCAAACCCTAATCTCTCCCCCACTCACTCAGTGCTTCTCTACTCCACACATTCTCTCTTCGTTTCTACACAAAACCAAAACACTCAGAGACACACTCTCTCTCTCTTTCATGCTCTGCATCACCAAGAACCAGAGCATGGATCGTCTATTTGCTTTCTGCTTTTTCTTACTTCTCTCCAGTTTCATTTTTGCAGGTAAAAACACTAACTTGCTTTCTTACTCTGTTCATATTCCGGGAAAAGAACAAAAGGAAAATGCTGGAGAACAAGCGCATTGTTTGGCATTTTCGCGGGGAGAAAATATAAACAGCTTACTACCCCTTTCTTCACTCTTATTTCTCTTATGTTTTTGTTCTACATTTTTGCAGACGCGGGATCAATAGGAGTGAACTACGGCCGCATAGCCAACAACTTACCATCAGCATCCAAAGTCGTGCAGCTCCTCAAATCTCAAGGCATTGAACGCGTCAAAGTATTCGATACCGACTCAGCAGTCCTCAAAGCCTTATCCGGATCCGGAATCAAAGTCACCGTCGACTTACCCAACGAGCATCTATTTTCCGCAGCCAAACGCCCCTCCTTTGCCTTCTCATGGGTCCAAAAAAACGTCGCCGCTTACCACCCAGATACCCAAATCGAAGCCATTGGCGTCGGCAATGAAGTGTTCGTCGACCCGCATAACACCACCAAGTTTCTCTTACCCGCCATGAAAAACGTCCACGAAGCTCTTGTTAAGTACAATCTCCACTCTTCCATTAAAGTCTCGTCGCCCATTGCCTTGAGCGCTTTGCAAAATTCTTACCCGTCTTCAGCAGGATCTTTCCGACCCGAATTGGTCGAATCCGTTTTTAAACCCATGTTGGATTTCCTCCGCCAAACCGGGTCTTTCCTAATGGTCAATGCATACCCATTTTTCGCCTACGAGTCAAACTCTGACGTTATCTCTTTAGACTACGCTTTATTTAGGGAGAACCCGGGCGTTGTGGATGCGGGTAACGGGTTGCGTTATTTCAGCCTCTTTGATGCACAAATCGACGCCGTTTTCGCTGCTTTGTCTGCTTTGAAGTACGATGACATCAGAATGGTTGTAACGGAGACGGGATGGCCGTCGAAGGGGGATGAGAATGAGATTGGTGCGAGTGTTGAAAACGCTGCTGCGTACAACGGAAATCTCGTCCGTAGAATCTTGACTGGTGGTGGGACCCCTCTCAGACCGAAGGCTGATCTGACCGTTTACCTCTTCGCGCTTTTCAACGAGGACGAGAAAACGGGTCCCACGTCGGAGAGAAATTACGGGCTATTCTACCCTAACGAGGAGAAAGTGTACAACGTTCCGTTTACAGTGGAGGGTCTGAAGAATTACCACGACAACAGGTCGCCGGTCACCGGCCATCAAACGGTGAGGCCGCCAGTCAACGGCGGAGGGGGAGTGTCGAAGAGTACTTCGGGGAACACGTGGTGCGTGGCCAATGCCGAAGTGGGGAAAGAGAAGCTGCAGAAGGGCTTGGACTACGCTTGCGGTGAGGGAGGAGCTGACTGCCGTCCAATCCAACCGGGTGCCACATGTTACAATCCTAACACGGTTGAGGCCCATGCCTCGTTCGCGTTCAACAGCTATTACCAGAAGCAATCGCGCGCCGGTGGCAGTTGTTATTTTGGCGGGGCGGCTTACGTTGTTACGCAGCCACCTAGTACGTGTTCCGACTTCGATTAATATTAATTTTTTTAAAATTTATTTTAATTGCCTTGTATCTGCGCATTATAGTTAGTGAAATTCACTTACTAACTTGCGCCACAAGGAGTTACAGGAATCTGGTAGAAAAGTCAAAAAGTTACTGAATGATTAGGATCTTAAGTAAATTCTTTTGATGACGTGGCATTACTTAAGTTCTTGATTAGCTAGATTGCCACAGGGCTATATGCTTTGAATCTGATGGTGGGTAAAATCTATATGCTTTTCTCAGGGAGACTAGTCAAAGATAGTTGCTGTGAAAAAATAATAATTCACTTTTGCTAAACTCTAAGCTTTAATTGTTGTCTTTGTTCTGCAGGATATGGGAAGTGTGAATTTCCCACTGGGTACTGATGACTCGAGAGAAATGCAGATGGGTTTAATTGGTTAATGAAGAGGATTAGAGAACTAATTAATTTGATTACTGTAGCTGTTTTAGGGGTTTCGATGCTACTTATATTCTACATATAATTTTGGGGGTATTATTTCTCTGATGTTATTTTATTGTTTAGTGGCTGGTTGAAATCCTCGTTTGTAATTAATTAAATTCTATATGTATGTTTCTAGTTTACTTTGATCAATTAATGAATGCTTGTAATCTTTCTCTCTTAAACTTTAATGGAGAGAGTAGTACGTGTTTGCCAATGTAAGTAACATATTAATTCGTGTCCTATCAAAATGAAAAAATAATATTAATCCTTGCAATTTCTGATCATGTTATATAGACATTGATGTTTCAAACTTTAACCATGTTGCCAAAATCTATAAATTATGTGATGGAGACTAATAGTTCGTGAGAATGACCAGTTTGGCAAGGAAACAGCGAATTAAATAATACATATGAAGGCGATGGGGGAACGTTAATGACCTTTTTGCTTATTAACTCCAGCTCTAATAAAGCTATAAATTGCAGTTGACTTTTTCACCAAAAAGAGGCAAATTGGTGCCTGAAAAGGGAATCGACTGCTCTTGTTAGTGCGAGCATGACCCAAGTTTGCCGTGGGATTCCACTTTTATGTGGATTAAAAAAGTAGTGCTCAAATGGGATCGTACGCGAGTGCTTGGTGCAGAGCATGTTCAAGTGGGAGCAATGCCCAAAAGGATATGGCTATAAGATATGAAGTCTCTCGTACATATGGACATGTAACTTTGCCGGGCTACAAATTTAATTGATGCTGCAGGTGTTGTATTGAGCATTATAAGTTGTAGAATCTTATAGCTTTATCACAAGACCTTAACCTTATCTGTAACAAAGCTGGTGGCGCAGTGAAAAAGCGAATTGTAGGTCCTAGTTTGTTAGTTGGCTTATCGAGACATAAAAAGTGGCCTTGGATCCTGATTGAGTGGTGCTTTTTTTTTTTTTGCATGAGCCGTAAATTTAGAATATACAAGTCATCAAATTTAAGGCTTGGTTATGCTTAATAATCTGTAGTTAGAAATGTTAGCACAACATCATGATTGCTACTACGTAGTAGTGAAAATTGGGAAATAAGATAATTCAAAATACCCATACGACAATTGTCTTGGAGACTATAAGCAGTTGTAGATATTTTCTATTTTTATTGCGAGAGTTGCTCCCATGTGGTCATGTGCGCACCAACTGCTGCACTTGTTATTTATTTTATTATTATCAGGTGTGCCCACCAGACAGAGTGTAGCAATTTAGCATTCGTGCCGCCGCATACTTGATCAACTCCCATCTATATATTTTATTATTTCAAATTTGGATGGCCCATTGAATTACGTAGAAGTTTATATTTTGGGTGAAGTAATTTCACCGACATGATACCAAAGATAAAATTTGGTGTGCCAACTCTCACATCTTCATTTTATTTTAATAATCTCTCTTAATATTACTCTGTCTCCTGCTACTTCTCAACACTACATCTACAAATATTAAATTTAAAGTTTCATACAAATGACATCATAAAGATATTTTTGTTATTTATTTGGAAAGTGAAAATTTTAAAAAAAGGGGGCCAAGAATTGGGTCATAATTGAGGGTACGCAAATGGTACATCACCTGATGTGTCGGGTTCACAAAATTTCGATTGAAGAATCAAAGTTCAGCAGCAACAGCAGAGATTCACCTCACCTTGCGTCCATCATTTACCCATTAATTTCTGAGTGCATTCACATGCTCCATTATTGACTCCAGACTACTTTCCAAATTTTATGAATGGCACTCTTGTCCACTTGTGGTGTCTGTACACGTTTTAAATCTTGCTCATTAGCTTTTTAGAGTTTTTGAAGTGAAGAATTATCGAGGGCCACGACAACTACGCACATGGTGTATGCATGATTCATGAGGAATTAAATATATAAAGAAAAGATTTCTCAATGATGCTATATATATATTTACAACATTAATACTGAAATTGGAGTAGATTCTTTTTTTTTTTTTATTTAAACCACCAGTGTGGTGGGGGTTAGGTCGGACCCCTACCTGTCACATATATAAAAAACAAGTGAAATACACTGGAGGGGGACAAAGACCAAAACCTCCGAAATAAATGAACGTATACAGAACAGCATAAGAAAATAAATAAAGCAGTCTCGAGGAAGTGAATGAAGCGAAGATCATCTCATAATGTAAGGAGTCTCCTGCGCGTCAAGCCGAAGAATACCCGCCAAACCAAGGGGAAGGGCACTATGGTGATGGAATCAGCTCGAGTCCGGTGTGAGCAAGCCCAGTTGGCCATGAAGTCGGCCGCTGTAGTGGCCTCACGGAAACATGGCGAATGATGATCGAATGCGTGGCGCAAAGGGCTCTAATCCTAGCTAGAATGTAAGTGAACTCCCATCCGCTCGAATCGTCGAGAGGTGATCCGAGCAATCGCTAGTAGCGGAATCCGATTCTAGCTCAAGAGAAGAATAACCAAGGTTAGCGGACATTTTAAGGCCCTCGTAAACAGCCGTCAGCTCTACAAATAAGATCGGGTGGTGTCCAAGAAACATCCCAAAAGCTGCAAGGACCAGTCCCTCGATAATCCTCAAGATCCCTCCACTGCAGACATCCTGTGGTTGCTGCAGAGCATCCGTCCACACTCGGCTTGACCACGCCCTCGGAGGTCTCGACCAAGAAATCGGACGAGTCGGCCTATGAGGGAGCGAATGATCCAGTAAACCATCTGCAAGCCGCGCTCGCATGACCCTCCGAGTTGGGACGCCTTAAACCGAAAGCGACCCTACCAACTTCAAGTCGAAATCACCGAAAGATAACACTCCTCGCACGAAAAGCAAGCATCAAACGAGCAAGATTTGGGCCTTCCAAACTTGCCATAGAATGAAGCAAGGAAGGAGGACCCGAATATGCCGCTGAGAGGGAGCACAGCGTCTCCAATGAAGAAGTAAAGCATAAGGGGAGATAAAGCGAGGATACTCTAAGCCGAGTAAGCGATGAAAGTAAAGCCAAACCTGTCTAACATGAGGGCAATCAAGAAAGAGGTGTCTAACCGTCTCCCTGGCTCCATTGCAAAGACATCTCGAAACCATGTAGAAGCCCCGGGTGCATAGAGCATCATCAGTGGCCAGGTAACCGCGCAATAAGCGCCAGAGGAAGAAAGACACCCTGGAAGGGATCAATCTCTGCCAAATAAAAGAACAAACCTCATCTGTAGATCTAGAGTCCCGAACAAGATCCCAAGCAGTCCTCAGAGAAAAATCTCCATCATTAGAAAGGTCCCATCGCATCTGATCAGGACCATCGCCGGGAGCGGGAACCGGAACCAACAAGATTTGCTCAACAATGGAGGATGGAAGTAAAGCCTCAAACTTACCTCTGTCCCATACTGTGCCCCTCCAAAACGACGAGACAGGAACCAAAAAAGCCCGATCGGGGTTGTACGTGAACAGCGGAGAGGAGTTGAGCCAACAATCATACCAAAAACTACAGTCCCCGGATCTAACCCGCCAGCGTACGTGGGGTTCAGCAGTATCCCGGATCTTGCAAAGGCGACGCCAAAGGGGGGAAGCAGGATACCAAAACTGAATCATCCCCGGATGCTCCGATCGACAATATTTAGACCTCATAAAGGAAGCTCAGAGGAGCGCCGGTAGCGAAAACGCCACCGTAGCTTAAGTCAAGAGCCTCGCAAGATCGGAAGAGATCTAATACCCAAACCGCCTCGGCTATCTGGATAACGGATAGAGGGCCACCGACACCAATGAATACGCCAACGAGTATCGTTGTCGCCCAGAGAAAACGGGTAAATAAACGCTCACGACGATGAACAATCGGTGTCGAGCGGCCTAAGGACATGAAGTAAATGGAGTGGCATGGAGGAAAGCACGTGTCTGATAAGAACAAGTTTGCCGCCAAAGGAAAGCAGACGATTAGCCCACCCAGAGATCCTATTTCTGACCTTGGCGATCATATCATCAAAGTAACGAATCCTGAGCGCCCCTACATAGACCAGGCACCCAAGGTATGTGAAAGGCAGGTCACGCTGCTGAAAACCAGTAAGAGATCGGATAGACGCCTGACAGGAAGAGGGGGCAAACTTCCCCACATGAAGTCGCTCTTGGTCCGATTAATACCGACCGGAGATAGTCTGATAATTGTGAAGGAAGCTCATCAAACGACGCATACTCGATCTACTCCCATTAGCAAAAATAACAATATCATCCGCAAAGCTCAGATGTGAAACCGTCATCGAAGCAGAGGTGGTGTAATCGCATAGAGGAAACGGAAAATAAAGTGTCCAGTGCCATGAGAGAAATTCGCAGCAATAATAAATAAGTATGGGATAGGGATCACCGCCAGAAGCCACCTAAGGATCGAAAGAAACCATGGTCGGTCCCATTAACCGTAACGTAATACCACGGACCGTAAATGACCCTATAGATAAGAGAAATCCACCGCTCAGAAAACCGAAGGCTCAAGCATCCGAAGGACAAAGGACCAAGACATCCTATCGTAAGCTTTAGCCATATCAAGCTTCAGCACGACGTTACTCCCACGGGTCTTTCTATTCAAATCGTGAACCAGCTCTTGGACAAGAAGAACATTATCATGGATGACCCTACCGGGAACAAAACCACTATGAGAAGGCGAGATAATCCTAGGAAGGATCGGCGAGAGGCGAGCAACGAGGAGCTTCGTAAGGATCTTGCTACTGACATTACACAAACTAATAGGTCTGAAATTGGACCAAGTAGACGGGGAAGCCTTCTTAGGCAGGAAAACTAAGAGAGTGGACTTAAACCCCCGAGGCATGGGCGATCCTGTGAAGAAATCCGTCACAGCCGCCATCAAATCACTGCAAATAAAATCCCAACATGCCTGGTAAAATTTACTACAGAAACCATCAGGCCCTGGAGCGCTAAGCGGGTCGATAGAGAAAACAGTTCTGCGAACCTCATCCATGTCAGGAATCCTACAAAGGTCATCCTCATCCTCGTGGGAAACTAATCTCGAATACCAGAAAAATCATAAGGTCGAGACTGATCTGGAATCACCGCGTGAGTAAGCTCCGAAGAACCGAACAGTCGAACTCGCAATCTCAAGGCTCGGAAAGCCAAGAAGAGTCTTCACCGGATCCTATGAACAAAACATCACTGGCGCTTCTTCACGGCCATCGCATGAAAGAAGCGGTGTTGGAGTCCCCTCCCGACCCATCCGACACCGTAGACTGCTCAAGAAAAGTCTCCTCGTTCGATAAGGCACGTAACAGCCGAGCCCTAGCCTCAGAACAAGCAGATCTATCCTCAGCAGAACCAGAAATATCGAGTTGGTGTTCACGATGAGCCACCTCCTCCTCAGCTTCTCTAACCCTATCTCTGATGTTGCCGAAAACATCTTTGTTCCGAGCTTCGAGCACGACTCAGACGCACCACCTCACTGAAAAGCCGCATCCCACTACCCGAGACAGGGCCAAACCAAGATTGACGAACAGAGTCCATGAAATCAGAGTGATTAAGCCACGAGTGTACGAACCTGAAACGAACCGGACCCTTGATGGAAATCCAATCAAGAGCAATGAGGAGAGGCGAATGATCGGAAGCAGTGCGGTTAAGGTGGGTGACTTTTAAAGTAGAGAAGAGCCTAGACCACTGAGAATTGCAAACCACCCTGTCCAGGCGTCTGCGAGTACGACCATTAGTCCAGGTATACGGACTCCCAAGAAAACCAGCATCCTCCAAACCACAATCCAATAAAGCAAAATTAAAGGCATCGATAGCGGTTTGAGTCTGAATATGGCCGCCAGAGATCTCAGATAAGGATTGGACAACATTAAAGTCACCCCCAACCATCCATGGATTGTCAAGATTATCGGCAAAAGCGCGAAGGGCATCCCATAACTCCTCCCGAACAAGGATAGAACAACTAGCATAAACGAAGGAAATAAAAACAGGAGTAGAGAAAAGAGAGTGACTAACCCGGCAATGAAGGACCTGGCCCTCATCCTCGACAATATCTAAAGTAAACGGTGTAGCCCAGAAAACCCAAATCTTCCCAGAGCGGGAAGATACAGCATGGTCCATCCCCAAACGAATACGAGTAGCCTCCAATCTGTCAGAATCAAGAAAAGGCTCCAGAATACAAATAAGAGTAACACGGTGTAAGCGGATAAGCTTCCTCAAACGACGAACAGCGGGGGCCTTACTAATCCCCCGAATGTTCCATATAATGGAACTAATCATCAAGTAGGGAGGGGGCGGGAAACGTCCCGCCGTTTGCGCTGACCGCGTTTCTTGCGAGTAACGGTGGTGAAATCATGCAGAGAAGCAGACACTCTCTCTCTGGCTAGACTATCAATCACGGTATCCGGAGGAAGATGGTGTCTAGCACTATCGGAATCAGTGAGAAAATGGTTGTCATCTCCACGGGAGTCCTCACTATTGGGATCAATGTCCGATCGGTGGAGTCTGTCCCTTAATATACCCTGAGCATCACCCGTAGTGCCAATATCCTCATCTGGCAAGGATGGGATGTCCCTGGCGTGGGTGTTGAATCCCACATGAACAGTGCAGACGTCGGAAGCCATAGCCTCGGGGAGACGAGAACCTGCAGAGGCTCCCTGGTGGCCCTCGCTATCCTCAATAGGGCTCCGCAAAACGGAAGAATCATGAAGAACTTCTTCAGATCTGTTATCCATATCAACCTGAATAACGGGGTTCGGGGAGAGAGTACCTGGACACACGCCTCTGTCGGGCACCGGAACCTGTACCTCCACATCCACAAGGAGCCGAGGAATCGTACGGATAGGGCTTATAGGTATAAAATCGGAAACCACAGTGTACTGAGCAGTAGGTGGCGAAGTAGTGTGCCCATCAGCAGGAGAAGTGGTGTGGTCGCCCTCATTAGGCATAGAGCGCAAGGGTGTACCTATGGCTGCAGCAATAGAGTAAAGAGCAGATTTACAATGAATAAAATGCACAGATAAATATAGTAAGGATACCCAGACAGGAACAATCGGAGATTCCATCGAACAGCGGAAATCTTTACTCCACTTGAAGATACGCATGGCGCGACCATTAACATACCATGATCGACGCAACCGGATGCGAGAGTAGTCATCCTCCGTAGATAATTTAATCGAATGTGTCGGTTGTCGAGGAGGAATCGAGAGTTTCCTCAAGACCAAGGAAATAAAGAATTTTCTAATAATATCCATAGAATGGTGGCTAAAGGAAAATTCTACCGACGAGGATAATCCGAAGGGTTGAGCCATGGCAACGAATCTCCCGTGTCGAAAAATGATGGTCGGCTCCCGTTGGAGTGATGTCGATTTGAATGGGATATCCGAGTCCATAGACCTCGAGACAACGATCGGAGAAGGATTTTGGTACGGAGTGAAGCATCGCGGTCGAGGAGAGGCATAAGTGGTTTTGGGTTTTTGGGCTTGATTATCGGGGTGGGGGTTTAAAATAATAGAGTTAAGGTGTTGGTTTTTATGGGTTGGATTTTGAGGATGAGCATGGGCTTGTGTATTTGGGTTTGGGTGAAAATTGTTGAATTGAGTGTTTTGTTGTTGGGTTAAGATTTTGGCCTTGAATAGGAGAAGTGAGTGTATAGTGAGAGGGTTCATGGGCTGGAATTTGGAGATGGGCTTGATAATTTGGGATAAAAGAGTCAGAATGAGTGTTTTGGGTTTTAAGGCTTATATGGGCTGGAATTTGGGATTGGGCTTGATTTAAATAAGAGGGTTTAGATGTTTGAGGGAGTTGGGCTGGAATTTGGCATTGGCCTTGGCCATTTTGAGAAGGAGGTGGGTAAAATTGTTGGGCTTGGGCCTGTTTAGTTGGGTTAGGGTTAAGATTAGGGTTAGGGTTTTTTGGAGTGAGGTGGGATACGTTTGTTATGTTGCTACAGGAGGGTGGCGGCTGGCTTCTAGATCCCGCGGCTGTGGAAGGCTTCTTTGAGCTCGGCGGAGGTTGCTGCCGAGGGTGGTGGCTCACGGCC
Source organism: Murraya koenigii (assembly GCA_025617385.1). Taxonomy (NCBI): domain Eukaryota; kingdom Viridiplantae; phylum Streptophyta; class Magnoliopsida; order Sapindales; family Rutaceae; genus Murraya; species Murraya koenigii. The sequence goes on from CM046815.1 coordinate 22,243,595, forward strand.
GGTTGGCCGGACTTTTGGTTGCTGGCATAAAAGGAGGAGCCGGCGGTGGTGACGGCGGTGGTGACCCTCCGGCCTCCGGTGAGGCCATGGCCGGGAGGTCAAGCTTCGGTCAAACAAAAGAGAGTTGAGAGGATTTTGCTAGAGAGAGAAAGTTATTAACTGAACCTTTGATTACTCATGTAAAACCATACCGTTAATTCGTTAACTTTTCTACTATTAGAGTTATTAATTGGAGTAGATTCTTAAAGGTAAGAGTTTTGATTCAGATCATTCATTTAATATAATAAATAATTACATAACTAATTAATCTGAATCATTCATTTAATATAACTGCTAAATATTAATTTTAAATTTTAAATTAATATTAATTTAGAAAAAAATTATTTATATTCTTAAAATTTACTTAAATAATTATACAGATTCTCTTAGTTATATATACAGTCACACAAACCTCTTTAATTTCATAAATAACTATTATACCTTTTGATTAAAACAACCTAAATAAATGTAAGTATAATAATAGGATAAAAATAATAAATAAATATTATATGATACAAATCAAATATTCTAATAAGTATAATTAATAAAATAACTTGTAAAATAAAAGTTTTGTTAATATTAAGTTATTATTAGTCTATCTTGACGGATTTATTAAAATCTATTAATCCAAAAATTGGTTTTAAAATTGGTATTAATGTAGACATAATTGAATAAGATATTATAAAAAATAATATAATTTTTATAAATTATTGTGAATGTTAGGTATAATTATTTAATTTTATTAGTATGTCAAATATATTTTAATATTATTAAAAAAATATGACAAATTAATAATATTAAAATAAAATATTTTATAAATTTGATATTATTTTATGTAGTATATATTTTTTTTTAATTTTAAGGGATTCTATATGATCATTTGAGCAAAATTTAGAGGTGTGAGTAGTCTTTTCCCTATTAATTTTGTAGCATATTTAAAGTGTTATATCTATATTATATATCACACTCAAGGTGTTAATTTTATTGAAGTGTTATGTTATTAAAAATTAAACTTTGCATTTATAATATACTGCAACTTTAATATAAAATGTAATAAAAAAATATAAAGACAATGTAATAAAAAAATATACAGACATTTTTTAGTAGTCAATTGTAACATTACTCAATAATATTATAGAAAGACAATTGGTAAAATGTAATAAAAATTGTAAGGGAAAAATTTATTAAAGGTGATTTTTCTTGGAGTTATTAAAACATATGAAGTGATACACACACATATTGAATACTTTTATGTACCTTTATTTATTAATAAGAGGGAAATTAAAGTCATAATTGCCTTGATGTAGTATAAATTGATATATGAAATATAAATATTAATAAAGATTAATTTGTAAACTAATGAAGTAACATATTTCATGGGCATTTGATACATTAATTTAAGGTCAAACTAGATATATCACACAATATTTCATATAGCAATCTAATTTTCAACATTTATATATAATTTTATAAGCTAGTAAGCCAATAATATATACCACATGAGAAATTGAAGGTAATTATTTATATTTTACTATTGAAAAAATATATATCTTTCGAAACTCTTCCATGACTGTAAATTAGAATAAAATAATTTTATGACGGAGGCTATATTCGTTTGCATACTTTCAAAATAGATTTTGAAATTAGTTTGATTACGTGACAATCGAATTATCCTAGAACATTAATGATATGATTTAAGTACTATTATTTTAGCAATTTTGAGTTTTACATTGAGTCTTCAAATTAACTAAAAGTTGAAACTCTATTATGTTTGGTTTGAAATTACTACTTCATAAAATTATGAAAAGTCAATAATGAATAGTGTATGACACATAGTAAAATAAACTTTAAAGTGTAATTAAACATTCCTATGAATTTAGTGTGATTAAAGAAAAATATTATTCAAGTGAAATTGTGAGAATATTTGAAATTATAGGGGTGGTCGCTGAAATTTTGTTGACTTCAGCCAACTACACGTACGATCCAAACGGTTTATTGTAAGAATTCTCAACATGTTAAATCCAAACAGTTTATTGTTAGAATTCTCAACATGTTAACTACTTTGATTGTTGGCAGAATAAATTCCTATCAACAACAAAATACAATTCAAACTCATATTGTAAACAACAAACAATATCTCATCAAAGATCAAATTTGAGTGGACTTTTTAGTCAGTTAACTTGATTAAATTTTAGTTGAGTTTTTGTTAATTAATCAAGTTTTTTGGTTTTGACAAAATTTATGTTCAAGGTAAATCTGGGAGCTACTACTACAAGAAAGCCATGAATATTGATCAATCTAGTTAAAACTATATATATTCTTTATAATTTGATATTTATAATTTTATGTTTATTTTTTTGTTGAGTAGATAGATGGTTATGAGGAGATTTCGGCTATGTAACTATGTAATGACCAATGTTTTAAAATCAAGCACCTGTCTGACTGTTTGTCCAAACTGGAAAAAAAAAAAAACATGTAGAAACATTAGAAAATTGAGCATATAACGTATGGCAGTCTGCTCCAATTATAAAGAAAGGCTGAAAGAAAGAATTAACACATATTTTAAGTTGGTTGCTTCAATGCTTATGACCAGTCTATATGGTTTAAGTCATATTTTAATGTAGAAAAATTACAATTAAATATTGTAAAATTATTTGGACTTCTAATAAATAGAGCTTTCTAAGGGTATATAGCTTGTAATTTGTTCCTGAGGAATGGATCTAATTTAATTAAAAAAACTTCTGGCCTTGTGTTATTTGAAGACAATTGTGACATTTGTGCACTAAATCTTGAATATCTTTAAGAAGAAAAGTCTGAATTTGATTATGTATAGTTCCATAACTAGAACATATTTCCATCCAACCATATATAGCATGCAATCTCATATATTCTAGATCAATATAGTTAAATCATGAAAGTTGGCTGAAAATCATGGATGGCTGCTTCAGTGATTTTGAGTAGTTATCATTCTTTAAGTCATATCTTCATCTAGAAAACTCCAAATTAAAAATTATAAAATTAATTGAACTCCTGAAAAATACATCTTTCTTGGAATATATACATTTAATTTTATTTATTATTAATTGATATCAGTTAGTTCAAAAAATTTAAGCCTTGAATAATTTCAAGACAGCTGTGACCTTTGTGCAATAAATCATGAATATCTTGAAGAAGAAAAGTCTGAATTTAATTATGTAAGTTCTTTTATAACTAGACACATTTATCTATTAAACCATATATAGTATACAATCTTATATACTGTAAATCAATACAGTTAACTAATGAAATTTGGCTGATAATCATGGACTTAGTTACTTTGCTGATTCTGAGCAGTTAGTATTCTTTAAGCCATATATTTATGTAGAAAAATTTAAATTGAAAACTATAAAATTATTTGAACTATTGACTAATGCAACTTTCTAGGGATATATAGCTTGTAATTTTAGTCTTGATTAATTGATATCAATTAAGTGAAAAACTTCTAGCTTTGTGTAGTTTGAGGACAATTGTGACCTTTGTTTCTTAAGAATCCTGAATATATTTAAGAAAAGATGTTGAAATTTTATTCTATAAAATTTCTCTATAACTAGACACATTTATGTACCAATCATATATAATATGTAATATTATATGTTATAGATCAGTACAATTTAATTATGCATGTTTACTAAAAACAAAAAGTTCAATATTGTTTTGCAGTTATCAATCAAAATTCAAAAGAAGTAGAGTTTGACATTCCTTCAATGACTAAGGCAAACATTCTGCCAAACGTGGATGATTTCTTATGTTCTATTTATTTTAATGGCAAGCAATGTAACAACTCACTGGTGAAGATATAATTGGAAGTGAGCTCGAGACACTTACAGATGTTGAGAATTTTTATTATAAATACTCGAAAGTAATGGGCTTCAACATTCGTAAGAATGATATAAGGTATGATAATGATGGTAAAACCAACGTGAGACATTGGGTTTGTAATAAGGAAGGTGAGAGTACTAAAAAGTATGTTGAAAGAAAATATAAAATTAAAAAATTTAGGGCTATTACGAGCGTCAAGTGTCTGGCTGCTTTCAGAGTGAAGATGAATAAGAAGCTTAGTGCTTTAGTTGTTAATCAGTTTATTCATGAGCACTCACATGAGTTGGCAATAGATTATGAAGTTAAATTGCTTCGATCCCATCAATCAGTTAAAGATTATGACATGGCTCAAGCTACTTCGATAAAAATTGTTGGTATTAAGACTAGTCAAATTGTGGATTTTTTGGCCAATCAAGTTAGGTGTTATAACAACATGGGCTTCACACTAAATGGTTGTTATAACATATTAGATATTAAACATCGATCTCTGATACTTGAAATAGATTCAGAATCTTCACTGGCATACTTAAAAGGAAAAGCTTATATAGATCCAAATTTCTTCTATAAATATATTGTAGATAAAGAGAATAGAATTGCAAACTTGGTTTAGCTAATTCTATTGCTTGTTTAGATTATCACTACTTCGAAGAGGTGTTAGCTTTTAATAGTACGTACAAAACAAATGAGTATGGTAAGCTATTAATCATATTATTAGGCGTTAACAATCATTATGCAATATGTTTTTTTGGATGTGTATTACTTGTGGATGAAACAATTGAGACATACATAGGGGTGTTGGAAATATTTTAGTCCGCTATAAATTATTTCTATGGTGATTAATGAAGATCGAGCAATGAGGAAGACAATTAAAAAAGTGATTCTTGAATCTCGACATCGTTTGTGCGTTTGGCATGTACAGAGGAATGCATAATCTAATGCGCGAAATGATCCAATGTGTCTATTTATACTGTTAAGCCGACATTTGTTGATGAACTAAGTGGCTGCTTCTGTTTGACTAATTTTTGAATTAACGCATAGATTACATTTGTCACCCATATACACAATTCATGGCCAAATGTCTTGTTTGTTGGTAGGTTTGGTACGTTATTTTTGCTAGGCAAGATAATGCATTGGTTTTATACACCTTTATTTTATTTTTATAAATTTAGTAAGTAAAAAAATGCTCCTTATGTGTACTTAGGAGTTAAGACCATGGTCTCTACAAAGTATTAGTTTATTAAAAAAGTCTTTTCTTACCCTTATATTTTTTTCTATTGTATTTTTAATTTATCTTCTTTTTGTGTATATTGTGTATGTTAATTTGTTTAAGCTAAGTATGTTTAAGAGCCATCTCTTTATATTGATTAATATTTTATAGATGTTATTTTTTTTTCAATTTTTAATATAGATCCACATGATGTTGATGGTAAGGATAAGGCCGATTTGTTTAGTGAGGCTGAAACTGCTTTTATTTGTATAGTACATGAGCATGTTAAAAAATAGTGATTTACAAATATCAACTTTCAACTTTCATTAAGAAAGTTTGGACTACTATAAGTGAAGAGTTATTTGAACAATCTAGAAAAAGATTCAATAGAGGGCAACTTAAAGTCCAAGTTTAATAGGTTGCATAAAAAATATCGAGAATTTTTAGACTTAATAACGCATACTAGGTTTGGCTAGGATCCTATTTCAAATATGGTCAGAGTATCGGAGGTTGTTTGGACTGAATATATTAAAGTAAAATCTACATTTGTAGTATATTATATAGTTTTATATGAATATAAAATATTTTTTTTGGTCTTATACACTTATTTTTTTCCACGGAGAGTGCCTAAAGTGAAGCCAAATTGTAAAAAAAGATTAGAGCACTTCCAAACTCTAGGGGAGATATTCAACACCACTATAGCTTCTGGTCATTTACTTTTTTCCTCTAACCAAGTTCTATTATCCTCGGATGAGGATCCTAAATTGGAAGAGAAATTCTTAGTGATGAAGTTCATGTTGATATTGATAATGATGTTGATTCAACAACCCTTTTTGAAGAGTAGGATAAGGTCTTGTCGGTTAATTATAATTTTAATTGAGCATGGTAAAAAAAATAAGAGTGAGTTTAACAACAACTTTAAAATAGATGAATGCTAGATTAAAGATGTTTAAATGTAAAAATACGGAGTCAACTTCTCGATGTGTTGAAAAATGATTTATTGAAGAGTATATCAAAGCTGTAGAGAAATTTAGAAATGTTGATGGAGATACATACAACAAATTGATGGATAAGCTAGTGCTCAATGTTGAATGAAGGAAAGCTTTTCTGAGCATGTCTGAACAGATAAAAAGATATTGGTTAAATAGTTTGTAGTATGTACTTTAAGATGTAATATGATTAACTTGGATGTTATTAGTTGTCAACTATGTGCCTGTTTATTTTATGGTTTGAACTTTATTGTACTTTTACTTATTGAACTTTATTTTATTTTTATAAGTTGAAATTAATGTGCTAAACTTTATTTTATTTTTATGAGTTGAACTTGATAATGATTTTATTTATTTATTTAATATAGTAATATTTGATGGTGTATGAATTTGTATTTGTATGTTCATTTTATTTTATTTTTATCAATTATGATATACTTGAGATATAATTCATAAAATTTTTTTAATCAAAGCAGCAAAATGAATAATAACAATAATGAATATGATAATATTGAAAGTTTAATAGATTTTGAAGAAGAGGTTTTATAGGTAGCTATTGCTATGAAAAAAATATGAGAACAACATGCTATTAAAAGGCAATGCTACACATGAAAATCGTTCGATATTAAATTTGTTCAAGAGTTGTTAAATGGTCATCCTGACAAGATGTATAACATGTTTTATATGGATAAAGAAGTTTTTATTTGATTATGTTATACATTTGAACATTTCCATTTGTTAGAGCATGATAGACATGTTTGTATCAAGGAGGTTGTGGCAATGTGCTTATATATATGTTTCCATGTTACTGTTTTGTGGGTTGTATCTGAGCTTTTTAATGTTCAGTTGATACTGTGTTTATACACTTTATTAAAAGCACTTTGTCACTTAGCAAAACACATTATAAAAGCAAAACTTTAAGGGAAGATACCACCAGAGATTAGAAACAATCCATTTTTTTTTTCTATATTTTGAGGTAAGAAATTTAATACATGTTACTTCAATGTTTATGTGACATTAAGATTTGGCTAATAAATTAATAGTTGATATATATTTTTCTAAAAGAGTATTAGTGCAATTGATCGAATCTGTATTGCTACGTGGTAACCGACACATAAATAGACATCGTATTAAGCTAGAAAGGCTCAAGTGACTAAAAACATTATGTGCACTTGTTCTTTTGACGTGATGTTCATATTTGTTATATGAGTTAGGAAGGTACAACCAATGACCAAGGGTCTTTATGAATGTCTTAAATAAACCAAAATCTAAGTTTCCATGTCCATTAGAAGGTAAGAATTTTGCGAGATATTTTTTTATATTTGTAAAAGTTAGTATCTATAGCCCTTTTTTAAAACTAAATTTTGTTTTATTATTTCCATGTTTTATGATATTACTACGTTGTGGACTATAGATATATAAATATGAAAGGATTTTTTACACTAACAAAGGTGAGAAATATCATTTACGTAATTATGGAGGACCATGTCGAGCACTTAAAGGTCCCTAAGAATTGTTTAATTTAGATATTCATCATTACGTAATATAATTAAGCGATACTTTTGTGTTTTAAAAGCTCGATTTTTAATTTTTAGGGATATGCATAATTATAGTTCACGTAAGTAACGTTTAATTTCAATTGCATGTTGTGTTTTACATAATTTTAATCGACGAGAAAATACAAGTGATAGGTTGTTTAAGGACTTTAATGTGCAAGATATGATTACCAATGAAGAATGAGATACTAGTAGACCACTTACTAATATTGAATTATCTCTAGCAAGTATCGCAGAGATGAATGTTATAAGAGATAGAATTACAGCTTTTATGTGGCATGATTACACATGTAATGCATGGAATGCTATAAGAGATAGAATCATAATTTCTATGTGGCATAATTACAAACGTAATGCATAATGTCTACCATGTAATTTTTTATAACTTTTTTGTTTAAATCATATCTGTTGAAATTTATATCTTAATTATAGTGCAAAAACAATGACAATGTAAAACTTCCTTTTATTAATACTAATACTAAAACTTTATCTTCATGTAAGTTCTTATAATTATTTTTTAAAAAATTATTTATGGTATGTTTGTGTATGTATTAGTTAAACAATTATCTTCTAACTATAAGTATGATTTAAAGGTGCGTTTGGTACATTATATTATATTATGCGATATTGTATTATTTTAATGCAGATGTATTGTGTTACATTGATTATATTAACACTGTATAATAATAATATTATACAGTGTTTAATGTTACACTATACTGTATTAATTTTATATTATATTAAATTAATATTATTTAAATTTATTATTAATTATAATAACTTTATTTTTAAATAATTATTAATATACAAATATAATAATATAATAAAATATAGTATTATCAAATAAAATAATATTATAATATAATTTATTTTTATATTTGATTTATTATTATAAAAATTAAAATATAATTATTAATATAGATATAATATTATTAAATAAAATAATTATTTAAATAAATATATTTGACTCAACTGAGGCAAAAGCTTTTGCTTCAACCTACAGTACACAAACCTGAGGTTCCCTCAAGTTTGCGTAATGCGTCGTTTAGGCGTATTGTGGTGGATTATAATGCACCACAATGAATCTTTAAATTTTACTAAACATACCCTTGTTATTGAGTTAATATGAACAATATTTTAATACTTTATAATACAATGTTCTAAACACACCCTAAATGTTTAATAAAAGTTATTTTTGAAAATTGTACTATCAAACACATTCTCTGTTTCTATTATTTTCAATTGTGTATACTTAACACATATTATTAAAAAAAAATAAGATTAAAAAATAATAATAATCGAATCGAAATGAGATAATTCGAATCTATTTACTATTTAATAGAATTTTAATAAAGATAATATAATTTTCTAATAATTAATAGAAATATATATTATTAATAGAAAAATATCTATATATTAGAAATAAATAGTAATATAATAATTAATAGAAATAAAATATTGAAAACTATTCAATAATGAATTGCAATTAATATTGAAAATCGGTATTGCAATATGTACTTGGCTTTCATTTAAATTGGTTTAATCGAAGTCCAAAGATTTATGAACTAGTCCATGCTTGACCAGCCAAGTAGACAAACGACACTGCATCTTTTTTATCTCTCCCACATTTTGATTTCGATAAATATTTCACATTTACGATGAATTTTTGAAATTTATGAAGATTTCCCATATACATGTGTTTATTACAGTACGTAAACCAATTATTCATATCTTAGACTCCAAGTATTCGTATCTTAAAGTCATTCGTATTCTAAAACCCCTTTTAAAAAAATAACAAGAGTTGGTATTTGATTCCATATACCTAATTATGTCCCCCTCGCCGAATCACCCCGTTTTTTAGAAATCTCTTTTTTTTTTAAGAATTTTTTTTTTCTATTCCTTTTCGTTATCATTATCCACCAGTTTACAATCAAAATAGACTAATTCATTGAGCCGAATCATTGCATAGAACTAAATATCAGTACTTGATTGATGTACGGCCATGCAATTTATTATATTAAAATTCTCTTTTGGTCAATTGTTGAATTGAAGAATAGACTAAAATCAACTAAAAGGGGAATCATTTTATAATAAAGCATCTTTCTTTTCTTCTTCTTTTTTTTTTTAATCATCCGCCTGTGATACTATAAGAATTTTGATTCAAATTATCACTCTTAGTATCCTCTGTTTTCCCAAAACTTGATTGAATTATCAAAAATTTGTAGCGTGAAATGCAATGAAGTGCAATTAGATCTATTTCGGAGGAAGTATCCAGATTAATATTAGCAATAAATTAATTTTATGGTCGTCTTGGCTGGACCAATAAAATGTGTTAAACACATTCTTTGTTTCTATTATTTTCAATTGTGTATACTTAACACATATTATTGTTTTCAGTTTTAAAATGCATAATACAAAAATGATATCAAATACATACTTAAATTCGAAATAAAGCAATTGCAAAACACCATTTTCTTTTTTTTTTTCAAACAATACAAATTCAGAAACAATACTAAACAGGCCCTAAAATTACAAGAATTTGTTCAATAAGTTGATCGAGCCTTTTCACACATAAGATACAAAGAATTGGACCAGGCATTTAAAACAAAGCATTCTAGTTTTTTTTTTTAATGAATGCCCATCTTGAAAGCTTGGAGAAGTATGCTAAGACCATTTACACTCGAAATTTAATTTTTATGGTTCGTGATCGGATTCACAAGGAAGTTCAATTCATGGTGTCGACCCATGTGACTGTTCTGGAAAGGCAAGTGTACTAATTGACTAGATTCGGACAAGCAGATAAGGGGTGGACTGTTGTTTACCACTCAAATGATCAAAATTTTGAGTGTAAATGCATGGAGTTTCAATCATATGTATTCCATGTTGTCATTTATTTTGTATGATAAAGTCTTTATATATTTTTGAGATACCTGATTCATTGTTTAAGAGAAGATGGAGCAAACATGTAAAAGTAGTTTAATGTCTATTGAAGTCATTAGATGATCAATTGAGGGATATTCTTAAAATGATTAGGTATGAATCACTAAGTATCAAGATCAATGAGATTAGTTACTATGCCTCGATGACAGATGTTGGATACTTGAAATTAAAGGATTTTATCACACAACTCAAGTCTAAGATGATATAGTTGAGTGGAAATTTTGAAGAGAAAAAAGTTAGATGGTCCAGGAAGAAGAGAAATGTTGTTATTATAAAAGATCCATTAATTGTGAAGATGAAAGTTGTTCATAGTGCAAGGTTTAATAAAGGTGTCAACTTGAAAAAAAGTTGGTGCTGCAAACTACCTGGGCACAATAGAGGCAAATGTCCATTACTTAATGAGGTATATTAATTTTAGCACAATTCTTACAAATGTTGAGTTTTTTAGTTATTATCAGAGTTTATTTTTATTGATGCATTTTTTTTATATAATATACATTGGAAACGGAAGTGATAAGAAGCAGGAGAATATTACAGATCATGAAATCAGTTCAAATGCTTCTTTTGACATTAATTTGGTAAACTAATTATTTATACCAATGGCAATGTAATTGTTTTTATCAATAAGGCTGCTAAGCTTAAGCAGCATTGTTTTAATGCTAATGAAGTTTGTGTACTTATTTGTGCTAGTTCAAGAGAATAAACCTTCATATAAGGATGTTGTTGAGGAAAATTGTAAGAAGAAGATGAAAATTTTTGCTGATTATTAGATAAGTAGTATCTGATGAAGTCAGAATAGCTAAAGTTTTTATTTTTTTTAATCCTCTTCTTGTAACTATGATCTTGAATTTTTTTATTTTTCCATTCTAGAGATTAGAAACCTTAGTCTAAATTTCTCATACCTTTTCTAGAATCCAAAAGGAGATTTCCTGGTTTCTTCATTCTGTTGATATTTCACTGCTCATTGTAAAGATTTATGTCAAAAATTGTTAGACATAATATGTAATAGATGTATTAAATTGGAGATTTGTCTTATCTAAAGTAATAAAAGAAGAGGCCATTCGAGATTCCATCAAAGAGCTCTTGTCAAGTGTCAGGATCTTTGTGCGTGATTGTGATTTGCCTATAGCCGGCCAATTAAAAAATCGAGTTTCTTTCCGCAGAGCAATGAAAAAACTATTGAATTAATGGGACTCGCTCCGCCCTCCCTCTCCATCTATACAAGGGACGGAAGGGCAAATGCCCATGGTATTAAGTATTTTGATTTAAATTCTTTTTTTTCTAAGAGGTGGAATAGAATAATCAAATTAAAGCATAATGATTATACATCTGTAATGTATTATAAATAGAAATATACATTTATTATTTGTACAAATATTATGTTTACTTACATCAAATTAGCTTGATGTAAAGGTGGGTTTTGGAATGAGAAATTGTGAATAATTTCTCCAATTGTGCTTCTCGTCATGTGCTCCCTCTCTAATTGACATTGAGGTCGGTCTAATGAAATCATCTTTCAAGACTCGGTTTAAGAAGAAAATTCAATAATTTTTTCCCACAAAATTTTCATAAATTATATTGGAGTGAAGTCAGAGGCTAACTTCTAAAATTTACCTTTGAAATCTCCTCTTATGATGAAAAGTGGCATTTGAGATTTTAATTCATGAATTTTGGTCATTTACTTATAGAATGAACTTTAAAAAAAAAAAAAAAAAAAACAAGCATGTTATTATTATTCTCTCCTAGTATGTTAACAAGCTCCCGTTGTATAATACCAAGTCCTGAACTCTTAATTTTAGGCAACTACTAAAGTAAAATTTAAGATGCTGATTTTGTTGAAGTATTCAAGTCATTCCAAAAGTGGCCCAACATGTATATACTTGCTTTTATTGCTCAACATGAGCTTAAAATAGAATACCAAAAGCAGATACTTTCTACCATATATTAGAAGAGACTAGAAACTTAAATACTAACAAAATAATAATAATAAGTAATCCAAATAAAAAACTTTGCATCGAATATAAAGTTCAATTGTAGGGGACAAAATGTTTGAAAGTAAAAAAAATACAAATTACTTTCAACACTAAATTTATTTGACCTCTATTAGGTTGGATTTTCTTGTTCGTTTCTTCAAATGATCTCCAATATTAATTATAGTTCTAACTTTATTAATTGAAAGATTTTTTTTGGGAGAAGCAAATTTAGTTCTAACTTTACTAGTTGCAATAACTTTTGTCTTGCAACCATTACCATAGAATGGAAGTGCTTTTTGTATAATATTATCTCTAACATCATTTTCATCCCCATTTACAAGGTGCAGTGCAAGACGAAATCTTTCTTCATCCGATTCATTCTACACATAATAGAATTAATAACACAATTTAATATTGATTAAAGTATTGCACAAACTAACAAAAATAAATCCTATGATTAATTTTGATTACCTTATAAGTTAGGAATAACATCTCACAAGGAAGTCTCCATGAACTTCACCATATACAAGCCACAATCACTTTCATTTGCTTGAATTATACATTATCATAACCAATAAAATATTTTTTTTCTCCCATGATCACAACCAATTAATTCAACTGGAAAACTATACCAAACTTGGTATCCAAGCCACCTTCTAATTCGATCTGTAAGCGAACTGTACTCTCTGAAAATTCCTCAAACTGCAACTTATATTTTATGGATAGTTCCACCTTGCTTCCTAAAAGCACATCATTCATCTTCATCTATACTGAAGTCTTATTTTTTTCATATAACAAATATTTATCTTTTTCCTAGTGGTTGGAGCATTTTATCACTATAGAAAGATATGTTAATTGACAATTTTACTACTTGCCTTTCTCCATATCTTAACCCAATTCGTATGCAAGGTCATTGGCTAGTCGTTAAGAGTGTTATGATAGCATATTAACACATAGTTGCTTGCAATCGATGGTAAGTTTGCATGAATAAGAGTTGTTTACGGATGGTTTATATAAAGAACTTAATACGTAAAAAAATTAGAAGAAATGAAGTTTTGATAAGTTTGAAAATGACCAAATTATAATAGTCATTACTATTTTTTATACAATAACAATTATATTAATGTACTTGTATATATTCATGCAACGCCGTAGACAATGTATATGTGACTACCGAGTTCAAGAACCAAGTGGAGGAGACTGAACATGCCCATGTGTCAATACACTATAAAATAAGGGTTATTGACCTAATCAACCAACTGCTGATGCAGACACGTTTCTGTAAAATAACCCTAGGTTATTTTTTGGACATCCATAGGTTAATTTTTCAGTCACAGTTGATTCATAATGTATTAATGCATAAGGTGGAGGTTCAAGGTGACGTTGAGAGCTTTAGTATTGCTTTGGAGGTTGGTTTGTTAGATTCTAACGCCAGGAGTTTGCTCTTATATTTAGTCTGGTGTATGGTCCCACATTTAAGCATGAGTAGAGCTTTTATCTCATCCAGCAAGCTCCATTCGGGCTAGGTTTCTGAACAATAGATTTTTTATTTCTGTACCATAGCTTAAGAATGTTTTGCTTAAGTCAAATTCAGTGAAGCTAACGTTGACGAATTAGTAAAATTTGCACTTGTACTACTCGTGGGGCGACTCCTTATTAGAAAGTCGATTCATGTGTTATTAAAGAGACACTGTTGAAGCTTGCGAACAACCTTGATAAGTTTGATAAGTTCGATGAGTACACTTAAGTACTATTGTATGGATTGAAACTTACAACTTTGTTATTCTTGCGTTGTCTACGAGGGCACAAACTTTGATCCACAGAAATATTTCAAATAGAATCGACATAGAAGAGAAGTATAACCTCGATGGATTTGTATTTGGTCTTATAGTAAGATCAAGTGATGATATTATATTATTATAAGCATTACTTTGTGAAATCTACTATGTTACACCACTGTACCTTTGTGGGTGTAGATGTTTAAGAGCATCTCACTAGCTGGGAACCTCTATACAATTCATCAAAAAAACCATTAAGACATTCTACGTATACTGAGATGGAGAACCCATGGTCTTTTTTCAGATAGATGAGAACAGCGACTTTTCAATCCCAACTGTTCAATGAAAAATCTTCGATGCTATTATTGCCTAAAGAGATTGAGGTCGACTCTACACATTGGCGAAGCTTGTTAGATATCACTTCGATATATAAAAAATTCTATCAGTTCATCGATGTTTCACACATAAAGTCTGGTGGAAGAATATCAATCATAGACTTAACATCTGAAATGGCTGCCTCCCAAAAAGTAAGAATATTGTATCTTTTCCACAACTATTTATCTGTTGTATTTATATATTTTCTAATATTTCTAATTATATGACATTGCTTTAAATTTTTGTATTGATTGTGAAATTATTATGCCATTAAACATTGTTTGTAAGGATATTGATAATCTATGAATTATTTATATAATAGGAAAACAATGGTGTCCTCATCCCAACTGTCAACATTAATAATAACATGTATATTGTTAAAGTAGTTTTCAAAAGTATGGGAAGTGAGTTGAAAATTTTGAAGAATTAAATCAATGTTGAGATGCGGGAGGAGATAAGCAAGCTAAGGAAAATAAAGCTAGAATCTATTGAGAGAGATGATGATAGGCCAAAATAATTGGAGGTAAGACAATTTTATAATGTATTCCAAACAGCATGATATTTATTAGTTTTCAGTTATTTATTAGCTATTCAAAGATCGATGCCTGCCAAGTTGACATTAATAAAGAAATTTTCTAAATGCTGAGAAGTAATTTGCCCAAAGGTGGGAATATCCATGCATGTTTTTATAAGGTTTAAAAGGTTTATATTAAAGATAATTTGGATGCTGTGTGCAAATACAAATACTGAATCAATAGGAAAGAAAATTAGAGAGACAGAAGAGCTCGGTCGAATTAAATGATTATTGAACCATATGGACTTGGACGATGAAATTAATATCAACACTCCAATTAATATAAGGATTAGAGAATGAATCAGAAAGTGGATTGAAAGTGCCCCTACCAGCATCACAAAAGTGAAAAAAAAAAATGGAATATTGAAATTATGATGTCTCCTGGTTGGTTGAGGATGGTGATGGGTAATGACTAGATTGAAGGGAAGGTAATTTTTTTATTAAAAAAATCTCAAAAATAAAGTACACATGGTTTATTTTTTTTAGTGAACTAACTATATAAATGCATTATTATCACATGTAGCATGTGTCCGTGTACATTAATATCCTTCACCATTGGACGATGAGGTATCCTAAAAATGTTGGAATTAGATATGACGTAATTGATCATGAATTTTAGGTATGGTTAATACCAAAACAGTAAAGTATTGTTGAATGTTAAGCAGACATGCATAAACTAGTATAGTAATTTACTTAATAATCCTTTTATTTCCAAGCTCTGATGGAACAAAATTGGCAAATCATCATAGACTGCCATTAATATCATATGAAGGTTGCTTTGATGTGGAAAACATAAAAAGATTTATAGAGGTTAAAATAACATGGACAAATATTGATGAGGGATGAGTAATTTATATCAATTATTTTTGGAACATCATACACCATTTGTCTTAGTTAATCAGCTTCAATTTCCTCTTTGCAAATATATATGCCAATAAACATACGTGAGGTATATTAGGTGGCTGGGAGGGTAAATATCGTCAACAGAACTATCACCATTTATGATCCAACTTTAATGTCATTTACAGATGATGAGATTCTGACTTCCACGCACCCGTTGTGTGGGCTAATGCCCTGATTTCTAATGCACTGCCTTGGCTTTTATGTTAATAGGAGAGGCATGAACATAAGCCTTGATCCTATGAGTCAGGAGATTGCGGACCTTATTTCTGAAGATAATTGAATACCCAATATTCGGCATGCCCTTAAATTTAATCTATGGACATGGAGACCTAATATCAAGGAAGATTAGGGCAGATATGTGAATGGAGCATGCTCAGTAGAACTACAAAAAAATATGGCTCTATGGTTGGGTTTGGGTATAATATATATTTGTGTTTTATAATAATGCTTTTTTATTTTGACTTGTATCTCAATTGTTAATTTGTTGGATTATGTATGCACTTAACCCAAATCTTACATGTTCTCTGATGCTTCTGTATTTCGGCTTGTATCTCAGTTAATAGTTTGTTGGATTATGTATACACTTAACCTTATACTTATGTTTATGTACTCTCTATGGATTGTGGAATTGAAGTTAAGTATTAATGAAGTTACTCAGTTGTAGAAAATGTTGTGTTATATTTCTATGCATTTATCAAATTGTGTTTCTCAAATAAACTTTTTATAACAATTACATTGGACTTTGTAAATCTAAAAATAATTATCATGGTTGACGTAATTGTTAAAATTACAAGGACAATATAATAAATTTTAAGTTCAAAATTTTTCTAAATTTTTTTTTATCTTAATGATTTATTATTTTGCATATTCCGAAATTTTATATTAAATATAAAATCTGACACTAATAACTATAAATTCAATAAATATCAAAATGCACAGAAGTTAATATATTCAAACAACAATTTCCATCTAACCATATAACCTCCTCCCTTCAAGTATCCATGACCCAAATTATAGAAAATATCATAAATCATGTAATCATCAACAAAAATTAACTTGTAATAGTAGAAAAATCGTTTGCCTCAGAATATATTATTTTTTAATCTCTTTCTGTATCTGAATCTCATTAGATTTAGCTTCCCTCGCAATTCTACCTAAGCTCTTTCGGTATTCGAATCTCATTGGCTTCAGCTTCCCTTATAATTCTAGCTTTGTCATTCTATGAGAAACTTAACATGCAATTACTTAACTCTTGAAATTTTTCTAAAAGAAAAATTTAAAGCTGTACAATGCTAAGGTGAATACTGCAACCTTCCATAGCTTTCCAATGAGCAAGACAATGATACCTTGCGTTTCCTCTCCATATGTAAATCAATGATATTATTGAACGTTTGCTTGTCAGACAATAAATAAGGATCTTCAACAATAAGGATCTTCAGTTCAAAATATTGGGTGACTTATTTCAAGTTGATTCCTGTAGTGGTAGATAGATGACCTTCAACAATGAAATTTATATGAATTGGATAAACCAATCAACAATATGAAAACACGTGCAGTGTCTTCTTGTTATAAGAACAAAATATCTATAAATGCATAACAAACAACTTTAGCATGCATTCTAGGGGGATAACAAGGAAGAAATAGAACGAGAGAACAACTACACAATATTCTTTATTGGAAGGAACTAAAGGACTGAACAATATAAAAATTCAAAATTCACAAGTACTAGTCACAACACAAATGCATAACAAAGCAAAAAGGTAGTAGTTACTTTACATTACTATTTCACAGTTGTTTGATGAAAATCCAAATATAAGGTAACAAAATCTTATTATTTCTACAGTCGTTAAATTTTCATCTAATGACTATAGACTAGTTATGTACCTTATATAATTATCTTACATAATTATATAAAGTAACATTCTCTAAGTAAAAATGCTTTTGGAAATGAATTGAGAATACCTCAAATTAAACCAGTCAAGCTTCAGGCATTAAACTAATAACTGTTGCCAAATAATTTCAGCCGAAGAAAAAGACTATTATAGATCTCAATTATAAAAGGGATAATATTGATATAAAACCACACAAAGTTTTAGTTGAAAACTAAAACTACTAATAGCAATATCCAGTTCATTCAAGCTAGTCTTATAAGATATGAACAAAGAAATTTTTATTATTTGATATTAATTATATAATTTTGTCCCCAAAATAGATCAATTAACCATTAGTTATCCAAAAAGTGGAAATCAAGTACTATTTTAATTAATCAAAAGGTGTATTGGTCTTTTAATCGGTCAACAAACGGTCCATAAAATATGTACTAACGGCAGGGGAGGACAGTGGATATACATGAATACTTTCTGTCAAATTGGAACGCCCACAAACCTCAGGGGAGGAAATTGGAAATTACCCGACGTTAACCAAATCAAGTGGGAATCAATCACATCTCAACGAACTTGTTGACTTGGTCAACGAAATTAACGATTCCTTCGTCTCTTCTAACAAGGTTAAGAGATTGCATATCACACGTCTAAAACCACCAACTTAGCTTTCTTGTTGTAATTAATATTCTTACTTAACTTTCAAATAAACAAAACATTCTTACTTGACTCTGAAATTTTTCCTAGGAAAAAAAATAAAAATCCCCCTCCATTTTCAATCAAAAGAAGAAAAATAAAAAATATAGCCCACAGAAAGGTGAAAAAAGAAATGCCAAGCAAGCTAAAGAAGGCAATTGGGGCAGTGAAAGATCGAACGAGCATTAGCCTTGCAAAGGCTTCAAACACCAATGCATCAAATGTTGAGGTTCTAATCCTTAAGGCCACGAGACATGACGAAGCACCTATTGATGAACGATATGTGGATGAAATTCTTCAATTGATTGCATCTAGCAAAGTGTATGCGGTGGCTTGTGCACAAGTTATTTCCAAAAGAATTGGCAAGACAAGGAATTGGATTGTTGCACTTAAGTCCCTTATGCTTGTTCTTAGAATTTTTCAAGATGGGGATCCTTATTTTCCTAGAGAAGTTGCTCATGCAATGAAAAAGGGTCAAAAGATTCTAAATCTTTCAAATTTTAGAGACGATTCGAACTCGAGCCCGTGGGATTACACCGCATTTGTCAGGACTTTTGCATTGTATCTTGATGAACGTTTAGATTGTTTTATTATAGGGAAACTTCACAAAAGGTTCTCAAATCGGGAGAGAAGAAATGGAACAACACGGCGAATTTATGCAGCCGTTTGTGAAATGAAACCTATAATGTTGCTTGATAGAATATCAAATTGGCAAAGATTGCTTGACAGAGCAATTGGTTCAAAACCAACAGGTGCAGCCAAGAACAACAGTTTGGTTCAAATTTCTCTGTATGCTATTGTGCAAGAAAGTTTTGATCTTTACAGGGATATTTCTGATGCATTGGCGCTCTTGTTGGATAGCTTCTTTCACTTACAATATCATAACTGTGTTAGTGCTTTTCAGGCTTGTGTGAAGGCCTCAAAGCAATTTGAAGAGCTTTGTTCATTTTATGACTTGTGTAAAAGCAGTGGCGTTGGAAGAACTTCTGAATACCCAAGTGTGCAAAAGGTGTCAGAAGAGCTAATAGAAACGTTACAAGAATTCTTGAAAGATCAAGCTTCATTCCCAGCAGCTAGTGGGAGATCAGCATTGATGCTCCCCGCGCCGCCGACAAAGGATCCTGGTTCAAGCTTTGATTATGATGAAACATGGCATTATTCATCAGAGCCAATAGAAAGAGAATCTGAATATGGTTCGCAATGTGCATCGTTAGAGGATCTTATGAGCGGAGGAACGAGCCCTAGTCCCTCGATAGAACAACTTGTGAACATGACAGATGGAGGAACATGCCCTAGTCCTAGCCACTCTGCTGAAAATTTTTCAAATTCGAAGCAGTCCAAACTTTCTCAAGAAAATGACGATAATTTCGCAGCACAAAGTCTATCAAACAAGCGTTTGCCGATTGAACAATCAGCGAAAGATATGACTTCAGATATCTTGGTTATCGAAGGAGAGGAAGAACAGCAAAAAAAAGAGCAAAATTTAGCCTTGGAATCAAGTAATGGAGCCAGAGTGGCGAGTAATTTGGCCTTGGTCAATCATTTGTCGATTGAACAATCAGCAAAAAATGATTGGGAGCTTGTGCTTGCAGAAACTGCTACAAAGCCAGCCGAAGTTTTACCGGCTGCACAGGTTGAGCACAATTTTGTCGAAAAAGATTCTATGCCGGATAGCAAATACAATCCGTTTTTACAAGATGCAGTCGATCTATCTTCTTCCCTTGCCACAGCCCCAGCTACTGATGCATTTTCAGTGGCCCCAACGTTTCAGGCAATGCCTACATTTAGCACGCAGAATCCTAGCCAGAGTAGAACGACGTTTGAGAATAAAGATGATCCATTTGGGCCGTGCCTTGCTATTTCAGCTGACAAGCATGTGGCTGCTGAGTCTATAGATCAAAAACTGCTGTTACAAGAACAACAGTTGTGGTTGCAGAACCAAAACAAGATTATAGCTAAGCATATGGCTTGATGTATGAAATAGAGTATACAATTTTGTAAATTGCATGATTTTTCATACTTAGTTAACAAAAGTAATTTTGCAACAAAGCTTTACATCAACAACTTTAATAGTTAGTGTTCACCAAAATCCTACGCACTTGCTAAGTTCACAATAACTATATTTTAAAAATCACAATTTACTTATAATCAGAACCAAAGTTGTCTTTAGCTCATTGGACTTTGGAATGACCCATTCAGCTCCATATTTCACTAAGGGTAGGCGTCAGATCAAGTTAACCTGACCTGAACCTGATCTGAAATTTTGGGTTTACCTATAAAATATAAACAGAGTCGAGCTTAAAATCTGTCAATTTCGCTCAAATGCACGGGCATTGCAACTTCTAGCCGTTCTTGAGCCGTTTGCTTCCCTCTTTTTGGTTTGCCGTCGTCAGCTGCACGAGGTAAGGACGTTAAGGTTATGTTTGCAACTTTGGTGATGAATGATACATGGGGAGATATTGTTAATTGAAGGTATGCTTTCGCAAGGATTTTGTTTTCAGAACTTGGCTGACAAATCTAATCTCAGGTTCTGCCCCTCTGTTGATGCCAGTTTGCACTCATCCATTAGCATTTTATTCTAACGTTGCAACCCTCTTCATAGCGACCGTTGCAGCAGAACTTGCTGATATGCATTTTAGATTATGCTTATTTGCTTAATATCAATTACGGTTAAAATGGGCTCCAAATTCTTACATATATTAAATTGAATTCCTTTCTTTTCTTTTTTTCTTTTTTTGGTATTGATCAAGGCTAGGATTTGATACTTTAGATTTGAGATTTTGAAATTTTAGCTAGTTATTGATGAACTTATGAAAAATTGAACTATTATAATGACCACAAACCGAAATTTAAGCCAAAATTTTTAAACCAAACTAATCTGACTTACGAAACAGAATCGAATCAAATAAATAAATTAAATTTGATTCGATTTAGATCATGTTTTAAGATTAGGTTAGAACCCACACCAAAACCTTTTTTACTACCTTTATGTAGGCTTGGTAATTTGTCAGCTTGGACTTAGGCTTGCTCCAAGTCCGTGTTCGTGTAATTTGTAGCAGACACAAGTCCTCTCAAAACCAATCCAAACTTAAACGGGGCGGAGCTCAACAGGCTTGGACTGAGCCCAAGCTAGGCTTAGATTTTTACTAATTTTTAATTTTTTTTAATAATTTTTTTTAATAAATCTATAAGTTAAAAAAAATAAAACACTTAAATTAATCTGGTTATATATTAAATAACACATTAAAAAATTAAAATACTTAAATTAAACTAGTTATATAATAAATAACACATAAAATTAGGGATAGCAGGAAAATTTGAATTAAGTCCGAATCCGCAAAAATTTGAATTTGCATATTAAAAAATGTGGATCTGAATCCGAATGTACTTGCATTTAAAAATGCATAAATTTGAATCCGCTTTTTTTTAATTTTATTATTAATTTAATTAAATTTTAATATAAAATATATATATAAGTTAAAAAGTCTAAAAATATAAATTTATGATATTATTGTATATTATACATGTTGAATTGTTAATTATTAAATTATTAATTATTGAATTATAAATTTATAATTAGATTTCATTTAATATTATTAAGTAAATTATAAATTTATATTTCTTTTATGTTTAATTTATGTTGTAATATCTTTAATTATAGATTATAAAATTTTATTGTATGTTATTCATGTTGAATTGTTATCTATTGAGTTATGAATTTATAATTAAATTTTATTTGATGTTATTAAATAAATTATTAAATTTATATTATTTTTATATTTAATTTATGTTGTGATATTTTTAATAATAAATTTATAATATTATTGTATATTCTTCATGTTAAATTATTAATTATAAATTTATTATTTTATTTTATTTGAAATTATTATATAAAAGTTTAAAATTTTAAATTATTAAAATTTAATATCTACATATCTATATATCTAAGGTATCCGTCCGTAATTCGTAGGAATATTATCCGCCTTCAAATCCGTAATTCTTAGGAATATTACCCGCCTTCAAATCCGTATCCGTCCGTAATTTATACGGATATTACCCGCATTTAAATTAATATACATTTTTTTAGATCCAGATGTTAAATTATTAATCCGAATCTAGATACGGACCGGCTGCACCCAAATCCGGATCCCGATGCACCATCTCTACATAAAATACTAACAATACATGACAAACAACAAATATTAATAGAGTAACCCAACATTTTGGACAAATTTTTACAACTCTACAATAATTTCTTAGAATTTCTACAATAAAAAATTTAAAATTTACTTCATTTACTTGAGGTGGAGTTGGTGTCCTGGACTCTTGGTGATGGTTTGCCGCCGGTTTGGGTCGGGCACTGGGTTCTATCGCTGCTGCTGCGTCGCGTGGGTTTGCTGCTGAGTTCGCTGCTGTTGCTCCGCGTGTTGCCATGCTGGCTCGCTTGGCTGCGTCATAATTTCTGTCTTGCTGAACGATGTGGTTGCAATTGTTGTGTTGGATGTTGCCTCTTGGGTGCGTGTCGTGGCTGCCAATTGTGGCTTCACTGGTTTTGTGTTTTGGCCTTTTGTAATTGGTTGTAAGTGTGTGAATCGTGAGAGTTAGGGTTAGCTGCTAGTTGTGTGTTTCCTTTTTTTTTTTTAAATTATTTTTTTTATTTATATATTATAAAGCCCGGGTCAAACCCGGGTTTTTTGTTCATGGCCTTGTCCAGGGCCATTACATACGGGCTTCGTATTTTCGAAGTCCTTGTCCAAGATTATTCTACAGGCGGAGCTTAAAACTGCAGGCCTGGACTGGGTCGATTCAGACTTGGGTTAACTCAGACTTTTTTGTTAAACCTACCTTAAATAGAATTTTTTTTTTGTCTGAAATCTAAATGAATTTGAATTTAATTGAAATTTAAATATATCTGAATATATATATATATATATATATAATGATATATATATATATTTTAAATATCTAAATATAAATATTAATTTATTTATTTTTTATGAAGAAAATATCTAAATATAATAATTTTATATATATAACCTTGTAAATATTAACAATATTTAAATTTATTAATTAAACACATGACAAGATATAAATAAATTATTTGATTAGTAAAAAAAAATTGATTGTATTTACTTTAACAAACATGAAAAATAAACTATTATATTTAAAACATGTAATTTTTTAAATTAATATATGATATTTATAATGTTATTTTTAGTATATTATATTGATAATTTTTCTTGTTAATTACACAAGCAAATCAAGAATTGTTTAATCATTTCAATTAAAATTAATAAATTAAATAAAATATAAAATCTATAATAAATATAATAAATATAAATATAAAAAAATAGACATATTATAAAATATAATTATATTATATTTAAAATTCTTATTAAAAAATAATAATAGTTGAATACATACAGATAATAAAAAATGAGAAAAATAAAAAATAATAAAAGAGTATTTTACATAATAGAAAATAAATTTATTAAATAAACATACTAATAAGATAAAATATTAAATTTTTATTTAAATATTTTTACTATTCAAATAAAAGTTATATTATTGAACTTTTTCTATTAAGTCCTAAACATCTTATAATCAAATATAAGTAATAAAAAAATTTAAAATTATAAATATTTAAAAATTAAATTAAATTTAAATTTCAAACAAAAAAATAAACAACCTATTTATCTGTATATTTGCTGCCTTCCCCCTAGGGATGGCAATGGGCCGAGCCGGGACAGGGCTTGGCCAAGCCCGAGCCCGAGCCCTATAAAAGCCCGAATGTTCAAAATTAGGGCCGGGCCAATAGGGTCAGGGTCGGGCTCGGACTTTATCTGGGCCCGATCAATTTTTTTTTTTAATATTTAAACAATTTCAATTTAAAATATTATAATATATTAATATTTAAAAACTTTAAAACCTTATTAAAATAATTTAAATATAAAAATTATTCTAATCAACATCTTTACCATAAATTATATAAATAATTAAACACAAACAAAAATTAGATATAATTCAAATAAAAACACAATTTAATTCAATAATCTAACTAAAGATTTCATTAATTTAACAAACAAATAAATTAAAATAACATAAATATAAAAATTATTCTAATCAACATCTTTACCATAAATTATATAAATAATTAAACACAAACAAAAATTAGATTTAATTCAAATAAAAACACAATTTAATTCAATAATCCAACTAAAGATTTCATTAATTTAACAAATAAATAAAAACACATAATTCAATTACACAATTTAAACAAGAAGTTCTTTAGTTTAAAATGATAATTACTAATCAACATGAAAAAAAAAAATTACTCCAATACTTATGGACATACATTTATTTTTTTTTTAAGTTAAGTAGGTAGACAGTACGGAGATATAAAGTCCGAGCCTACCGAATTTAAAGGACTGATATGTATAAGTTCGAGTAGATCGAGCTTAAATTAGGACTCAAACCCTAAAAATAAAACCGGACTAATCGGACCAAAATCAAGATCGAACTAATCAGACCAAAATTAAAACCGAACTTTTTTGTCATCCCTGTTTCCCCCGGTCCTTTTATATTATAATACCATTTGTGGAGGATTGTCTAAGATCTCCATGTAATCAATAAAAGGAATGGCAGTACCGAGGTATAGCAAATTGGCGCAGGCCAAGTTATTGACAACAGGCCCAAGCCTTCAAAAGGCCAGTCTAAATTGAAACGATTATACACATGTGTCGATACAAACATAGTTACGTTGCACTAAAACTCTATTACAGTTACAACCACACCTATAAAAAGGCAAAAATACGACTACACAAGTAGAATTGTAACAACACTTAACATTTCAAACAATTTCATTGGTCAAGCAACAACTGTAACAAACAAATGAACTCTGTTGGTAATTTTCTACTCATGGACCCACCAACCGAAAAACGCACCAATTACAGGTAAAGAAAGTTTCATTTCCTAAAACTACCATCTAACTTGAAAATATTTCCTTTTCTTTCCACCACTTACTGACCAGCCAAACACCCAGAAAAAGAAAGAAAACAAAAGAATTACCTTCTTCATTCTTCCGTTTTTCCGCTGCCTACAAACCTCCATATACTTAAACCACAACTCAACGTCTCCTTTAAATAACGGCCAACGTATAGATCTCCAGAATCCTTGCGACTTCGGAAAATTTTGGAACTGACTTTTTCATTTTCTTCGACTTCTTATTCACCTCATCATGCGCAACCAATTTCTTCCTGAGGCAGCGGAGAGTGTGGAGCTGAGACTCTTCCTCGATATAAGCCAAGTAATCTTGCTTCAATGGGTTCGCAACTTCGCGTGGTTGCTGGCTGGGTTCGCCAATCGTGTGGCTGCTGGATCGATCGGCGATCATTGATCGTGCTCGAGGAGTCGTGGGTGACGACGACTGGAGGGATGTGTGTACACAGCTTATTTAATTTTAGGGATTGTTTCATTTGTAAATGTGTATGTGATTTGTGAAATTTGCTTCAGCTTATTTAATTTTTAGGGAGTGTTTCATTTGTAAATGTGTTTGTGATTTGTGAAATTTGCTTTCGTTTTTTTTCTTATTTTTAAGGGTAACGTTAGGAATTTTAAATTTTTTATTTTAAATATTGTTGGTATTAATTAAGCGACGTAAATTAATTGATTGGATAAATTAAAATAAATTTATTTTATTATTTTATTAATAAATATTATATTGTTTAAAATAATTATTTAATATAAAAAATTTAAAATATAAAATATTATTTTATTTTTAATTTATAAAATATAGAGCTCGGTCTGTAGGCCTGACTTTTTCCATGAGTTCATTTATTGCGGATTTTAAAAATTTTGAGCTTATACCCACAATTTTATGTTACGGGCCGGACTTAAAATCCGTGGAGCTGAACCAGGCCAGCCCGAATTTGTTTACCAACGATAGTAGTAACTAGAGGAATTGGAAAGAAGGAAGGCATATACATAATTGATTCATTATCATATCATTTGATTAGAAAACAACTGCATTGGTACGGCAGCTAGCTAGCTAGCTAGCTAACTATTAAAATCTTGGCGGGAAATTAAGAATAAGAGACCGCGAAATTGCGAAGCTTTACAGCTTGTTTGTGCAGTTGCTTTTAAGGCAAGCCATTGCTATCAATGCAAATATGAACAGCCAGAAAAAGTCACGAACTTTTGTTCATTAGCATATGGTGCACTGTGGCACCTAACAAGAATCAAGGCAGCAATATGGCATGTGAACTCGTGACCAAAATGGACCGCACTAAACCACACATTCTCATATTCAGATTCTATTTTATATTTTATATAATAATCTGTTGTGAATTCTTCGACATGTGAGCTCTCTTAGTCTCTTTCATCTTCTACTTGGGACCCGCAATTCTTGTCGCCCTCCCATTCTTCCCTTCCCTATATCTGCGCCGAGCCTTCCTCTTCCCTATTTTCACTTTTCCTTTTCTGCTTTTGCAGATTCCGCTGTATGGGCCCGCAGCCCGATGAGATCAGCACCGTCTGATCAATAAATTAGTCCTTGCGGTCCAAGTCAACACCTCTTTCGGTCAAATATTCAATGCCCTTAAATTACATAACATATTACGCACAGCCCCCACACAACACATTGATTTCATTTTGTTCATCAACGAATGGACCCACTAACCATGACCAAAACCTGATGAGATGCCACACTGCTGGCGCTGTATGGAAAAACTAAAGACTAGAATCATTACCATTGATTTCAATTACCCACTTGGAAAACAGAAAATCAAAAAAGGAAATCAACCAGCTCCTAAAGAATTGGGCGTTCATATGGTGGGTTGTACATCATACATTATTGTACTCCCCATTTATAGATCAGCGAGGTCCATCACAATCAACATTCATGATCATCATTATTGAAATCATCATAAAAGAGACGAAGAAAAACCAGACAAAATGAGAATCAATCAAATAATATATCAACATCAACATCAACATCAACATCATCCATTCTGTTGCAGTAAAAACAAATACAAATAAAGTTGCACTCTTTCTATAAATAATCCATCACTAGTAGCATTTACGTTATCAAACTTCGTTCATTTGAAGAAAAAATAAATTAAAAAGAAATTACAACCATTCATCATCACCTCTTTCTCTTACACGGCTCAGCTTCATGAGTGAAATCAGTTTTTCCCATTAAAAAAAGATAAAAAGCAAAACGAGGATACTCCCTTAAAACCGCATCCATCCCTTTGTTAAAAATATTATATTAAGATAATTAATTTTTTTAAAATTATATAATGGAACTTTACGAAAATAAACAGAGAAAATAAAAGTTAAAAAGTATACGAAGTGTGTTTGTTTTGTGGCTTTGTCCAACGAGGTAGTTGCTGTGCTCAAACTTTTGACGGTTAGAAAATCCGAACGGAACAGGGTCCTCCTGTGCATTACAATATTATTTAATTATCAGAAAAACGATATATAAATATGTGTTACGACTCACGTGTTGACAGGTTATTGGTCCACATTTTATAGCCACATTTTATAGAGAGAAAAGCTCACGGGTCAACAGTTGACATATTTTACAGCATAAATGTCAATGGACGGTGTTAGACTCAGGTGCAATAACAGATACCAATTTATTCAGTACATGCGCACATCAGTATCAGTAAGCCACTACAATTAACCTCGCTTAATGCATGGCTAACGGGTCCTGGTAATCGGATCTTTTAGTGTATCAAAAAATTCAGGACTCATGGCCTAACTATTATTATTATTCATTACTTCAAGGAGAAGAAAAATTTCCGAGATTGCTAGATGAAATCTAAATGAGGCAAGTTTTTGTCAATGGCTAATGTGGCAAAGGGGCAAGTCTTAGGGGCAGCATAGTCATTTGAGCGTACGAAGGCGCTAACATAGAGGCAAAATATAGCTACTAAAGCGAACGCGCCTCGAAACCAAAGTCCAAAAAATATTAAATGCCATTTCTACCCTGAAAAATAACCGTACCTCTGTTTGGCGGGTGTTAGTTACTGTTTTGCGATTACTCCCTCCAAGTCCGGCTAAAAATATTCTTGAGCCGATTCCCGGAGAGTCTCTGCAACACTTTCTTTGCTCCCGTCACCTCCATTTCCGTCAGCTTCTGCAAATGCTGATAAGCTCCGGCAGCCACCAGCCTTTTTCTACATCCATTACTACCTCCACCCAACACGGCGGCCGTCACCATCACCGGAAACTTCTTGTTCACAGCCTCATTCTTAGGATCCAACATTTGCATCAATCTCATTACACACTTCTCATCCCTCACCATCTCCTTCTTATTCGATCGAACAGCCAATAAGGAAAGCACCGCCTCAGTGGCCGCCTCTTGTAGCCCCACTGGCTTCGGACATTCCATTAACTTTATCAAAGAGCCCATACAACTTGCAACAGCTCGCTTGTTACCGTCACTGATTGATAGGTTACCCAACAAAGAGGATGATACTTGCTGTAGAAGCACATTCCCCTTTTTGATAAATTCTCCGAGCTGGATTATGAAAGAAGTTGACGACGACAATACTCTGGCCGCGGAATCTGATAAAGAAAGTGAACTAATTGCAAGCAAAGCGTTTTCCACCGTAACTATACTTGAAGTTGAATCTTGAATCAAATGCATTAATCTTTGTAACCCTCGTTCTTGAATAATCAAAAGACGGAAGTACTCACCGGAAGCGGCGAGTGTCGCTATACAATTAGCCGCGTTCTCTTGCGCAAGATTCGAACTTGAAGTCAGTGACTGAACCAGAACCGGCACAGCTCCTTCCTCGGCCAACGCCGCCTTAATATCCTCCACGGCCGAGATGTTTCTAATCGCACCCACCGCATGCGACTGAGTTAAAGTCGTACCAGACCGGAACGCTTCGACTAAAACCGAAACGCCACCGTACGCAGAAATCGCCCACGCGTTTTCCGGATCAGTAGTAATAGCCTCAATAGCAATCGCCGCTTTTTCTTTCAACGGCATAGAGCCGGTTTCGAGTATTCTTAACAAAGGGCCCAAGCCGCCTTCTTCGAAAACAATCTTTCTTGACTCATCGTTAGCCGAAACGACAATAGATAAAGCCAAAACGGATTGCTCACGAATTGAACTCTGGTGGTGGAAATCGAGTAAGCTAATTAAGTAACCAACGTTTCCTTCCTTGGCAACCACGGCAGCCGACTTCTCGTCGTCTTTCAACAACTGTAGCAACGATTCCAAAGCTTTCTTCTTGAACTCGATTCCGCCAATTTGCAGTCTCGTGAAAATATCCTTGATGAAAAGGACCAAATCTTGTTTGTGAGAGCCGGGGCCGGGCTGCGACAGGACGATAGCGTTCGATTGGTGAAGGACGCCGGATCTGAGGAGCAAATCGAGATCGTGGAGGTGACAAGAGAGCGAAGTGTTGGCCATGTCGAGGTCGCTCTGCATCAGCAGCTTGCCGCCGGTGAAGGAGGAGAGGGTGCATTGGTCGGAGAGTGCCTTGAGGCGCTGCAGAGTTGAGAGGAGCGAAGGGAGGAGAGTGTGGAGAAGAGGATTCTCGCTCCAGTGAGAGGAGTCTGAGATTGAAGAGAGGGAGGACTGGAGGGAGATGAGTTTCGTTCGGAGGATTTGCCACCGTCCGACGAATGATCGGACGGTAAGTGAAGACAATAGGAGGAGAGATAAGATGTTTGTTATTAGGTCGAGCAGTGGTTGTAGCGGGGCGACGGCGTCGTTTCCGGCGGCGTGCGGAGGAGGAGGAGGAGAATGCATTTGTTGGGCTCGGGTTGAGCGAACCGGGCCGGGTAAATTACCACGCCGGGAAGGAATTAGAGGCAGGATTGGATTTGGAATAACTATGAGAGCGCATGTGAGTGAAGGAGGAAGGGGTTCCTTACAAGGGAAGGAAAAGCGAAGGCATCAAGAGAAAGAGTAAAGAGTGTTTGGTTTCAGAGCAAGGACAAAGGAGTAATGACTAATGAAGAGTTGTGGAAAATAAAGGAGTTTCGTTTTGGCTCGTAGCTCTACCATCCTGCTTGTCAGCTTCTTCCACTTTTCACGGATTTATGCCACGTCATTTTCTATTTGATTATAGGTAATACTATAACTCTTTAAGTAATTATGATTAATTGTATTATAAAAATAATTAATTATATATTTAATAAAATTTATTATTAAAAATATTGTAAATTTTAAAATATTTATTTGGATTCTGTTAGTCTACAGTAAAATAGATGAGATTGAATAATCTCACATCAGTCGCTAACAAAAATATGTTTTCATTTTTCTTTCTAACATCAATTCACAAAATTAACATAAATTTAAGATTTAAATAATCATCCACCAATCACAAATTTTATTTTAAGTTTAAATTATTGTAAAAATATAAATATCTATAATTAATATAATATTGAATAAAATTTATTTACATATTTATTATGTATATATAATAATTAATAACAAAATAAATATTTTATTTTTTAGTTTGTTAACTCAATATTAACTATTAATAATAATATTCTCTTTAAAGTTAATAATTTTATTTTTAATTAATAAAATAATTTTAAATTTTATAATATATATAAAAAATATTAAATATAAAAATTTTATATATATATATAAAAATATATTAAATATTATTTTTTTGGCGGAATGTCAAGTTTTTTTTTTTTTCATAAAGGCAGGATGTGAGGTATAAACACAGTATGATGGTTTTATTTATTTACTATTTGTTGGAATTGTTTATTATTGTCTCCGTCCCTTCGATTCCATTCCCGTGAATTAAAAAGTTGTACACTTTTTTGCGTGGCTTATTTCTAGTCAACAAAAATGAGCTTTTTTGAAAAAGTATATTAAATTCATTCGTCTATGAGGTTTCACTAATTCAATTATATAATGCATAAAGTCAAATATCAGTAACAATACTTAAAAAGTGCAAATGATATATTATAGCTGAATCAGGAAAAAAATGATGTATTATGGCATTATCATATATAGATTCTAGGATGTTCTTTGATTATTAAATATTTATCATTTGTGGACTCAAAAAGATCAAATTACAGGATCTTTTATCTCAAGCTTTGTTTATATAGTATTGTTAACATAATTATTTTTGTAATAATAATTTTGAAGATAACAAACATATTTTAAATCAATTTTAAATAAGTTTTTAATTAGATCAAAACACTCAAAATCAAAAATATTTTTAAGACAAAGTATAAGCTTTCTGGTTGCAAACGATTTTTTGTTTATCATGAAATCGGTTAACTAATTATCTGGTGTAAGTATGCAGTCTTTTTGAAAATAAATGACCAACTGAAAGTAAGGAAAATGGCTAATCGACAACAAGTAGAATTGAAGCTTATTTTTTGGAAACAAACAGCTAACCGACAACATAGAAAACATTTAACCGTTATCGAGCAAAAATAAAAGATTAGTTTCTGGAAGCTAACGGCTAACAAACATCTAAATAACAGCGATCTGACAATTTAAAAATCTTCATAATGGTAACTTGTTTAAGTCAAAATAGAGATCCGACAACTTATTAAAGAGATCTAATAACACTAGAAAATCTATAATGGCTAATTTTTTGTTCTAATTATAAAAAGACTTATTCAAATACAAATTAAGGTGAGACAACAACAGTTATTACTGAGCATTTAAGAGCAATCTGAGCTTAAACTCTTTTAATCATTTTTATTTACACATTGAGCATTTATCTTGTAATCAATTTATATTGTGTCGAGAGAAATTGATTTATAATTTTTCTTTTAAACACAAAGTTGAGTGATTGTAAGTGTTAGGATACACTTAGGTTAAAAATTGGAGATAATCTCTTGTTATAAAGGTCCATTAACACTTTTAAAGTCAAATGTAAGTGTTATTGAAGCCTTAAAAACGCATTTAGTAAAATCCTCAAGTTCAATAAACTTGAAGGAGTGGAAATAGATATAATTGGTCGAACAACGTAAAAATCATATGTTTGCACATCTTTATCCCTTACTCTTTTATTTTATTGTACTTTAGTTTTATTATTTTGAATTTAATTAATTTGATTAAAGTGTATTTAGTTTTAACTTAGCAATATTTTAAAAATTTTAATTCACCTCCCTCTTGAGTTGTCTAGTTAGTATTTCATTTAATATAAGAGTGAGGTGCTCTTATTCTTAACTTAACCATTTAGAGCTAAAGATCTATGTTAACCCAAAATGACTCTACATTTAAGGAAATATAATTTACCACTAAGTCATCATTCTTTGATGGTAATGTCTATACTTATTAGAAAACTATAATGAAAATTTACCTACATGATTTAAATTATGAAATTTGGGATATTGTTAATGATAGACCATTCGTATATGTTACGAAAAATGAAAGAGTGGAAGATATCTCCAAATCGTCTAGCCAATAGAGTGAGAAAGAAAAAAAGAAAATTATTTCTAAACTTTAAAGCCATTAATGCATTATTTTTTATACTTGATAAGGAAGAATTCTATAGGGTGTTTAACGATGAGAGTGCACAATAAATTTAGAACAAACTTAAGGCTTTCTATAAGGGGATAAATCAAGTTAAAGAGTCTAAAATAGAGATGGCAAAAAGATCCGGATCCGGATCCGGATCCGGATCCTAAAAATTAGGATCCGTGCCGATCCGGATCCGGATTCGGATGCACTTGCATCCGGAAATGCGGATATCTGGATCCGCATTTTTTATTTAATTATTAATTTAATTAAATTTCAATATAACATATATATAAAAGCTAAAAAGTCTAAAAGTGTGAACTTATGATATTATTGTATATTATGCATATTGAATTGTTAATTAATTATTGAATTATAAATTTATAATTAAATTTTATTTGATGTTATTAAGTAAATTGTGAATTTATATTATTTTTTATGTTTAATTCATATTGTGGTATCTTTAATTATGGATTATGATGTAAGATGTTATTGTATGTTATTCATGTTGAATTGTTAATTATTGAGTTATGAATTTATGATTAGATTTTATTTGGTATTATTAGATAAATTGTTGAATCTATATTATTTCTATTTTTAATTTATGTTGTGAGAATTTCAATTGTGAATTTATGATGTTATTGTATGTTCTTCATGTTAAATTATTAATTGTTGAATTATTAATTATTAAATTATAAATTTATAATTAGATTTTATTTGATGTTATTAAGTAAATTGTGAATTTATATTATTTTTTATGTTTAATTCATATTGTGGTATCTTTAATTATGGATTATGATGTAAGATGTTATTGTATGTTATTCATGTTGAATTGTTAATTATTGAGTTATGAATTTATGATTAGATTTTATTTGGTATTATTAGATAGATTGTTGAATTTATATTATTTCTATTTTTAATTTATGTTGTGATAATTTCAATTGTGAATTTATGATGTTATTGTATGTTCTTCATGTTAAATTATTAATTGTTGAATTATTAATTATTGAATTATAAATTTATAATTAGATTTTATTTGATGTTATTAAGTAAATTGTGAATTTATATTATTTTTATGTTTAATTCATATTGTGGTATCTTTAATTATGGATTATGATGTAAGATGTTATTGTATGTTATTCATGTTGAATTGTTAATTATTGAGTTATGAATTTATGATTAGATTTTATTTGGTATTATTAGATAGATTGTTGAATTTATATTATTTCTATTTTTAATTTATGTTGTGATAATTTCAATTGTGAATTTATGATGTTATTGTATGTTCTTCATGTTAAATTATTAATTGTTGAATTATTAATTATTGAATTATAAATTTATAATTAGATTTTATTTGATGTTATTAAGTAAATTGTGAATTTATATTATTTTTTATGTTTAATTCATATTGTGGTATCTTTAATTATGGATTATGATGTAAGATGTTATTGTATGTTATTCATGTTGAATTGTTAATTATTGAGTTATGAATTTATGATTAGATTTTATTTGGTATTATTAGATAGATTGTTGAATTTATATTATTTCTATTTTTAATTTATGTTGTGAGAATTTCAATTGTGAATTTATGATGTTATTGTATGTTCTTCATGTTAAATTATTAATTATTGAATTATAAATTTATAATTAGATTTTATTTGATGTTATTAAGTAAATTGTGAATTTATATTATTTTTATGTTTAATTCATATTGTGGTATCTTTAATTATGGATTATGATGTAAGATGTTATTGTATGTTATTCATGTTGAATTGTTAATTATTGAGTTATGAATTTATGATTAGATTTTATTTGGTATTATTAGATAAATTGTTGAATTTATATTATTTCTATTTTTAATTTATGTTGTGATAATTTCAATTGTGAATTTATGATGTTATTGTATGTTATTCATGTTAAATTATTAACTATAAATTTATGATTGTATTTTATTTGATATCATTATATAAAATTTTAAAATTTTAAATTATTAAAATTTAATATTTGCGGATCCGGATATCCGGAATATCCGCCCGCAATCCGTGCGGATATTATCCGCATCCGGATCCGCATATATTTTTCCGGATCCGAACGCGGATCCGGATGTAAAATTATTGATGCGGATCCGGATCCGGATTTAGGTGCATCCGGATCCGGATCCGGATTTTGCCATCCCTAGTCTAAAATCAGTTGATATACTCGACAATATGAATTGTTCCAAATAAAACAAAATAAAAGTGTTTACTTAATGTACATTAGGTTTACATATATTGTGAACACTTTAGGAACCCTTGAAAAACTTTTTCAAATAGCAAAAAGTTAAGAAAATAGAGATCTAAGAGAACAATTATAGAAGAAGCTAAGGATTTAAATATCTTATCTATTGATGATTGAATTGGTTCTCTTATTTCCTATGAAGTAGATTTAGCAGGTGAAAAATGCAATGAGGAGAAGAAGAAAAAGAAGAGTATTATACTCAAAGTCTCAAAACATGAGAGTGATTGAGAAAACAAGTTAGATGAATGAATAAATGATTATACTAGTGCAAAGATTCAGAAAATTCTATAAGAAAACCAGAGAGCAAAGAAAATTCAGAAATTATAAGAATTCAAATGAGAAGAAAGAGCAAATTACTTGTTATGAATGTAAGAAGCTTGGACACATAAGATCGAAATATCCACTTTTAAACAAGTTCAAGAAGAAAGCCATAGTGGTAACATGTAATGACAACGAGGATTAAACAAATGATGATGAAGATCAACAAGAAATGTCAAACTTAACTCTCATGGCATTTAGAGATAAATCATTCGACGAACTTGATGAGGTAAGTAACTCTCCTATCTATGATGAACAATTTGATGCCTTTAACGAACGACATGATGATTAGATAAGAATAGGTAAAAAGAATGCATGTCTTAAAAAGAAAATTGTTAAGCTTTCTAATGAAAATAATTATCTAAATGCTTAGACTATATCTTTAGAATTAGATAATAAAAAATTACATGATGAACTTATGTGTTGTAAAGAAAGTATTGTTTTGGAGTATAAAAGTTCTATTGTTGATAATTTGAAAAATAAAAATGGAATACTTAAAAGAATAATGTTGAGCTTAATGAAATTGTTTTAAAATTCACTAATTGACAAAAAAAATTAGACAATTTGCTTGGATCACAAAAATGTGTATTTAACAAAAAAGTTATTAGCTATAAATCAAATATGAAACAAAAATATTATAAGAATTACTTTGTAGTAAGTACATCCGTTAATAATCAAGTTGTGTATCATTATTGCAACCAAAATAATGATATAAAAAATCGATGTCTTGTTAAAAGAAATGCTCATTATGGAATGAAATTTATTTAAAATCATTGCTAACACTCAATGACCCAAAAGGTTTAGGTATCAAAGACTTGAGATTTCCTTTATAGAGTTTAAAGAAAAAGAATAATAAATGGCACTTGGACATTAGATTTTCAAGACACGTAACATGAAACTATGTTTGGTTCTCAAGTTTTACTAAGATTGAAAATAGTAAAGATGTTTCATTTAAAGACAATTCAACAGGTAAGATTCTCATAATTGAAAATGTCGGTAATGTTTCCTCTACTTTAATTGAGAATGTGTGTTTAGTTGAGAATTGAAACATAATTTAATTAGTATTAGTCAATTATGTGAAAAAAATTATAGAATTATTTTTTATAAAACTATATGTGTTATAGAAAATACATATGATAGTAAAATTGTGTTTATTGGAAATAGATGTGTAAATGTGTATACCATTCATATTGGATGTTATCTTTAAATGATAAATATTTGCCCTCATTGCATAATAATGGTTGGTTATGGCATAACAGATTAGGACAAACAAGTATGGATTTAATTTCAAAGATTTCTAAAAATGATTTAGTTAAAGGTCTTCTTAAAATTAGTTTTCAAAATGATAAAATTTGTTAAGCATGCCTATTTGGTAAATAAATCAAAACTTCTTTAAAAAATAAAAACCATAGTTTTACTTTGAAATTATTTCAACTTCTTCATATATACTTATTTGGACCTTCTAAATATGCTAGCTTGAGTGGCAAGTATTATGCATTTGTGATTGTTGATGATTTCTCTAAATTCACATGGGTATTATTCTTAACTAATAAGGATGATGCATTTGATGCTTTTAAAATGTTTTGTAAAAAGGTTCAAAATGAAATGGTTATATCATTGCATGCATTAGGAGTGATCATGGAAGAGAACTTGAAAATCATGTATTTGAATATATTTACAATGAGCATGATATTAAACGCCAATTCTCTTTACCTAATACTCAACAAGAAAATGGAGTTGTAGAGAGAAAGAACATGGCTAAAACCATGTTTAATGAAAATAGTTTACCTAAATATTTTTTTCCTGAAACCGTCAAAACTACTTGTAATGTTTTAAATCGTGTGTTAATAAGATCTACTCTCAATAAAGTTCTCTATGAGCTTTGGAAAGATAGAAAACACAATATTGAATATTTCAAAGTTTTTTATGCAAATACTTTATTTTGAGCACAAAGATAATATTGGTAATTTTAAACCAAAATTTGATGTTGGCATCTCTCTTGGGTATTTAAAATCAAGTAAAGTTTATAGAGTATATAACAAAAGAACTTTAGTTGCAAATAAGTCAATGAATGTTACATTTGACAAGTTTATCCCCTCCTCTAAGGAGAAAATTGTTATTGATAATTATGCAGATGGAAAATAATAAGAAGTGTCTTTGAAGGATAAACAAAACGATGCACAACATGTAAATCAAAAGGAACATAAAAAAGAAACAAGTACAAAGTAAAATGAAAGTACATCTCAAATACTCCCCAATGACTGAAGGTATGTTTTTTTCTCACCTAAAGGATTTAATCTTGGGAGATCCTTTTAGAGGAATAACTACTAGATTATCTCTTAGAAACATTTGTGAGCATGCTGCATTCATTTCTTTAGTTGAACCGAAATCTTTTTTAGATACAGAAAATGATTAATCTTAGATTATGGTAGCTGAATCAATTTGAAAGAAACAATATATGAGAGTTCTTTCATAAACCAAAAACATCAATCTATTATAAGCACTAAATAGATGTTTATGAATAAAATAAATAAAACCAGTATAGTTGTAAGAAATAAAGTTAGACTAGTGGCTCAAAATTACAATCAAGAAGAATGAATTGATTTTGATGAGACACTAGCACCTATAGTAAGATTAGAGTCTATTAGGATGTTACTGGCA
Organism: Murraya koenigii; assembly: GCA_025617385.1. Lineage (NCBI taxonomy): Eukaryota > Viridiplantae > Streptophyta > Magnoliopsida > Sapindales > Rutaceae > Murraya > Murraya koenigii. The sequence continues at coordinate 22,282,077 of CM046815.1, forward strand.
TTTGCATGTCATAAAGATTTCATCTTGTATCAAATGGATGTTAAGAGCGCATTTTTAAATAGTTATAGTATAGAGGAAGTTTATGTGAAACAACCTTCTGAATTTGAAAATAAGAAATTTTTAGATCATGTTTATAAGTTAACAAAAGTATTGTATTGTTTAAAACAAGCACCTAAGGCATGATATGATAGGCTCAAGAATTTCTTACTGGATAATAATTTCTCAATGAGTAAGGTCGACACAACTCTCTTTATTAAGCATAGGAACAAAGATATTTTTTTTATTTAAATTTATGATGATGATATCATCTTTAGTTCTACTAATGAGTTGTTATGTAAGAAATTTTCCTTATATATGAGTAAAGAATTTGATATGACCATGATGGGAGAGTTGAAGTACTTCATTGGATTATAAGTAATACAAAATAAGGAAGGTCATAAATCAAGCTAAATACGTGAAAGATCTACTCAAGAGATTTTTGCTATGAAAATGGAATGGTAAAAAGCACTCCAATGAGTACAAACATTAAACTGGACAATGATGAAGAAGGTAAGAAAGTTGTTATCAAGATATATCGAGGTATAATTGAATTATTACTTTATTTAACTTATAATATGCCTGATATTATGTTTAGTGTATGCTTGTATGCTAGATTTCAATCATATCCTAAAGAGTCTCGCTTGTTGTTAAACATATTTTATAGTATTTGATTGGCACCATTGACCTTGGCCTTTTGTATCCTAGGGGAACACAGGTAGGCTTAACATGTTATTTGGATGTCGACTTTGCTTTTTACGAGGTCTATAAGAAAAGCACTTATAGAACATGCCACTTTTTAGGACATTCACTAGTTTCTTGTTTTAACAAGAAATAAATTTTAGTTGCACTTTCTACCACTAAGACAGAATATATTACAGTTAGAAGTTGTTGTGCACAAGCATTATAGATGGAAGAAATATTTAGAGACTATGACATTAAGTTAGATCACAATCCTATTAAATGTGATAACACTAGTATTATCAATTTGTTAAAGAATCTAATTCAGCTTTCTGAGACTAAGCATATAGAAATTAGACATCATTTTTTAAGAGATCATGTTCGAAAGGGAGATATTATGATTAAATCTGTTTCATTTAAAATTCAACTAGCTGATATATTCACAAAAACCCTTAGTGAAAAGTAATTCACAAAGATTAGACATGAACTGGTAATGATGTTTATTGCATTTTGACTTATTGTTCTTGCTTAAATAATCTTATTATTTGATTTATTGAATGTGTTTTCACATATTTAAATTGCCTATGCATTCAAAAATCACGCATCAAATAACCATTGAAATATTTTGAGATAAAGAAATGATCTTGAAGTAACTCATATTTTGGATAAAAATTGAAACAAATGTTAGGGAAAATGGATAGTTGTTTATGTAATAAATGAATACTCATTTTTTAGACAGAAAACTTGAGTGTGCAATCTGGACGATAACGGCTTGCCGATAAGGAATTACCAAGTCGTTGATAACTTTAGAAGTTTTAACCAGCATTCTACCTACTAACAGTTCATCGATATAGTTTAAATGGCTCGCTAATAACATCGTAATAGGAAATTAACATTCTACTCACTATTGGCTCACCATTAACAAGAAACCAGCTCGCCGATATAATACTAACAAAATTTTTGCCGATTGGATGATAACAGCTCGTTAATAACTTAATAAATAGCTTGTGATTTTCATGTTTTCCCTCTTTTTGCATAATTACCTTGTTCTTCCCCTTTTTCTCTTAGTCCCGAACTGTTTTCTTTTTCCTCATTATCAGTTGTCCTTTTTCTCTCTACAAGTCATTATTTTCCTTTATTCCTTTTGAGAAATTTAGTCTCTTATATCTTTCTTAACCATTTTAAACACTTATTTTTACCATCAAAACACATTTACACACTCAAATCACAAAAATCTCAATTTGAAAATCCCTAGGTTTGCTATGGATTTTCCATTCAAATTTGACCTCAATTTCTTCCATTTTTGTCCAAATTGACTCTATAAATATCTTCATCTACCTTTCTACTATATTTATACTAATTCATTTTCCCTTAAACTCATCTACATTCTAAAATTTAAATTTTTACCCTTCATGGCAAGCGGCTCTTCATCCCGAAAAGGTAAAAAAGTCAGACACACTTCTACGAGTGGTCTTGGCTAAAGATTAGAAACATTGGACTTCACTCAACTTCATTTTCCCTTAGCTCACATGGCTTGGTGATTTAAAATAAGTTTCATGGGAAAATTGGTAACCCCTTCTTACTTTACTGATATTGATGAGTTTTCTGATATTATTATCTATGGAAGTAGTGTCAGAAATTTTCTTAAACCTTGGAAACTTGCATTGAGTATAGATGAACCTATTTATAAAAACTTAGTTAGGGTATTCTACTCTAATATAGAGCTTTCTAAAACTATAAAAAATAGAGTGATTACCCAAGTGAGTGGTGTGAGGATTAAATTTAATGCCTTTGAGTTGTGTAGAACCCTCGAAACTTATCCTGGAAGGCTACAGATTTATACTGCTAATATGGAATTAATGTTTAATGATTTTGATCATATTAGTGCTATTAGAAATATCTGTTGCTATCGTGATATTTCTGATGATGTTTGCTCCCTATCATTTTGATCTCAGCTTATACCCTTCCACAGTCGAGTCCTTCATAGCGTTCTTCAGCAAGTAGTCAATCCTAGTCATGGTTACAATGATGAGGTGACTAGGTTAGATGTTGGGCTTATTGATTCACTTATCTAATAGCAGCCTCTTAACCTAGAATACATCGTTATGCGCTATATTTTGAGCACCTCTACTATGACTAACTGGTCTCTTCTATATAGTAGCATCATCACTAGGATTCTGCGTCATTTTGGTATTGCCCTCACTAAGCCTGTCCGTGGTCAATCATAAAAGTTGGGAAAAGAACTTATCACTGCTATAGGCTTTTACAAAAAAAAAAAAAATTCAGTGACTTAAAACTCCTTCCTCCAAGAATGAAGACACCCTAGTTGCTCATGAGGATAATGACCTTTTCAACAATGCATACCCTGCTTATTAGCTTCCAGATTTCAAGTTAAGAGCTCTTTCTCGTGCCTCTCGATGAGTTGGAGTATGATGAGGTTGAGATGAGGAACAAGAGAAGCCTGAGCATAAAGGACATGCTGATGAGCAAGCCCCGACTTCAGAGAGTATGTTGCAGCAACTTATGGGCTGAGTTGACATCATTTCAGAGCAGCAGCTTTAATCTCAGTTCGAGACATTTCAGATTCAGTAGCAGGAGTTTCAGTAGTGAGTCCATTCAGCTTTTAGAGTTCCTCCATCTGAGTTATCCTTTTTGCATCATCCCTAGTGTTTTTGTTACTTTGTATTTTGCACAGATACTTTTCCTTATCATTTTGTATCATACTTATATTTATGATTTATTTCTTTTTTTTTAGTGTCTTTGATGATTATGACGATAGATGATTATGTTGATGCTTTATTTATTTCTATTTTGGTTTGCCTTGATTACATGTTGATGCCTTTGATGTATTATATTTACTTTAGTGATATTTTGGTCGGTGGAGTTGATTTGATAAAGTTATATGAGTATGTGTATTGGAGTTGCGATGTTTTACAATGTTTTGAAAGTGTTCTTTTCGAATTTACCATTTTAGTTTTCCTCGATTTTTTGAGGAGGTTTTGTCGAAACTTATTCAAAATTTTCTGTGCCTTTGATTTCTTGTTCTTTTCTTTTTTATGATGAAGGAGGGGAATAATATGAAAAATGACCAATATGCATAAAGTTTTCAAATTTTTCATGCTAAATGACATTTTAAAACAATTTATACAAAGATTAATTTATGTAGGGGGAGCATACACTCAGGGGGAGCTAATGCTCAAGGGAAATTCAAAATTTTCAAAACATTTCTTTAACAAATTTGTCATCATAAAAAAGGGAAAGAATGTTAGCATATGTATTTTTGTAATAATGATTTTGATAATAACAAATATGTTTGAATCGATCCCAAAGAATTTTTTTAAATTTGATCAAAACTCTTAAAGCCGAAAATGTTGTTAAGACAAAGTATAAGCTTTCTGGTTACAAATGTATTTTTGTTTATCATAAAAATGGCTAACTGATTATCTAGAGCAAGTATGCAGCCTTTCTGAAAATAAACGGCTAATCGATAGTGAGGAAAACGCTTAACCGACAAAAGTAGAATTGAAGCTTGCTTTCTGAAAACAAACGGCTAGCCAACAACATGGAAAACAACTAACTGTTATTGAGTAAAAATAAAAGATTAGTTTCTAGAACTAATGAATAACTGACATCTAGATAATGGCGATCTGACAATTTAAAAATCTTCATAGTAGTAACTTGTTTAAGTCAAAATGACAATCCGAAAACTTATCAACGGTGATCCGATAGCCCAAGAAAGTATGTAATGGTTAGTTTTTTGTTCCAATTATAAAAAAGATTCATTCAAATCTAAATCATGGTGGGACAACAACAACTATTACTGAGCATTCAAGAGCAATCTGAGCTTAAACTCTTATAATCATTTTTATTCACACATTGAGCATTTATCTTGTAATTAGTTATATTGTGTGAGAGAAGTTTATTTGTACTATTTTCTTATAAACACAAAGTTGAGTGATTGTAAGTATTGAGATGCATTTTGGTTAAGAGAATAAGAGATAATCTCTTATTGTAAAAGATCAATTGACACATTGGAAGTCAAGTGTAAGTATTGTTAAAACCTTTGAGGAGCGCTTTGTGAAATCTCCAAACTCGGTGAACTTAGAGGTGTGGAAATAAATACGGTTGGCCGAACCATGTAAAAATTACGTATTTGCACTTCTCTATCCTTTACTCTTTTATTCTATTGCACTTTACTTTTATTATTTGAATTTAGTTGATTTGATTTAAGTGCATTTAGTTTTAACTTAACAATATTTTTAAAATTTCAATTCATCCCCCCTCTTTGATTGCTTAATTAGTATTTCAAGTATTTTGTCAAAATATATAAATAATAAAAATTCAAGAATATAAAAAATTTATTATAAGTTAGGGTCTGAATGTATTTGTTGATATGACTTTAAATGATTTTTTTTTTATGTAAACTTAAAACATTTTAAATCTAGTTTTTTTACACTTACATCGATGAAAGTGTTATATATATTTGGAAGTATATATTTATGGTTTTATCTAGTATATTATTACTATTTATATGCTAGAAATATTTATAAGATAAGCACTCTGCATTTGATATATGGATAAATCTAAATAATGAAAATTTGATTTTAATAACATATAGCCCTGGTCCATCAAAGTCTTTAACATAATGTTTGTACAGAAAAAATTGTTGTCCATTTATAAATGAATTTGTGTAAAATTGAAACTGAATACATGTTAGTTATTTAATTTTCATTGGACCAAGTAAAAAGTTGAGACTAGGAGAAATTACATGTAAATTACATCCCAGTTAAAAAAAAAAAATACAGTTCTAGTCAGGAAAAAAAAATTGAATGGATCGATTTTTTGGTATTACATAATAGGAAGTAAAAAAAATAATTTCTCATTAAGATATCTTTACAAAAACTTAAAAATAAACTTAAGACATAAAAACAAATAAATTTTTAATCTTTTTGGGCTTTTTCATTTCATTTTTTTTTTAAATAAAACATCAAATCGGTGATTAGTACCTATTAGATACAATTGTCGAGAGCAAATCACAAAGAGAATACTTACTCTGGCAGATCTAATTCTTTTGCATTGTATATATAAATTTTGAAAGATTTGTTGACATCTAAATACTCTTCTCATTCATGTTTTATTTTTTTCTTTTCAACTACAAGGATATTTGTTTGATTAAAAACTCAAATATTGAACAACGATTACCGTTAACAAACAATTCAATGAAAGTTATCTTAGCCAAGTCGATGGGAACTGAAACTACTGGATTTATTAGGATGGAACGCAGCAGGACATGTACAAAATAAATATAAATTATTCGGGGACATATGTTGCAAGTTACTCCAAGTCTCCAACGTAGACACGTTGCCGAATTGATAACACGGGGAAAAATATTTATGATGTTTGATTAGAAAACGGTGGTGCGGGCTTTCAACTTGCGTGGGTTGCCGGTTCAACGATAGAGCCGAGATTCTAGTACCCCACAAAAATCCTTTTTAACACACTTTTTAAATTTTATTCCTAAAATAAAATTTATAAATTAAATCAATCGCCTTGTCTTCAAATTTTACCTTAAAAGAGTATTTTTTAAGTTTCTGTTTATAAAATATATAGAAGTCCTGAAATCTTAAATTATGTTTTTCTTATTACACAATTTATATCTCTATAATTCTAAATTAAAAAAATACAGTTTTACGTTTAAGATTTGATGCAATAGTCAATTTCAACTTTACTTTTTAAACAATAACTCAAACTATTATTTTGTTTATTTATCGTTAGTATACTGTAAAATTTATAGAGGGTAAAATATAATTTTTAAATAAAAATATATAAATTATTTTTTAAAAAAAAATTCAAACACAATTAAATAATATATATCTTTCTATATAAATATAAAATTTAAAGATAACTTAATGACAAAATAATAATAATATTAAATAATATGTAAAATATATATTTATGACAAACTATAAAGAAAAAAACATAAATTTCATATGCACTAGAGTGAGTATTTTTTTTTCTTTACCTTGTCCTTAATTTTAATATAGTCAAGATAAATAAATAAATAATCAATCAGTTATGTTATTCTATCAAAAGTAAACACAAACATTTTTATTTACTTTAAAAAATATACACCAAATAAAGAAATAAAAATATATTTAAAAATATTAAAAAATAAAATACATTACATTAGAATATATATATATATTTTAATTTTTTAGCTTGTCCTTAATCTGAATATGGGCAATGATTCATAATTAGAAAATTATTATTATTATTATTCAAAAATTTAGTTGATTTCATTGAAAAAATTTAATGAACATGCATATTATTTAATATTATTTTTATTTTATTAAGTTATCTCTAACTTTTAAATTTATGTATGAAATCATATGTTATTTAATTTTTTTGAGAATTTTATTTTAAAATAGTTTGCATTTATTAACTGAAAATCATATTTTACCCTCAATGAATTTTAGAGTAAACTAACTGTAAGTTTAAAAAAAAGATATTTTGGGCTACTATTTAAAAAACGAAGATAAAATGAGTTATTATTTAAAAAATAAAGATGAAATAAGTTATTATACTAAACCTTAGGGGTGAATAGGATTTTGTCCCACTCTAAATTCTTTAAAGTTCATAAAAAAATAATTTCAATGGTTGGTGTAAAAAAAATTATTGAAAAAAACTTATTTAAGTGTTTAATAAGGAATTTAGAAAGGTGTCGAAATGCTTACTCTCAATAATAATAGAATGGTGATAGTCGGCCCTACAATTTCTCTCATCAGTCCTTTGTATTCAATTGATCCCGCATATTTTTAAAATTGTCCTTATTAAATTATAACAATTTAATTAAAAATAAAAATAATTCTAAAAACCCTAGCCATCTTCCACTACCATTATTACCACCTAAAACCATTATTCATCATCATTAATTCCAATTTCAGCGACTTTATTAATGGCACATTTTTATTGTTTATTATTCACTCCAATTAATTTATAATTTCTTGATTGTATATTGAAATTATGTTTTGCCTCTTTAAAATTAATATTATTTTGGTCTGGATACTATTATATCAATCTCGCTAAAATTAATTCAAATAAATGAGAGGTTTTGGACGGTGATTCTAGGGGGAACTTGATATTATGGGACTAAGGGCTAGTAATGCAGTGACTTCAAGTTTTATGAAATTGTATTTATTTTTTAATTAATTGTTTAAGAATAATTGTGAAAAGGAGTTTTTTTTTAAGATTAATTGAAAAATAGAGATTGATGAAAGAAATTGAGAAACCACATTGCACGTGAAAATGCTTGCCTGGACCCAGATATAAGTGCTGCGGTCCAGGTCCAAAGCCCAATTCTGTCTATTTCAAATTAATTTCAATATTGCTCAGAGACTTTATTGTCTTTCTTGAATGCAAGAGGATGGCATGTTAGCACACACACCAACACTTGGCGTGATTATTTGAACTTTAACAACCAAAGTGTTATGCAAGGTTTGTTTGATTGTTGTTATATTCATGCTAAAATGCCAAACATTTTATCATAAAGTAAACAATTCTTTTCCTTAATAATTACCTAAATGATATAAATATTACACGAAGTAATGTAGAAAAAAAATTCATAGGTTGGATGATTTCAATATCCCATTTCAATGCATTTGTATAATATATTTTAATATTATTTTTTTAAAATATATATCTATCAATATGTTCTGAAAATTGCAATAAAAAATATATGTCAATAAAATATTCACATCTCACTTAAGATTGTATATAGCTTGTAGTAAGTAAAAAAAATTAAATTTTAAAAATTAGAAACAAGAGCATCACTTTACTTACCTATTTATTGGCTATAATGTCTTACATTGTGTTTGGACTCAAATTTCTTTTTGAGAGATAATTGATATTAATTTTAACTCAAAAAAAGGCTGGAGGGTGCCAAAGAATTATTTGGAGAAGTGCAGAGAGCATTGGGCTAAACATTGCTCAGGCTGAATAAGTTATAAATAGAAAAAGAGTTATAAAATTAAAAAAGTCTGGATATAACTTACTTAAATAAAAGATATAACACAAATACTGATACTTAATATATTTTCAAACTTTAGTTGATTGATATCATTTCAAATATGGTGTAGAATCATAAATCAAGATATAAACCACATATGAGATATATGAGAAAAAAATTGATATATTTTCTCTTTCTTTATAACTATACACTTAATGACTCAATTGCTTATTTATGATAAAATTTATGTAATTTTATTGTTCTTATATCTACAGAAAAATAATAGTGTTACAAATACTTTAATCAATATTAATTTAATTTTTTTTAATTTCACATGGTAGAATTCTCCTTTATCAAAAATTAAAAATCCACTGCTGGAATAATTATTGAAGATGGCCAAATGCCAATTTTCTTAATTCGTCGTGATTTGCTATTGATTTCATACTGACAAAACTTATCTTTTATTCTCGCATAGATTTAATTAAAAAGAAAGTAATATTATATATTTTAAATAATTATCTCAAATAATATGATTTTTATGAATTAATTAGTAAGATAATATAATTAATTAATTTTAATTTTATTTATTAATTAATAAATAACACATTATTTAAAATAAAAAATTTAAAATATACAATATTATTAAAAAAAAAACTAATTAGACATGCATTTTATATTTTAAATGATGTGAGATGTGGCATTTATGGCGGTGCTGAACATTTTGCAATCGTTGCATTGCGCATTTAGGCTACTGAACAAAAACAACGCGAAGCAAATAACACGGCCAGGTCAGTCTTGCAGCAAAAAGCTGAGCCCGTGTCGAGCCACTCCCTCCATTTGTTGGTTAGCCCAGGCCTAATCTAAACCCCTAATTGTGACGGCGAACACAGGCAAAACCCAAAACCCCAAGCCTTGACTTTATTCAGCTGAGGAAGAAGAAGCAGCAGCAGCAGCAGAAACAACAAAAAACCCAATAAAAGAACAAAGAAAAAAGAAAAATGGTGAACAAAGCATGGAAAATAATACCAAGACCATTACTAGAAACCGTCTTAAATAATCACGCTCAACACCACCGCGTCCCTCAACCCCTCATCGTCCACGGCCCTCGTGGCGTCGGCAAGACCACCCTATTCCTCGAACGTAATACACATTTTCACTCAACATCCTCTACAACTAACGAATTACCCTTTCTCTGCTAACATTTATTATTTTTTTTTTTGTGCAGGCCTACTGAGAGATTGGAACAAAGAACCTCACCTTACTGGTTACATAGACTTCGCTGAATCGATCAAAGATCATCACCCACAACACAATCAGTCGTTTCCTTGGTCGTCTTGGTCAAATTGTGAGCCGCCCACTTTGTCAAACTGCAAAGCCCAGCTCGAGACATGCCTCGAATCGATGGCGGAGAGGGGAATTAAACTTGGTACGATTAGTTCGCAGCAAATTTTCTCAACTCTTAACAAATGGCACGGGCTTAACACTGCACTTAGGAGAATACTTAGTAAAAGTAATAAGAGGGCGAAAAATGCGGTGTCTGATAAGGTTTCGGGGTCTGTGTTGTGGGAGCGGGCGGTTTATGCTCTATCTGCTCGAGTGAATGCCAAAGAGATTGATGAGGTTTTGGAGTTGAGAGAGAACGGGAAGAGATTGTCCCTCGAAGAAGAGGCGTATTTTAGAGAAGGGTTTGTGGCTTTGAAGTTGGCTAAGGAGGTGTTAAAGATGCAGCATGAGTGGAGAGCTAATGCCATTGCCAACTTGAATAGAACTGGTGGGTTTTCGAGGTCCCTGGCAAATTCGTGTACCGATTGGCCCTGCTTGTTGATTGATTTGTTGTCACAAGCTGCTGAGATTGATCACTTTCAGGTAGTTTTCTGGCAGATTATTATTATCATTATGATCATTTTGTTTAGCATTTTGTTGTGTAAATTCGAAATGGAGAGACAATTTGGTAATTTACAAATTAGATTATAATTATGTATGTAGTGCCAAACCCATATGCTTGAATTGGTGTATATGGTTTCCCTTTTTTTTTTAATTATAATTTTTAATCGTATATTTACATTGGTTGTTCATGCTTGTTATGAAATGAAAAATTATGCTGGAATAGTCTCAGTGTGGAAGGTAGTTATTGATTGATGTATTTGCACTGTTTGGGCAGCCAAAGCTGGTTATAAACAATATTGAAGTTCTCCACAAGGCAATTCTAACGGATGATTCAACAGTCTGTGGATCAATGTATCATGACAGTTTGATATGGAGAATAATTGCTTTGGGTGTAAATGAGCGGTGCTTGCCTATCATACTTGTTACTTCAGATAGGTTAGGCCCATCCTACCATCATCCTTATTTTTGCTAGTTTGTTACTTCATAGCAGTTATTTAAGAGTTTATTTGTCAACTTACAAGTAACGCTAGGTTTTACTCAGAGATGATTGATGGCATGAGGGAAGGTTCTCCTAGCCCCTAATAATTCTTGTGAGATTTTAAATTCATGTGAGAAGTTTGTGTTTGGCATTGATATCATTGACGTTTGTAATTGCTTTCTCTTGTTTCTTGATAACTTAGAAGTTTCTTAAATTTGGTGTACATGCTAATAAATTTGTGATATTCAGCTACTATTCATACCGAGCCTACTTGGATTTTGGATTTATAGACATATTCATCTCCCGTGAGGTATTCTTAACAAAACTTTTGTGGGTCTCTATCACTATCATTGTTTGTCCATTCATGTCATATTATTGTATATGGTCCTTCATGGACATTTCTATATTGAAGTTATTTTGATATGTATCACTTTAATTTTTTAAATCTGCAGACTTTTGGGTGGACTCCACAAGAAGCTAAAATGCATATGGTTACTGATTACTTCAGCAATTCAGAGGTGAGCAACTCTACTGATCTATTGTTGAACATTTGTTTGGGAAAGAAATAACTGACACACTGCTAAAAGATGATCAAAGAAACCACGGCATCAAATTTTACATTTCCTTCTTATAGCATTAAATGAGTCCCCCATCCCCCTTTTCACAGTTATTGGAGTAACATCATGAATTAATGGTTCGTTTTACTAGTTTAACAGTGCTCTTGATGAAATTGTAGTGGACGGTGATTGCTGAGGTACTTGGGCCTAACCTGCGCCATCTATTTGAGCTTTACGCACTCAAGCAAAGCAATTATTACCAGAAGTAAGAATCATTCAATGTTTGTTGAATTATCATGCAACATATACAGATGGATAGTATCTTCGGTTTTTGAGCTAGAAACTGGCTCCATTTTTATCTAGATATGAGTGATGGGTGTAGTGTGGTGTATTCAGGCTCTCAGAAAAAGAAATTACATCTGCTATTTTTGTATGATAATTTGGGTTTTCTCACTCATTTTTATTTTTTATCCAATAATATTTAGGCCGTGCAGAAGTCTGACTCTCATTTCTAGTATCTAACAATAACTAGAGTCATAATTCTGTTTTAAATCAAGATGCTTGTATTTGTGGTGTGATGAGTAGTTCATTGTGAGATACAATATTATTTTTGTCATTCTTTGTAATCAAGTTAATTATTTCTTCAAAAGTAATGTAGTGTATTCCACTGTTTAATGACCTTGATTTTGGTTTGAAATTTAGGGTCATGGAAGACAAGGCTAGTACATTTGAGGACATTGTTGATGCATATTTAGCGTATTTGCAGGTAAATTTTATTATTTATTTATATATTAATTCACTTAAACCTTGTATTGACTTGTTTCTATAATTTGTTAGGTTTGTTTATTTTCTTGGGATTGCATGTTAACTTTCTTTTTCTTAAATGAAACATTGTAGATTACTGTGGTAAATCCTGCCATGGATAAAGCCTTGCTACTCCTGCAAAAGTTTGCTTTTGATGCAAAAAATGGAAGAATACCAGGAGACAGATTACGTTTTGGTGCTCCTTGGAGGCATCCTCCTCAAACAGATGACGCTACTCTGCTTGCGGAGTGGGCTAAGATTCAACTGATGGATTTTGTTCAGGCTCTAGTCCGCACAGAATTTGGGGTAAGCAGTTTGTTTGCATGTGCTGTTTGGAATATCACAAGTTTTTCTACTCTAGACTGATCCTTTCTATTTTGTACATATATTGGGTTTCTGTTGTTAATATAGAAAACAAGTATTCATTTCTTCTAGATTTCTGCATTCCTACGTTTTTAGCCATAATACTCATATTTTCTGTATTATTGGCTTGTTTAAACATTAAACTTTATCAGTTCTTTTTTTTCTTTTTTAAAAATTGGTCTGTGAGTTATAATGTGCCCACTGTGATTTTGTCCAAATAGTCTGATCTGGAAATCTCTCTGGCTAGCACTTCATCCAGCCAAGTCAGGTCATCTGGGAATTCTCTCTCCCTTTATGTTTACACAAGAGCTAATTGATTGGTATTACTATGTGAAAACTATTTATCACAGATGATAGCATCCTGTAATACCATTTTGTTGAAGCCATATCTTAATGCTGGTTCTTGCATACCCCTTTTTGTAGCCTGTGAACTTTGTCCTACGTCTTGCAGGTTAATTATCTAGCTGACTGTAGCCTTGAGATTTTTGATGACCCTGCTGCTGGTGCGCTGTTGGAGGTATTTGCTTTTTTCTTGATGGAACAGGGTTTTGGGGATTGCATTGAATTTTGGCAATTCTCTTGGTGTAATTAAATTTCTGGGACATTTTTATCTACTCTTTTGCCAAAACCATATATAGTGAAATACTTTCAGTGTAATATTCTTATTTCTTTCCTTGTTCAGATTATGATAATACCATTGATTTTGCTTGAGGTCATTGAATTTCTTATCTTTTCCAGTGTTCTTAAAAATTAAATTGAAAAGTATGAAATATGCTAGAAATTGGGGTTTTGTTCTTGAACTTATATTTTCTGTTTAAACTCAATGCCCCATCAACATCTGAATTCTTCATAACTGCATACCTGTGTTATTGTAAATTCATATTTCTTTCATTCTGTATTTTCCTAGGTTGGTTTGCTCTATGCTCAACGGGATCCATCCTTCATGCGCCCCATATCTAGAGGCATTCAGAGATGCCTTGTGAGATGGTAAGCAATCTTTTCTCATCAAATTACTCAAGAATGAGTGTGAGAGCTTACCTGTAGGGGAAATGAGGCGGTCAGGGGTTTTCAGAAACAACGTGAGTGTGTTTACATGCTTGCTTACACTGGTTGCAGGCTTGTCCTGGAGCGGATGAAGTTGAGTTTCTGGAACTTTTTCCAATTTCACTGGCAGCGATTTTTCCGTGGCCGTAGCTATCGCCATTTGATGCTGCAGGACAGAACATAAGAGTATGCACTACACCTAGATAATTTAGTTGTTCTATATGCTATCTAATTTAAATTTTGTTAGTTAATCTAAATTTTTTAAACTATTAGAATTCCCTCATTTGACTATTCATGGGGATCATTTCTGTACTGAAAATTTATGGGATGAGCAATTACAATCAGATGGGTTTAATTTAAACTTTAATTGATTAGTTCAGCAAATAGGGTGTTTATAGATTTGCAGGACCTTTTCTTTGCTTCTTTCTCTTTTTTTTTTTTTTTTAATTGTGTATTTTTCCCTTGAAATTTTGAAAGTTCAGGTTTTCTGGATGTAATAGCTTTTCTTTCGATCACAATGAAAAAGCCTCTTTGCATTTTAGTATAAAATCATGTGGTTCACCTTTCAGGCCTATTGATGCAAAGGCATGCCCCTTAGTGAGACTGTTCCCTTTGTGAAGTTACTTGATGTAGTAAGTTTCTGGGCAATGTCTCTCTATGCACATGTTCCAGTTAGTTTTACTGTATTGTGAAAATGTTTATTACTAACACTTTTTGTCAGTTTATACAGTAAGCAGACGCTGGTTTAATATACAATTGGTGATTTTCTACCGGAATTTTGGTGGCTATAAGGTTTTTCCTCCCCCCTTGTGCATAGATTTCTCATGCTTTTATTACATAAGGGCAATTAATTCCATCATCCAGTTAGATTCACAATAAAATGCTGGCAGTTAATTCAATCAGAATTTGTCAATGCCCTGCTGTTAAGCATGACTTGCTTTTCCAGCCTCTTCCTTCGACAATAACAGCAGTATACAGCAGTAAATTTGGTTTCTTGACGTGTAGGGCTGCGCCGGGGCAAACCCTAAATTTTGAACCAAGACACGTTTGCCGTCAGAGAAGACATATGGGTTATATCGAGGGTGAGTGTAGAAGAATCATATCCAAGAACTCTAAAGGGACCTCTGAATTAATTATTTAGGAGTTAAAACGATTGAAAACCAAACGGTTTCAGTCACAACACATTGGATACCAAAGAAGAAACGTACAGGTATGATGTAGAAGCATGTTTTGGGAATCAATGTTAGTATTTGTACATGACGAAATAATACACTGTGATCCGGTGGCCTTGTGGGGGTATATTTGTTATTTTGAAAAAGAAAAATGTAATTCAAAACACGAATCACGTCCCGATCAGCAATTGTTTTGACATTTTTCTTCGCAACTCGTCTCAGCATTTCGAAATAAATAAAATAAATAATCACGAGTTATCCATTCTGCACTTCGTTTTAGATTATAAACAATAATAAAACTTGACGCCTAATTGTGAATAAAGATTTAATGGCTCCTCAGCCTCGCGAGTATCGTGGCACGTAGCACACATCTGGCATGGGGCCCTAGAGAGATCCAAAAGGTCCACGCACCCATGTTGTTGATATCATTGCATAATGCTGGTAGATTCTCATTTATGTCCATCTTTTAACGAAACGGGAAGGGTAAAAAGTTCAGCTGTCATAATTTATAACTAACCGCCTTAGAGGTAACAACTTAATTCAGTGCTGTGCTTTTGTGTGTGAATTTGCCTTGAGGGAGTCCCATAAAATCAGAAACAACCCTAAATCATGGACCTAACTGGGACACGGTTGCAAAGTGTAAATTACGCCGGGTTTCTCGGCTTTGGAAGAGTAAATTGAATCATTATTATATGTATTATTTCATAACCAATGGCCTTTTTCCATCAGCAATTGATATGAGATGAGAAATTGAGAATGAGATGGAGGCGACTGGCGAGCAGCTTTATATTACGAAGCCTTTTTCTTTTTACTTTGGTTACACAAAGTGCTTCTGATGATGCAACGTTGATGGGGTCCAAGTGCGGTTGTTCATGGTCGTACTGATGCTGTTCAATCTTCAATGTTTAATTAGTTACCATGGATTATATATTTTTATGAGTATTTCATTTTAATTATCACAAACAAAATAATAGATTAAATTGATTAGTCAAGGACGTGGTAGTAAAACAGTATAGCTAATAGCTAGGCTCTTTCGAAGAACTATAGAGGAGAGATGAATCCAATTCAATTCAATTCAATTGAATCCAATCAAATGAATTATAGAGTAGAGGCTTACAGTCACTGACAGCAAATTTGGATAAAAGGGTTGCGTTGGGACCCTACTTACATAAAGTATATATTATTATATATAATATTCGCTCCCGCTGCATGCATTGAAAACTTTCTCTGTAAATAGACAAACGTGATTACGCGTTTTATCTAATCTGTAGTTACTAAAACAGATGATTGGCAAAGTAATCAAGTCGCTAAATATTCTTTCTCACTTGCCCCTTTTTTTTTTCCCTAATTTTCTTTTATAAGCCCTATCTAGCTAGCCAGCCTTTAATTTAAACTTTAAACCCCCCCACTTCTACTTCCAAGTTCCAATTGCATGCTTATTCCTCGCTTCTAGCCTCCTCAACCTCGAGTATCTAATCCATCAGAAAATCACAAGATAAGACTCCCAATTCTTCCCCAAGTAAGTGAATATTGTGAAGCTTTGGTTCAATACTTGCATTATATAATATAATTATGCAAGAATAACATTTATCATGCAGCTTTTTAAAGCTGGGGCTAGAGTCATCACTGAATTTCCTTTCTTGTTTTTTGTTTTTTTTTGTTTTAATTGTTTTAAAAGAAATGAACGGCATAGAGAGGAGGAGGAGAGTGTGGAAGAATCTGAAGCAACGGCTCGGATTGAAGGGAATGGGGTGTTGTGGATCCATGTGGAGCTTCAGAACTCAAACACTGACAATCATGCCACGACAACAACTACAAGAAGAAGAAGAAGAAGAAGAAGAACCAGAAGAACGAGAAACCCACGTTCGCATGCGCATGCAAAACGCTGCCGCTTCGGTTACTGCTGGTGCCGGTGCTACTATTAACATGAACCTGGCTATGGCACTAGCTGCCGAGCGCAATCTGCGTGCTGGAGACAGCCTCGTGGGTCCCAAGAAGAACGCTGCTGGAACCCGTGTCAAGACGCTGATGATGTTGATCGAAGAAACGGACGGTGGTGATTGGCAGATTAAAAATGATGGTGACGTGGAAGGAGGAGAAGCACTGACACTCAGAGAGGGCAGCGATTGGATGTGCTGCGTCTGCATGGAGAGGAATAAAGGTGCGGCTTTTATTCCCTGTGGCCACACCTTCTGCAGGGTTTGTTCAAGGGATCTGTGGCTCAATCGCGGGACTTGTCCTATTTGCAACCGTTCGATTATTGAGATCCTTGATATTTTTTAGAACCTTTTTTGCTTTTAAATAGATGTTCTTACAACTTGCAACTGAGAGAGATTCATATTCATATAATAGAGTACGTGATATTATCATTTGATTTATCCAAAATACTTCATCGAGGTCGATCAAGTCAATCTAATCAAACAACTCTCCTTTTTCATTAAATGGTTTTGATTATTAAATAAATATACATAGTATTGGAAAATTTTTAATTTAAATCAACCGATTTTTTCATTAAAAAATAAATAAATTCAACCAAATTTTAGATTTTATAAAAAATTATCAGTTACTTACTAAATAACGATATTATTTTAAATAAAATTTGAGCTAAAAAAATTAAAAATATTTATCATTATTCTTTTTACATAAAAATAGTTGCGCTTTTGTATGAGGGACAACAAAAATCCACAAGCTCGGGCTCGACCGTCAGAGAGGTAATCGCTCTACTTCAGCAAACTTGGGCCTTGGCTTTCACAGCTCCAACCTGATCGGCTGTATAATGTCTATCCACTACCTAATGAATTAGTGGTGTGTTTTACAGTAAGAAGAATTATTCGTAATCTAAATATTATTTTAAACATTCTATTATTTTCATACATTAATTATATAAAATTAAGTTCTACTTTGTATACTCTTTAAAATTTTAAAAATATCCTTACTTAAACTATTTAAGTTATCTAACTTTATTTATAATTAGAGCAATGCTAGGTGTTTTAATATACAAGTCTCAATATTAGGTGTCTTAAAATAACTTGCAATGAGAACATAATAATGAAAAAAATATTCTATAAATATTTGAAAAAAAAGAAGAAGAAAGAAAACAAATGAGAAGAATAAGATGAAGACAAGAAGAAGAAGGGACAAAGCAAAGAAAGGAAAAAAAAAATTTCTTTTACAGCAATTTGTTTCATTTCATGATAATTAAAAATTGAATAATGAGTTGTTGTATGGATGCTTAAAGTAATTATATAATATTGACTTATAATAAATTGTCCTTAATAGCAATTCACAGGACAAGTATTTTTATAATACATATTTGTATTAAAATTAGAGTATTCAGAGTAATTTTTTAAGTGTAATTCGTGTAAATAACCCCATTCTTCACACCCCACAAATTCACAAACATTTGATGAGTTTCGTATTCACATCTTAAAGAATAAAAGAATGTGTTACCATATCATCAATTCATATTCTAAATTCAAACAAATGAATACAAATGCATAAATGAGAGAGCTCATAGTAATGTTATATTCACCAACTTTTTGACAAATAAATATAGTATAAATATTGTTTGGATGAAAACCCCACATAAGTGATTTTTTTTATTTTTTTTTATCTAACAAATATTGTTTTGTCACTTCAATTCATAGTTTCATACAACCAAAAAAAAAAAAAAATGCACTCTTAGCACAACTGGTAACTTATACAAATAAAAGCCATAATTGAACTCATGTATATCATAGATATTAATATTGTGAAATGTAATATTTTTAGTGCATAAATTAAACGAAAATGAGATTCACACCACAAATAGCACACCTAATAGCAACAAACGGTGCGTTTTAATTCAAATATAAATTGGTCACTATAGATTGGACATGCTCCCTCGCTCTCTCCCACAGTCCCACTCATGCCACAAATCTGCCCTCTCGCTCTCTCCCATCAGGCCACTAAAATCAGCAATCACCAACATCACCGCGGCTCTATTCACCATGTTTCGATCACCACTGTCGGTGCTCTCCCTCTCTTTCCTCCAAATCCAGCAGCCGTGGGTCATTCTCTCTCCCTTACAAATCCAACAGTCGTGTGGTGATTTTCTCACTTCCCATTCCAAATCCAGCAGCCATGGGTCACTCTCTCTTTGCCTTCCAAATCTAACAGTCGTGGGTCACTCTCTTTATCCCCTCCAAATATAGTCGTGGGTCATATTTCAATGCACATCTTGGATGCCAGTATTCATTGGTTGATTCTGTGCCACAGCAAAAGAACTGTGTGTGTGGGAGATTGATGGCAAAACACTTTTACAAGATGTGTGGTAAGATAAGCTTGACCAATTTATATTTGAACTAAACACACCATTTGATGCTATGGGTGTGCTATTTATGGTATGTGTATCGCTATAGTAAATCAAATAGCAAGTAATTTAGCACATAATATCATGCTGAAAATTTCTAGGTAAGTGCATCTACAAGGATGCTGCATTTTTGGTCAAATATAATTTTTAAGTTACAATACTAAAATATTTGATAAACATTAATTGTTATAATTTTAAAATTAAGTTAATTTGATTTTACATTTTTACGATAAAAAATATGTTATATTTTTTTAAATTTTATCAAATAATTATTTAAAAATTATATTTATCATATATTATTAATTTTTACGTTATAGTTATAATTTTTTTTTTCTCAACAAATATAGCTTAAAAGATATAATACTTCAATACCAAACAAGACCTTAATTTTGTAAAAATAATTTGTGTCAAAATTATTATTTGATAAGAGTGTAAGGATGACATATATTCTTTAAATTGAAATGTCTCGGAGCTTCTATATACTGTGGTGTAATGGAGGCATTGTTGGAGGATCATTCAAGCTCCATATTCTCTTGTAGCTAAGGTGATGAAGGCAAGATATTTCAAGTATTCAAATTTAATGGAGGCACAACTAGGCGCAAACCCCTCTTTTATATGGAGAATTATCTTCTGGGGCAAGATGTTATTCACATGGGTCTTAGATGGACAATTGGGGATGAGAAACATTTGAAAGTGTACCAAGGTGGTTGGAATATAAAGACCTGTACTTCTAAATCGATATCCCCTAGAAGTCTCCCACTGAAGACTATTATAACAAAATTGATAAATAATATTGTTGGAATGAATATGTCATTAGATAACATTTTCAGCAAGATGATGCTGACCAAATACTTAAGATCCCTCTGCCAAGACAACCAAGATCATATCAAGTTTTATGGCATTATGATAAGAAGGATGATTACTTAGTCAAAAGTGGTTATTGAGACGACCCGCCTCATTTCCACAGCCGACTTATCTCAAGAAACTGAACTCAAACATTAAAAATCTTATTAATGAGAATTCTATCGAAATTTCGGCAGAACCTTCCTTAAACATATAACATTCCTAAACTTGCAATTATAACACAAATATTTCCAAATAATTTATTATACATCAAACTACTTTAACACAGTCTCATTCAGTAACATATCCAATAATATACACGTTTTTTAATTCTTATATCACATTCCTAATATAATTCTAAAATATGATGATTATATATTAACGAAAAGAAAAATAATTAATCTATGTCCTCAGACAACCTCACGTGGCCAAGATGACTCCAAATATGTACAGCTGATAGATTAATTGTTGTATCTGTAATCTCCTGGAGGAGAATATAATAAAATAGAGTGAGTATAAAACTCAGTGAGCTCAGTGAGTGGATAGTAGCTTTTGAAAATATAAAATACTTACAAAAATAAATGCATCACTTGTATAATTATTTTTCTGCTCACTTGTATAATTATTTTTCCCAATTTATTATTTTAATGTAAAAATTCCTTTCATTGCAATCATATTCTGAACATAAATATAATTGATACTGCCACAAAATCAAAAAAAATATCTTATATTGAATTATCATCTCATGCTGAAATATCAAATACTAAATAATACAAATATCCTTAAACAAATATCCGGAAATAATCTAGTCATATCCTGACCTCAACTGACGGCAATGAGGTACTATATGGGTACCATTATGTCCAGAGCTACACGAATAGACAAGGATGTACCATCTCATGCTTATTAGCATAACCCATACCCGGATCTCAACGGACGTGCTATGATGTGCTATCTGGCGACATTGTGTCATGACCACCCGGTCTTATATCTCATTATATCTTAATATTTGTCTGCATGCATATGCCCTCAAAGGGCGAAAGCACCCAAACACACGGCCTAAAGCCTATATGTGTCTTCAGACGGGCTCCAAAAGCCTACTATCTCATCTCATCTCATCTGGAGGGAATGAGTATTTGCTTTAAACTTTAAATCATGATCAAAATCAATATATATATACATTTTAAATCATGCTCAAGATCAATCATATACTCTTTAAATCATGCTCAAAATCAACATATATATACTTAAATCATTCTTGAAATCAATATAAATACACTTTAAATCATACTCAAAATCAATCATCTATTTTACCATCTTAAAATAGATACAGAGCATAAATGAATAAATCTAATGTAACAAAATATTTATACATATAAAACATTTATTTCGAAGAACCATTAAATGAAAACACTTTAAATATTCATTTCATGAACAAGCTTTACTATATAAAAATAGCGTTCATAAATAATTTTAATATATTCCACTCACAGTGACAAACTCAGACTCGGCTATCATCCAAGTTCGCAGGTAGATTTTCGTCCGCAGATCCACATATTTTAAAGAAATGATATAATTACTTCCCATAATTATACTTCGAACAAATGTCACAAAAATAACGCTTAAAATAAATATTTGTCTAAACATTACAACACTCAATTTTCTCAGCTTACTGTATTAATTTTGTATTCATAATTTACTAATAAAATCTGAATTTATACAACCCTCAATTTCATAATTTACTAATTTATCCTCAATTTAGATTCCAAAAAATCCTCAAAGATAGAAATTACGAAATTACCTTCTATACGTGAAATTACCAAAATGCCCTTACAGTCAACGTTGACCAAAATTCACCTAACGGCGATGGGGAAGCTCGGACTAGACATTTCTCATCGAGGTGAGTTCAACGGTGCCGGTGGTGACCTCCCACGCACGGCGGTGGAGCCTGATCGAGCGACGAAGCCGCAGCACTTTGGGGTGATCGGTCGGCGGCAAATCGGCCTCATCAGTACTGGTGACTGGTCAGGAACGGAAGATAGTGAGGTGGGAAAACTTTTCCAATCGGTGGCGTAGCCAAAGACGGCTGAAATCGGCGGCGATCGTCCACGACAAACCTGCAAAAATTTATATCTTTGCCGGCGGTGTTCCGCGCGGTTTCTAGCAGCAAGAACGTGTAGGGGTGGACAGCCGGCTCACAAGCTTTCGTTTGACACCTTGCTCGGCCGGTGAGGTGGTCGAAAATAAAAGAAACTGGTCGGTCGGGTCAAATGGGTTCTCTCATCTCTGTCTCAGTTTGGTTTCAAATTTTCACCCGGCTTTCCATTTTATATACACCCACAAAATATCAACTAGACCCCCTCTTGATTATCATATAGATCCCTCTTGATTTATCACATAGACCTCCTCTTGTTTTAATTATTTACATATATAAATAAAACAAATGCATATGTTACAGTTATCAATTTGCTTTACAACGGAAGGTTCCAAACAAGCCAAATAGTTCAGCGGAAGGTAAAAATTCATGGAATTCAATTTGGTATTTACATATTTTAGAGAAAGTTAAGATTTTTATATGGAGGGTAGCAAATGACATACTGCCCACGACAAAGAATTTATAGAAGAAAGGAGTATTACAAACCCCCTAGTATCAAAGATGCAAGAGTTATTGTGAGTCTATTTTCCATACATTGTTTAATTGTAAACTCTCTCAAAAAAGTTGGTAGCTTACATCTTTTGCAGATGAAGTGAAGGCTGTAAAATGTAAAGATGTTTTAAGCTTATTGTTAGTTGTGGCTGAAAGATGAAGCAAGACTGAGATAGGGCTGATAGTTGCATTGTGTTGGAGTATATGGCACTCAAGGAATATTTTCATTTTTAAGAATATTAGGAGTTGAAGTTGAGGCAATTATCTAGTCCTATAAGAGAATTCAAATGCCATAGGTGCAAGCTGATACGAACCCCGCCATGATCTGACGAAATCCTAATCAAAATTAGGCTTTAAGATCGTTTTTGATTTCATGAATTGAATGGAACCGCAGCCCGTTACTTAATGAAACAAGAACTTTGTTGTGTGAGGATGCCACAATTAGATATAGATGGTCTGATTGATAAGTCAAGGGTTGAAAGCCACGAAAAATTCGATAAGTTTAAAGAGTTTGTTTAAAAACTAAAGAAAATTGTACTATCAAATAAATTGCATGAAAAACTTCTTCTTTCTCCCTTATTGAATGCAAATAATATATATATATATATAGGTTATAAGAAATCATAATCTAATAAAAATGAAAGAATCTTTAATAAATCAGGATCTTAATCTAATAAAAAAAAGTATCTTAAATGACTAAATAAAATCAAAATAACTGATTTGTTACCTCTTTTAAAAATGAAAACACTATCTAAAAAAATAGAGGCATATCTTTCATCCTTAATGTGCTAATTTTATGGATTTGATTGCTCATAAAATTCAAGAGCTTGAATCACGCATTTATTGATATGAATATCTTATGAGATTCCTTCATGAATTGGATTGATCTCAAGTTGTTTGAATCAGTCTATTAAGTACTTTTTTTAAATTTCTTTGCACGAGTTCTTGTGTTGGATCCAACAGGAACTTGTATAAAATATGAATATGTCTTATTCTACGTGTTTGTGCTATCCTTATATACAATCTCATCACAAGCAATATCATAGCAGAATTCTACGCCCGATAAGCATTGGAAGTGTCCTCTTATAAGCTGGTTTAAGGTGAATGTTGATGCAACTGTAAAGATAGACCAACCAAGAGTTGGCTTAGGTATTGTAATAAAAAATTCAAAAGGCAAGCTCATAGAAGCAGCCATAAAGCCCACTAAATATTTCAACAAGGTCGATTAGTTAGGCTAGAAGTAGCTGAAAACACATGATGTTTACCTTTGATTATTGCATTGATTAGCAAGAAATAGCAGATTTAGTTGCATCTAGAAAAAACACAAAGATTGAGATTTTTTGGATTGTATCCAATGTCCAGGAGATGATGAAGAAGTTAAAAAAGTCAAAATTCAACACCCTCCAACAGCCTGTAATGGTTTTGCTCACGCACTTGCTAAGATAGCTTTAGACTACAATGATTTTGTACCGTGGTTGGATAATTACCAGCCGACCTTTTGTATTTATTCACAAAGTTGAATGAGTGAAAGTTATACTTTCTTTTCAAAAAAAAAATTATATATATATATATATATAATGGTGTAATAATCATCATTTTCTTTTTCTTTAGAAAAATTAATTACTTTTAATTCTTTTATTTGCTTAAGTATAGCATAATTACTTAACAAAAAAAAAAGAAAAAGAAAAAAAAAGTAGCATAATTAGTAACAAAAGCTTTTTGTTTGTAAATCTAAATTATAGTTCGAATCCCAAATTTTTTATATGATTGTAATAATATTATCATTAAAAATTTGTTGAGGTAACATCAACTAGAAATGTAGGATTAAAAAGAGAGAGAGAGAGAGAGAGAGAGAGAGAGAGAGAGAGAGAGAGAGAGAGAGAGAGAAATTTGCTTTAAATAAGTTTGAAAAAAAAAATTCTTCCTCTTGGTTTCTTTCTCACTATGTTAAGAAATGAAGGTAAGTTAACCAAATCAAAAGTAAAGGTTTCTCGTAGGGCCATCAATTGAACAGTCTTAATTGGTTAGCGTAAAGAATTGTATTAATTAAGGGTTGGTAACTATGACAATTATTCTATTTTGACCATTAGTTAGTCCAAGCTTGAAAAACAGTAAGATTGGAGAAATTTGTATTGATGGACTCATTTTCAATATAAATTTTAGAACACATTATAAATAATAAAACTAATTAATGTATATATAATATGTGTAATTAAATATAATATAATTATTACTTACATAATTATTTTTTAAAATAAATACATATATATCATAATATTATTAAATTATTATGTAATTGACATGACATTTTTATGTATTCTAAAATCCTTCTATTTGCAAAGAATAGACTAAATTTATAATCTTAATTTGGTCAATTAAAAATGTTCATATCAACCAATCAAAATCCCAATTAAGTGGATCCAAGATGGCGTGATGAACGAGGAATCTCTAGTGTGTGTGTGTGTGTGTGTATGAGCTTTTTACTTAAAGATGATTTTAACCAAAATCATATAAAGATTGTTAAAATCATCTTAAAGATAATTTAAAAGAAAAAAAAAAGCAGTAAAAGATCACTTTAATAGAAAATTAATTGACAACAAAATGTAAATAAAAATTTTTGTTTTCGCTAGACCTCGTACATGTTCTCATTTGGACCAAAACATTTTCAAATTATTTTTAAGACTAATTTTATTTATAATATTATTTAGTTGAGATATAAAATATTCTAATAAAAATAAGAGATTTAAGTTTCGAATCATTCTCATATGGAAAGAGAGAATTGACAATGTGAATATTCTAATTTTATTCTAATAAAAATATTCTAATATTCTAATTTTATTGAGTTGTCAGGTTAATTATTGACAATGTGAATATCATTATTACTCAACAAAATTCTTAAATCTTGGTTACATTTTACTTTTAAATAATTAAATTCCTAAGAAACTGCTCGTCCAAAATTTCCTTCAAATTACAGCATTTTGGTCCCAAAAAATGATAGGCATCTTGCATTTGTTTGTCAAGTCACTTCACTGTTTTTCAAATCTGCCTTTGGTGCATGAACAAATATAAAAGAAAACCAAAGCAATATGAAATTTGGTTTATCACACGATAAACCAAAAATAAGGCTAAGAATATTCCATGAATGAAATAATCTTAAGCCTTGGATATTAGCAAATCAATTTCGTCGGAATTTTCCTTGGGTCCCCGCAATTGAATGTTATTTTGTCCCCATTATTTAATACTAAGACAACGAATATTTAATTATTTTTCAGGGACCGTGAGCCACAAATAAATCATACGAAAAGTCAGTATCATCATATTCAAACAATCATATTTCTCAAGAAAATTTAACACATGGTGTAGAAGTTAAAAATTAATTTGTCATACTTGATTCCCCTTCTTAGGCCAAAAATTCATTATAAATATGAAAGTCAAGTGAGAAAATTTCAAATAGCACACATTTATTTCTCTTTTATTCTCCATTGTATCATGTGGGCTTTTTTTTAGTCAAGCGAATAGCAACCATACAAATATTTTTAAAATTTCATAAACCCACGAAAAATTATTCATTAGCCGCCAATAAAATGAAGAATGCTATTCAAGTGATGAATTTTGTCTTACTAAGCACATGGAATCACACTTATTATTGTGTTTTTAACTATTTGTGATGGCTTTGATTCAAATTTTCCATTTATAAGTAACATTTAATTGTAGATTTGCAATACTTTGATCAAAATTGATGCGTGATAAACTCAATTTTCAAATTAAAAACGTGAGGACAGACCGCCTTAATCATCATTTTCAAATATTGAAAACGACGTGAGGCCAGATAGTGTTATTCATCATTTTCAAATATTGGAAGCCAGGGATGTGCATGGTTGGTTTGGGTTGTATCATTTTTTAAAATTCAATTATAGCTAAGAAAGGTTAGGTTGATAGTTGATATCAATTTTATTATCACCGATCATATTCGACTCTTCATTATGTTTTATTAGCCCTTATTTTTCATACTCATTAAAAATTTTAAACTAATCTTTATTTTTCAACATATCCAACTAATCTCAAATTTACTCTTATTATAATTTTTATCTTTTTTTCTAAACACACACCATATAAAATTTATAAAATATATTTTTAAAAGAAAAAAATTCATAATCACGATAATCTTTCTTTATCTTTTTAAAAGTTTTATCCACCGTTGCCACAACCATAAAAATAGATTTGATACTTCTTCATCATTCTCTATTGAGTATTGTAAGTATTTTCCATAATTACAAAAGTAGAGTATACAATATTTAAGAAAGGACAATAATTTAAAAAGTTAAAAGAAATTAAGGTTTAAAAAATTAAATTAGCTAAACTAGACATTAAAAGAAATTATCATGTAGATACACTTAAATGCAATTTACCTTTTTAATCATTTCACATAATGATAAAATAGATATTAGTATAAAAGTAATAGATGGGAATAGTTGAACCCACTAAAATACTCTCTAAATCTATTTATTTTTTAAACCCATCACTAATATTTAAAAATTAAAATTTTACTCCACATAGCCACCTAAATAACAAATATATTTTTAACAAAACAAAATTTTCGTAATGTAGTTACTAAATATACCCATTAAAAATCATTAACACAGCTGATTAGAGTTCTCAAATTAGCTTAATAAAAACGTGAAAATAAAGTTTAATCTAAATAACTCAAACAAAATTTAAGTTGCGAAGTTTTTAGGCCAAATGAATATTGCAATTTATTATTAACGAAATCAAGTATTTGGGATTGAATTTAATCAATTAATTAACAAACAAAATATACATATAATAGAAAATTTAGACAAATCAAATAAATTTTTTGAAGAAATAACTTTCTCTCTCCATGTTTCTCTCTCTAGCCCCCATTTCTAGAGTTGTCTCTACCCAAATAGCAAATCAAAATCAGAATTGAAGCCTTCATTTTAAAGTATAATGTAATTGGATCATTGCATGTAATCAAAATCCATTGTTGTCTATGAAGGCTTGAAGTCATCCCATGGGTTTTGCAATTAGCCATACCATACGAATTCCCTTACTCTTAAAAGATAATACTCTCATTCAATTGGAAAATCAAATATTTCACAACAACATAAAAATCTTATTCCAAGAGCTGGCTTTTATTTGTAGTGTGTAGAGACATTCGTAAAAAATATTAAAGAAGTTCATTGAATTCTAGGGTTTAAGGGATAAAGATGGATGACAAGAGAAAAAGAGTTTTAAAATAGATGTAGAGAATAAATTATCTTATTTAATTGTATAACTTTGTCTTTAAAAGTAAATTCATTAATAGACATTATGATGATTAATATTGTCATGAAAATATGGGTTTATAGAATATTTTAGTGGGATAAAATAGCTTCACCCAAAAGTATGGGGCTAGTAAAATAAAATGAAATGATCAAATATGACAACTCTTTTGTTATAATTTTTATTATTCTTGAATTAGGATAGGTTATATTAGTTCATTAAAATGAACTCAACCCATCCTAATTATTAATTAATTAGGTTAAAAAAAGTTGACTTAATTAACTAGTTAAATTTAGTTGGGTTAGGTTTGATTGAATTGAATTTGCTCACCCCAATAAAAACCTATTTAATTTTTTTGAATCATAAAAAGAGAAAGACGATAAACTTAACAACTATCGCACATGCGATATTGTGATGTTCTTAGCACGTCATATATGAAAGTTTACGGATAAACTTACATGGCTAAAAGAAGAAATTATTTAAAACGGCACGTATTTGTGAAGGTAAGAATTTTCCAAGAAAGTTTTACAATAAGAAAAAAAAAATTATAATGTATTCATTTCTATTTGGTTATGAAAAATGTGTTTTTTCAGTGCAAGAAAGCTTTTGGAAAGTCGTGTGTTTGATCAAAAGACAAATACATTTTGTCTAACAAGTTCCTAATAGATAAATGATGGCTTTTATTTACTTAAAATTTCACGTTTGTTGGTCTTCATTTACAATGATAATTCGCACATAATTTTTAGGGGAATTTTTAGGGGCTGCCAAGTGGGTGGAGATGTCATAAAAGAATAGGGTTTGTAGGACAAGTGGACCAAATTTAAGCAGCCATAACAAAAGTGCTTTTAGCCCAAATGGATTGGGTTTCAAGAAACTTCTAATCGGTCTTTCACGGAGACGCAGCGTTACAATAATAATAACACTAATAATAATCATAATTTCAACAACCAACTTTACTTGAATGAATTTATAATGACTTTTATTTCCTAAGTGAAAATGGATAGTGAGAGATTCCTAATTAAAGGTCTCGTTACCTGCAAATATTCAATTGTCTTCCAGTCTTTTGAGAGACATTTGTTTGACCAAAAAAAAAAAATCAATTTGAATACTTCAATGTCACCCTTTAATATTTTCAATTGTTAGAAATAAAATAATCCATGTATATTGCATGACTGGTTTAGACTATAAAATGCAAATGATAAGAAATATAAAAAAATATGTATTTGTTTTGGAGTAAATTTTCAACCATACCACATAAATTAAGATGAAATATAGTAAAAGGCAAATGAGATGAATTAAAAAATATTTGTCTTGGAGTAAATTTTCATTTTGGGTGTTGACGATCACCGGTCTAACATATGTCAAATTTCGTCGAAATTAAGTTAATTAATTATCATTGATTAGTTTAGTTCGTTTCAAAGAAAAAAAATCTGCCCGCTTTGTATAAATGACAAAATATACTTCCATAGACAAACGCGAAAAATTAAATTTATATTTAATAAATTCTTTTTTTTTTTAAAGATAAGCAATGGGTATAATTTAAATTTATTTATTTTTTATTTTTTAAAATTTAAATTTAAATAATTAATTTAAATAAAATAATTTAAAAATAACTCAACGATAACTTAAAAGAATGTTTAATAAAAATTAATGATAATATTAAAAATCATTTATTATCCATAAAAAAAAAAAGAAAAGAAAAGAAGTGTTTGGTTATGACCATACATATTTAATTCAAGGAAAAGTCAAAAAGAATGTTGTTGAGGCATGGTTGAACAATTAATTGGAAGTGACTCACCGTAGCATTTTTTTTTTTTTTAAAGTTACAAAAGGCTAAAGACAATAAAATTGTAGCTCCTTACCCTCCTTCATGTTCTTTTCAGCCACCCCACTATGGAGACCAATTTTATCATCTTTATTGGGCTTCTACATTGTTTTGTTAATCTTACAAAAACACCCTCTTCTTCTGCCTTTTATCTCATCGTAATTTGTGTCATTAATGTAACATTGATTGCATGACATGGGCTTAATCGCATGCTACGGAAAATTTTTGATTAATTAATTGAAAGGTGAACTGGGATCAAGTTAGATTCTTCTACTTAGTTTATTACTATCGTATTTTGTTAGTTTCCCCAAATTGGCAAAGGGTGTTAAGGTAATATATAAACAGTCGTGGACCTACGTAACATGTTTATGTCTTTAAAAACTCTTTAAGTGATATTTTGGTCATGATCTTGTTTCATTTTATTTTTTTGGATAATTTAATTATCATTTTATCACAATAGCAAGAGTATTCTCAACATTAAAATTAGAAAATAAATGGAAAAGGGATAATATAAAAACATTTGACACCTTCGAATATCTATTACTCACGCAAAAGTGAGGGATAAAATATGATTTGAATAGATTAAAATTTTCGTATCAACGCTAAACGTTATGGAGTTATTGATATATTACTAATCACGCGTATTGAGTGCGATCCCACCAACACTAATTAATGAACATGATCTTTGAGAAATTCTCGTGTTGAACCTTTTTATATGTTAAAAAAAAAACACTAATCATATGTGTAATATACTGATATCGACACTTGTCTGAAAATATATTAGGATGAAAACTTACTTTGATATATACTTTTTATTCGATATATCAAAAGTTAACAGTAGTATATAATATATATATATATATATATATATATATATAATAATAATAATAATAATAATAATAATAATAATATATGATTTGAATACAGGGAAATCTCAACATCATAAATAGAAAGAGTGTAAGACTAATATGACTTTAATTGGTAAGCCTTTAAAATATGACAGATCATATATGTGATATCATCGATACTAATCTGAAAAAAAATTAACCAACCCAATTTATATTGATTTTTGGTCGCTAAAATATTAAGTATAGAAAAGAGTAATATTTAAACTGATTAATGTCATATTAATGTTATAAAGAACGTAATCTTAAAACATATAGTAGTTGATTCAATAAAATGATATGTTATTGAAGATGAATATCCACAGACCAACATTTTTATAAAACAAGAATCGAATTTAAAAAGAAAAAAACACATATTGTAATGCGGTGTGTATTTTTATTTTTTTAGTGCATCTGAAGTTTTTATTTTCTAGTTTTAGTCTAGTCCTCGTTACAAAATTCCACGTTAGAAGGGTTCTACAAAGATATTACGTATTACATATTTACGTGTGTGAAGTCGAGATTGATCCAGAAAAAAATGTGGACACGACACAACCTAATTTGTATTTTTATTTTATTTTTCATTGGAAATTTATGAATAGGATAATGGGATTTGAACAAATTAATGGTCCAAGTCCACATCACGATTCCACTATAAAAAAAAAATAAATGTCAAGGACCCATCACCCTTGAGGGGGGGTAGCAGCTACTAAGCACCTTCCGTCAACAAAAGCATCACTCTCAGTCCAGCTAAACAATTCCAAGAAAAATGGCGCATGCAAGGAAAGTGGCAGCTATTCCTTGGTCAAATTTGTCAATAAAAGCTTTTGGCCACCGGATACTTCAAGTTCAAGTTCAAGATGGATACTACTGATTACTGAATCAAGGCAAAGCATATTTAAATTTATTTATTTTTAAATACTTTTTTTAATTTCAACTATTTGACCCCCTCCTTACTCCTTTAAGCTCCTATAAATAGCAAGCTATCCCCCACTCTCTCTGCACTAACACGCTCACAAACGCAAACGCAAACACAAACACAAAGCAATCGCAAACATACAGCTTGCTAAAGAAATGGGGAGCTTCCCAGTTATCAGCTTGGAGAACATCAACGGTGCTGAAAGAGTGGCTATCTTGGAAAAGATCAAAGATGCCTGTGAGAACTGGGGCTTCTTTGAGGTACCATAAGTTACTTTTAATCAAAATTTATTTATTTGTTTTTTTTTTTTGAATTTTACATTTTCTCAATTCGATGTCCAATGGGTTCACTAATTATGTGTTAAAAAAAATCTGTGTAGCTTGTGAATCATGGAATTGAGCCAGAGTTTATGGACACAGTGGAGAGATTGACGAAGGGGCATTACAGAAAATGCATGGAGCAAAGATTCAAGGAGCTTGTTGCAAGCAGGGCACTTGAAGGTATCCAAACCGAGGTCAATGACATGGACTGGGAAAGCACTTTCTATGTGCGCCACCTACCTCAGTCAACCATCAATGAAATCCCAGATCTTGATGATGAATACAGGTAACAAGCGAAAAAAGAACTTTTTTTTTTTTTTTTTGGTGCCACAAGTAAACAGCACATTTGTCATAAGCACGTTTATGATATGTTCAGGAAGGTGATGAAGGAATTTGCACTGAAATTGGAGAAATTAGCAGAGGAGCTGCTGGACTTGTTGTGTGAGAATCTTGGATTAGAGAAAGGGTATTTGAAAAAGGTCTTTCATGGGGAAAAGGGACCAACCTTTGGTACCAAAGTTAGCAACTACCCACCATGTCCCAAGCCAGATTTGATCAAGGGTCTCCGGGCTCACACCGACGCCGGCGGTATCATCTTGCTCTTCCAGGATGACAAAGTCAGTGGCCTTCAGCTCCTTAAAGATGGCCAGTGGATTGACGTACCCCCGATGCGCCATTCCATTGTTGTCAACCTTGGTGACCAACTTGAGGTACATACATTATTATACTATGGGCCCGTGCGGCCCTGTTTTTGTAACTGCTGCGTTTCCAGCTTCATTTTTAAAACCTCATAATATATAACTAAACATGTTTGATAAACACACTATGGTTGCAGGTGATCACCAATGGAAAGTACAAGAGTGTGGAGCACAGAGTTATCGCTCAAACCAACGGCGACGGCCGGATGTCCCTAGCTTCATTCTACAATCCTGGAAGTGATGCTGTGATCTATCCAGCACCAGCATTGCTTGAAAAAGAAGCTGAGAAGAAACAAGTGTACCCAAAATTTGTTTTTGAGGACTACATGAAGCTCTATGGTCCCCTTAAGTTCCAGGCCAAGGAACCAAGATTTGAAGCCATGAAAGCTGTGGAAACTAATGCTAATTTGGGCACAATTGCTACAGCTTAAACTATTATTTTATAGCTAAGTTATTTTTATGTGCTGGAGTGGTGTGACATCTATTTTTATTATTTGTAAACAGCAGTAACAGACGTAACTACTCTGTAATATTTATCTCTTCCCAATAAATGAAATAAAGTGTGTTTCCTATTAATTGCTTCTTCTGCATCCTTTATTTTTGTTGTATATCTCAGAAGCTGTTCCTAAAAGACGCAAACTATTAAAAATTTCTAGTTCTGGTCCATTGAACTTTTTAACTTTTGCATATGGTTTCATGAAGATATAATGATTTTCTATATAATATATACTTGAACCAAAATCTAGAATAAATGAGACTCCATTTGAAGATTCTATTTAATGGATATCAAGAGCTAACCCATCACTTCAACTTAGTATGACCATTTTTTTTCGGCTTGTGTGATTGGTGGAGAAAGCTAATCATTCATGTGAAGACATAAATAAAAGAATGTTAGTACAAAGTTAAACTTGTTTTCTAACTTCTAATCATAATAACTGGATTCCTCAAACCCATAAGCCAACTTAGAGATATGCACGCGAAGCACTTTTCGCGTATTAGAAAGCAAAAGCACTTTCAGTCGGCAAAACTTTTGCGTCAATCACAATAAAATCATCAAACACTCGAGCAAGCGCTTTCGCTTTTCTGCATTGCTTCGGCTGCAAGGTAAATTAACGGTGGATTTAGCAAGGAATCTACCGTAATTGTTGAAAAAGTAATATGCAAAAACAAATGGAGAATTTAGGGTGCTGTAGTGAGAGGTCACAATCAAATTTATCACAACCGAGAATGTTCTTAATTAGAATTTACTAATTTGGAAGCAAATCCAACCAAGGGAATTTTTTTTTGTCTTACATATAAGTTAACACTAAATATGTTTCATAAGATGGGAGACGTTGCTGGCTAAAGAAATAATAAAGCATTATGAATGACAACAGCTTGGGTGGGGACACATGTTACACAGCCGACATCAAGATCTACAACAGTTTGATAACCCCTATAATGTCGAATATTGATGGTCCCCGAGAGTTTGTTGAATTGTTTATGCTTATTATGCTAACATTTAACTGAAACAATTAATGGGTTCAGAATTCATAATATTTTTTATTATTTATATTATATTTATTTTTGAGAATTTCTCTTAAATATTTTAATTTGGATCTTGATTTTATTATTAGGAAATGCCTAAGTCCGTAACTTACAATCTTAAATGTAAAATATCAAATGACACCCTTAAAAAATTAAATAATTATGAAAATAACATTGATAAAATTAAAAGAAATATTATTAAATATAAAGAAATAAATAAAAAAATTAAAAATAGAGATAACGCTTATGCGAGTACGTAAGAAAAAAATAAAAAATTAAAAAGATATAAAATAGTAAAATTTGATTTATTTAAAAAATCTGAAATAGTCATTTCTCAAAAATCTCAACCAAAGAGTTTTGATGAATGGTTTATGACTAATAAGTATCCAAAAATAATAAAAGATACAAAAAATTTAAAAGAAGAATTTAAAAAAGAAATTGATAAAGGAAAATAAAAGATAGAAATTAGCAAAGACAGTAGTTTAGAATAATGGATAAAGAAATAGAGGAACTTACAGAAAATTTTTCTGAAATAAATTTAAGTGATTTAGAAGATTTTGAAAAAAATATAAAATAAAAATGAATACAAGTGGTGGACCAGAAATGAAACCAAATATACCTGACCCTAACACATCCTATAAACAAAATAATAAAAGAAGAAAATATAATCCTTTCTATGAATATACACCATTAAATAAAAATAAGTCATGAAATTCTGATTATAATCCTAAAGATAGTAAATTATTACAAATAAGTAATGCATGAGCATTTTTAGACTTACATTGTAGGAAAGACCCACATAAAACTTTAGTAAACTGGGGAATACAAATGAGATTATTTTTTATATATAATGGAGATAAAGATGATTGAAATGTAGAAACAGAAAACCAAAAAATAAGTATATTCACTGAAATATTAATAGCAAGTTTTGTAGGAAATCTTTTCAGTTGGTGGCAAGAACTATCTCTTAATGTTAAAGAATTAATAATAAATGCAGCTAAATCAGGATTTTTAAGAAGTAAAAAACAAGGAATAGAGACTATTATTGAATATATTTCTAATGAATTTTTAGGAGAAATATGGACAAAAAATAGGAAACAAGAATTAAAAGATGAAAAATTAGGAAATAGGTTAAAATTAATAAACCTAAACATATGTAATATGTGTTATGCAAAAGAATATACTTGTGAATTTAGTAAATATTATTATGCCCAATATTATAGTAATGAAGACTAAAACATATATCTTAATTTATATTATTCAAAATTACCACCTCCTTGGAATATATATTTCGTAAATGAATATGATAAATATAAAGCAATAAACCCTATGCCTGAAACATTAGGATCAAAGATTAGATTTTTAAATCAAAGATTAAGTAAAGTATGTATGCAAAGAAATATAATTAAAAGAAGTATGACAATTGGAAACATATGTTGTCACAAGACAGAAATGCCAATATAGGGTATGTTTGGGATTGAGGTAGGACAGCTGTAACTTTTAAGGTACAGCACTAAAGTGTTTGGTAAACACTAGCTGCTGTAGTTTTTAAGGTATATTAGCTATGTTAATATGATTTTTCACTTGTATAATATAAAATCTATTATGTTTTTAATAATTTTGTTAAAATTAATATTTAAAAATTATATTTATCATATATTATTATTTTTATTTTATAATTACAGTTTTTTTTCCACAGCAGCTGTAGCTTAAAAGCTACAACACCTCAACCCAAACATACCTATAATGGGGATGTCAAACTCCCTATAAAAGTCATAAAAAGTATAACAAGTCAAGAGAAAAGGAGTATAAAAAATACAGACATTTCAAGAAAAAATACACTAAGCCACATATGAAGTTCTATAAAAAAAAATATAAAAAACAAAAAAAATTAATAAAAATAAATGTAAATGTTGGAATTGTGGAGAAATAAGAAATTTAAGTACAGAATGTACAAAAAAAAAAAGTTAGAATTTTGGAAAAAGAATTCAATAATATAAAAGATGAGTTAGAACTAATAAGTGATTTATCTGAATATGAAGGAAAAGAAGTGTATATGTCAGAAGAAAATACAACTAATGAATCAGATGAATCAGAATAAAGAAAAAGAAGTTAATACTACTGTAGAAGAAAATGAAGAAGTATATGAAATAGAAAAAGAAGAAAATGTTAATGGATATAGTTTAGTCGCAACATTTGATAAAAATGGATACAATAAACTCTTAAAAGCAAAATAAAAAAAACCAGAATATATAAACTTAGAAATATATTTAAAAGAAAGAAAATAATATTATATGAATATTATGAACAAGAAAAAGCAATAATAATAATTCAGGCTGAAGGAAATATAAGATTAAATTTAATAAATAAAAAAACAATTGACTTAGCACTTAGAAAAATAAAAATGAATCAATCGGGAAAAAATACAATATATTTATCTAGCAGAAATCCAAATATTAGTCAAATCCTTGTTTAAGGAAGGAATAGATAACCCAATAATATCTAAGAGATAATTTAATAAAAGAAGGAAACAAATTAATGACATTTCATTACTCAGCCTTATATAGCTTTTGTAATTCAAATTATAGAGAAATATATAGTGATAAACCATTAATAGAAATTAATAAAGAATGTGAAGATATAGCCATTTTGATTGAACCAATGGTTCAGGATATTAAAATACCTATAAATTATAGATTAAGTATTGATGATAGAAAAGAAATAATAAATACAGAAAACAAAGAGTCATCAATAATTCCTATAAGCTTTACAAGTAAAACATTATTAAGAGGGAATTCATCAAGTCAAAGTTATCCATATACAAAAAATAAACAATTAATCAATACTCCAATAACAGGAGTAATGAAAATATCAGGACAATATTTCGATGGGTTAAATTATATAAAAGGTCCGTATATTATAATAGATATAGGAGCCAGTCATAATCACATGAATCACAAGAAAAATAATGGACTGATAGAAAAAGAAATAAATGGACCTTATGAATATATAGATTTCAATGGAATTAAACATATATGCAAAAAAAAGGTAAAAGTACCAATAATAATTGAATGAATAAGAATAATAGTAACCTGCTTTATAGATTCAGACATATATAATGAAAACCATATATTAATAGGTAATAGTTTTTTAAAAGATTTAGAATATTATAAAATTGAAAAACGTGATATAACATTATCTTTAGAAGGAAATGAAATTTTCTGTAAATGATGGTAAATAAAACATATTTTAAATATCCTATGTCAGTATATATATAAGTTTATATAATTGAAAAAGACATCCATACATGTGCACTAATTGACATAGGAAGTGAAATCACTATCATGAAAACGTTTCTTTCTAATAAATGGAAAACAAACGGTCAAATTCAAATAACTGGAATTACTAATGATAAATAACAAGTCAGTCACACTGTTCAAAAATATGAAATAATTTTAGGAAGTAAAAATATCCCTATCCCTCAAGTTTATAAATATGACCAGATGGATTGTGATATCTTCTTAGACAATGACTTCTTACGACATTTTCAATATTATCAACTGACTTTATTTTTAATTACTTTAAAAATCTCTTGCAACCATATTCTTCATATCCCACGAGAATTTCGTCTATTCAGAATTCAGCCAGGTCAACATGGTGATACATATGAATATGAAAAATACTATTTAATACAAAAAGGACACATATACAATATAAACTTAGAAACTATTAAGCAACAACTAAAACAAGTATATAGTGATAACCCTTTAGCATTATGGAAACCTGGTCATCCTAGAGCAAAAATAGAGTTAACAGAAAATAAAATAATTAGAGTGAAGCCTATGATGTACACATTAGAGGACAAGGAAGAATTTAAATTTAAATAAATGAATTATTAAAATTAAATTTAATACAACATAGTAATAGTCCTCATAGTAGTCGTGCTTTCATGATAGTGAAAATAGCAGATCAATCAAGAGGAAAAGGTAGAATGGTAATAAATTATAAATAATTAAATAAATATACTAAATTTGATGGATATTTTCTACCAAATAAAGAAGTATTAATTAATCTAGTAAAAGGAAAAAATTACTATTCTAAGTGTGATTGTAAATCAAGATTTTGACAAATAAAAATAAAAAAGAAAGTATAAGATACACTGCTTTTAGTATATCACAAGGACATTACGAATGGTTAGCAATGCCCTTTGGGTTAAAAAACGTCCACAAATATTCCAAAAAAGAATGAATAAAATATTCAAAGGAAATAATAATATTGTAGTCTATGTAGATGATATTTTTATAGCGTCAGACTCATTAGAAGAACATAGAATACATTTAAAAGATTTTGTAAATAAATGTATAAAAAAAAGAATAGTATTATCAGAAAAGAAAGCATTAATTGAGCATAAAAAGATAGAATTTTTGGGAATGATTCTAGATAAAAATGGAATAAAATTACAAAATCATATTGTACGAAAAATAGAATATTTTCCTGATAAATTAGAAAATAAACAACAAATATAAAAATTTTTAGGATGTCTAAATTATGCAGAAAGATTTGTAGAAAATTTGTCAAAGAAAAGAAATATCCTTAAAAAATTGTTAAGAAAAAATAATACACGAGGATGGAGTATAGAACATACACAAGCAGTAAAAGAATTAAAAGAACATTATAAACATTTACTGGAATTAAGATTACCAGGAGAAAATGATAATTTAATTTTACAAACTGATGCCTCTGATTTATATTGGGAAGCAATACTCAAAACAGATTTAAATGAAATCTGTAGATATACTAGTGGAACCTTTAATAAAGTACAAATAAATTATCCAGCTCATGAAAAAGAACTATTAGCAATTTATAAAAAAATAAAGAAATTCTCGTTGTTCTTAGTATAAAAGAAATTCACTGTAGAAACTGATAATACTCAGGTAAATTCTTTAATACATAAAAATTTGTCAAATGAGCCACAATACAAAAGATTGCGTAGATGGAAAGCGTATTTGTCTTATTACAATTTTAAAATTATAAACATAAAAAGTGCTAATAATTTTTTGGCAGATTTTCGCAGTAGAAACGTAGAGTTCGCCTAGTAAAGCATGAAGAAAAGAATAACAGATCTGAAAACAGATCTTGTAGACCTTGAAGAGGTAGTAAGCATTCTTGGAAAGTTTGTAAATAATCTCAAACTCTCTATAAAAAACTTGAGAGAAGAGTTTGAGGAAAGTAAAAAAGTAAATTCCTTAAATGGGCAATCAGTAAACCTTGACGTAAATTCTCTAAGTGGAAGTAGTGGTGGACCACACCCACATGGAAAAGCTATCTGTGAGGAGGATTATGTACAAATCCCATCAAGTAAAAAAGTGATAGCTGTAAATTCCAGTAAACCTCCGGTAAAAAAGTGAACTATTGCAGCTGTAAAAAGAGTAAACTTGGGAGGAGTTGAACAGGTAAATCTCCTACCAAAAGAAAAAGAATATAGGACTTTTTCTGAATATATCTACAGTAAAACAAAATATTCAAAAAGTAGCTTCAGAAGTAACGGTAAATCTATATACCCAAGGGTTGTATGTATTAAAGGATCAGATCCAGAATTTGTTAAAAAATTAGCATATTTTAGATATCTCGATCTGATGTATCTTGATGTAAACTTAAGTGAATTATTTTTTTTTTATCCAACACTTGTAAGCAAAATAAGCCAGTATGCCCAGAAGAAGAACGTATATTTAAAGTTCTATACTATAAATCCAGAGTATGATGATGATAAAGAATATGAAGCAATCCATTTGATCAGCCTCAACATCGTAACCAACAGTTTCAACTTAGAAGTTGGCTAAAGTATAAGTAAAGAACCCATCTTCAGCAGAGAATAGGCTGGATATAGAAGAGATGCTGGTATAACAATTATAATATCTATAGTGTCAAACTTATACGAAAGAGGGTATAAACACAAGATACAGGTGTCGGCAGATCTGGAGTGCTAGCCAGCTTTATATATGATATTGACAACCATCACATTTCATGTAGGCCCAGTACAAGACGTATTGCATGTGAAAAAATGGAGCATTTGACGTGCATATTATAAAGCCATGTAAACTTTTTATTTTGTCAACAAATGTAAGCCATATGTCGGCCATCATAGAATAAAGCCATGTAAACATTTTGTTTTGTCAACAAATGTAGGCCATGTGTTAGGCATCATCATATAAACTTTCCAAAAAGGAAAGAGCCCAAAATTGGAACAGATAGGATAAGTGATAAGATTAGATCATGAAATTTTATCACTTTAGATAATGAAATCTTATCACTTTAGAAAAGTGATAACACCTATAATCTTTATTGTGTAAAAATTCTATAAATAGAAGAAGGACATCAGATCTTCTCAGAAGAGGATCTTAGAAGCCGTTTGAATCATTTCAAGTATTACTCAAAATATTTTTCAAATGAAAAAAAAAATAAAAATTCTCTCTCTCCAAATCATAAAACAGAGATAAAAAACATCAGCACCTCTATAATAAGGAAAGAAACCAAAAACCTAAAAATTAACTGGAGTTTAAAGGTCCTATAGACACATAGTGATCCCGTTTGCAGAGCTCGTTATGCCAGTGTATCCAGGGTGGCATTAAGGTAGTTGGAGCACAGCAGTAGGGAAAAGGTGACCAGTCAACAAGACTAAGAAGTTCCAGAAGATTTGAAGGTATAAATATGATAATTCTGAATCTATATTTGCTGGTGGAGATTGTTGTTGATTAAAGTTTTATTGAGGAGGAGAATTGTTTTTAATGGAAAAAGCTTATAATATAATAAGTTCAATTGAAAATATAAATTTTGAAAACACAAATCAACTAAGCCAAATAGCAAACGAATTATAAAGTAAAATGCAAACTATAACTTGAAGCCTAAATCCTGAAAATATGGATAAAAGATTTATAAATCAAGTACAGTTAATAATGGAAAAAAGAATCCTAAAACAAATAAAAAAGTTATAGAATTTAATATCTATATCTCTAACGTTGATTGACCAAGTAGATTTATTAATTAATAATTTGCGAAGGTTGAAAAATTTTGGAAAATAGAAAGATATCATAAAAAATTATGTACACAAATAGGTATGATAAATAAAAAATGGCTAGATAATAAAATAAAAATTATATATAACACCTAACAATTAATGATTGGATTTAAATGTAAGACATATCAGTATTATAGTATGATGTTTAAAATAAAGGATCTTATCTCAAAATCTAAATTAGAAGCAGTATATAGTATAAGTATACCTAAAGAATTAAAAAGAAAAATAATAAAAATATAGAATAGGAAAATTTTAAAAGTATGATAATACAAACTTTTGTAAAAAAATGAGTAAATAATTTGGTAGAAATATACATGGATTTTAGTATATTAAATACAAATAATTTTATATCAGAAAATTCAATTATTTGTAGAATAATAAATAAAAGACTTGATGGAAATTCATAATTATCTAAATGAAATTATAGTCTACGTCTGACTATAGATTTTAATAATATAAATTATTCTATTATTTTATCAAGACACAATTATAATAATATTTGTTTGATTATTAATAGTCAATATTTGTCTCAGTCAATATTTATTTAAAATATTTGTATTAATATTTGTTTCAGTCATATTAGTCAATATATTTTATTTAGTATTTTATTTAGTCAAAAATGGCTAGGCCGCCCCCTAATTAGTATCAGAGTCATAAAAAGATCTTGAATCCTATACAACAAACAATAGATTCATTGTAGAAGGCTCGAAATGGCTTCAGGTTTGATTCTCACTCATTTTCTGTGGATGCGGTTATTTTTCGAGTGGTGTCGGACATTCGGCTTACTGGCTCTGCTTTTGGTTTCAAGTCGTCCCAGTTGCAAGGAGTTCTGGATTCTCATATTGCGGATGGGTTACGTGTGATTGCTTCACCCCAGCGGCCTATTCGAGCTGTCGTTTGGATGCGACCGCCTCTTGGTGCGATCAAACTGACTGTTGATGGGTGCTCAAGGGGCAATCCTGGGTTGTCCGCTATAGGGGGTGTTCTTCGAGATCATCGGGGTATGGTTTTGGCTGGGTTTGGCTCTTTTTTTAGCCATCAACCGATCCTTTATGCTGAGCTTATGGCTGTTTGTGAGGGTTTGGAGCTGACGGTCTAGCTGGGGTATTCATTGTGGAGGTAGAGTCTGAATCAGCTACTGTGGTTTCCTGGGTCTTCTCGGACAGTTCTGTTCGGTGGGATTATGCTCTGTTTTTGCGTCGAGTTCGATCTTTGGTGTCC
Organism: Murraya koenigii; assembly: GCA_025617385.1. NCBI lineage: Eukaryota > Viridiplantae > Streptophyta > Magnoliopsida > Sapindales > Rutaceae > Murraya > Murraya koenigii. Next base: position 22,324,697 of record CM046815.1, read on the forward strand.
TCTCATTCTGTTGTGGTTCGTCATATGTTTCTTGAGGCTACTTCTGCTACTGATTTTTTGGCCAACTGGGCTTGCACTTCTCGTTCCAGCCGTCGATTTTTATCGGTCCGTGATCTGCCCATAGGCTTATCTGGGATTCTTCATATGGATGCTCATGCAGTTCCGTATATCAGACGCTAGTTTTATTATATTGCCGTCTGTATGTTTTCACTTATTGAAGGGTTTTTGGTTCATGTCCCCTCCTTATGTATGTGGTTTCTATTTCATGATTTATATTACAGGTAGGGGTCCCGCCTAATCCCCCACTATCTTGGTGGTTTTACAAAAAAAAAAAAAAGATTCATTGTATACTTTAAAGATAAACGATAAAAACGAGATAAGAAATTTAATTGAGCAAATAGACGAAAATAGAAATCATATAATAAAAATAGAATTAGACTTGATACAATAAATGAAAGAACAATTTAAAATTACAGATAACAGAGAAGTTGAAAGTTTAAAAATTTAAAAAATAAAAATAAAATTTATAAATAAATTTTAAAAATTCTTAAAATTTTGGCTTAAAAATGAAATATAATGAATAATCCACATCAACAATTTTTAGTCCAGCAAGCATTAGAAAGAATATAAGAATTATACTCAAGTATAGACCATATGTTTCTTGAATAGGAAAATAGAATATATATATATATATATATATATATATATAAATTTGTTAAATCAAAAGATAGAGTTTTTAGAATTAGAAAGAACATCGTTAGTAAACATAGGACAACATATTTATGGAGAATTTATAGATTTATATGAGTTTGATAATCATCTGTACTTATATAAACAAATACAAAAAATTATGGAAAAAATGAAAAATAGATGTAGATGTGATGGAAGAGCAAATGACCAAATATAAAATTAAAAAGAATAGGGACTTGGATAAAATTAACCACACAAAAGACAAACTAAAGTAAGTTACATAAGTTGTAACTTAGATGGACCCTAATTATTAATGGTATGTCAAAATTAGTGGTATGTTGACATCGCTTTTCTAGAAATGCCGCGTCATATTTGATTTATTTGATGCCGCTCAAAGAAAAAAAAATTATTTTAATAGAATGAGAAAAATAAAATAAAATCTATAAATAGAGGCTTTATTTTTCTCCCAATGCATCATTTTTTGCAAAGCAATTCCTATAGTTAGAGAGTAGAGATCTTGAGACCTTAAATTATAAGAGCTCTTCAGTATTTAGTGAGTGAGAGATTTTGTGTACTAGCACTTTGGGTAGTTAGTAAAATTATTATAATAGTTGTAATATATATTTTATTAATAAAATATTTTCTTTTGGTCTTTGCTCGTAGACGTAGGCTAAAAGCCGAACCATGTAATTTTTAGTATCATCATTGTGTGCTTGTTTTTTTATTTTTATCCAATTTCATTTTAATTGTAGTCTTGCTTCACCCATTAATTTTCTAACAGTGGTATCAGAGCTATTGGTTATATTTTTGGAGTTTAGAGTACTGTTCACATATATAGTATTATTCATATATATAATACTATTTTCATATATGATTATTGTTTACATATACGGTATTGTTTTTATATATGGTTGTTATTCATATGAAATTGTGGGAACCGATCCTAGTATAGGCAGTTTGTGGTGAAAGTGATAGCGACAAAATACAAAATTAAGAACTTCAACGAAAATAATTTCTTGTTGTAGAAAAATGAAGATGAAGGCTATTACGAGGAAAAATAATTGTTTGGCAGCAATTGGAGAAAGGGCTCGAGAGATGAATAATGAAACTAGCTAAGTAGAATGAGATGAACGGTAATGCATTTGTTGATCTACATTTAGCACTGGCTGATGAAGTGTTATCTAGTGTAGAAAAGAAAAAAACAGCAAATGAAATATGAGATACTCTTATAAAACTGTACAAGGCCAAGTAGCTGCATAACATGATTTTCTTGAAGAAGAGACTATATACTCTTTGAATGATGAAATTTACATCGGTAACAAACTATATCAACATTTTGAAGATTTTATTTGCAACTCACAATGTTGGATCACAAAATAGAGGAAAATGAACATATAAAACTTCTACTTCAAAGTCTACTAGATTCATATGATCAACTCATTATCAATTTGACGAATAACACCCAAACGAATAATCTAGTCTTCGATAATGTTTCAGTCTCTATAATAAATGAGAAAAACATAGGAAAAAAATAAGAAAGACAAACAGGCAAGTTCCAGCAAGTAAAAGCGTTATCAGTAATGTGAGGGATATCAATAGAACGTGGCCCTAGTGAAAGTCACAATCATAATAGATTAAAATTGAGAAGTAAAAATAATGTTAAATGCTACAATTGTGGAAAGAAATAGTACCTTGAGAAAGAATGTTAAAACAATCAGAAGAGTAAACATGGTAAAAATGAGTCATCAAATGCTCAGGAATATGTGGCGAATACTTCTGATGGTGGTGAAATTCTCTACAACGAGACAACAATTGTTATAGATGATAGGAAACGGTTAGTTGATGTCTAGATTATAGATTTAGGAGTAACATAGCATATAATCTCTCGAAGAGAATGGTTTCACACATATAAATCTATTTCAGGAGGATCTGTATTGGTATAGTCAAAATAAAAATGTCTCGTGGTACAATTCATACAATTTAAGAGGTATAACATGTTAAAGGCTCAAAGAAGAATCTAATGTCTTTGGGACAAATAAATAGTATTGGATGTAAAACTCATGTTGAGAATGAGATCATAAAAATTATCAGAGACACACTTGTATTGATGAAGGTAGAAAAGATATGTGTTAATTATTCATGATTCAAGAAGAAATACTGCAGGAAGTTGATACATGTGTCGTATCAAATAGAGAAGAGTTAGCGATGCTGTGACATCTCAAACTTAGTTACATGTCATAATAAGGTTTGAATATTCTCTTTAAGCGAAAACTGCTTTCGGAGCTTAATTAGTGAACTTACTGTTGTACGAGCATTGAGTTATAAGTAAGCAGTATATATTAAAGTTCAGCATATCTGATGCTAGAAGTAAATGCATTCTAGACGTAGTTCATTTTGATGTTTGGGAATCACCGTATTTATTCTAATGAGATGCAAAGTATTTCGTGACTTTCATTGATGATTACTCTAGGAGATATTGGGTATTTCTAATTAAGAAAAAAAATTACATATATTTTCAATGTTTAAAGAATTTAAAGTGCCAGCAGAACTTAAATCCGGAAAAATGATCAATTACTTGAGGACATATAATAGTAGAAAGTATACAGATGATGGGTTTCTTACATTTTATAAATAAAACGATATTCAGAGACAGTTCATGGTAGCATACATTTTTCAACAAAATGAAGTAACGGTGCGAATAAACAGGACTCTTATAGGAATAATAAGAGTTATATTGAAGACTGCTAGTCTATTCAATTCGTTATGTACAGAAGTAACCAAAACAACTTGTTATGTGGTTAATCGATTTTCATCAACAATAATTGAGTGCAAGACACTGATAAAGATGTAGACTGGAAAGGCAACTTATCTCCATGCATTTGGATGTCCTATGTATGAACAAAGTTGGATTTAAAATGTACGAGATGTATCTTCTTAAGGTATACTAATCGTGTAAAAAGGTATCGTATGTAGAATCTCACTACCCACAAAATTATCATTAGCAAAGATGTTATCTTTGTAAAAGATCAACTAAAAAAGAGAAATTAGGATGATAGCATTATGAAGGAAAAGTCAGAGACTGTGCATGACAGCAATATATGAAAAAATTGAAACTATATATAAGAATAAGACATAGGAGCTTGTACCACTACCTTATGAAAGAAAAGCCATTAAAAATAAGTAGGTTTACAAGATCAAGTATGATAGCAATGACCAGGTGGGGCAGTATCGTGCAAGATTAGTGGTAAAGAGATATACTTAGAAAGAATATATTAACTTCAACGAGGTATTTTCTCCAGTGGGTTTGACTCACAACAGTTAGAGTAGTCTTGGCAAAGTGTGCTATATTTGACCTACATAAGTAGTTAGATGTAAAAACTACTTTATAGAGAACTTGAAGAAGAAATTTATATACTCTAACCAAAAGATTTACTAAAATAGGCAAGGAGAATTTGGTTTGCAGGTTGAACAAATCTTTATACGATCTTATACAAGTGCCAAGGTATTAGTATAAATAAGAAAAGCCATTGGAAATAAGTGGGTTTACAAGATCAAGTGTGATGGCAATGACCAAGTGGAGCGGTATCATGTAAAATCGGTGGTAAAGAGATATGCTTAGAAATAATGTATTGACTTCAACGAGATATTTTCTCCAGTGGGTTTGACTCACAGTAGTCTTGACGAAGTATACTACATTTGACCTACATCTAAAGTAGGTACATGTAAAAACTACTTTATAGAGAACTTGAAAAAAAATTTTATATGTTCCAACAAAAAATTTTACTGAAACAGGCAAGAAGAATTTGGTTTGTAGGTTGAAAAAGTTTTTGTACGATCTCAAACAGGTGCCAAAGTATTAATATAAGAGATTTGATTCCTTCATCATGAGCTTTGGATACAACAGACTCAATTCATAATATTGTGCTTATTATAAGAGGTTTGAGGATAATGATTTCATTAGTTTTATGTTGTATGTGGATGACATATTTGTAGTAAGTCCTAACAAAGATCGAATCCAAGAATTGAAAGCACAGTTGGCTAGGGAGTATAAATGAAGGATTTTGGATCGGCAAACAAGATTCTAGGTATGCAAATTTATCGAGACAAAAATAATAGGTAGATTTAGCTTTCTAAAAAAAATTATTTAAAAAAAACTTATGGCGCTCCAACATGCAAGTTTGTAAGCCAATTTCGCTAATTTTTACCTCACTTTCTATTAATTTCAAGTTATCCTCAATGAAGTATAGATGAATGAAATATCTTGAGTATCGTATGTATCAACAATGGAAAGTTTAATATTTATTATGATTTATATAAAACCAAACATTGCACAAGCAGTGGGAGCAGTTAGTCGTTACATGGCGAATTCTCATTGAGAGCATTGCAAAATAATGAATAGGATTCTGAGATACATCAAAGGAACCTTAGATGTTGCATTATATTATGGAGAATCAAAATTTACTATCAGAGGCTACGTGGATTCAGATTCTTTAGGTGACCTTAATAAAAAGAAATCCACCACTAACTATGTATTTACACTTGCATGAGAAACTCTAAACTGAGTTTCAAAATTGCAAACCATTGTGGCTTTATCTACTACAATAAAAACAGAATACATGGTAGCTATACAAGTTTGTAAGGAAGCTATTTGAATACAAAGGTTAATGCAGGAGTTCAGACACAAACAAGAGAAAATTCATATGATTTGTGACAATTAGAATGCCTTATACATTACAAGTAATCTAGTCTTTTATTCCAGGACAAATCACATAGGAGTATAGTACTACTTTGTTCCAGAAATAGTAGAGAATAGAAGTGTAGATTTACAGAAAATTCACACAAATGATAATCTAGTAGATGATAGATTTGTATGGAGCAGTTCATCTTATGACCTTGTAGAAACATAAACAACATGACAATGATAAAACAAAAAGAATATTGTGAAGATTGATTACCTCTCAATCAAATCTCTAAGTAGAAAAATATCAAAATTAGTGGCCTTTGGATATTGTTCTTTTAGAAGAGCGTTGCCACATTTGGCCAATTCAGGGCAGCCCAAAGAAAAAAAATATATATATATATATATTATTTTAATAGAATGAAGAGAGGAAATAAGACCTATAAATAAATGCTTCATTTCCCCCTCCATGTATTCCATTTTGTACATCAATTCCTATATTTTAATGAGTGAGAGATTGAGTGTATTAGGATTTTGGGTAGTGAGTTAAATTATTACAATACTCATAATTCTCATTTTACTAGTTTAATATTTTCCTCCGTCTTCACCGTGATGTCCTTTGTGTATTTGTTCTTCATTTTTATCCAATTTCATTTTAAATATAATCATACTTCACCCATCAATTTCCCAACAGCTTAAATATTGTAATAATGTTATATTATTAAACCGCACACTTTAATAACCTTTTTAAACTTTAATAAAATTTACAATCCTAAACCAGATTAGCACTACATAATCTCAAAGTTTAGATGCTAAACAAATTTATCCATCTTTAATTAGCCCCATGCGATACAACTCATCTTAAAGAGCTTGGAATCTAGCTTTAAGTGATAGTCCTAAACACATTATAATTATTTATGATTGATTTATTATCTCAAAAGATAATACTAGCATACGTTTGTTATGTTGACTTGAAAAAAAATTGAATTACTAACGGTGAAATTAAGTTGTACATACAGAACTATAGACCTCATGTGCAGAAGAATCTACTGCTCATTTTTAATCATGTCTAAGAGTGAGCGATAGAATCTACTGCTCATTTTTAATCATGTCTCAAGAGTGAGCGATACACACAACATAGAAAAATTACAACAGAGATATTTGAAGTTCAACAATCAAGAACCACTTTATGGAAATTTACTTCCAAAAGGTTTCAGATTATACAATACAAAGATCAAAAGATGGCTCTTTTACAAACCAAAATCTGATTGAATATATTTTGGGTTACTTTTACCAATGAACTGAATCATGGGTGCGCAAATATCTTGCACCCTTGCATTTCAGTATAATAATAATAGCAGAAAGAGACAAGCAGCTGAGCCTAGAGATTAAGAGATGAAGAGCTGCAAACTTGATTGCTGCTGGGGATTTTGGATCAGCATCATCTAAGACTTTTACATAAATTTGACCATGAGAAATCTGGACCAATCTACAACGATAATTGTTGCATATTGACACGCTGTTTAGTAACAGAATATGAATATGCCACAATATATATATATGCCTTTTTTTTTTTCAAATCTTGAAGGAGGAGATAAGAAGAATAATTCCTCTGCTGCCGAAATTGCAATCTGGGAACTCATCACCTTTTCCTATTTTATTCGAGAGCAGGACCTAAGATTCTCGTTCCCCTAATAAAGACAAAAAAGGAAAAAAAAAATGCAAAAGCCATTTAGTACAAATTGTCATCTACCTCTTCAAGCACGAAAATGACATTGGTAGATGCTTCAAGCTAGAGACATCAAATAACTCCATAAACCTCTGATCAGAAACTCTAGCTTTGGCTGCTGCAAACCGCTGGTACTCATCAAAGACAGATGAGAGACACCACTTTTGTAATTTTCTCAAGCACCCCACAAGACAACCAGTCCGGTGCTGCACAAAGAAAATATCCCCATCATCAGCTGCACTCAAAAGTCAAGTATGAAAACGATTAATTAATAAATATAAAGTGATATTATAAGCATACCTTCCCTCGTTTGCAATGAATTAGAACCGGATGATTCCTTACATCTGCATTGCAGAAAACTTACTGTGAGCATTAACAAACTCAAAAATGATAACCGAAAATGGGTGATGAATTTCTTCATACCAAGGAGGACTTTAAGTGCATCACGAATCATATCCTCTGGGATGTTTACAAAAGGTTCCTACATACACAACATGTAACATTAGATATCAGTTCAAGTCAATAAACTTCTTTTATTTTTCATATCATCATATATAACACATGTATGTTACAGCTTTCCCACTACCAAGCTCATACGATATAAAGACTCTTAATTATTAGAATAAAAAACTATGAACCAAGAACAATTAAACTTCATAAGCTAGACAACCACATTAAAAATCAATTAAACCTCCAGCTTTATTTTTATTTTTTTATTTTTTAAAAAGGACCTTCCAGATTATACTAATATAATTGAACCAACTATTTGATCAACCAGCTCAATTATTGCCTTCTTTAATGGCCAGACCATCGGAAAATATTTGCTGATACTGATATGCTGAAGGCTAAATCAAACCATATGTCAGAGACAAGCCAACATATTATTTGATCAACTCCAAGTCTCCAGACACTACCAACTTGTGTCTGTTTATCAGTGTCCCGGGATCAAACACATGTTTTATTTAACAAATGCAGGGATGCTAAATGAGTACGCAGTTGGCTTTCTTAAATTGAATTGGCATGATGATTTACTCCAAACATGATGCTTCAATATCTAATCTTCCATAACCATTCGTTTAGTCTGACATTCCATGCTAGAATGATTTACATAACACAAATTCAGTTGTCCATGATCATAATATATATAATCAGCAGGGATAACAGATTTTTGTAATGTCCTCAATGAGCAGTGAATGACTATGAGTTAAGTGGGTTCACATTAACAGAGAAAAAATAAAATATTAACATGACCACCCAGAAAAACTAAAATCCTCTAGTGTGCTGGACAAGGTTCCCCAATAGCACCTAAGTACACAAATGCACCGATTTTAAAAACTAAGTGGTGAAAAATACAAGTTGTTTGGAATTTAAGAAAATTTATATATACCAAGGCTCACATCCAGTATCAAACTCTATCATGCCATTTAAGCCAAGTGTAAAGTGAACATATCTTGGCCAAGTCAAGTGAATAAATTCCAAACTGAAGATATGAGCCAAGTGAATAAATTTCCAACTTACGAGATGTTTTAACCATATATCAGTCAAATCCCTGAAAATCATCATTGAATCTTAGATAACAAGACATATGAAAGCCAATACATTATACATTATAGACCACACACTCAAAGATATCAATGATAATCTAAAGAAAAAAAATGACATAAACTTTCTATTTAGAGCTCTAAAGTGCAGACCAGACTTTCAAACATGCAAATTGGGCATCCAATGTCATGTTAGCTATTCACCAAAGAAAAAAAAAATGCAATATATATTAGACAAAATGGCCAAGGAGGAATTGGATAAACAATCAGCATATAAGACATGATTAAATCCACTTGCGTCAACACGATTCATAGATTTAAGGATTACAAAGAAAACTTCAATTTTGTTGTTTCAAAACCAATCTAGAGAAAGAACTTATTTACAAAACCTGTGGTGAATTACCAAAAAAACTTTCATTCAATAGACCTTTCATATTCTAGTAGGATAGTAGAGTTCGTAAAGAATTGACCCTAGCTATGGCTTGGTAGCTGGGGTTGCATAAAAGAAAGAAAGAACAAAGATTGCTTCACGGTACAATTAACTTCCAACATTTAAGTCCAAATTCAGTAAACTAGATTGAGTTCTTTATGTCCAACTGGCTTGAAATGTTGGGTTAAATTAGTCAACGATGGATTTATAATCTGAGCAAAACACACACAAGCTCGTGAACATCATTAGAGAATTTAATATCACAATCCGTCAAATATGGATATTTTGAAGTTAGATGGAATTCAACCCAGGTTGAATATATATATATATATAGTCCTTCTAAATTGAGAATGCACACCAAAATAAAAAAGATTTCAGGTTGAATATGTATATATATATATATAGCCCAATGGCATCCCCATCCCATCCCCACCCATGTGAGTGTCGATCGAGCCCAAGAACTTTCAACGAGAAATTTTACGAACTCAACTAGATGGCACCCACATGTAAGATAATGAATATGTTATCAATTAAATATACCCCAATTCCATTGAAAATATACTCACAAATGGACTTGTCATTCCTGTTTCCATTTATATTTTTGAATTACATGTGGATAGTTTCCCAACATTCACGCTTAAAGCATACCAATCTGGCCTGAACCATGTACATTAATAGACCTGGCCCGTACTAGTTAATAGCTAAAAGTTTGCAGTAATTGGCAAAAGAATATTCAAATAGAGTGTGCATTAGATCTGGCTAATGCAGGCTATTCTAAAAATACTCCTAGGGACAGATTATGAGATACTGAACTGCATCATTCAATTAGACTTGTTAAGGGAATGTACGCATCTCCAGATCCCAAAAGATCATCATATTCGAAAAGTTTTACTTCCAAGTACTAATTTTGGAGGCAAATTTTCATGGGATTGTGGCCACATGCTTCATAGAGTTTGTAAAGCAGTCTAAGTTTAACAATATTTACAGCAACAAAAGTAGAACATGTATCGTACAAAATTATGCTCTGTGCACAACAAAATAAGAGAAGTTACAGATCATATGGATTTTCCAAGCCTTTGTGTCAAGAAAACAAATAAGAAAGGTACATATTGTCTGGGACAGAAAAGATGGAATAAGCTTTATTCCAGTATTCTCTCCATTCACAATTGATTATGATAACAAGGGAAAAAAGCAAAAACCCAAAAAAAAAAAAAAAAAACATATGCATGTGATAATCATAGATCAGAATTAAAAATTCATAATCACATGTCAGCCATATCTTGCAAGGGATTCCATTTCTATGTTTTCTTATTCCAAATACGGCATTTTCTGTTTCTTTTGGAAAATGCAGAGTTACAATTTATACCAGCTACTACAGATGCTATCTATCTGAGCATTATCAAATATAAAATAATCGATTAAAAAATTGGAAATAATTAATTGAATTATGTGACCACATAATAATGTAAATTCACAGAAAGGTAGATATTAACAAAGGAGAATTATTATAACTAACCTAACCATCATCAATGGATAAACATACCACTTTAAGCAAATACCACCCTTAGCTTTTCTTTTCAACATTGAATCTCGAAAAAATCAAATCACAAAAAGGTGATTGATATTTAAAGAAAAAAAGAACTCAAGCCCTTTAATTCATCCTATATCAATAAACAAATAACAAATGAACACAAAAACAGTATTCAGTATTCAGCAACAAGAATTGAGGTTGAGCTCACTAATTGACTTTGAAACCTGAAAAAGATTCATACATATTCAAAACATATTAGATTAAAATAAACAAAGGGTTACCTTGTGACCTTCAATTGCAAACTGAAACAGCTTAATTCCATTGGACTTAAGAAATTCCGTATTGGCTTCTGGGTATGGCTCCGGACACAAATAACTTCATCACCAAAACCAAAAGAGATTTTTTTTCTTTTAAAAAAATTACTCATTGATGCATTAAGTTGAAGAGTTAAGAGAGTGAATAAAAGGAAAAGCTTACATGATAGAGCGAAGGCGAAGAGTTTGAAGAAACGAAAAGTTGGCAGAGTCCGGAAAGCCAGCCCTGAAGATGCCATTATCGACCATTGAGAAGTTCAAAGGTGGGATGAGAGTGAGCTCATCTCCGTTCACCACCAGCGCCGGCTGAGATGAAAGGTCAACGACGGATGCGACTTCAATGGTCCTGCACATTTGTTCTGCTTCTTCTTCTTCTTCTTCTTCTTCTTCTTGTCGGATTTTATGTTTGCTTGAATTGTCAACTTTCATTACTTACTCAAATCAAAAAGCGAAAAAAAAGAAAATGGGATCAAGAGAAGAATGTGTTGGTGGGTTCTGTTCCTGATACTCGAAAGACTTTTTGACAGTTAAAAGAGTTTATTGCATTTATTTTGCCTTGTAAATGGTGGCGCTGGTAGTTATTGTTAAAAGCGGTGCCTGCTGAGCTGATCATGGGATTTTATAGAGACATGGTTTAGAGAGAGAGCGAGAGAGAGACAGAGACGGCAAGCTTAAGTAATTTTTTTTTCGCTTTTTGTTCAATTGTTTTCATTTTTCTTTTCTTTCCGTTTTGCGTTTTCGTGGTTTTTAAAATAAAAATTCCATAATAAAATAGTTGAGTGTATGAAACCATAAAAAGGGTTTGATATACTCAGTATTACCTTCGATCTTTAATGTGTAAAATAAAATATTATAACAAAATGTAGAGTTATATACTAATAAATTTCTAGTCATAAATACTAAATTGAAATAATTGGGTTGCTACTAGTGCTAATTTGAGTCGGAAATTGAAATTTTCTTTTATTATAAATATAGCTGTATTGTAATGTATGGAAGGGTCCAATGGCAATAACAATATCTTTTTCAGATATTATTTCTTAACCGTTCGTGATTCCGTCAGATGATTAGTAGAAAAAAAAAGTTAATAAAATCTGATAATCTAAGATAACGGTCGCGGCTAATTTGAAAAGGAAAATTAATAATTGGTAAACGGCTTTAAAAAACAGGGCTGTGTAAAACGTAGGATAAGCGGAGTTGAGTTATTGAGAGCGGAAATTACCACACGCGTGGCAATAAGCGTGTCGTAACAAAACTCTTTTATAAAAAACCTTTTTAAGAAACTCAGTTTTCTTGTTTTTTTCATTTGAAATATTCGACTATTATTGTATTTTAGATGTGACTGTTCATGATCCAATTTGATAGATTTAAATTGAAATTTTCAATTTGATTTATAAAATTTAAAAAATTATTGTTGCATCTAGTACATATGGCAAAATATTAAAACTATTACATGTTGGATTAAAAAAATTATAATAAATTATACTCGGTTTGTTTTCTTCACTCCAAAATTAAATCAAATTTAACATGAGAAGGTTGACTAATTTATTAATTAAATATTTCTTTCAAAATATTAAAAATAAAATTTATTTGAAACATTGTAAAATTTTTATACGTTCAAAATTTTGTTAATTTTTAAAAAAGAAAAATTTTTAAATTTATGAATAAAAAAATATAAATGAATACATAATTATGATATTTTTATTTTTATTTTATTAAAAAATCATTACGAAGATTAATGGTGAGCGGGAAATAATTATTTATAAAAGCAACGCCCTAACCAGTTATAACTAGCATTAGCGATGAGGCACTTCCGCACGTGTTGGCAATAGCGGGACGTGCTCCTCAACGCCTCAACAAGCGCGTGTTTGTTGCTCCCCCGTCACGAAGCGTCCGTCTCCGAATTTAGAGAGGAATGTTACCCTACCAGCAGTGAAACAATCAGACAATTGAAAACTAAGGACCATCAATCACAGCCACACATTTTGAGTACTTTCACTTTGCAAAATTATATTCCAAAACTGATCCGCCCTTTTCATGCCTTCTTCAGTAGTTCATTTCATATATAAGTGCAATCACCCTGGGCCCCAAACAAAACATGGGGTGCGTTGGACCACATTGTAGAACTTGGACTCTCATAATTGTTTTTTCACTTTTTATTTTTCTTCTTTCTAATAATTAGGAGTAAAAGATTAAAAATTGAAAAAAAAATTAAAAAAGAAAGATGGGGAAAAGGATAAAAGAGCACATTCTAAAGAATATGCGGGGAGAGAAAGTGAAAGTGACGTAGGATTTTGTGAGTGCGTAGAATGCAAGATTCGTTGCGCCACGTACCATTTTTATTATATATATATATATATATGATACTTCTCTAATTTATAATTAATATATTTATATTTATATTTTTTTATTCTAACAAAAATGATAATATCTTCGTAATATAATATGTATATATATATAAATTAAAAATATTTTAATTTTAACTTTTAAATTTTGTTAAAATTTAAAAAAATTATTAACTACACGTTTTAATACTATAATAATTACATTTAATAATTTTTTAAAATTTTAATAAAATTTAAAATTCTAAAAATTATATATATATATACACACGACTACTACTAATGAGTAATCAAATCCCATGTTCATATCAAAACCCAAAAGCCCCTCTTCGCTGCTTTTCGCTTTTTGCCTCCTTTCCACTTCGTGGTCTCTTTTCCAAAATCATTTCATTTGTAAATGGATCGGTCTTGTTGATTTGATCCGGCTGCGGATTAAATTTGTAATTCAAAACTAGGGTTTCTCTAAGTTATTGTATACATAAGTTACAGTTCATAAATTTAACCAATCCAGTCTGTCACCATTTTTTTCATACATTCAACAGTAACCACTGGATTTAGCCGACTGTAAGTCACGTAACTTAACAATTGTCTTGAAACTATAATAATTGTACAAACAGCAAGTGTAAATGGGTCTAGTTTTATTCATCTAGACGTGAACTTTGAATATATATTTAAAATTATAATAATTCTATAAACGAGTATAAAAGAGTCGGATTTTATTGATCTAGGTGAGAACTTCGTATATGCATTTATACGTGTGTGTGTGTGATCTAATCAGAGATCTTTGATCATATTAAAGTCAATGACAAATTTTAAAAAAAAAATCAAATTTTAATGAAGTATATTTTATTCTATAATATATTGAAATTTTTATTCTTTTATCTTTTAATTTTTTTTATGACTTTAATATGATTAGAGATCTTAATTCACTATATATATATATATATATATATATACATTTTGCTTATGCTAGGTTCGCCCTCTTCTCTTGTTCTCTTGGCCATTGGATCGAATCCAATAACTGTAATTTCACCTCTGGCCCCGATTGAGCATCCAAAAACTCCACCTTCTACTTCAGTCGTGACTACATTCTCAGATTCTGAAAATAATCATCTTCCCTTAATAAAGAAAGTTCTTTACTGAAAGGGAACATAAGCTTTTGATCCTTTATAGGATTCACTTTTTTGATTAAGGATTTCCTCTCTTGGAGGTGAGAAAGGCTTACCACTAGGTGGTAGTTATTTTTTCCAAAAAAAGAGCAGATAATGTCCGACAAATGAAAGCGTTCACATTTGATCGATTCAAACCTGCTGCTTAAAGAGCTTCTTACTTCCAACCAAGGGCAAGTGGCTCTAATCTCAATGGACAGACAGCTCTTCTCTTGAGCCTTGCTTCATTATTTCCATTTCTGTTAAAGGAATAGGTACGCTTGTAAAATAGATATGATACCACTGGGTTCGGGACTTATTCCTATCAGGATTGTTCCTAAGAACTCGTATTTTAAAATTTGAATTGAAAGCCAATCTCTTAAAGAAATTGGTGAATTTGTTAATGAGGGAGCCAACTCATCGGCTCACTCAAATATTCTCCGATTCTCCTTTTACTGAACCTGACTGTGTCATATATATATATTTAAAAATAAAAATTCACATTATTTCAAGATAAGAAGTTAAAGAGTACAATTCAAATCTTATGAAAAATCTTCTACTCATACAAAATGACTAGAACATCGAAGTGCAACTAAAACATTCATTAGTTGGTTACCATTCTTGAAAAATATCACAAATCTTGAAATCTCGTATATTTGAGCAAGCAGTATTGATTAATTACAATGCTACAATAAAGTGTTAAACTATATAACTGAACTAGCTAGACGAGATAGACAACAAAATTCTAGATTAAATGCACTAGACAAATGTTTTTGTAAAGTCCCGAAATAAAATGATGGATAATTTGATAATTTTCACTTGTGGTTGGTATAATGTGTTATGTTTTGCTCAATAAGATTCACACATCCGGGTCGGGCAATGTATGCTCGGTTGGGTAAAATATACCTTTTTTTTTTTTCAAGAAAGGGTAAAACGTACTTTTAGTACTGAAAAGGATGTAGGCTGCTAGTGCCCGTGACCTACTAACTTGACCCGACCACCCAAAATTTAAAAAAAAAAAAAAAATTACAGAAACCACTTGGGGCTGCTTCTGCTCTGCTAGTGCCAGCCGCAAGGTTTGAATTCGGAGAATCGAAAGATGAGTAAACTTTTATAAGCTTCAATGACACAAGATTAAGCTGCTTATCAAGTGCTAAGCTGCTTATCAAGTGCTTACTCACTTGCTTAGAACCTTCATTCAATTGACAATTTTTTTTATGGAAGTTTCCTGAATGTACAGAATTTGCTAGTGCGTTTTTGTGTTGTTTTATTTCATTTACTAGACAATATAAATGTTAATTTTATAATATCGAATTTTCTTTTATTATGATGATGATGATGACACCAACAAACCCTCTTATTTCATTTTTATTTTTAAAAAACAACTTAGGTACGATTCATATTTTTGTTATTTTAACTTTTATATGTTTGATAGTTTTAATATAGTAGAAGATGAAGAATTTTAAAAAATAATATAAAAAATATAAATTTAATTCTTATTAACTCATGAGCATAAAAATTTAATTTATATAAGTATTTGAAACATAGAAAAGAAAATGATATAATTAACATAATTTAAGAAAAATGATTAATTAGCAAAGATTGAGTCAATCAATCTTTATATTGATTAAGAATCAATTTTTTTTTAGTCATTAATTAAAATGAAGATAATCAATTATTTGATTGATTATTTTGATTCTATTAATATTATTTGATTCTTATATGAGAAAGAGACCGTTAATTAAGAATATATTTTCATCTTAATAAAAATAATAATTATTATTTATGGTTATAATTGAATATTCTAATAGAAATTGATTGCCTCCTAGCTTCAATTATCACGTCAAAAGAGTATTGAGTCAACCTAGCTCTTTAATTAAATTCTCGAAAGCACTTTTACAAGAATGTTATCATCATAATGAGCACCTAGTTCAACTTGAAACTTTCAAAAAAAAATAATTTTTAAATGTTTTCGCTTTCTTGATTCAAATTGCCATTACAGTAGTCGGTCCCCTAGCTAATATCGCACTGAGAAAATCTGTTGGTTTATATGAAATGTCGGCAAAAAAATTGAGCTTTTGAAGCACCACCACTTCCACTCTTTGCTTATATAATCAAATTCTAATATTAATGAACTAATATGTGATTTGTGGATCTCATAATGTGCTAATCGTTAAAAGTTGGGGATGTTAATTAATTGAAGAAGCTTAGTTTATATTATAAATCTTAATGTTTAATTAACGAAGTCATTTTCATGCACTATTTATTTATGCGTGCCTGGTGGGAATGCACTGTTGAAACTCCCACCACCAAATCTGATTAAGGCAATTTTCATACAACTAGCTGGAAAGACTTAGCTAAGCAAACTGGACCGACCAAATTAAAAGGTAATATTAAAAATAATAATTGATGACAATTATATATATATATATATATATATATATAACGGCATGTATGATTTTGATTTGAACCTAATACCTACATAAAGACATAACTCTTGCTTTTTCGATCCTAAAAGGAGATAAATACGAATGAATACCCTGAAGCCAATGGTTGCGTGCATGTTCGCACACCGTAAAAGTTATACGACCAAAACCTTCTTATTTGGAGAAATTAATTATTTCTCTCTTCATATTTAAAAGTCACCAGAACTCTAGCTCATAATGTTACTAATATTTCATTAGCTGTCAATTTTTTTTGTTTCAAAAAGCTCACTTTAAATCCATTAGTTTTTCATCAACCGTCCAATTTATCTATTGCAAAGAGATCGATTTGCCCTACCAAAAACATTAGAAATTATTAATTTCTCCAGGCCAATAAGGGGTTTTGGTCAGTAGTGGTGCTGGGAATTATTTTTAGTAGGGGCTAAGTTCAAACATTAATTTAATTTAAGAAAATGATCAACAAATAACATATATAAAAATAAAAATTCATTAAAATATTTAATTTAATATATTTATAACCATCCTTCATGTAGTTTCATTTGTTAAAAATGTTCAATATATATATATATATTCATTTTATGTATACAACAAGATTATCATTTAACCATTAATTTCTCATTTGATTTTACAAATAATCTTTTACAAAATTTATAGATGACAGATCAATGATAGCCGACCGAGGCCTTTTTTTTTTTTTTTTTGGCAAAAGGATCAATGACGGGTTAGGAATTTGATTTCCATGGAATTTTTTTGTTTTCTTGTTTTTTGGATTTCAAAATGCTGTATGAAAATGTTGGTATTTTGTTATTTTTAAAATATAACAAGGGCTTTACTGTAAATTAATCTATTAAAAAATAAAATGAATTTATTATTTTTTTTTTAAAAAAAACCAAGCAGCCCCTGCTAGGTCTCAAGTGACACCACCACTGATTTCGGTCATTACTCCCTCACGACAACTTAGAAGTATTTGCATTTTTCAAGTTATTACTCACAAATTCTAATAAGTTTTCTTTTTGTTAGTGTAAGTTGTCTCTAACATTTTTCAAACTTATATTTTACAATGAGATGCAACTTTTACTAATTGGAATATGTAACCCAAAAAAAAAAAAAAACTAATTAGAATATGGAAGTAACTTGTAAATGAAAGTAAAGAAACATTTAAAACTGAGGTAGCGTATAATATTATTTGGTGGTCTCTTATACTGAATTTATTTCTCATGCAACACTAATAAGGTCAAACCTTAAGATTGGTTTGAAATTACAAAGTCAGAATTTCATTTGTCTCCCATACACCCTCTCCTTTTTGTACTACTTTGCTTTAGTATGTATAAGTAAAAGAACAGAAAAAAAAAAAAAGTCAAGAACTGCGTAATGCATTACTGAAATAAAAAGAAAAAAAAAAGATTTTGCACTGTTTAATTATTCTCCCATTGCTGTTTAATATTAATTTATTTTTGACTTGAGATCGGGGAAGCGGATCCATAAGGTTTATTAGTTTTGCACAGATTATAGTTGGTAAGTTTTAAATTTGACTTTTGGAAACGTAATTGCTTCATATTCTTGCTTGAGCTTTTCGGCTTTCAAAGACAAAACAACACCACCAATAATGAGTTGACGAAGAGCCAGCATTTGTTTGCGTTTCGTGAGAGTTTTGTCAAACGATTTTTATTTGATTTTAAACTGATTTGTTTATTACGTACCGTGGCTAGATTTGCCAAACAAAATTTGACTTACAATGGTTGTTTTAGATACGAAGAATATTTCATAAATTGCGGTGGAACAAAAGAATATAGATTCTGTGATGATCCAACGTATGTTTAATTTATTCATAATAGAAGACACAATAAATAAACATTTTTAACCACGGATATCCGCTCAGCTCATGTGTGTTATAATATGAATTTGAAATTAAGTAGTACGTATAAGTAAATACGGTTTAATCTCCAATTTACATTTTAAAATCTATTATTGTATGCATTGGATAATGTCTCTCAAAAGTATACTTAAATTTGATGACATTATAAGTGACATACCAAACTATGTACATATGTATATAATAAAATGTCAAAATTAAGGCATCACGCATAGCCGCATTCTAGTTATGTTAACAAAATAATAACCAGAGGATAATTGCAAGCATTGGTTTAGAAATTGAGTGTTCAGTCATGACTTCAATTATTGACGAGCGATGAAGATAAGAATGTCAAAACTAAGCATGTTTTAATATGAACGTGATAGCTAGCTGGTTTGAAAGGAAAGACATTCAAAATTTTTAATTATTATTATTATTATAACATGTTTTAAATCATGGGATAAAATTAAAGCAAATGACTCGATGCCCCATGTTTGACAAGAACCAAAAAAATAAAATAAAAAATAAAAAATCGGAATCAAATAAATTTTTGTGATCTATATGCATGACTGAGCATGCAATGTTGTTCTTTGCACGCAAATGCCAGTAAGCTTTTGACCCAGGGGACTGCATTTTCCATGTGCTGCGTCAGTTTCGTGAACAAGAAATAATTGCTTCACTTTCGTGATAAAATATGTCAAATTTCAAATTATCCATTTTTCTCGTGAGCTATGTCATATATTGACATGTTTACAGATGAGGAAATAATGTTTTTTTAATTATTTATTTAATTTTTTTTTTGTTTTGTTTATGTAATTATGATTTAACGTTTGAGTTTGAGTTTTGTGAATATTTCTACAATTGGTAAATAGATTATAGATAGAAGCCAGTAGTGTCTGTGTGTATCTCTAATCCCATAGCGGAGACATAAATATGCAGCAGATTAGGGTTTCAAAATTTGCTTATCTTTCAAGGTAAAAACCAAGTTCATATAAAATATTCCTCTAAAATGTTTTCAATTTCAAATATGGATTACGTTGCACAAGAGAATTGTTTGATGGCAATTGTGAACATCAAAATCAAATTCCCTACTTGATGAAAAATATTAAAATCAGATTATTATTATTATTCTACCTGGTTTATGCTTTTTTGTTCCAATTTTGATCTCGTGGACGTTCAAACTCTTCAAAAGGCTTCAAATTTGAGGAAACCCAATTGGCCCAGGTTTCGACTGTGTAAAATGTCCATTAAAACAATCAAGTTACAACTTTCAAGTCCAATTTTTCACTGTAAACAATTTTTCATCAAAAGTGGGGAGACTATTTTGAAATGAGCGGTTTTATAAGAAAATTATCAACCATTTACTCTCTTTTTAGGGGTGGGCATGAGTCGGGTTGGGTCAATTGATATACAACTCAACCCAACCCGTAAAATTGTGGGTTGGGTTAGGTTTGACTTTTAAAAATTTATTTTTATAGTCTAATTTGATATTTTACAAAAATAAATAAATTAATTAAAAAATAAAAAACACAAATATTAAAATTATTACAACAAATTTAAACTTTAAAGTCTGACAATTAAATTATTAGTTCATAGTTACTTAGAATGCAAGATTTAGATCTGATCCCAAAGCACAGCTCGATCTACGGTCTTTTGGTTTAACAGTCACGTACCCAAACATAAATTTACTTTATTTGTTGAAAATTATTTATTTTTCTGCATATACATCCATCTTTCGATCCTATTTCCTTCTAGTATCAGAGTCACGGGGAGGATAGTGTAATATAGATTAAAGATATTTGTGTATAAAGATGGATGTGTAATAATCTATATTATACTATCCTCCCCGTGGCTCTGATACCAAAAGGATATAGGATCGAAAGATGGATACGTATGCAGGAAAATAAATAATTTTCAACAAATAAAGTAAATTTATATTTGGGTACATGGCATTGTTAAATCAAAAGGTCGCAGATTGAACTGCGCTTTTGGATTAGATCTAACTTAGAATAGATCTAGATCCTGCACTCTGGGTTTTCAGCCGATATACTAGATTTTTAAACAGATTTTAAAAATCATATTCTTTAAGCAAGCCTAACAACAAAATCTAAGGCTCATATACAGTACTAGAAGTGGATCCCAGAACTAGCACTTTGATTGGATAGAGGAAAAAGAAATACAACTGAGGGGAGAGATCCGGTCTCTATGTCTCAGAGGATGTGTTACAGATTTTAAAACAGGTTTGATATAGAGGATCAACCTGCAGAGCATGCATATACATACACTCTTAGATGTATGATCATACAACCTTAGATCTATGTATTAAAAGAAATTTATAAGATTAAAAATGCATTCATTAAATGTAGAAAAATAAAACTTCAAATGCTTACATCTGTTTCTTAAATCTAAATGATCTTTAAAAGAAGGAGAAGAAGAGAGAGAAGAATGAGAATTCGAGAGAAGAGAGAGTCTAAGAGGTGAGGAAAATAATATGTGGAGTTTAAGTCTTCCTTCAATTCTTTTTATACAACGAATACTAATACAATAATTGCTTTAGACTTAATGGACTTTTGCTTTAGGGGGCTTTTACTATTTCTTCACATACAAAGCTAGTACAGAAATAATGAGCCGACAACATCTTTTGACTTCTTTATCTTGATAGGGGACATCATCTTTCCGACTTTATAGACTTTTAAGAAATCTTCAAGTGAGTGGGACCACATGAGAGACAGCCTTGAAATTCTTTACTCGAAGAAAATTACTTTCAGTACAAAATAAAATTAAAGAGAATGAAATTTACAACAATGAAAATTACATGAAATAGAAACAAATATTTTTTTTAATTTATTTACAATGCTTTACTGAAGGGAAAATGCCAAAACATTCGTCTTCATTTTCATCTCCAAAGGAAATAAATGGCTCCTTGTCATCTGATGAGCTAGCAACAGACGGCTGGGATCTTGAATCAAGGAGTTGCTGCATGACTTTAAAATATTCCTCTTCAATCTTTGCAGAGACCAGGAGGGATTGAGCTTTAAATCTTTGGGCCAAAAATGTATTCTGGGCTTTGACATCTTCCATCTTTGGAGCAAGGAGGCCTTTCGATGAAAGCCAAGTCTGGACCGTGGCTTCAGATAACGTTGGCTGTTCGTTAAACTTGGACCACCATTTGACTTTAAATGATCTTTGTAAAATGAGTTAGGCTTCTTGAGTGTGGTATTGGAAGTTCCGCATCCAAACCCAAAGGAGAAAGGAGTTGGTACAGAAAAAAAAGAAAATGAGTAAACCTCTTTTCAGACATTGAAAGAACATAATGGGCTTTAAACAGGTTAAAACAGTTTATGGCGTTAGGGGTAAGGATATCTAGACTTAGCTCAAAATAGTTCCACTATTGTTAGAAGCAGTTGGGTAGACTTTGCGCAGTTATTTTTGAGTTGAAGAAAAATAACCGTGAGTGGGTTTTCTTTAAGTTTTGAATAAAAAATGTGTTAAATCAAGCCTGCTGGTAATCCCTGTATGAAAAAGATAGGCAATGGTTTAGACGCATTTGAAAATTAGCGGGAAATATTTTAGTTTTGTGGAGTTGTTCATCCCACTGTTTTGGGTTCAAGACTTTAAGGATAGTTGCCGTAAAATAGGCAGACTTTGTATGGATTTCACTAAGAAATAAATGTTTAAATTTGACTGACTCAGTGATTTCTAGAATGGCTTGATAATAAGTCTGGGGTTTTGATAAATCCCAAGGTTTGAAAAATCAGCCTTTGGAGAAAATCTTTGAAATTGCTTGAAAATGATCAACTCGATAAAACCCATCTTTTATAGTTAAAACATTTTGATGATAAGTTTTATTAATTCAGTCCGATTTTTGTGAAAGCTTTTGTTGTGAAATAACAATTTGTAAACATGAGCTTTTACTGGAAACAATTGCTTTAGAAGAAGAAACTTTTGTAATTTCTTTAGAAACATATTTTTCTTTCTTAGGAACTTGAGAAAGAGTTTTGCTTTGGGAAATGCTTTGTAAGGCGAGCATAAGCTCAGGAGATTTTGCAATAGAATTCATCCATTCTTTACCTTTTTTTCAGAAGTAGTGGCTTTAGATTGTGCTTCTTCATCTTCTACCATGTTTATCCAAGACTTTAAAGGTATGGCTGAAGAGAGAAATTTGTCTTTAGAAAGGGCTGATTAGGATTCTTTAGAGGTGGTTTGAGGCAGGGGGGGTCTTTGAGAACACCTTTGCCTTTGTCTCTGTTCTTTTTAGGTGGTATTATCTGTTTTTAAAAAATTCTCTCGTTAGAAAATTAAGAATCAAATTTTGATCACCTTTAATAAATTCTATGTCAAAATCAAAAATACTCAAAATTACTTACCATCGGGCAAAAATTTTTTTTTATGCAATATTTTGAATATTTTTCTCTAAAATATATTTTATAGTTTTACAATCAATTCTAAGTAAAAATTTTTGATTTAAAAAATGACTTTGAAACTTTGAAATATATAAAACAATGGATAAATTTTTTTTTGATAGTAGAATAATTTTTCTGATATTCATTCTAATATGCATAAACATATTGAACTATCTGTTCTTTATTATTTTCAACTTATTTTAATATTCCTCCATAACTTAAGTCTGATGCATTAGTTTTAACAATTTTAAGTAACGCAAGATTTGCAAGAAATAAACATGGAATGTCTTTAACAGAATTCTTTATTAATTTAACATCTTTAGTATTTTCATCAGTCCATACAACATGATTCTTTTTCAATCTATCATACAATGGTTTTGACATCCTATTGATGTTAGGATAGAAGTCAAGAACATAATTTAAACTTCTTAGAAATCTTTATAATTGAGTCTTATCTAGGATTTTATCAGGGAATTTGTCCGCAAAAGTAAGGGATCTTTCAATGGGTGTTATAGTTCATTTGGAAATGTAATTTCCAATAAACCATATCCTTGTTTGAAACAAAGAGACTTTAGAACTAGAAATAGCTAATCCAGCTTTTCTAGTAGCAAAGTAGAAAGTTTTTAAATGTTTGAAATGTTGATCTATAGACTGAGAAAAAATCAACACATCATCAATATACACAATACAAAATTCAAAGTAAGGGTTATAAATGTCATTCATAATCCTTTAAAATTCTGAAGAGGCATTCTTTAAGCCGAATGACATTATTGTCCATTCATACTGTCCAAGTATAGTAAAGGCGGTTTTATAACGGTCTTTAAGGTGAATTTGAATTTACCAAAAACCTGACTTCATGTCAAATTTTGAAAAAAATGATGGCAGAGTGGAGTCTTTAAAGCAAATCTTTCTTGTTAGGTATAAGATACCTAATCTATTTTAAAATTTTATTCAAAGGTTTATAATTGATCATTAACCTAGGTGTTCCTCTTTTTATCTCAGAATTCTTGTTGACATAGAAAGCGGCAAAAGACCAAAGAAACCTAGATTTCACAATAAGTCCTTTAGACTCTAAATCTTTAATTTCATTTTTACAGTGTGTTCTAATTCCACGTTCACCTGGATTGAACAGGCTTTAGTGGGGATTTGTTTGTCATCAAAGGAATTTTCATAAGGCAAATATACCAAATGTTGTTTTCGATTCCAAAAACCAGATGGTAAGTCAGAACAAATTTATTTTGCAATTAAAACTTTAAAATCATATATATATATATATATATATATATAAATTCACTATAGAGTTGGTTTTCAATTCTTTATAAACTCAAATCATTTTTCAAACAAATAAGGTCATTTTGTTTTGATTTGAAAAGTGTATTAACATTGTTCTGGTAAATAGAACAAGCTTTAACAATGTTTAAGTTCCTTGTTTTAGGTTTTCAATAAAAAAAAACAAGTTTTTTGTTTCTTGCTTTAAAAGATATATTATCGTAGTTGACAATATAAGGGGTAATAAGGTTTATAAAAAGAGCTCCCAAAATCACAACGTGATGTATGTCATTTGTTAGAATTAAGGAAGTTCTAAATTTAAAACCATTATTAAGAATTGAGGCATCGACTTTAAATTTGACTTTCAATTTTGAATTATTAGTGGCTAAAAGTCGTTCATTTTTTTTTCTCATGAAAACGTTTTGGAACAATGTCTTCCTTCATACAGTTTAAATCGGCACCAGTATCAAAAATGGTAATATTATTAATTTCAAAATCTTTAGAGAAAAACAAAATAATTTTAATTAAATATTTTCTAGTGGTGATTTGTTTTAAAACAAACAGAAAATCATTAGGTATGAATTCAATATTTTCTAAATTTTGTTTTTCATTATCACCATCAACAGATTCTAAATCTTTATCTGAATTTTCTTCCAACTGTCTTTGCAAAAGGAGTTGAATGGTTTTAGAATCGGCTTTTTGCTTTTCTTTTAAATATTTTCTTTCAAGTTTTATCTCTTTAATCTCTCCTTGAAGATCCTCAATGTTTGGAGCAGTTTTCTTTGTTTTCTTTTTATTTAAGATTCCAGTGAGATCATAAGTATTCTTTTAATGATTGAGGTTTTATAAGTTTCCACTTTATCACCTACTTCTAAGGTTTTTAGAAGCTTATTTATGTATTCTCTTTGTAGAGATAGGTCAGAAATATATTTGATTAATTTAAGAAAAGTTTCTTGATCTTTAGTCAACACATTGACTTTCTTTAAATAAGATTCTGTATCAGAATCACTATTACTAGATCTTGAGGTATCAGAATATATTAGCTCATCTATTTGGAGAGGCTCACTGTCTCCCGTCATGGAAGACTGAGAATCAGATGACTCTACGAGAAAAGAGGCTGACTTAGAAAGTATTTGCTCATCTAAGTCAAGCTCATGGAGTTTTTTACTTATCTTACAGAATTTTACAGTATGACCTTTCTTTCTACATTTAAAACATGTGGCTTCTTTGTAGTTGAAAGGGGTTTTGGGTTTAGCTTTAGAGTCTTTTTTTTAGGAAAATGAGATTTCCTATAAGACTTCGAAGATTTTCTATAGGAAGGCTCTTTAGATTCTTGAAAAGTTTTTCTATAACCTTTGAACTCATAATGTTTTTTGTAAGGTTTTGAAGAACACTTACCATTATAGTCTTTGGAAGTGGAAGCTTTAAAGGGGTTATAGTTGAATTGCTTACAAAAACTGTCTAACTCTTGTTTAGACTTCTTAAGTTCCCATTTTAGACATTTCTGAAGCTTCAAGTCTTAGCAAATCTTTAATTCTTCTTTATTAATGAAACTGACAAGTTCATTGTAGGTGAGATTGTCATATGAGATTCTATTGTCATAAAGAGCTTTAATGGAATTCCTAACTTTTTCACCTAATAGGATAAGAAGACCTGCAAGAAACTTCTCCTTCCAAGTTACATGATTTGCATTATTCTTAAGGAAGAGTATGGTGAAGAATGTAGTTTTGTAGCTTTGAAATTCACTAAGTTTCCTACATCTGAGATTGTGTAGAAGCTCAGCATTTTTATCCTTAAGGTGTGAAGGATCATCTATGAAGTGAAGGGGTATAGTCAGAATCATGGTAGCAACTGCATCCTGAATTGGGCTTCCTAAATCATCTAAGATGGGGGCTCCATCCTCATCTGTTTGAATAGAATTTAGAATGTCTGATTATTGTTGTTTGGTGAGAAGATGATCCCACCATCTTTTTAGTTGGCCAGTAAATCCAATAATGAAGATTTCTACTATAGCTTTGTCAGAGGTTTCTGACTGAGTTTTATAGGCATTGCCTACCATAGTCATCTGTTGTAACAGACCTAGAATGTTGTATTTAGACATTCCATCTATGTTCTATTCATAAACAGAGAATGCATTAAAACGAGATTGGTTTAATACACTAGGTCAATTATCTATAATGAGATCAGGAGGAGACCTAACAGTAGGTAGGGCTAACACCAAATGGATTTTATTGGCTTTAGGAATAGGCTTATCTTTAGGTTCATCTTTAAATACTTCTATATCTGATGAAGCTATGAACATTTGGTCCTATTTTAGTACACCAATTTTGCTAGATTGGGCAC
Source organism: Murraya koenigii (assembly GCA_025617385.1). Classification (NCBI taxonomy): domain Eukaryota; kingdom Viridiplantae; phylum Streptophyta; class Magnoliopsida; order Sapindales; family Rutaceae; genus Murraya; species Murraya koenigii. The sequence goes on from CM046815.1 coordinate 22,351,408, forward strand.
TATCAAGAGCTATTTGGATTTTAATAGATGAGGAAGAGGTTTCTATCATATCTAGTTGGTCTCTAATGACTTTAGCAAAGTTTGATTTAAACTCATGAATAAGTCTCTGACTGGTCTCAGAAACCTAAAAGGTTTAAAGATAGGTTCTTTAAGCTTCTCTTTAGAATCAGTCTTTGAAGAAATACTAGTTATAGTACTAGGAGAAACAGTAATTGTTGACTTTTGGAATTAGTTTTCTAATCTAGTCAACTGTTTTCTTATTATATTTGGATTGGCATTACAAAAATTATTCTACTGGATAATATTATCTAGATCTGTCGCAGGATTGTCAGGTTTGTGGATTTTATAAGGTAATGCTTTAATCCGAGTAAGAGGTTCACCATGATCAATGGTTATACTCCTCAGAGGTGGATGCTCAAATTCCACAGTTCTATCATGATCAGAAAGATTCCATTCAGGGGTCTTTTTTCTAACAACAATAAAGTTCGATTCTTTAAAAGGGTAAGAAATGTTATTTTCAGATGCATACATTTCAAACCAATCAAAGAACAATATATGGACTTTATGTAAGTCTATAAACTTGTAGTAAACCTTTTGGATTTCTTGTCTTTGGTTTAAAAATTTTTTGAAAAACCAAAGCTTTTTTTCTTTATTGGATTCAGAATAAAAATCTTTATGCAGAAAGGTTTTGTCTAGTTTAAAATATTTTTCTATGATATTTATCATATTTTCTGTAACTGTAAAAAATGTAGAAGAGGTTGGAGAAGAAGGTTCCTTCCCTTCTTGGTTTTTCTCTTGTTGACTGCTAGTGTAAATGGGATAAGGAACACTAGTGGTATAGTCAACAGAATGAATAGAAGAACTAGGTATATCCGATGTGGAAAACGTAGGTTGACTCTTTCTTAGTTGGAATGGAAGGTTCACAACCAAAGGGATTCTTGCAAAATTTTTTTCCGGTGAAGGAATACTAGAACATGAATCCTTATAAGAGAATCTAGAAGATGTAGATCTCCTAAAAGATAATTTAACTTTACCGTCTAAATACCGAGTCATATTTTGCAACTTTGTATTGGGTTCAAGTTGTTTTGGAATCACTGGTATAGTTGTTCCATCCATAATCCATTCTTCTGGAAGATTTACATTTTTCCATTGGATTGATTTAGGAATGACAGTATTGGCTTTGGATAAATCAGTCTGCAAGAGAAGAGTCTCATCTCTTTCTGACTGGATAAAGTTTTTGTATTAAATACAGAATTCATGGCTTTATAATGTATTCTGAAAATTATGGCAACTAGTACAGATCCTTCTAACAGTGGTAATTGTGGGTTTTGATCTGTAAAATCATGCTTTTTAGAATATTCTTATCTTTAACAGAAACTGTTATGTTCAGATATTTACAGAGACTTGATTTAATACTACTGAGTAAAGAATCATAAAAAAGATGAATCGGACATCTCTCATAATGGCTAAGATAGAGGTATCACGGTCTTCTTTTGTTAAGGGATTTATGTCGACTTGTATTAAGCCAAAGTAAACATATTTAAAATTATTTTCCTTTATTCTTTTTAAAGATTTCTCTGAAAATAATTGAATTGTTTCAAAAGGTTTTAAAAGTGTTATGTCACGTTCTTCAATCTTTATAACATAATCATTCTTTAAAAAGTCAAACTTTTTTTTTTTGTAAATCAGTTCTCCAAAAATCTTTAGAGGTTCCCAACAATCAATTGTTTTATTAAAGTCTTCAATTATGAATTCTTCTGAACTCACAACATTCTTTGAATCACTAGATCCTCTAGAAGAATAGCTAGAAAAGGATGATACTCTACAGAATAGATGATCCATGGAAAAAACTAATATCTTAGTTTTAGTCCTAAGGGAATGGCTACAATCTAAGGTTAAGAATTGGTTTTACCGCCCTTCAACATAATCGAGACTTATGACCAAATACGACCAAGGCACCCGAGGTAACACTGACCACACTTATAGTGTTCAACTAGAATTCAAGTCTTTATACACAAACGTCTCTAATCTATGCTACACTATCCTCCCCGTGGCTCTGATACAACAAGGAAATAACACTGTAAAAATAATAAATCCCCACTAAAGCCTGTCCAATCCAGATAAACGTGGAATTAGAACAACACTGTAAAAATGAAATTAAAGATTTGGAGTCTAAAAGACTTATTGTGAAATCTAGGTCTCTTTGATCTTGTGCCGCTTTGTATGTTAACAAGAATTCTGAGATAGAAAGAGGAACACCCAGGTTAGTGATCAATTATAAATTTTTGAATAAAGTTTTAAAATGGATTAGGTATCTTATTACTAACAAAAAGGATTTGCTTCAAAAACTCTATTCTACCTTCATTTTTTCAAAATTTGACATGAAGTAAGGTTTTTGGCAAATTCAAATCCACCCTAAAGACCGTTATAAAACCGTCTTTATTGTTCCATTTGGACAATATGAATAGATAATAATGTCATTAGACTTAAAGAATGCCTCTTCAGAATTTCAAAGGATTATGAATGACATTTATAATCCTTACTCTAAAATTTGTATTGTGTATATTGATGATGTGTTGATTTTTTCTCAGTCTATTGATCAACATTTCAAACATTTAAAAATTTCTACTTTGCTACTAGAAAAGCTGGATTAGCTATTTCTAGTTCTAAAGTCTCCTTATTTCAAACAAGAATACAGTTTCTTGGACATTACATTTATGAAGGAACTGTAACACCCATTGAAAGATCCCTTACTATTGTGACAAATTGCTTGATAAAATCCTAGACAAGACTCAATGACAGAGATTTCTAGTAAGTTTAAATTACGTGCTTAATTTATGTTCAAACATCAATAAGATGTCAAAACCATTGCATGATAGATTAAAAAAGAATCTTATTGTATAGACTGATGAATATACTAAAGTTGTTAGATTAATAAAGAATTCTATTAAAGACATTCCATGTTTATTTCTTGAAAATCCTAGATTACCTAAAATTGTTGAAACCAATGCATCAGACTTAGGTTATAGAGAAATATTAAAACATGTTGAAAATAATAAAGAACAGATAGTTCAATATGTTTCTACACACTGGAATGAATATCAGAAAAACTATTCTACTATCAAAATAAAATTTATCCATTGTTTTATGTATTTTAAAGTTTCAAAGTGATTTGTTAAATAAATAATTTTTACTTAGAATTTATTGTAAAGCTGCAAAATATATTTTAGAGAAAGATGTTCAAAATATTGTATCAAAATAAATTTTTGCACGATGGCAAGTAATTTTGAGTATTTTTTATTTTGACATAGAAATTATTAAAGGTAATAAAAAATCTATTCCTGATTTTCTAATGAGATAATTTTTTCCAAACAGATAATGCCACCCAAAAAGAACAGAGACAAAGGCAAAGGTGTTCTCAAAACCCTCTGCTACAAACTACTTTTAAAGAATCTCAATCAGCCCCCTCTAAAAACAAATTCCTCTCTCCAACCATACCTATAAAGTCTTGGATAGACATGGTAGAAGATGAAAAAGCACAATCTAAAGCCACTGCCTTCGACAAACAAGTAAAAGAATAGATGAATTCTATTACAAAATCCCCTGAGTTTATGCTTGCCTTACAAAGCATTTTCCAAAGCAAAACTCTTTCTTAAGTTCCTAATAAAAAAAAAAATCTATTTCTCAAGAAATTACAAAAGCTTTTTCTTCTAAAGTAATTGTTTCTAGTGAAAGCTCATCTTCACAAATTGTTGTTTCACAACAAAAGCTTTCACAAAAATCGAATTGGATTAATAAAACCTATCATCAAAATATTTTAACTATGGAAGATGGGTTTTATCAAGCTGATCCTTTTCAAGCAATTTCAAAGATTTTCTCCATAGGCTAGTTTCTCAAACCTTAGGATCTATCAAAACCCCAGCCTTATTATCAAGCCATTCTGGAAATCACTGAGTCGGAAAAATTAAAATATTTCTTTCTTAATGAAACATTTACAGAGTCTGCCTTTTCCCCAAAGGCTAGTTTCTCAAACCTTGGGATTTATCAAAACCTCAGCCTTATTATCAAGTCATTCTGGAAATCACTGAGTCAGAAAAATTAAAACATTTCTTTCTTAGTGAAACCCGTACAGAGTCTGCCTATTCTACAGCAACCATCCTTAAAGTCTTGAACCCAAAACAGTAAGATGACCAACTCCACAAAACTAAAGCATTTCCCTCTAATTTTCAAAATGCGTCTAAACCATTGCCTATCTTTTCATCTGGAATACCAGATGTTTTTTAAAGGGAGGGTGGCAAGCCAGAGTTTTACCCTCCCACCCCAAGACTCGAACCGGTCGCTCGAATCTAGAACCGACTATGGCTAACTGACTACTTGGGACTGGAATACCGACATGTTTGGTTTAATACATTTTTTATTCAAAACCCAAAGAAAACCCACTCATGGTTATTTTTCTTCAACTCGAAAATAATTGTGCTAAGCCTACCCAACTGATTCCAATAATAGTGGAAATATTTTGGGGCCAAGCCCAGATATCCTTACCTCTAACGCCATAAATTGTTTGAACCTATTTAAAGCCCATTATGTTCCTTCAGTGTCTGAAAAGAGGTTTCCTCCTTTTCTCTATTTCTATACCAACTTCTTTCTCTCTTGGGTTTAGATGTGGAACTTTCAATACCACACTCAAGAAGCCCAACTCATTTTACAAAGATCGTTTAAAGTCAAATGGTGGTCCAAGTTTGATGAACAATCAAAGTTATCGAAAGCTATGGTCCAAGACTGGCTTTCATCAAAAGGGCTCCTTGCTCCAAAGATGGAAGATGTCAAAGCCCAAAATATATTTTTGGCCCAAAGATCTAAAGCCCAATCCCTCTTGGCCTCTGCAAAGACAAAGGAGGAATATTTTAAAGTCATACAACAACTCTTTGATTCAAGATCCCAATCGTCTGTTGTCAGCTCATCAGATGACGAGGAGCCATTTATTTCCCTTGGAGATGAAAATGAAGACGACTGTTTCAGCATTTTCACTTGATAGAAACATTGTAAATAAATTTGAAAAAAAAAAGGTAAAATATTTGTTTCCATTTTATGTAATTTTCATTATTATAAATTTCATTTTCTGTAATTTTATTTTTTACTAAAAGTAATTTTCTTCAAGTAAAGAATTTCAAGGTTGTCTCTCATGTGGTCCCACTCACGTGAAGATTTCTCAAAAGTCTACAAAGTCAGAAAGATGATGTCCCCCACCAAGATAAAGAAGTCAAAAGATGTCGTCGGCTCATTATTTCTCCACTAGCTCCGCATGTGAAGAAATAGTAAAAGCCCTCTAAAGCAAAAGTCCATCAAGTCTAAAGCAATTATTGTAGTGTCAGTTGTATAAAAAAACCTTAAGGAAGACTTAGACTCTTTAAATTCTTTTCCTCACCTTTTAGACTCTTTATTCTCTCGAATTCTCTCCTTATTCTCTTTCTTCTTTTCACTCTTTTAAAGATCATTTAGATTCAAGAAATAGACGTAAGCATTTGAAGTTTTATTTTTCTACATTTAATGAATGCATGTTTAATCTTCTAAAATTTCTTTTAAAGCATAGATCTAAGGTTGTATAATTATAGATTTAAGAGTGTATGTATATGCATGCTCTGCAGGCTGATCCTCTATATCAGACCTATTTTAAAATCTGTTACGAATCCTCTGAGACATAGAGACCGGGATCTCTCCCATCATTTATATTTCTCTTCTCCCTCCATCCAATCAGAGTGCTAGTTCTGGGATCCAGTTCTAGTATTGTATATGAGCCTTAGATTTTGTTACTAGGCTTGCTTAAAGATTTTGTTTAAAGAACATAATTTTTAAAATCTGTTTAAAAATCTAGTATATCGGCTAGAATTCCGGAGTGCAAGATCTAGATCTGTTCTAAGTCAAATCTAATCCCAAAGCGCAGTTCAATCTGTGGCCTTTTGGTTTAACAACGCCACGTACCCAAACATAAATTTACTTTATTTGTTAAAAATTATTTATTTTCCTACATACACATCCATCTTTTGATCCTATTTATTCTAGTATCAGAGATTATTACCTTAGGTATGGCTACAATCTGGTATTAGAAGGTTTGAAGGGCAGTAATATATATATATATACTAAGACTCATAAACATCATACTGCCCTCTCCTCGACTCCACTAGATGATTACATGGAAATGACTCCACCCACCCCAGATGCCTTGGTTGGTTCCACGACATTGTCATGTTCTTCTGCCGATAGAGGACACTTATTCAAGTCTAACTAGGCCAGAAACTGATTAAAGGCACGACTTCTTCTTAGCAAGCCTTCCTCGTCAGTGTTGCCCCGTGCCTTACAGTACTTATTAACGAGTAAAAGCGGTACACCTATTACGTTTATTCTTCTTTCGCTTCAAGCCGGAATAATGAGAAGCTCCAACAAGGCAAGGGACAGTGTCTGGCGAAGGTTGCTTTTAGAACGGTTCAGAAGAAGAAGACCTTTCAATTGCTCGGTCAATATCGATTAAATTGCTTATATAAAAGGATCCATTAACGAAGAAAGTGGGTTTGATGCCATTTCTAGGAACTGGGGATTGAACAAAAGGTTCGACGTAGTTTAGGAAGGTTTCGATTCTGAAATCTGCTTTGATCGGATTAGGATTTCAATTCATTTCCCTCTCTTAGGTTTATGATTTCTCTTGACTTCCTCTAGTAGCTAGTTTAGAGTAATACAGGTTTTTTTCAACCCAACCTAACCCAACCTTAAACAAAAACATATGGGTTAAGTCGATTTCACGGGTTGGGTGGGTTTATGCACACCCCTACTAACTTTATCGTATTATAAAAAAAAATTATCAAAAATTTAAATTTATTTAATTTTTCACACTAAGTTTATAATCATTTTCTTTATTATTGATAAGAATTTTCTTAACCATTCACCAAAAAGTTAACACCTTTATAATATCTAATAGAATTTAAGTAAATCGATTATTTTACTCTTGAATTCATAGATATATTTTACTTTGCACCATAAATAATAAAATAAAATTTAGAGAAATTATCAACCATCTACCTTGAGTTAATGATTGGATTGATTAGGTGTTTATGAATTTAGGGTAATTTTTGAATTGGATTTGATTATGTAAATTTAAGAAGATAATTGAGAAGAAAATTAGCATTTATTTTTATTTGATTATGAAATCAAATTTAATGATTGGATTGATTGGGTTTTTATAAATTAGTGTTTAGGGTAATTTATGGTTTGAGTTTGCTTATGTAAAATTGTGAAGATGAATTAGATTTTTTTTAATTAAGGAAGAAATTAGAGTTTTAAATATATTTAATTGAATATTGGTTATAAGAAATAATTTTTTTATATTTTAAAATATAATTTATTTTCTTTTTAGCATGTTAAATATCTACCCTAATGATGTCATTAATTAGAAATGAAAGTTAACATTTTGGTGGACGGTTGATATAAATACAAACTTAGGGCAAAAAATTAATTGAACAAATTCAAACTTTTGTAATATATTTTATAGCATGATAAATTTAAGGTGAATAGCCAATACTTTTCCTATTACTTATTAACAACTCTTTATTTATTATGAGTCGTGTTATATGATTCCTCATCTACCAATTTTGTTTGCTCAAACTTAAAATAATTTCTTTTTAATTTTTATGTTTTTTCATTTGCAGATAATTTACTTCTACAGTTGAAACTACTTTCAGGCTGTGTTCGGTTGCAAGAGTAGTAGGGAGAGGAGAAGAGAAGAAAAGAGAGGAAGAAAAAGGAAAGGAGAAGAGAAGAATAAAAAATCTAATTTCTCTTATTCGGTTGCGCATTGAATTCCTGATGCAAAGGAATTGAATTTTTTTTCTTGGACAAATTCACCCTTATGTTACAAGAAATAAAAAGAAATAATGAAAAAAATAATGAAATCCATCATTGAAAAAATCCAGCATCAACATTGAAAAAATAATGAAATCTAGAATAATCATTGAAAAAAGAAACATAAACGTTAATTTAATTACATAAAAACTTAAGAAATTAAAAGAAATTCTTAAATTTAAAAGAATAAAATTGAAAACCTGAGATTGTAGACTGAGAGATCGAAGTTGAAAGTGTGGGATTTACCGACTCTCTTTGTTGTTGGTGAAAGCTGCCGGAAGTGTTGAGAGAGAGGCTTCGCAGATTTTGAGTAAGAGGCTATGGTGTTACAAGATTTGTATTAGGGCTTTTTCCATTTAGATTTGTTTAAGGATAAAATTGGCAAAATTGAAATTAAACGAGGGTAATATAGCAAAACAAGACCTTTTAATTGTGTGGAATTCAAATTTCCTTACACGGTTAGAAGAAACCAAATTCTCTGAATAATAGAAATTGGGGTTGGAAAGGAATTTGATTTCCGGTTAACTTTTGCCAACCAAACGAAGGAAATTGCAAAGAAAATGGAACCCTGCCTTAATTTCCTGCAACCGAACATGGCATCAGACTATAATTTTAAATCATGTTAATTTAAGTCAATGATTCTCATTCATAAATTTATCACTTAAAAAAAAGGTTAAAGTCACCAGGGTGCACCTTTTTTTAATAAATAATAACAAATAGATTTTTAAAAATAAGTAAATTGGTGACAAATTAATAGAAACAGTAAAATAAGTATAAATGACATTTTTCCCCTATAATTGATTATAAAATGATGTTTCTACCCTATAATAGTTACAAAATGACACTTTTACCCATACAATTATTTACAAAATGATATTTATGTCCCTAATCATTTATTTATATTTTTTAAATAGAAAAATATATATATAAATTAAATCTAAGCCTGATTAACTGACTTTTTTTTGTTAAAACAAATAATTTTTTTTAAAAAATTTCTTGTTGAATCAAAATTTTCTTTATATAAATCAAACAAATTTTTTTATATATAAATTTTTTTAACAAGAAAATTTTGATTCAATAAGAAATTTTTTTAAAAAAAATATTTGTTTTAACAAAAAAAAAGTCAATTAATTAGGCTTAGATATATTTATATATTTTTATTTAAAAAATAAACATTATTTTATAACTAACTATAGAGATATAATATTATTTTATAACTATTATAATAGTAAAAATATCATTTTATAATTAATTATAGAGATAAAGCATCATTTTATAATGATTTTATTATTATCACTAAAGTTATCGAAAAAGTTAACAATTTATCACTAATTTGACTACTTTTTTAAAATCTATTACTTTTTTATTATTTATCAAAATATATGTCATTTAGGTGCTATTAATAATAAAAGAAAAGACTTTTTAATGCTTAGAATAAGAAGCAAGACTCCAAAGGAAATAAATAGGAGACAGTAGTACATTCGATTTTCAAGAGTGGTAAAACTGGTAAAAAAATAATAATAAAAAAAAGGTAAAACTGGTAAAAAAATAATAATAAAAAAAAAATCAGGAGTGCTGATTAAAAGGATAATTTTAGAACATAGCTGAAAAATGGGTTTTAAATTTTAAAAGGACCTTCGAGTGGTGTAAACTGCAAGTGGGTTCGCTCTGTTGAAATAGAGACCAAAGAGTAAGACGATGTCCGCTGACCAATTTGACAAGTTAGCTCTGCAGAAGATGGACCCCCCGAAATTAAATTGAAAGGGTAACATAAGATGACGACGTAATTTCATCATGACTTTGTGATAAATGTCTGTCTCTCTCTGATAGGTGTTATCAAGTATACCTGCAGCAAATGGGCCATTTATTTTTATTTTACATACCTTAATAGGTTCTCAGAATTATAACACCAAAACTGCTACGTGAATAAGTGATCACACCAAACCCTAACTATTATTGTTGTCAAATATTAAAAACATGGTATGATTCTTCTGAATGATTTGTAATTACGTGTACATTCAGCTTGCTAAGGGTATTATAAATTGGAGAAAAAAAAAGGGCTTTGGCGAAGGGTGAAATGTTTGTTACCCCCACTGCATTATCAATGGAGAGGCCCAGTGCTGAGATTGACCTTACAATAACAATGCAGGCCCCAATTTCTGAAACTGCCATCTGCGTTTGTAAATTTAATTATTACATACGACATGGGAAATAGGGTTATTGGGTTCTTTTTGTTTTGTATGAATTTGGGAAAATTGCAGAGAGGGACAAAGGGGAGAGTCATCTAAAGCAAAAGCTTGGGGAAGATGCTCATTTGTAGCTAAAATTCCTAGGGCTTTGTTCATGTCTTTTCTCTTTCCCACTGTCTCATGCAGCAGCTGAAATGTTGATAATCCTATTGTTCATGTCTTTTCTCTTTCTCTTTTTCTTTCACGAGTTATGTTAAATTTTAAACTCAATGGTCAAAGGCCTCAGTACTGCCTCTATTTTTAACATATTAATTAAATGAATAATTTCTTTTTTATTTTTTATTTTCAACAAAATCGGGTTAAAATATTACAAGTCCTAAGCACAAATGAGTCAAATGACTAAGGGTGCATTTCAACGCACTGAATTACGTTGCATTGCATTAACTGTATTGCATTAGAATGTATAATGTAATAAAATATTTAGTATACTATAGATTGTATTATGTATAATAATATTTTATATTTTTATTAAAAAATTAAATTAGTATTATTTTATGATATATTGTTATCAAATAATATAATATTATAATTTTATAAGCATAAATAAAATAAAATATATAATACAATATATTATTAAAATTTTAATTTAATTATAAATTAAAATTTTATTTATTAATATCGAATATAATTATTTAATTTAACATTTATTTTTAAATTTAGTGTTTTAGTAAATAATAAATGATTGAATAATTAAAATAATTTTACATATTTAAATTAAAATAATTTTATGTAATAAAAGTAAAATAATGTATTATTATTTATTAAATATTTAGGTTTATTGATATTCCATATCATTATTTAAATTAGATTTTTTTTAATATAAATTATTGAATAATAAAAACAAAATAATTAAATTTAAAACATAAACAGTATTTTAATGCAATAGAGCCTAAACCTACTCCCGTCCCTCATATAATTATTTTATGCCTCTCTCATTGTATTAGCCACCTTTTTTAATAGAGTGCAATACACTGCAATAAAACTAAAAATTACAGGTAAACATGAGTTTGTATAAGAACAATATTTGAATGCAATACCAACAATATAACATAAGCTGCCAAACGCACCCTAAATGAACAGAAATAAAATGTAATACAAAAATTTTTATATAAATTTGCATAAGTGTTAGTAAGTCTTATCATCACACATTTATAAAGTGGTTTTTGAAATTATAATAATAATAATAATAAGAAGAAGAAGAAAAAGAAAATTTGAAGTGGAATCCCAAGGAAACAAACTCTCGCTATACATTTCCATCCTGGAAAATGACACATCAACACCCCTTGAGTTTTTTTGAACAGCCAATTATACCTTAGCCTTTACTTCTTCATACGCAGGGGCAGGGATAGCAGGCATTACACGCAGAGGGCTTTGATTATAAATAGAAACACCCATCTTTTTTCATTTTGTCTTGCCACTGCTCTTCCAAAGGGTCAACTCAGATACTGACTCTGGGTCATAGCCATGGCGCTGTCTCCGTTGGTGCAATACGAAGCCTTCCTTTTCAAACTTATCTACTTCATAGTTCAACTAGGTCAAGATTTTAGCGATCCAGTAGAGTCAGTGCTGTAGATGTCATGGCGATATCTCTCCTGAGCTTATTCTTCTTACATCTCCTCCCTTCTTCTTTGAATCTTACGAAGGTCGTTCGAGTTTTCTTGACCTTGCAAGTCCAAAGACATGGTGACCGTTGGTCATTATCACTCTTGTCGACCTTCAGCAGGTTCAAGAATTTTTTTAAAAGGATCAAAGCAAAAAGAGCTCTATGGTTCGTAGAAGCTTCTCTCTTTTTCTATTCCATTCTTTTTGTTTCTCTCCATGATCGTGATCATGTACATAGATAATCAACGTAACCTGTTTTTATTGTACAGAGCATTTGTCATGTTTTTATTGTAAGGCACAAATCTTGTTTTCTATTGTTGTTTCTAATATGCTCTACGTATTAATATAAATAAAATTTCCTCGTTGGCACTATTGATTACTTCTGTGGATGCTTCCTCGATCTTCGTATTAAGTTTTAACAACGAAAATGATCCTCGTTTTAACTCTTAATAAGAACGAAGATGAAGTGTTTCCTACTTTTGGCATTCAATTTCTGCCTTGGGAAGTTTTATTATCGTGGCTCATTTTTATATAATAACAATTGCTAGAAATTGAAAGGAATTTTTAAAATTCACGGAATTATATGTGGGAATAATTCTGCAAGTACACGATAAGCAATAATTAAGCATAGCTCAAACAAAAACACCAAAAAAAAAAATTGAAGAGAATGTTAATGGTACATTAAATCTTGCACTACACTACAGGGAAGGTTTGTTACAACATCAATCAACGGTTAAATGCTACTCAGAGATGCCGGTACATGTAATTTTCAGCAAAATAAAAAAAAAAATTATGCTAATCAGTGATGCTGGTACAAGTAATTTTCAGCAAAATAATAACATTTACAGAACCACTGGTCCATGGCCTATGTGTATGACAGCCCTTTCTATTCACACTTCAATGATATCTACAGAAAATATAATCCCGGCATTCACCAACAATTGCAAGAGAGAATTTCAATAATTTCATCTTCTTCTTTTTTTTTTTTTTTTAATTTTTAAAATTTCTGTTCTTCTTCTAACTTATTCATGCAGCTAGTACAAGCACTTTTATTGTTCCTTGACTGTTAGCAGTTAGCATTGTAGGACTATCGCTCTTCCAACATACGGCACTGATGAAATAAGACCCTGCATCTTCATCAGTATCATCCATATCAGGTGAACTGAATCTATGCCACGTTACAGGTTTCGAGATCTCCTGCACATAGATTCAAACTATAGTTAGTTTCCCGGGTTGGGGTTGGGGATGTGAATGTATGAAGATTGACTGCCATGAATTTCTTACCTTATGGTAAACGTATACTTCATTCGTTTCACTGCCACATGCAATGTATTCGCTATTTACAGTCAGACCAACAAAGTTCTTTTCATTAGTGTGGCCTCTGAAAGTACGGACCTGTAAAGATGAACAAATGGAAGTCAACTATACTTGCTCAGACCCAATTAACTAGTAAGAGTTTCCCGACCTATTTTTATTGGAAAACATTCAGGCAATAACATCTACAAATGTCGCTAATAATAGTATTTTCAGATCCAACATTAGGCAGCCTTCCAACCAATGTTCATAATATATAAATTATATTAATGACTGGGGAATACAGATAGCAAGTGGTGAAGGAATAAATGAAAATTGCTCTGAAAAGAAACAAAAGAATTTCCTATTGCATGATTATTCAAATTCTTTTCTCTCTTTTGCGGGAAAAGTTAGACTAAGGCACTGCACTCAAGTTTGATGAAAGCCATCTTAGCCATGCCTCGCCCTCCATCCCAAAAATTATGTAAAGAAAAGAAGCAATGGCATAGAGACTCAGTGCAATAACTGATATATTGACAAACCATCAGCAAACTAGATGGGAAAAAAGAGTGCATCTACCACTTTAAGCAGAAATACAAGATGATAAAATGCCAAAGACGATTGGTAATCTTCTTTGTTTTATTTATTTATTTATTTACAAGTCTTCTTTGTTTTATATAAACCATTGTTGAAGGTATGGTGAAGCTTAGAAAAACCTAGATACGGCAACCTACTAAATTAGACTGTTCGAATTACAGTGTCACCACAATTTGGAAGTTTCAACAACAGCATTGAATTAAGGAAAATTTATTTATAACATAATTTACATTGAAATTTCCTGTTTATGATTTGACACGTGCAAGGTAATTTGCTTCTATCAGTTTCATTAATGAGAATGAAGTCTAAAAGCTCGTTTTGACAGATTGTGCCAAAGGCATAATCTAAGAGATATTCTTGTTAAAAGCATATTATTACTCACTGGCAAATTTTCCTTCACATCCCATAATCTTAGTGTGCTGTCTGTAGAAGCAGAAGCAAGCTCGTCATTGGACAAGAATTTCACATATGAAACAGCTTTCTTGTGCCCCGTGAACACGTGGAGTGGTTGACTGATATTTCTTAAATCGTAATAGTGAATATTATGATCTGCCGAACCAACCTGCAAAAAGGATAGAGGCTTTCACTTCAAGAATCCTTTTGCAATGGAAAAATGGGGGCATGCAAATTATTACCACTTTACTTTGGATAAGGAATGAGACCATTATCACAACACTTAATAATGACAAGCTACAATATGGAAGATCTATATAACACGCACTTGGTTTTTCCAACCTATTACTCTTGAGAGTAAACTAGAAAGCCTTATTGTTAATTCCATAGAAAAATAATTATTAACAAAATTAACAATTATGTGCTCCAATAATCATTAAAGATTTTCAACAACAATGAACTAATGATTTGCTTTTCCCAAACACTGAGGGATCCCCAAAATGGATTTCAAAGAGCACTACTCATAAATGCATGTGTGCACAAATGACAAAATAAAATAGGTGCATAAAACTAGAATAATTGTTTCTTAGGCCATTGGCTGTTGAGTGCAAAATTTTATATGAAGGATAAAAGACTAGATCAACTCCTTGATGATCAAATATTTAGGAACATAAATTATTAAATATAATACATATCCATTAATACTTAAGTAAATGGCTCATACCGCAATGTAATTGCTAGATCCAGGATTATACTTCACACAGCAGATATTTGCTTTCATGTCAATGTTAAGAACGCTAGCTTCCTGCCTCGTGCACCAAACTTTAACCTGTTAAAAGCAAAATTCAACTTAGACTTTAGACCAACAAAACTTGATTATCTGAAAAGTTCAGAAGCAATATGGACCATGCAGCAAATCTCCACTCAAGCTAAAAAGGAAGAAGGTGAACAGTGGGCATATAGACAGATAGAAATGGACAGTAATGCACATCTTGTAAACTGTAAAACAAAAGCTCTATCTTTTGCCACCAGATAAGATGTGCCAAACAATTTTGATTCTTACTCAACTGAATTTCCCATAAGCCATGGCCACATGTCAAGAGACAAAAGAAGCTCGAAATTAAGGGTTAATAGCTCAAACTTGTCACAAATTATAACAGGAGGAACATATTACTAAAAAACAGCATCAATGCCACCAGTGAAGTGTACTAAGGCAAGACACACATTGCACCTCAGGTGAAGTCCAGCATAAATTTAAAACAGTGATTAAAAATTGGCAAGGCTGTTAACAGCGCCATCTCTTATTGTATATCCCTTTGCTTTATCTTTTAAATATAAGAATGTATTAGGGATCTCAATGCATGAAGAAATGCTTGGTTAAAGATATGAAAACTAATAGAGTACCTTGCAGTCATCACTCCCAGATACAAGCATTGAGGGTTCTGTGCGTGAGAAATCAACACTCCATGCACGTTTTTCATGCTCTTCGTATTCCATTACACTCTGCACAGAGGTTCATGTATGTGTGATAAAAACTGAAAGTTATTGAGATAAGCACATAACTAGAATAGCAAAAATTTAAACATGAAGAATGTCAAGGTGAGTAACAAGATTAAACCTTAACGACAAGCTAATTATAAAATATAGTTACCTGCTGAGTTGTTACATCCCAAACAGTAACTATTCCCTCGTAATCACTACTAGCTATGCGATTTTTCGAAAATTTATTCCAACTCAGGCAACTAAGTTTAGAACGTGTTGACATCTCCACAACAGGACAATGTACGTCTGCGGGTTCATTCACAACCTGGACAGCATGCACATTTGCAATGGTTAACCAACCAGCCAAAGATAAGAGGAAGAAAAGTTCATCTGCAGATTTATGCATTAGAAAGAGCAATGTAGCCAATGTTAACACCAATGTCAATGTATCACCAGCTAGATCAAACAGAGAGAAAAATCTCCCCCAAGGATGATCCCCCAATCATTACGAGGGGAAACACTAGCAGCCAAATGCAGACAACAATTTACACATAAACACATAATTAAAAAGCATAGACAACAGCCATTAAAACTGACTTCTACTGAGTGATGACCAGATCCTACATAGGAGGTTTCTTCAAATTGAATGTCTCACATATGTATAGATAATGGTTCATTAAAATTGGTACCAAAAAAAAAAAAATTATAAAATGGCATATAAGTATTAATCAGAAATTAGGAAATTAGACAAGAAACTGAAATTTGCATGAAAGATGAAGAATTTAGAAGATGTAAAATCAATCAAACAACATTCTTAACCCCTGCAATTAAAGTATACCCCTTACTCCCACCCTTTTTCTTAATAGTCAATTGCAAATCCATTACCCTATAATCAGAGAAATTAGGAAAATTATCTTGTGCTAAAGCCTAAAAGTATTGACATTAACCATGTTTCTAGGCATATTTTTTCTCACTATGGACTAGCAACTGTTGGAACAATTAAAACAAAGTTAAAGACACCAGTAAATCAACATCTTACCGACGCGAAGTCAAAGACCTTAATGCGTCGGGAAACACCAGCAGTTGCAAACAACTGATCATCGCGGTCAAATTCTATGCTGCAATACAACACATGGTCAGTAGTCTGAGATTAAGAAGACACGATTATCATATGTATAACATGCACACATGTGGGGAAAAAGAGAAGAAATTACAGCAAAAGCCCAAAAGATACTGGAAAAGAAAACTTTTTACTCACCTTGATACTATATTGGCTGAATGAAATATATCACCATGCCTAAGTTCAGCAATAACCCTCAGTCGACTGCTTCATGGACAAGAGAAAAACAGATAAACTACATGTTATTACAATAGAATCATAATAGCACAAATAAAAATGAAAAATTGTGGAATGAAAATCAGCTTTTATACCTATACTGAGTAAAAGTCGTTAGCACAGATTGAAAATCTGCAAGACCAGCATTATAACCCTCTCTGTGTATAATGTTTTTGTCACTGTCTTGCTTAAAATGTGGCTGGTTTGCCAACTGGCGACGCTTTTGCAGATAACACTCTTGTAGGTCATTGAACTGCAGCAATGGATGAAAACAATGAAGATGAATCTAGTGAGGGAAAATAAAGAGATAGGGAGTATGTTCCCAGCATGCTGATTTGAGCAGTGCATGCATCTAAAATACTTTCAAATACAGTATGTACATGACCTAAACAATTTTAGAATAAGTTAGAAATAGCATATGTGATGAACAATCCACAAAGGTCTCTCTCTCTCTCTCTCTACAAGTATAATGTGTCAACATAAATATTGAATATTGGCAATAGATAATTCATATATCCATTTCAGTTGAGTTGAGCACAAAATTACAAATAGTTTACACGCACAAAAACCGCTGTATATGAGCAAAACAGCATGTTTTAAGCAGTTTGTTTAATGAATTATTGACACTCACCAGATAAAACTGAAACCCTTCAATTACACACTAAAAGTCAAGCACAACTAAGTATCATAAAACCAATGTATTGCCAATAAAATGCAAATAAAAACCTTGCAAAATTCCTACCCACTGCATATTCTTGTTATCAAGCAACAACTGCATCAGCTAATCAAGCTTATAAACCAAAACACCCCGGGAAGGGGAAAGTCCATTGTTACGAGAGGCACATACAGCCCAGGATGAGAACATTCCACTATGACACTCAAGACTCTGAAGATGGATAAAGAGATTCACATGGTCAAACCCAAGCAACTACGATGAGGTGGTACTGAGTAGAGCAGGACTGAGAATGTATCTAATGCAGAAAAAAAATGCCACACAACACCAATCTATGGAAGTTCAAAGATTGTCTTTTAGTCAATGGAGGATACATACCTGTGCATGGACTCGCTTTTTTCTTACAACAGACAAACCCGATTGATTAAAACACTGCGAGTCCGACCCAGTCAAAGAATCCTTCCTCTGATGGCCATAAGAGTTTACTTGAGCTTTTCCATCCCCTTTCTTGTTTTGGAAACTTCCTGCAGACGATCCTCCTCTTGCATTCAGAGAACTGGTGATAATACCACTGCTGTTCTTGTCTATGGATGAAAGCCATGACTTTCTTGTACTAAAATCATCTCCAAGCATCCGCAATTTCACAGAGTACCGATCTCTTGCACGGTACAGGTCTATCCGATGTCTTTCCACAGCATTTATGTCTTCCTTTATATAATGGAGATCAGTTTGTATCTACAAAAGTTTTAGATAAAACAAAGACGAAAATCAATGAATGTAATTGTTAATACAGGCATATATACTTTTAGGCATAGTTACAGAAAAACAATTAAAGACCAGGATAATTAAAATGTCTCTGCAGGACATCAACAGCAATAGTTCGTTATGGTTAAATATGCCAACCTCCAAAGTTTAATGAGCAAACAAATCTTAGAAGTAACAATATAAAATTGAAATATATATATATATATATATTCAACAAAGAAATAAGAGTAGAACACAGTCATAGATGAAAGTGATTAAGCCATAATTAACTGATTTCAAACTTAGAAGAACAACCTCTTTCAATTCATCAACTTTTTGCTTCCGTAAGTAATGCAAGAAGTCCAGCAGTATTTGCATATTTCTTTCAGCTTCTTCTTGTTCCATTTTCCTCTTCTTCTCCGCAAGGAGCGACATGAGGCTGTCTATATCCTTAATTGACACTCCGCAACCCTGACTAACAAGAAATTATCCCAAGTGAATAATAAAAAAATAAAATTCAGAAGTGAAAGTTAATGTGGGCTACGGATTAAAAAGACAATACTATAAATGTTCAGTCAACAGCAGGGAATAGGAACTTCTATTGGATAAAAGTATATGAACTTATTTCTTCATCAATCTTCTAACTGCAGATGTTCACCAGCAGAATGCAAATTTCTTTCAATCATTACCAGCACTTTACCATCAACAGATACAAGATACTTAAGGATGTAAATTCATGGTCTACTGGTAACTGACCTGTTGTAATGCCTGACGAAAATTTTCCAAAGGGGAAGCAGTTTTTGATATTTGACGAGCAGAAGTCTTCTTCAATAGCTACAAATGTGGTACAGAGAAATCGTATAACAATAAGCTGCATTGTGTAGAATATCAATTCAAAATACAAATTATTTATAAACCAGTAAAACAAAATAAATAATTAAAATCTATAACTCTTCTATTCACAGCCATAAAACCCATTGTTCCCATAAATAAGAAACTAAAAATATCAAAATCTATATAGTTAATGTCAATACTCACTGCCATTCACAACAAGTGGATATGAAACAAAATTCATTAAAAAATAATAATAATAAAATCATTAAAACATATAGGTTAAATGGTCAATCGACAAACTTACTTCCCTGTCGCAGGGAATCCATAATTCAATTGAGTTCAAATTAGACTAAGCAAGTGATAGCGAATTAATTTTAATTCATAAGAATGAAAATTGAATAGAATTTAGCAAACCTTGTCGAGCAAGAAATTAGGGTAAAGTTGATTGTTGGTGAGGTAATGGCCACAGCAAGGGCAGTCACTCTTATTACGAAGATGAGTGATGATGCACATGTAACAGAAGCTGTGTCCACACGCCGTCAAGAAAGCGTCTTTTATTATCTGCATACAAATCGGACACAGCATGTCCTTGTCCAGCTCCGACACTCCCACTTCCGACGTCGACGCCGCGGCGGCGACATCCGTTCCTTGAGGAGCTGTATCTGTGTATGATGGCTTCATGTCTGGCTTCACCGCCGGAACCAACGGCTCCGTTGAGACCTCTTCCATTTTCTCTTCTACGTCTTTAATTTCAATCGTTTTGCTTTTCTTTTTATTTTTTTATTTTATTCTTTTTATTGTACTTGAGCAGTTGAGCTCAAGTGCGGAGGCGGGGTTGGTTTTTGGAGTGGCTGGGGATCACGTGTGGGGCAGGGGCTGATTTTGTGCGGGCGAAAACGAAACACGTGACGGCTAGTTTGTGTGTGTGCGTGTGTGAAATGTGTGATTGAAATTTGTTTCTTTATTTTCTTAGCTGATGCGTGAAGACGAAGAATCGCGATCGCGACGTAATCAACTTTGGGCAATTACGTTAAATTACTGCACGGTTTTAAAAAATGCGCGCGTTTGCTTTACTGTTTGGCCGGTCGGTTAAGGCCATAGGTGTTGAATAATAATTGTGGAAAAAAAAAATATGAATTAATAATTAATAATTAATAATATCCAATAAAAATAAATTTTTAATAATAATTTTAATTAAAATAATAAATATTTTATAAATATTTTATAGGTAAAATAAAATTAATTTATCTTTTAAATAATAATAATAAATATTTATTAAATATTTTAGTATTATATCTTAAAAATTATAATTATCAAACATGTCTTAAATAGTACAACATCATTTAAAGTTTAATATTTTTAATTTTTAATATGCGTTAAAAATATATTATATTATGCGCAAAAATAAAATGCACTCAATTAAAGAATCTCACCTCAACCCTACTAAAGCAAATTTTTAGGTAATTTTTCATTAATTCAAAATTTGAGGGTGTCCATTAAAATATTTCAACTATATTTGCTCCTGTGTTATTCTGCTTGGCTGCGACATTAGTGGTTATCGGTTTATTGGTTCATCGGCTTGAGTCAGAAATTTAAAGAAAACCAAATCTACTCAGGCTAGACGAAAATGATACTTGCATCAATTCAAGACCCTGGGTCAAACTCCGAATTCAAACGGCACCATTTTATTGAATTATAAAAAAAAAAAAGGCACCGTTCTGCCAAGTTATTTTGCCTTTCCTCTAGCGCTCAAGGACAACTCTATTTATTTTCATTCTTTTTAGCTATCAAGGACAAATCCAGCCACAATCACCCTAAAATCCACCCACAACTTACAGTCATCATGCGACAACCACAACCATTTATAAAGCGGCAACCAACTCGAACCACAGAGCACGAATCCATCACGCGACAGCCACAACCACTCACAATACAGCAACCACAACTCCAACCACAGCCACGATTTCCCACAACCATCACACGACAACCTCAACCGACATGATGCTTCTGCACCTGAGGTAATGCTTCGATCTTTGGCTGGTTTATGTTATGATAAAATGGGGACAATTTAGGTTCTATTATTAGGGAGTCTGGATGAAAGTATATTTTTTTCCCCATGATTTAATTTCTAGCAAAGATAGAGAATTGTATGTTTAATCATTAGGTATGAACCTTGCTCCCTTCTAGTGAAAGATATCTAAATTGGTGTATGAATTCGATTAGTTGGATTGTGAGTTATTTTCAACTAAACAGTTTTCTAGCAGACATGCTACAAGAAGTATGCTAACATTTTGTCTTAGTGCCTTTGTTATCAATTACAAAAATGATTGCCTCCTGTAGACAGTTGACTGTAGCACAATTATGTGCTCCATTACTCATTAATTTTACTTGAAGCTTCCCATGAGAGTGTAAATGCTAGCAATAGATCCTGTGTATCCACTTAAGTTGTGGTATCCATTGGTGTAGAAATTAGACGTACATAATATAGTAGTTGTCTCTTTATTTAATTTATATGTTTCTTATTGAATTATTTATTTTGCATTTGAAATTTTCAGCACTTTATTTTGCTTTTGATATTCATACTTCTATTTCAAATGTGATCCTTATGCTTTCAGAAACTACCATGGTTCTTGTTTGTGCCATAATTGTTATTTAGCTGGGTTTAGCCTGATTTAGGTTAGGATTGTGAATTTCAACTTGAGCATGATTAAATGAGACACTGCTAATAAGCATTAACCTATTTGTATTCTTGATAACTCTGAAGTATCAAGTTAAGCATGACCTAGATGAAAATGTTTAATATTAATAAGGCATGCTCTGTGTTTTATTGCTATTTTTTTATTGGCAGTTTCAGCGGTCTATTAATCACAATGTCATCTAGCATAAGTGAAGTTTGAAACTCACTACAAATATGCAATAAATGCAGTAATCAGATGGAGTTGTTAACATCACATACAACAAAGAATCCGAATTGAAAAGTTTGGATTTATAGAGGATGTAACAACTTTAAATGGGTAGAAAATTTTAAACCTAACGAAGAGAAAATTAACTTGTAAGTAGAGGAGGTTGGGAAGTTGGCATTCGAGATTGAGTGTTTGTCCGTTAAATTTTAATTATTTTATAAAGAACTTGAGCATATGTAAGAACATGAAGTGCAGAGACAATTGTTTCACGACCAAATTCGAAGGAGACAGACACCATGATATGTTTTTATTAAATTACTTGTGATTGTTGTTCAATGTTTCTTATTCAAATATTATTTTTAAGTTGTTTCTATTTGTTAGACTTGTAAACATATGTAATATCATTTTCTTGTGAAATATTAATTAGAAATTGGATTCAAATTCTTGTTTTAATGCTTTTAAAATGTTGTTGAATATAAATATAATATCATCAAGCCTTAAACCCAAAAGATACAAATGACTAAACAATAGCATAAATATAAACTACGTTTATAGATGTAAATTAACTATACTCAACATCTGAATATCTAGTTTGGATTTAAACAAAGTCAAAAAGAAAATAATTCATGAAAACACAAGTTAACTTTGTTAATTCATCAATCCAACTTCAATGGACTTCAATCATGTGCTTAAGTCATTAGTTGAAAACTCCCTCCCATTGGCATCTTCGAAGTCTTGTTGTGGTAATAAGTTTATATAATGAACTCCTCCATAATTTATCCAAGACTGACAGTAAAGGGGAACAAAGGCATGTTGTGGGAGTGCCTATTGTGCTAGCTATTGTACTAAAAAAAAAAAAAAAAAAACACAAATTATCAAACAAATAAAAAAAATATTAATAGTAAGTAGAAGTTAAAAAAAAAAATACTAGTCATATTGCTCTCTTGTGTTGGGGTTAAAGTAGACACTTGAGAAGATAAATTTTGTACGTCTAAGTCCTACGAAAGTAATCAGGAGACATTTAAAATATGTATTAAGTTAATTTAAAATGAATGTATTAAATTAATTTAAATTACTTTTGCTTTCTTTAACAAGGTGGACGACCTTTACGACAAGTTACTATTAGATCTTGTATGATTTCGGTACAACTTCCCACCTTACTAGCAATAGCTTTCTCGTCACTGTCATAGAGAATATTTAGATATACATCTTTCATTATTTTCTTAATTCAAGCTAAAACAATTTTACGACTTTCTTTATTTTTTGAAGCTGGAATAACAACATCATAAAAAAGCAGCGCACTCTTTTTATATCGCTGATGTTCAATGCTCGAACTCCTCACATCATAGCTGACTTTCACTCAACTGTAGCATCTCTATACGATTTTCCTCCATCTTCAATGATATACTTTTTAGAAAGTAATTTTATACGGTTACGTGACAACATTACAATGATGAGTTTGCAAAGAATCCCTTTAAATACAAACATTGAACATACACAACGAATTTTACTCTCGTATTTTTCAAAAATGACTTTAAACCTTTTTTTCTTTACTTTTTCCATCATTTTCAATGATTTTATATTTTGACCCCCCACAACTAAAAACCTTATTATACATCTTATCTATTAGCTCCTGTTGAAATTCCTAAAATTTATAAATAGTGTATACTTATTCAACTTACTTCTCCATTGTAAAATTAGTACGTCACGACATCCGCTGGCTAAAACACCTAGCATTTGCTTACCATTCTTTCTCAATTCTACTTTCCATTGCTTTTTAATATTTATCCATAAATTGTTTCAAATATGTTTTTTGATTTAACACACCCTTCAAAGAAAGCATTTATACTCTCAGTACGTTGAGTGATCGACATTCCAACCCATAAAATAATTTTAATAAAATATGGAACCCAACGATTTCTTTCCCCATATAAACCATTTAACGACTTATTATTACCAAAATCATATTTATCTAACATGTCATGCCAAGCTTCTTCAAATTTAATAGGAGTTTGTGAATTATAAACAACACAATACAATGAAATTGCAATGTCATGATATTTTGTATACTTTCCCAATTTCTCAGGCATCTTCTTCAGATATATCATAAACACCACCGATGCCTAGTATTTGAAAAACTAATCTTAATTGCATTTTTCATTGTTTTTTCTTCGGTAGGTGATGATTCTAAAGAGAAGAGAGCCAGACATACAAGATAGTCGTGTGTCAACTAACTACGTAAATATCTCATTATCCTCGTGTGAATTCAGCTGACATCCTAACAAAATAAAATGACCATGATGATTAACTCCTATAAAAGAAGCAAATGGCATGTCATGACCTAACCCAAATCTACAAGATATTATTCACTTTAGGCCTTAACAATGTCCGCACGATTTTGTTTATGAGATACTCATACACTAAAAAACATGTCTTACCAATTAAGGTATGGATCAATCCTTACAAACCTAACATTTCTCTCGTGTTTTATTAATGTGAGATTTACCTAGGGTGCTACATACTCCCCCCTTAGAGACTTACTATCCTCACGGAGGTTTGTCTCACCAAAGTTTAAGAGGACACGGGGAGCAGCTCTGATATCATCTATCATTACCCAACCTAGATTTGGTAAGATGTTGTTTGCATTGTACGATTTTGTTTCTAAGGGGACTTATACACCCTAAAATACATCTTGCTAATTAACGTATGGACTATACTTTATAAACTCAGCATTTCTTTCCTGCTTTGTCAATGTTGGATTTACCTATGGTGTTACATATATCGTCTTAGGGACTCAACGCTCTCGCTGAGATTTATCCCACAATCATTCAAGAGAACACACGGAGCCCCTCTAATATCATCTAATATCATCTGTCATCACTCAACCCAGACCTAATAAGATATTGTTCACCTAATAAGATATTGTTCGTTTTCTATCTTAACAAGACCGGCGCGATTTTGTTTGTAGGGTGCTTATACACCTAAAAATAAGTGTTGGATCATCTCTTATAAACCCAACATTTTTCTCGTGTTTTATCGATGTGGAATTTATCTATAATGTTACAGTACTTATTTATAAGGTATGTGGTGTCAAATGTAACAACATCTTCAAAGTCTTTATAGATTGTCCTACTCCTTGAATCTCTCCAAAATATATCTTTTAACTAACCCTACTCATTCAAGTCAAGACAAAAAAAAAAAAAAAAAAAACCTTCATCCCCTCTTACAGGCCATAAGTTTGGTAACATTCAAATATTTCATCAGGACAATTTTTAATTATTTTCTTTAAAACCAGCCTCTTGTAAATCCTTTAACTCCTCCACTTCATCAACCTCATCTACTTGTTTCATATTATCCATTACTGCAGCAAATTAAAATAATTCAAAATATTATTAATTACTTATCTCAAATTAATTGAATGTACGGTAGGCTATAAACCCATTCTAATTAATTAAGCTGAAAATTCGCGTTCCATTTACTAATCATATAGTGTCTTTAATTAACTTATTGATAATATAGTGAGAAACAACTTAATATTAAAAATGAAATATAGAAACAAATGCACGCATCGCAGCAGAAACATGGACACCTAACTTTATTAGCTATGGATGGACAAGTAGATATGCCAATATAGAAAAAAAATAAAAATAAAAACGAAAAAGAAAAGATCACATACCTTACAAAGATACTTATTAACGGATAATATTTGTAGCCATTGCAATTTTAATACATCGATCTCTTATTCAAGCTTTTGCTTTTGCTTTTTTCATTTTCATTCTTAAGCGGCTCTGTACTTGGGAACAAAATGAAAGGGAAAGGGAACACAAGTGCTAAATTTAATTTTTTAAATTAAAAAAATTAATCTCAAAGCAGTGTCATTTTAAACAAGTATCGGGACTTGACCTAGGGTTTGACCTAAGGCAAGTATCATCACTACATACTAGAAATCTAATAATCGAAGCATGCACGTGGAGTCGAGAAGAGAATTGATAGGGCTTTCAATTAGAGAATTCAATAGAGAAGAGAATTAGAATTTAAGAATTCAAAAGGAAAAAATAAGAATTCGTTGGAGGGAAATTAGATTATAGAGGGACTGGAATTAGTTTTATTACTGCTTACTCAAATGATATGGTTAGGTAAATACTCAAATAATCCCAATACTTTAAAAAATATCTTATTGTTAAATATGTTATACTTATACCCCTATTTTTTCTTTTCTTTTAGGATAATTCTTTCGCAAAAATATTATTGAGATATTAATAAAAGAAAAAATAATTCATCAAATTATCCTTAATAATAACATAAAAATTTACAAAATTTTTATTACTATTTTACTTTTAGGATTAATTCAGTAAATTAATTTTTTATAAAATAATTATTAGTAAGATTATTGTAAATATATTAAATAATATTTTAAGTTGGCTAATATTAATTTATTTATAAATAATTATTACTAAGATTGTTGTACAGTACTAATAATATTAGTTCTTTCACATTGATAATTATTAAACCCCATTAGTACGGGAAAATTAAAATCAAATAAAAACAAATTTTAATTCAATTAAATTTAATTTAGTTTATTTTCTATGTATGTATCTAATTCGGTTTATACAGTTTTTCCTTTATAAATTTTAATTAATTTAATTTTTTTTCTCAAGAACCAAATAGAATACTAATAAAAAAAAATTTGAACCAAATATAAATTTAATTTAATTTTGATTTTGCCAAAATAGAAGCGAATGCCCACCATAAAAATCATTACATTCATCTTTGATTGTGCGGTCAATCTCTATTTGTTCACACTTGCATAATCACAAGGAAAAAAAAAATCATTTTCATTCATAGAATTTGATTAAGCACATTCATTCATTATATTTAAATAAAGATTAAATACTTATAAGTGATACTTATTTTGATAAATTTAAAAAATATGACATATTTTTTAAAATTACTTGAGCCGATAACAATATGTTAACTTTAATGGAAATAGTAAACTAGTTACAAAATGACCTTTTGCCCCCAATAATTAATTAGTAAATGATTTTTCTACTTCTATAATAACTATAAAATAATATTTTTATCCATACAATTAGTTACAAAACATATTTATACTCTTACTCAATTTTTTTTATTTTTTAATCAAAAAATATATTAAAAAATTACATCTAAATCTAATTAGCGAGCTTTTTTCTATTAAATCAAACAACTTTTTTTTTTCAAAAAAAAAATCTTGTTGAATCCAAATTAATAAGAAAATTTTGTGTGATTCAACAAGAATTTTTTAAAAAAAAAATTGTACAATTTAACAAAAGAAAAGCCTCGTTAATTAGAATTAGATGTATTATATTTTATATTTAAAAAATATAAAATAAGTGAGTTGAAGCAAAAGCATATTTTATAACAATTATAGAGATAAAAATGTCATTTTGTAGTTATTATAGGGTACAAACATCATTTTATAATTAAATCTAGAAGCAAAAATATTATTTTATAATTAATTTACTGTTTTCGTTAAAATTAACGATAAAGTTAATAGATTGTCATCCACTCGAGTACTTTTAAAAAGTCCGTCATCTTTTATAAATTTGTCAAAGCAAGTGTCACCAAAAAATAATTAACCTTTTAAATAATAGTTTATTTCAGATTTACTTTTTAAATAATAACTAAAAAACTATTCTATTAATTTAGTGTTAGTTTATTGTATAATTCATCAATGGCAGATGTAGGATTTTTAATTAATATTATACAAAATATTTTAAAATAAAAATCTCAAACATAATTAAATAACATATGATTTCTTCATAAATTTAAAATGTAAGAATAACTTAATGGATAAACAACAATAACACTAAATAATATATCAATATATATATATATATATATATAATATAGATTTCACATACATTAGAGTATTTTTTTCTCATCTCTATCTTTAATATGGTTAAGATAAATAAATAAATAATCAATCAATATTGTTATTTTACCAAAAATAAATACAAAGTCTTTCATTTACTTAAAAAACACAAACTAAAGATATTAAAACATATATTTTATATTTTATATAATAAAATATATTGTATTAAAGTATATATATATATATTTTATTTTTAATTTATTCCTAACTTTAATATGCTTATTGATTTTTGATTGGATAATTATTATTATAATATATTAAAAATTTTAATGAACACACACATGTATAATTTTTAGTGTTATTTTCGTTTCATTAAGTTATTTTTAAATTTTAAATATATTAAAAAAATTAGATGTTATCTAATTGTTGTTGATATTTTTATTTTAAAAGAAATTATATTTATTTAATGAAAAATTCTTTCACTCTCCATAAATTATATAATAAATTAAATATAAATTAATAAAAGAATATTTTAAGTTATTGATTGAATTTTAAAAAATATGAATGAAAAAAATTATTAAGTCGTACTTAAAAGGTGGATAGGCTTTTTCTTCCTAATCACGCGCGTGTTCTGCTACGGAGAAGAAGAAAAGTTTGGTTGGTTACGCAAATAGCAGCGTGTGCCAGAATGCAAGCGAGGCATCAGTTTAGCACGAGAATTATTCTCTGTATCGCAGCATCATTAAACCTCTGATGGACCGCTGACAGCATTCTTTGTAATTTTGTATTACTTATAAAAAGCTTTGAATAAAATAGATCGGAATAAATTGATGCTTAATCGTTATGGTATAAATTTTAGAAAATGGATTAATTAATTCGTGAAGATTTAGACATTTCATCTATTTATTTATTTTTAAATATTACATTACATAATATTAGGTAAATATTTAAAATTGACAAATTTATGGGGATAGATTTATTATTTTTATGACGACGATGTAACTAGCGGCCAATTGATTTCCAAGTTTGATTTTAAATTTGATACAATTACACGCGGAACTATAAATGAAATGACGTATAAAATATCATCTTATTAAAAAAAAAATCTGAAAGTGGATATAAAGTGATTTTTGATGATGATTAATCACTCCATCATGACTTTGCATATAAGCGTTGATCTATCGAATCAACGGTCGATGAAGATGGGAATTCATTTAGACTAATTTACTTGTGGAAATACATTGCAAATCCCCTTTTGTCCTCAGCACACAGAGCTATATACTATTTAAGCCTATTTCCCTCCATTCATAAATTCTCACCCTCACTATCCAGTGCCGAAAGAGCCAAACGCAGAGCCAGTCTCTCCGTTTCCTCTTTCCGGCCATTGATCTTCTCAAGACCCTACGAATACAAAGCTCGGTATGATTAAACTTCTATTGCTTATTTAGCTTGATTATTCTTTTACTTTCTAATTTTTTGCCGTTTCCATTTTTGAACTTCTTCATTGCTTCGATTTTGACTTCTTTCTGCTTGACCAAAGTCTTAATCGCTGTTTTACGATTTTGTATTTTGTGGTTTTTGTACTGCATTGTTTCCATTTTCGAGTTCATGTTCTTAGATCTTCTTCTGTACTTTTTTTTCGAATTTATTTTGTTCGCGTACACGAACAAATACTGATCATTTTTGTTAATTACATTTTGTATTTTTACTTTTAAAATTCTGCTATGAACTCATCTGGTAGTATTTTTTTCCCTTTTGTAATCAATTTTGTTTTATTCAATTTTTCCGCATGGATTTTGCTGAAGTTTTTGTGTGTGTGTGTGTGTTTTTTTTTATTGTTTTTTATTTGATTCATCTTACTGAAGTTAATTTGAACTAGTTCGATGAGATTTCATTCTTTCGATTTTCTGTTTTTTCTCAAGAAACTGATTCTTCTAGTTTTTGTGTTACTTTTTTCTTTAGAAAATTTAAGTTCATTTTATTCACAAGATACTCACATGCGTAGATGAGATTCACACTTTTTGTTAACTAGTAATTTTTTGCTTTGCTGTGAATTTTCCTATTTTATTTTATTTAAATTATTTTTCCTTCCTTAGATTGTCCATGGCAGTTCATTAACGATTGGCACTTTGTGCTTGCCCCATTTTTGCTTGCTAAATGTGGTGGTGTCCTGTGACTGTCTTCATGGACTTCGTCATTCCATCTCTTTTATACTTTTTTGTTACGAATGTTTATTATTATGTATATGCAGTACGCTTTTGTATGTTTGTATGTATATGGATTCAAATAACACTTGTTTGTGTTTATGCATAAATATTTTTTATTTGTTTAAGCAATTAATCCATATAGACACATGGAGTTTGATCAAAATAGTATGGGTGTGCCTGTTGTGCTTACATGTAATGTGTGTACAGCTATTCTATCTATGAACTCATATAATATAAATTATGAAATTTCCTTTCTGAACCCACATTATGATTTCAGGATTCCACTACTTGAAACTTGGTGTCATAACGATTTTGCCAAGGGTATGAATTCAAACATTAGAGCTTGGTGTACTGTAATTAAATGTTGATTTTCCTGCTCTTCTTGTTGGATCTCAGTGTTTATTTTGTTTTTGTTTCTGGTAAAGGTATGCAATGCCCTGCTATGATCCACTTAACCAATCCTTGTGGTTTCTATTTTTTCTTTCATTTTTCAGAAAAATCTTTTAATGCAACATTCTCAAATAAATATTTTAGAGACCGTGTTTGTACTGGACTTTTTTTTAATTTGAGTTTCAGTTTAGTTACCTTCATGTGATGAGGATCTGACTCTTGTTTTACCTCGAAGAATCCTGTTATTTTAAAGCTTCTTGACATTGGGCATTTTTCTTTAGTAATATTACGAAAATTATCTCCATGTTGCCATTATGGAGTATTTCTATTGGAATTTATGTGTGTAAAGTCCCTTCAAGTGTTTCCTGAATTAGCCCATTGTTTTAACTTATTAATTATTTCTCTCTCTGTAGTAGAAGATGGACAAAGCTGAAGCAGGGCAATCCCCACCTTTGCCCCCAGCGCCTCCCATCATACCTCCAAATGTGAAGCCAGAACATGTTGACCTTCCTAAACATTCTATCATGAATAGGCATGGGGTTGGAAACTGTGGGCGTCGCATAAGTTTGCTCACCAATCATTTTAAAGTTTCTGTTAATGTGACAGATGCAGTATTCTACCAGTACACTGTATGTTTAGAGTTTGACTCTTTTCTGTTTTTCATTAGTTTAATTGTATTGCATTATGGATTTGGGTTAACATACCATTTGTAGGTTACTATTTCTGGTGAGGATAAGAGAATTGCTGAAGGCAAGGGGATTGGGAGAAAAGTGGTTGATAAGCTTTACCAAACATACTCTGCAGAACTAGCTGGTAAAAGGTTTGCATATGATGGAGAGAAGAGTTTATACGCTGTGGGTCCTCTGCCTCAGAACAAGTTTGAGTTCACTGTGGTGCTCGAGGAGTCGCGTGCAAAGCAGTATTCCTATTTTCATTCCATTTTTTGATTCTTAATATAGAGATATCTTGAAAACTTATGTTGTATCCTCCTGGTTTAATAGGCAAAATGGAAGCCCTAGTGGCAGAGACAGCCTCGGTGGTCCTGGAAAGAGGTCAAAGCATTCTTTTCAATCTAAGTCTTTCATGGTAGAATTAACTTTTGCTGCCAAAATACCCTTAAGGTCAATAGCTCTTGCACTCAAAGGAAATGAGGTGGATAATACTCAGGATGCTTTGAGAGTGCTGGATATTGTACTGAGGCAGCAAGCAGCTAATCGGTATTTATGTTCTTATTTGTTATTTGTATATGTTTGTTACTATGTTTCAAGTGTATTGGTTTGTTCTTAATTGCTTTGGTCTTAAATTTATTCATTTGTGGCTGTTGGGCATGCAGGGGGTGTCTTTTGGTTAGGCAGTCATTCTTTCATGATGATTCAAGGAACTTAGTTGATGTTGGAGGAGGTGTATCTGGTGTTCGGGGCTTTCATTCCAGCTTTCGTCCCACTCAGGGAGGCTTGTCTCTTAATATGGGTTCAATTCCTTCTTAGAATCATATTTTAGTTCCTGTAGTTCCTTGTAATTGTACCTTGCTGATGCTGTTGTTAGTTAATATTGCTGCCTTCATTTCATGCAGATGTATCTACTACAATGATCCTCAAACCTGGTCCTGTAATTGAATTTTTGAAAGCAAATCAGAATGTACGGGAATCTCGCTTTATTGACTGGACAAAGGTAAGGAAGTCCTCAACTGCATTCCTGAGCTTCTGCATAGTTTCTACCACAAAAATTCAATTTTATGGTGATGTGCAGGCCAAGAAGATGCTAAGAAATTTGAGAGTCAAGCCAAGGCACCGCAATATGGAGTTTAAAATAATTGGTCTTAGTGAAAAGCCTTGTAACCAGCAATTGTATGTGTTTAATATCAAATGATCCTTTTTCAAGTTCTATATCCTAGTTCTCCACCATTCCTTTGTTCTTCCTTTAATTTGGTCTTATTTTTCTCCCTCAGTTTTCCTATGAAAGTGAAAAATACTGAAGGTACAAATGAAGGGGAGACTCTGGAGATTACTGTGTATGATTATTTTATACAACACTGTGGCATAGAGCTCACATATTCTGCATACCTGCCATGCCTTGATGTTGGCAAGCCAAAACGGCCCAATTATCTACCACTGGAGGTATTCCAATGTCTTGTGCTTGATACACAATTTAATTTTTACTTGCTTTTATTTTATTTTTAAATCCTAAACTCACTTTTTATGATTTCTGATATTTTCTTCCTCATTTTCTCAGCTTTGTTCGCTTGTTTCACTTCAGCGCTATACAAAAGCATTATCTTCTATGCAAAGAGCATCCTTGGTTGAAAATTCAAGGCAGAAACCTCAGGAGAGGATGCGAACTCTGAATGATGTGAGTTTCCTCTGTGCTTCTTATGTATATTTTTTTATATCGTGGATGGTCCAACATCTTTGCTTACTTAATTGGCAGGCGGTGAGAAGCTACTCATATGATGAGGACCCTGTGCTTGCAGCATGTGGTATTACTATAGAGAAGCAACTGGCACAAGTTGATGGTCGTATCCTTGAAATCCCAAAGGTAAATATATCCCCTCCCTCTTTTTGCTGATAAATAATAGATTAAGGAGGGTTTCTTTTTTAATTCAGACAATTATTATTGTGCACTGAATGTATTTTCTGTTTAATTCACAGTTGAAGGTTGGTAACAGTGAGGATTGTATCCCTCGCAATGGGCGATGGAACTTTAACAACAAGGTATTGTCTTGATATGTAAAATGGATTATCATCAATTATCTCACCGAATGTATTTGCATACCTTATTTAGCTGTTTTTGGCCTTTTTGTCACCTTTTGCAGAGACTTCTGGAGCCTACCCGTATCGAACGTTGGATTGTTGTCAACTTTTCTGCTCGATGTGATACTAGTCATATATCTCGTGAGCTTATCAACTGTGGAAGGAATAAGGGGATTGTAGGTTATCATATGCTGATTCTGACGCATGGATTTTGTTGTCCTACCAAATTTCTAAATATACTCACTCAGTCACTCACTCTTGCTCTATTTACGCATCAATGAAGCATATTGAACGTCCTTTTACATTAATTGAGGAGGATCAGCAATCTAGAAGAGGAAATCCTGTTGTCAGAGTAGAAAGGATGTTTGAGTTGATTACAGAGAAGCTTCCGGGCCCTCCTCAATTCATTCTCTGTGTCCTTCCAGAGAGGAAAAATTCTGATATATATGGTATGACTTAATCCTGTTTTCTAAATATTTTCAATTTTGGTTAGATTACTGACTTGTGTTCTTAAAATTGTCCAGGACCTTGGAAGAAGAAGAGTCTCAGTGAATTTGGAATTGCCACACAGTGCATTTCTCCTACTAAGATTAATGATCAGTATCTTACAAATGTACTACTTAAGATCAATTCTAAGGTAAATCTAGAAACCAGAATTTCAAAGAATTTTATGTGCTTGCCTACTTGTTCTGATATGTTATTGCTTTGATTGTCCTCTTTTGTAGCTTGGAGGAATAAATTCTTTGTTGGCATTGGAGCACTCCTCTCTTGTCCCCCTGATAAAAGATACTCCTACAATGATTTTGGGAATGGATGTCTCTCATGGATCTCCTGGTCGATCAGATATTCCATCAGTTGCAGCAGTAAGTAATCCAGTTTCACATTTCACCCTCTTCATATGCTTTTTAAGTAGTGTCATGTTGCTGATGCTCTGCACAACTGTAACTGTCAGGTTGTTGGGTCTCAATATTGGCCTCTGATTTCAAGGTATAGGGCAGCTGTAAGAACACAATCTTCAAAGGTAGAGATGATAGATGCTTTGTACAAGCCTTTAGCAAATGGAAATGATGATGGTATCATCAGGTATTTTTGCAAAAACAATATTATAACCGTACTTTTGGAAGAAGTGTGTAATTTACATGTCCATCACTACAGTTAAGGTGCTTAACAAAGATTCTGAATGTCAAATATATTTTAATATCCAATTAGTATATCATTAAATTATAGTAATATTATCAAAAATATGGAAGCTTAAAAATTTCGTTGAAATGTCTTTTTAGAGTTTTTTTCAGTTGCTTTCAGATCTGTCATTCACTGTTATATTTTTTCTGGAGATTTTTTTTTATAATTAAGCCTAAATAAACACTACAGTGTTTAGAAAATTATTCTATGTTAGCTTGCCATTTTACTTGTACGTCACTTTAACGCGTTGGTTTTAACAGTGAATATATCAAAAGATAGATTATAACTTTGTTCTTTTTACAATGATCTTGACTATGCTATGCTTATATGATGCAGTTGAAATCCATATCAGGAATTGAATCATCATTTTGTTATTTCCTCTTATCATCATTGTTATTTATTTTTACAATACTTTTGTGCTTTGAACTCGTCGAAGTATCTAATTTTTGTTGCTTTTTGGAATTTGGAAAACTTTGGAGTGATATAATATTATGGTAGATTCATGAATTTTTTGTAAGACCATCCTAGAATCTTGTTTTTACCATGTAATCTTATATTAGATGCTAAAAAGAAATGATGACACTTATTGAGCATCTAATTTTGAAATACCATTTCTGTATTCTGCTTAAGACATGGAACTGTTACTTGTTTACAGGGAGCTGCTCTTGGACTTCTACCGAACAAGCAAGCAACGAAAACCCAAACAGATTATTATATTCAGGTATTATTGCATTATGTAAGGAGATTTTCATTTTTGTCGTTTTATTGAAAAATTATACCTGGATTTTATTTCTGTACAATAAAGAATTTTATTTTGTTTTTGTCGTTTTATTGGAAAACTTACTTTGTATGTTATGAAGCATGAATATTATATACATCAGAATTGAGGTAATCCTGCTGGTCTAATAGCTATCTTTTACTGTGTCTACTGCTTATTAAGGGGAAAAAAATGAATTCATTGATTATCTGTACTGATATGGATGAATGAATGCCAGTCATATTTTGATTAGAGCTGTTTCTTTTGTTGTATGTAATGCAATTTAAATTGATCTACAATCTCAGAACTGTGGTATTTCATTGCAATTTAACTCGTTCACAATCTCAATACTGTGATTTTTCATTGGAAATATCTGGGAAGACAAGAGATATTGTGTAAAGAGTGATAGAGCAATTCGTTTGTAAAGTCTGGTTTAAAATTTGGTTTCTCTGTTCACGTAGTAGTGTCAGACATGAACCATTTGCTATTAGTAATTTTATTTTTACTGCCTCGTTATATGCTATGTTTCCTGTGGTTAACAATGCCTGCTTTTGTTCTCAGAGATGGAGTGAGCGAATCACAATTTAATCAGGTTTTGAACATTGAGCTGGAACAAATCATAAAGGTAACTGCAGCATTTGAAAATAATAATAATAATAACTGAAATTTGCAAAATATATTGATAATAATCCTTTGTCATTACAGGCCTACCAGCATCTTGGTGAGGCTGACATTCCCAAGTTCACTGTTGTAGTGGCTCAAAAGAACCACCACACCAAGTTATTCCAAGCCAGTGGTCCTGAAAATGTTCCTCCTGGTGTGCTGTTATTTTGATTTTATTTAACTACTTCCTTGCTACACAGATTTAACTTCTTTACCATTCTCCACCTCTCTACAGGTACAGTCGTGGACACAAAGATTGTGCACGCAAGGAATTATGACTTCTACATGTGTGCCCATGCAGGGATGATCGTGAGTTTCTTTTTACTTTAATCTTATGTGGGATTCAATGGTATTGTCCAAATCTAAGTTTCTTATCACAAATTTGAATAAAAAAAAAAAAAGTATAAAAAAGGCTGTCTTAAACAAGTAGTTTTCTTAATTAAGCAAGGAGCCAAATTAACGGCCAGACTATTTTTCATTCGAATGATTGGAAGTTTTTCTTTGATTTCCGACATGTCAATTGATGGGAATTTTAAGTAATGTGCTTATTAGTCTATTGCATAACTTACTTTTCTCCTCCCGTACTCAAGTCTTCCACCATTTTCCCCCTACAACAGGGAACTTCAAGACCAGCTCACTACCACGTCTTGCTCGATGAGATTGGTTTCTCTCCTGATGACCTGCAAAACCTTATCCACTCTCTGTCATATGTGTAAGCTCTCAAACTCCTTTTTGCTTCTCGTCTTTTTATAATCTTTCTCTTGATGGTAAAGTCTTTTTCCACTTGTTCTAGCTACCAAAGGAGTACTACTGCAATCTCTATTGGTGAGTTTATTACATACCACTCTTAGTCTTCCATAAAGACAACTTGTTTGAATCGCCTTAATTCCTATTCCCCTTACATTTCTCCAACTCATTACTAATATTACTTCCTTTTCGTTCCCAGTTGCTCCAATTTGCTACGCTCATCTTGCTGCAGCACAAATGGGGCAGTTTATTAAGTTTGAGGATTCATCTGACACCAGCATTACCTCAGCTGGGAGCGTTCCTGTTCCTGAGCTCCCTAGGCTTCATAAGAATGTCGAGGGTTCGATGTTTTTCTGCTGAGAAACTGATGGCTTTTCGTAAATATGTAGCTAGTTTTGTTCCGTTTTTATGACCGGAGAATATGTTGAAAGCTAGGAATACTCAAATCTGCAGGCGGCAAACTTTAGTTATATATATACGGATATAGTTGGTGGAGAAAT
This sequence comes from Murraya koenigii, assembly GCA_025617385.1. Classification (NCBI taxonomy): domain Eukaryota; kingdom Viridiplantae; phylum Streptophyta; class Magnoliopsida; order Sapindales; family Rutaceae; genus Murraya; species Murraya koenigii. The sequence goes on from CM046815.1 coordinate 22,388,454, forward strand.
AGTGCTGGATGTTTTGGGATGCCTGTTAAAATAGTAAGACTTGTCTATTGAAGAGTTTGACCATTTCAGATTTTGATCAGTCCTTAGTAGGAGTTTAGTTCGGAAGATCATTTTTCAGGAGAGGCATTTTGTAATGGTCTATAGCTTGAGCTTTTGCTTTTCTAATTTTAGATACATTATGCAGCATTGTTATCTATTGGCTCTGCAACTCGTATTTTATGGTATTATTATCTTATGTGCAATTCAATGTTGCTATTGCTTGCTTTTGAATTTTTGTGCAACTTTTTAATCACAAGCTCTTAAGTTGCCTGAGCTGTTGAAACTGCAACTTAGCGGGTCCCAAGCAAAGCATGTATGAAGTTGTGTTTTGGGTCGTTTTCATTACATTTAAAACTGAATTTAATTAAATGTACAACAAGTATTTAGCATTTATTGACCTGTAACCGTCGAATTAACTTCTGTCTATTTCTTTTATTCCCTCAAAAAGAAACTTCGACCGTTGCAAATGTGGTAGTTTTTTTAATTTACCAAGAGAAAAAAAAGCGTGGAAAATGCTTAGATACGTTAATCTCACCCTAACTTAAATATGGTTTATGCCAGGTTTACAAGTATGAAACTGATATTAAATTTATTCCTCCAACCAAATATTTGACTCCGCCTGTGAATTCCAATAATTGAAGCGAGCTTTAACTTCCTCGACCAACCACCAACCGTCTTCTTTGGCATAAAGGTAAAAATATTGTTTGAGGGATGATATGTCCACCTACTTAAAAAAATAAATTCACATTATTTTTAAAATTTTAAATATTAAAAAATTTGAATAATTAATTAATTAAATTTTTTTTACTTAAGTTTTTTTTTTAGTATATTTTACTACAAAGATTACTTTATCATAAGTTTTATTTAATTTTATTATTTTTATGAGGAAAAAATAAAAGAAAAAAATACAAAAATATTACTTGATTAATTATCCAAACTTTCTGGTTGATTTGTAATTTTAAAAAATAGCATGATTTTTTTTTTTTTTTGGAAAGTGGGGCGTGTTTGCTAAAATAGTGGTGCGGACTGTGGAATATCCTCGCCCAAAGTATTAATCTTATTATGCTTGCCTTTTGCTTTTGCTGAGGCCTTAGGCCTTAGCTTGCGTCTATCATCACATTTACGGAACCCTCCAAAGAATATAAATCTTTAGGGACTAAGAGACAATTTATGCTTCCAAATATGCTAAAGTCACAGGATTCGCATTCACCTCTAGTGTGAGCAAGAGATTTGCCTTTGCTTTATGTAAACCCCTTGAATTTCGGTCTCCATGATCACACTTGACCGGAGCCTCCTAATGTTTTTTACACAAAAATGAACAAAATTATTTATTTTGCAGTAATGAGAAAGCCATTAGCGAAACAAGAAAAAGCAAATGTCTGTTCTTAATTGTAGGAATAAAGAAAGAGCGGAAAAAATGAATTGACCGACTGATTATTAGGTTCAGTCAAACATCTGAGCCTGAGGAGTTAGTGATAGCGTGGCTGCCTGCCCACGAATCATGATGGCCATTGGCGCGAGAGAGAGAGAGAGAAAGAATCAACTTTTGGAAATTTTGAGTCGGTCAAATTGGCCAGATTTCTCACCAGAAATATGCTGACGTATATGCATGTGTTATGTGTGCTGATGTGTCTCCGTTACGAGTCATGGGCCTGCACTTCGCTCACTCACCACGGCAAAATTCTCTAAATTTAACCGCGTACTCGAGAGACTACCACAGGTATGCTGCACCGGCCAATGGGATTCGTGATTTCTTTGTCAGAATATGTTTTCGGCTGATTGCGTGACACGTGCCCTTCACACTCGACCAAGAGGTCTTGGTCTTGGTCTTGGTCTTGGTGGTCTCAGAAACTCCGCATCTATTCCCATTGGCTGACGCTTTTTCGTTTTACATTCTGCGGGGACCCATTTGTTGTCTGACGCACTAACAGGTTTCTTGTGCCAAAATTCACCTAGTTTGACGATTTTGACCTTTCTTCCGTTTTTCATACTTTCATCAAATTTAATATTATTAATTAGAAAAACAGACGTCCGGCACTCTGACGTTGGGGGAGAATTAGTTTAACTTAGGTGCCGCCAGTTAATTACAACAGTCCAATTCCTCTCTCTATATTTTAGAAGAAAGAGAAACTGTGAACCCCCCACCCCATTGAAAAATTGGAGTTCCGAAAATATTAACCTTCTCACCCACATAAGTATACGTGTACGTGACATGTCATTGATGGCTCTTTAGAGCGTCGCCCCCTTGTGGTCCATCAATTTGCTATACTTTGAAATTTGAAAATGATAGGAGTTTAATGAATATTTCAAAAATAATAAAAAAAATATAAATCCATTAACGACATATGTCAACTCATTAATAATGGGCGTTACACCCGTTATTCATTAGTTCAACTAATGAAATTTATTGAGTGGTAAAAAGAATCTACTGTTCAAATCTTGCTTGCATTATAATTATAGAAATTTTTGTGTCCCTTAAAAAAAGCCTCAAAAGTAGAGAAAGTCTGAGTCCATAATGATACCATCATAAATGCACCACTATTTCACTATATATCAATTCAATACTGAATTAACCATCTATCTATTTGTAATTCACATTATAATCTAATAATATATAACATATTGCAGTTTGAACATTTATTGAACATACATAACTCATAAATATGTGTTAATACAATTAAGAATGTATAATTATTTATTTCAATATTATCTACAAATAATAATCACTAAATTTGTGGCAAAGAACGATTTTTCTAGAATTTGAGTCTTAGATTTAAATTTTATTAAGTGCGTGAGGTAATTAAAAAAAAAATTAGGGAGGACTAGCTTCCAATTAAAAAAATCTTCACAACCAGCCAGTAACTTATGTGGCTGTCTTTGTACCATTTGTTTGTGTAAAAGCTATTGCCCTGAATTTCCTCTATTAGTATAAAGACAACATAGAGAATTGTACTAGGTTCTTTCATCGCTATCTACGTGACCCATTCACAATTAAAAGGGGCAATTTCGTCCAATCAAAATATTAAAGTGCGACTTCTATTATTTTAAAGTGAATAGATTAAGTAAAAATAAGTGTTTTTAACAAAATAAGTACGGAAATTTAATATTTTTTAATTATAAATTTATAATTAAGTAGAAATAATAATTTTTTTTTATAAAATATGAGTAGAATAAATATTTCTCAAATATTAAAAAAATTAAAAATTTTTATAATATTATATAAAATTTAATATATTAATTTATTTTAATAATTATCTAATTATAAATATAAAAATTATGTAGATATTAAAATAAATTGTACTATAATCGTTAATCCCATAAAATTCTTTAAAAAAAAAAAACAACAAAGCGAATGGACTGCGGAAGTTTAAGTCCTGGGGTATTTTCGTACTTGAGCAGAAACGACGACGTTATGAGTAGCGTAAGGTGGAGAGTCATGGTCGTGTTAGCTTTTTCTCGGCCAGTGAATGGCCGTCCGAATCTCCGCTTCTGCCTCTCTAAGTGGGACCCACAGGCGAACTCAAGACAGAAGCTCGTCTCGGTCGGTGCGGGCCACTTTACATATGGAACTCTGAAATAAATGGTCCAGATTTCAGCACGACCGTTCACGTGCTCAATCTCCTCCACTCGAGCCCTTTTGACGGCGACGATTTTTCGCTTCAACGGAAAATAAAAAACTTTAAAAATAAACAACTAATTTTTAATAAAGAAAAATGATAAAACTAATGATATCTCTTGGTCATTTCGCGCCTATTTCTGTGTCTCAACGAAACTACTTTATCTAAAGGGCGATTTAGTCATTTGGAAGTGACATAGCATATAATAATGGGTCCCACAAGAAATTCAAATCCAATGGTCCATACCTCACCGCCGCCTCTCAGGTTCGCGCCCTTTAACGGTGATGATGATGCTTCATATTTTTCTTAAATATAAAATGGATTAGATATTAGTGACATCCACCCTTTTTTGCATTACCCCAATTAAAATATCTGAAAGACAAAAGTACCCTTGATTGATGGCTATTAGCTGTTTCAAAAGTGATCAGCAAAATGGAAATTTGAAGTATCAGAAGATGTTAAAACAAAAATACTACAACATTACCACTTAATGTCAGTCTTAAATTAATTGAAATAAAATTAATTTGATATTGTATACTAGGAATGAGGGTATAATATGATAAATAAATCAGATCTTTTAAAAATAAATTACTATGTGTGCCTCAAAAATGGAAAAAAAAAAAAAGAAAAAGAAAAAGTAAAGTCAAGTACTATGTCACAAGGTAAAACTTGAAAAATTAATCCTTAAGTAGTAGTAGTGAATATTATGATTTGTCCTCCTGAATTTGGATAAAGTTTATATTAAATAATTATTGACATGTTGTGCAACATTTTTTATAATTCTATGAGTCATGGTCACGTTCAATTTTATTCTCTATAGTAGATATAAATTATTTGTTTTTTCTCAAAAAGGTTAAAAAAATTCAAACATGTAAATGAATTTATTGAAACCATTATCATCCCTTTGCACTTATTAATTAACTGTAAATATGATCTAAGAAGAAAATTATTTTACATGATATCAATCATTATTGAATTATTTAGCAACGCTAAATTTTTTTAGTAATACTACACATTTTAAATTTTTTATCCTAAATAATTATCTTAAATGATGTGTCATTTATCAGTTGATTAGTAAAATTAAAGTGAATTAATTATATTATCTTAATAACTAATTGATAAATACTATATCATTAAAACTTTAGGATGTATAACATTATTAAAACTTTTTTCAGCAAGGATATACTAGATTTACGATAACTGATTTTATCTAATAATTAAATATAATCTCAGTTCAGCAATTGAAGACCAGGGCTAATTCAGTAATCTCGCTCGTAAATAAAAGGCGCCTTCCTTAAAGAGGTGATGAATTTGGCTGATAATGCGGTTAATTGGAAAAACTACTAAAACAGGGAGGTAATTGTTGGGGCAAAACAGTCATTGTACATCAAAGAACTAAAATGTTTTTATTCGTACCAGAGCCTACGAAACTCACTTTAATGGTATATAATTTCAGTTTCACATTGAAGGCAGGAGATCCGAAAGTTTACACACAATATACCTGAGAATCGTGCAAAAGAAAAAAAAAATAAAAAAGGGCAAAAAAAAAAAAAAAGGAATTAAAGAATTTTTAATCAAATTGGAATATATTTTTAGATTTCACTTTTTGTTTCTTCATTATTTTATCTCTTGTTCTTTTTAGTTATTTCTTCACAAAACTAAGGGAAAAAGAGGGGAAAAAAAAAACTCTCTTGATGATCATATGATCATCTGTCGAAAGTTAATTTGATTTTTGTGTTACGGATTGAGAAATCGTATCTGGGTTGAGTTAGTTTTGATTGAAAGCTGACGGGTGTACAGAAATTCTGTGCCACCGATGCCTGATAACCGCCAGGTTAAGAGCAATGCTGTGGCAAATCCATCCGCTGATAACATTGAAGGTAGTTTAGATTTTTTGTGTACTTTTGGTGGCAGGGGGATCTGATTCTGTCATTTTTTGTTTTCGAAATGGTTGTTCGATGGGAGGATTGTCAATTTTTGTGATAGAATTTGGTTGTTTTTGTGACGATGTCTGTTTGTGTTGTTTTATGTTGAAAATTTTGATACGTTGTATGCGAGTTTCTATCGTTCTCATGTGGGTATTGCTATTTTTCATCCCTGTCAATTATGACGCAATGCTTGAATTTGGCTTTGAATCATCAGGAATTGTTGAAGTTGAAAAGTTTTTAAATTATTCGTCTTGATTTTTTTTTAAGACCCTTCTAGATGTTTGGTGATGTGGGTTGTGGTTTAGAGATTTTTTCTTTTTTTAATTGATGCAATGTGCATTGAGGCTTTTGGAGATGGTGGCTTGAAAAACCTGTTTGAATGGAATTTCTGAATCCTTTATCTGTCCCCTTGTGAAATTTTGGCTTTGAGCTTTGAGTGAGTTGAAGAATTCAATGAGGCTTTAAAGATGTGAACTTGATCAGTTTTATTTGTCTTGTGCATTGCAGAAGCAATATGGCGGTTGAAAATTCATGATAATCAAGAAGGGGGTGGTGTGGCTCAAACAAGCCCATACCCTGACCGTCCAGGTGAACCAGATTGTTTATTTTACCTAAGGACTGGATTGTGTGGCTATGGAAGCAATTGTCGTTTCAATCATCCAGCATATGCTGCACAGGTTATTCAGATTTTCCTTTGACAAGTTATTGTTTTATGCAGATGTGAATTTATTCTGGGTGAATAGATACTGCATGTTGCGTTTACACTATGTACTGATTTTGAAATGATAATTGCTTATTATCAATTTACATTTTCTTTTCTTATTTGTTATATAAATGGGGTAGTTTGATTGTATATTTTGTCTATGAGTCTGATCAAATTGTTTTGTTCACAGGGTGCTGAATATAGAGAAGAACTTCCGGAGAGAATTGGACAACCCGACTGTGGGGTACAAATTCTTCCTATCTTGAGATATTGCTTACTGGTCTTGACATTGCCATTTGTTTGTTGTGATTTATGATAATAGAACTTTTATCCAGAAAGAAAGAAGAAAAGGATTATGCTCTATCTGTTTATGTAGATTAGAGCCTGTAGTAAAAAAAATGAACGAATGTGCAAAATGAGAACACCCAGTTATAAGTATATGCAAAGTTGATATTACATTAAAGAGAAACATGTGCCTTTAATTGGCATTCATTCTAACTCGTCCCACCAATTTTAGATGGAAATGTACATTTTTCTTGAAATTTCTATCTGAATTAGACGAAACATGTGTTTCATTTGTTTCTAGTTGTATTGTTTATAAGATGTGAGGCTTGTTCCTTGCACGACCTCTCTGATTTGGAAGTTATTTTAAACCAGGGCTTGCCTCGAGACATTAACTGAGAAGCTCAGATGCGATGATATAGCATCCTGTTTATTATATAAACCTCTTGTTGGAACTTGGTTTATATGTTGCTATGTTTATTTGATATGATGCACATTCATTTGAAGTCACTTGAAATAAGGAGAAATGTCAGCCACAGAGATTCTTAATGTTGTAATATAAATGGAATTCCTATTTTTGTTTGATAGTAGTTATTAGCCTTCATTAATGTGCTGAGTAATTTCCTTGACAAGCTCTAACTTTTCTATTTTGTGACTTCTTGCCTATGAATGCTCACTGCAGTATTATTTGAAGACGGGGACCTGCAAATATGGATCAACGTGTAAATATCATCACCCAAAGGATAGAAATGGTGCTGGACCAGTTTCTTTCAACATTCTTGGCCTTCCTATGCGTCAGGTACTTACTTCCCTCTTGAATTCCACAACTAATAACTTTCGCATTTTTCCTATGCATGGAAGGGCTTGGATGCTGCAGATGCAATTCCTAAATTATCTCTTACTTTTGTTTAGGATGAAAAATCATGTCCTTATTACATGCGGACTGGATCATGTAAGTTTGGAGTTGCATGCAAGTTTCATCATCCCCAGCCTTCACCACTTGGATCTGGCTTACCTGTAACTGGAAATGCTTCATTGGGATCTATGGGGTCATCAGTTCTGCCTTCATCAGGTCTTCAGTATGCAGGTAGTCTTCCAACATGGTCATTACAAAGGGCCCCATATTTATCTTCACGTTTACAAGGATCGCAAAGCTATATGCCTCTTATTGTCTCTCCTTCTCAAGGCATTGTACCTGCACCAGGCTGGAACACTTACATGGTCAGTGAGTTGAACAGAATATCTCTGAAATATGATGCATGTATAAAAATAATGTAATGGAAATGGAGGTAGTCTTACATCACCAATGTGCTATTGCACCTTGGTCATTTATAACTGCTGGAAGGTGTAGCACTTTGAATTTTTTTTTTTCAACAATAATAAGGTAAAGTTATCTTGATTTTGGAGCATTAGCAATGTTGCAGGAACTGTTGTGAGAATATGATACACAATTCAGATTCGTTAGGTTCTTAGTGGCTTCTCATATGCAATGATGCTAGGACAAAGTGTTCTGTCGTTTGCTATGATGGAAAGATCTCTAATAATCTGCTGTTGGATTGCAGCCATTAAGAAGCTGATCTCCTTATTCCTTTTTTCGTTCTACTCATGTTAATATGAAAGAATTGTGTGACTTCATCTACTAATTTTGTGCTCATACAATTAGCTGTAATTTCAAATTCCAATCATGTTAACACTGTATAAATAGCACAGAACTCAAACTCTGTAAATTTTAATCAGGATCTATTATGCTGAATTTTACCACTGAAAATATTCTTATTCTATTTCCGTTTTATGGTTTCACTTCTTAATCAGGGAAACATTGGCCCTTTATCTCCAACAAGTATTGCTGGATCCAATCTCATTTACAGCTCTTGGAATGAAGGTGACTTAGGCACTGGCGCGCAGCTGCACATGTCAGCATCAAGTCAAAATTTACCTGAGAGACCTGATCAACCAGATTGCCGATATTATATGAACACTGGAACCTGCAAATACGGAGCTGATTGCAAGTTCCACCACCCAAAGGAAAGGATTGCTCAAGCGGCGGCAAGTAATATAGGCCCACTTGGCCTTCCCTCAAGACCTGTAAGTTACTATCTTATAGCAACTCATAATAGTTTCATTTTGTATTTTAGATTATCTAATTATTATTTGTTTCATACATTATAGCTGGCAAATCTTCATTTGCAACTGTTTCATTATGGATGATGAGTTTTGCATAAGCATGCTAATATTTTTGGAATGACTCTCACTATTACGTTCCTTATATTCTTTGGGCTTTCTTAGTTTTTCAAATTCTGATGTTTGTATTGAAAAATGAATTCCTAGCTTTCTAATATGCAGGGGCAAGCTATATGTTCAAATTACAGTATGTATGGAATCTGCAAGTTCGGCCCAACTTGTAGATTTGATCATCCATTTGCAGGATATCCTTTTAACTACGGTTTAAGCCTTCCACCACTATCTATACTGGATTCTTCTCTCATGAATCATCAAGCCGTACCAACAACTCATTCAATTGAGACTTCTCCCGATGTGTCATCAAAAATTCCCAACTGGGTACAGAATTCTGATGCTGCAAGCATGAAGCTTCAGAACCCAGATGTCAAGAACTCAACTACAAAGAATTCAGATGATTCTTCCAAAGCTGATCATCCTCCTCCTCACTCCGTTCCAAATTGTTCAGAATCTCCACATGATCAGTCAAACTAAATAACTACTTTTTTGTTGTTCTCTTTGAATTTTGTCACTCAGTATCTTTGAAGGAGATTTTAAGACTTGTACCTCCCAACCCCCAACCCCCCAATTTTTTTTTTTTTTTTTGTCACCTGTGGTTCTGCCGGCAGAATGGTGTAGGTTGTTTGGAGATTATGAGGGAGCAAAAGCTTAGCTTGCGGGGGGGCATGGAAGGCATTTTTTGTGGTGAATAAATAAAATGCAGGTGAAGAGATGTAAACAATTCCATTTTTACTGTTGCACTATTTCCTCTTCTTTGGATGATAATATCCCATTGCTTGTCAACAAAGTGTTTGGTTGAATGTTTTTGATTCGATCGCTGTGTGTTCATATGTTTTGCATCTTATGCCTTGCATCTACAGGAATATGCTGGCAAGTGGTAAGTTAAACCAATTCATACATAGTATGCACAGAAATCAGATTAACCCATTTATCAGAACACACTTCTCTTCATATTGTATGTATTGTTGAAATAGAACATGGGGCCAAGTTAATGGGTGAAAGTTTTGTATGGAATGGAATTGGGCCTCCATTATTAGTTCGGTCCAAACATATATAAATATGGTTCTAGCTTGCGGTTATTGCTATGGTTCCCAACATATTCACCAAAAATGTTCAATTCACATGCATTCACTATATTTCTTTCCGGCAATGTTAGGACAAGTGTTTTTTTTTTTAACTTAAGTAACTTGAAAATTATTACCCTAGACATGTGTGATCTTAGAGGATGACATTGATCATAGCCCATTATAAGTATCATCATCATCATTATTATTATTATTTTTATGATTATTTGAATCATTTTTGATATTTTCTCATAGCATGGTCATTAGTGGACAATATAATGAACCAAACACTCCTTTTATCAACCGGCGCAACTCAAAGTTCCCGGCACGCCTTCTACCTGAAACGTCATGTGACGCTAATAAACGCACGTTGCGTACAACGCCGATAACTTAAACTGGCCACGTTTTTAGCCCTTTCCCGCGAAAATTAGTGTGCTTCTGCCAATTCCACACAAAGAGAAGCAAAAGTGATTTTAAGATTACACATTAGTCACTTAAGGTTTCCTTCGGAAGCAAATACTTTGCTATGGGTTCCCAATTGGTACACTCTGATTGGTCAATCGTTTTTTGTGGCTCTCGTGCAAAAATTTCGAAAAAAAATTGAAACGGTTTTTTTTTTTTTTGGAAGGATAGAAAAAATGGCCTAATTTAAGTATTCAATTAATTTTTCTAAGAGTAAGAATGAAAAAAGAGGAGTGAAATTTTAAGAAATAAAATAAAATTACACCACCTTAACATATTGAAATAATACATTTGTCCAATTAGGACCTGCTATTTAGATCTACCAATTTAGTGTTTTGGGATTCATAATTTTTTGAAAAAAATTTTAGAGTTCCACCAAGGGACTCATTGACATACTAAATCGCAAGTCTTGATTTGATGGGGTAGTGCCTATTCTGCAAAAGTTTATCATTGGAAGACAATGAATAGAAAGTGGGTTAGCGTCCGTGTACTGTAGGTCTCACTTGATATTGTTTATGTGAGGGCTGTATATTATCATATATATATATATATATATATATATATAACTATTCTTTTATTTACAATGCTGTGCCCTTGTACAGTTTTGACTGAAAACTTTTGTAATAAAGAAATAATACAATTATAACAAATAAATTTACAAACAATAAATACAATTATGCACATATCTTGAGGATTCTATAATCGTAAACTCATAATCTTGGGAATTCACAAAAATCATGGAGATTGTTTCATTTTCGTAACAATTATAATGAGTGTTCATGCTCAATTTATTTTTTATAAGGTAACATTTGTAGATTTGTCATGTAAAAAATAAGTTACATACATTACCAAAAGCTTTGTATCCCTATTTTAATTGATACATAAATAGTTAAATTTGAATTATTAAGCAAGTAAATTAGGTATCCTAGGTATGTAAAATACCAATAAAAATATGAATACTTAATAATAAACATTTCTTCTGCACATATTTTTATTTCAAAAATAAATTTATTTTTTCGAGAAGTTGAGTTAGTAAAATTAAATCTCTTATATTTTGATAAGAAGATTAGTTACCGTTAAAATTTTTAAAAAAAATCATTACGATTAAAAAAATCAACCATTTTACATTGTTTCAAAGATTATGGTGACATGTAACAAAGGCATGCCTCTATACTCAAACCCACACCTGCTCTGTTCTCCATCACATGAAGATTTCTAAGCCAGCCCAAAATCAGCAATCTTGAGACCTCAACATTGTCAAAAACGAACACATTCTGAAAGATGAGTGTTTGCTTTGAACAAAGTTGCTGCTATCAACCTCGGCAAAGATCAAGGAGCCCCTAAGGCCGTGGTCGAGTTGGTCGCAATGCTTCGGTTTAGAATCGCATGGCCGGCTCGAGTCCTTGGAGTGGGAGGGTTGAAATTTATCTTTGGACTGCCACTCCTTCCGTTTTTTAAAAAAAAAAAAAAAAAAAAACTCGCAAAGATCAAGGAAGGCAGCACAAAGAAGCTAATGCCACCTTAAAAAGAAAGAGAAAGATTTTAGAGATTATTTATTTATTTTTTTTAAAAGTAGACTTTGTGAGTTTTATGTATTGAGTGTACCCAAAAAAAATATAATAAAGATAAATTTAGAATTAAATCAGATATGCAAAGAAATAAAATAATTTTAATTTTTTTAATGAGATTAATTTAGAAGTAAAGGTTGATAAAATATACAGAGGTTCAAATATCCCAACCCTTAAACATTATATTAGACTGTTTTGTTGAAAAATCCATTTATAATTTTTTCTAAATTACTTCCCGTAAAAGTTTGATCTAAAATTCTATCAAAAAAAAAAAAATACTGACCTAATTTGGGCGGAGTCTAAAAAGAAGCGTGACGAGATTAGGCCACGTCACCATGATGTTTATATGGGCCTACATGGAGCCCACGTTAACGCGGCGCACGCTGTACTATCCATGTCTCCATGATGCCTAGGAGATCCCACCGAATGGTCAAAAGTTTGGGGTTAATGAATTGACCAAATTGAACAGTAAGCCAAACACTTATGGACACGTGGGATTTAGCGATTGGGTACTCACCAACCGAGAGGCAAGAGCATCAACAGCTGTCGGTTGGCGTGAGGGTAAAGGCCCCAAAATGTGAATCCAGTCAAGATAGGATCGCCTCGGTTTCGCTCCTGTGCCGGCCGGTTAGTTTTACCGGGAAAAATTGGTGGTCCCGGTTGACTGCTAATGATCCTGCTGGTTTTCGCCACGTGGATGATATGACCGATTGCTTGTCATGGTTTGGTCCAGATTCCAAAGTTTCACCTACAGAGGAATTTTTAATTAACGTTATTTATGTTTCAAAAACTTGGACGTTTTAGAACTGAAAACATATTATTCTGTTAAATAAACTACAACCATATGTAATAAATCATTTGTAATTTTCAACCACAGCTGACTACTAATTTGATTAGTTAGTAGATCCATGGTCACCTTATTTTTAAAGTCAGGAGTTCAAAGTTTACACTATCTCTTGTATTTTGGGACAGACTTTAATTATGGATTCTATGTTTGGCTTATGAGCTATGAAATTATTTTATTATGTGCACAATGTTTTCATATTAATTAAAACAAAAAAAAAAATGTTGATAAAAATTTCTTTTCTATTATTATATCCAAACAATTATTTAAAATTAATTCAACCGCTTACTTTTTTCTTGCTCTTGATTAACTTGGAAAATATCGTCACAAATTTATTTTGAACGATTTACAACACCTTGCTAATAATCCAGAACAAATGCCTTAGTTGCGGCTTCTTTGTCATGAATGGGAAACATATAAAGAAATATTTTTGGGTGCTTCAAGATATTTTTCTTCTATTTTATACCCAACATTCTTTTCCAAATTTGCACAATTTGATGAATTTGTAGTTTAGGTAAGGTGGATGATCGTCCATATTTTTATAGTTCTCGTAATAATAGAATTCCTTTTTTTTCGGTTTCTCACAAAAAAAAAAAAAACTCTTCTTAACTTAATTCAATCCCATCATCTGAGATATTTTTTTTTTATACATGAGATTATTGTTTAAAATTATAATTCATATTATATGAGACTATAACTAATATTTACAAATTAAATTATAACTAAATTAGTTTATATTAATTTATATAAGATATTATTTAAATTTAAACTTTCACTAATATTCGAAGGTTAAAAAATAAAAAATATAACTAATAATTGAGTCCAACCCTCTCATAACACACGCACCACTTCAGTTCAATTGTAGAATTCACAAATTTTTTATTTAAAAAATATATAAATTATATTATTTAATTTTCGAGCATCTCACACTTAAATTTTTCCCTGTCACCACCGCTATGGTTTAAATTGGTTTGAAAAAATTTCTGGTACGTAATTAATTTGTCTCTAATTTAATGTTCCATATATGGTATAATTAATAATAAGCAATGATGGAATTGAATGAGGTAACAGCCAAGGCAACGGCACCAATCGGAAAATTTAATAGCGAAGCTAAGCTGAACACGTTGCATGTGGCAACTTGGATTCGTATTTGTAAATTGTAAGCAGCAGCAATAATAATATTGTAAAACTTCTATAAATTAATAATATTGTGATCATATAAAATTTATTATTTTAAAAAATATATAAATAATTTATATACAATTCAATAAATATATATTTTAATCAACTAAAAGTTTATTGCATTTTTACCATTCTAATCAATTAAAAATAAATTAATCTACTAAATATAAATCAAATTAACAAAAAAAATTTAAAACACTTGCAATTTCATTATTCAATCCTGAAACTTCTTGAAGTAATAAGTAAATTTAGAGATGATATCAAATTATATTTAAATTTTTTAAAAATGACAATAGAATCATATTTTATTTAATAAAATATAACAATTATATTTGTAATTTATGATATTAATAGAACCACAAAATTGTATAAGGGTTTTTAAAATATATTATCTTATTAATTTATCAAAATTATTAATTCAAGAAAAAAGAGTAAAAAGAAAGCAAAAAAGATCTTGTATTTACATTTTTCTATTTTCATAGATCATAAATATTATCTGAAACAAATAAATTTCTTACATCAACTTTTTCATTAGATTTACTTTATTTCTAATATTTTTTATTGTTATCATCTTCAATGATTTTTATTTCATTCAATGTTTCATTATTCTTTAACTCTTTTGGTTGTTCAATAACTAATTCTTCTACATGCATGCAAAAAATCAGCTCAAATTTGACACTTAAATCTGTAATTTTTTTACTACTTGTGACAAGTTTATGGAGAGTTCATTTTCTAGATTGGATTAATTTTTCTATTATCCTTTTTTTTAAGTTTTTTTTATATCTTTATGCATATTTTTTAGTTGACATGTTTTTCAAATCCAAATAACAAATAAATAAACAAACACATTCTTTTTTCATTATTCAAGCCATATATCATGCAAAAATAAAATAAAATAAAATTTAAAAATATAAGGCCAATAATAATTAAAAGTAGAACAATTGAATAGTTGAAATGAAAACGATGGTTAGATGATTCAATGAATTTTGTAGATAAGAATTTTCTTTATAGAGAAGAAAGTAAAGAAAATTTTAACTAAGAATATTTTTAAATCAATGTCTATTGATTTATGGATAACAAATTTATAGAGTAATTTTTAGATAGGGAAAGCATTGAATACTTTTTTTTTTTGGAAATATTAATAAAACAAAATCATTACTATATCATACAAATATGTTTTATTTTTAAGTTGAAGATTATCAAATCTAAATAAGATAATTCTGAATGAGAATAATACCAAGGAGAGAGTTGTCTAAAAAATAATATTATATATTATATATATGAAATCTAATTTTTAAATTAAAAAATTATTAATAATACTAATTACTAAATAAAAATCTAAAATGTATTATCTTTTTAAAGGTCAGTTTGATAATATTGTACCTTTTAAAAATAATTATTGTTAGTTATGTTATATAAATAATTAACTGTAAAGAGAATCAGTTGAGTGTTTAGTAAATTTTATTTTCAGAAGTATTGTGAGTTTCAAAAATAGTTATGAATGTTTAATAAATCTTACTATTAAACAACTATAAAAAAAAAAATCGACATAATGTATGATGAAATTTATTTACATATAAAAATATATATATATAATATTTTTAATTATATATTATAATAATATAATTAAAAATAAAATTTATATTATACTAATTTTTTATTTTTATAGTAAAAATTTATTAAAATATTAATTTTATTTTTAAATTGAATAAGGATAATTTTAGGTTTAAGTAATAATTATAAAGATATTTATAAAATTATATTAAATAATAAAATTAATTATTAAAATTAAATTCTAAAATTACTATTCTATTATTTTTTAAAATTAATTATAGAAGAAACTGATTTTAATAAAAATAATTTTTTTTATTAAATATTAAAATTAAATTATAAATTATTAAAACAACTTTTAAACATTCCAGATATAATCTCAAACGGATGCCAAAAATAGCATCTAAGCGATTACTGCCTGCGACTGTCTATTAGTCTACCGCTACAGCCGCCGCTACGCTCAAGAAATTGCACATGATTAATGACCTTTTGTTGCTACTACTATTCAAGAATTGTCTCGGTTCGTTTAAAGAAGTTTATTTAATTCTTGTGATAAGACAACAACTGTCCAGTGCTTGCCCCGAGAAGATATCACGTGTGAAGCAAACAACATTTTCAAGACAATTTCTAAGTTGCATTTAGTATAATTTGTAATTACAATTTCATAGGTGAGACCTAATCTTTCTTTGTTTTCATTTCCTTAATTTTTTAATATTAAATCACAATTTTACTTCTGTATGTAAGAAGAATTAAGTTTGGAACCTTAATTTTAAAAATATGTTAGAAGAATCATTTTTGCTATAAATTTAAGCTGGTGAATAAGGCTATGGTAAACATGCATAATTACATTGAATTGACTATTAAAATTGAATTAGATTAAGTTAAATTATATTAAATTGAATTATATAATATATATAGTGTTGTTTCCTGTTTAATATAATATTGGATTAGACTATGTAGTTATTATTATTTTTAATCAAAAGTCTTAATTTAGCTTAATTTAAGATGTTTTGATATTTTAGTTTGTTTGTTTTTACATCTGAAGTTTTATTGTAAGACATTTTCATCTGAATGAAAAAGTAAAATTTCCTGACTTTTATCAGAATAATAAAATGTCTGAATGAAAAATTATTATTTTTTCTCACAAATAACCTTATTAAATGTATTTATTTTCTACGTAACTATTAGCAGTTATATTAAAATTTCACTTAATCTTAAATTGTATTTGATATTAAATACTTAACAAACATTGAATTTGAATTTTAAACAAATTCTTTTATTATTAAATAATAATTGTTTATGTATAAATATTATGTTAAATTGTAAAAAAAAATAATAGTTATCAAAATTATATTATATATATATATATATATATATATATCAAATGCTTACCTTATAAACATTTATAACATATAAAAACTATTGTACTATAAAATATTGTAAATATATATTTATTTAAACTTAAAATATATATAATATTTTTAAGGTCATAAATGTAAAATTATTATAATTAAGATGTTTTAATCTTATAAAAACAAACAACTTATCACTTATATTCAAACGTCAAATAATAAAAAATAAACATATTTTTTTAGATATATGTATTCAGACTCATTCATATTTTAGATAAAAAAAAAATACAACCTATGTTAAATTAAATAGGAAAAAAGTTCTTTTCATCCCTAGGGTTTGATATAATATCTCATTTCATCCTTATTGTTTAAATAACAACTAATTTTTGAATAAATTTAAAATTTAAGAATAACTTAATCAAATAAAAATAACACCATATATATATATATATATATATATATGTATGTATGTATATATGTATATTAATTAAGTTGTCTTAATCAAGTCAACCAAATTTTTTATACAATAATAATAATTTTTCAATTAAAAGATACTATTTATATTAAAATAATATAAAAATTGTAAAATAAATAATTATATACTCTAACATTACGTCTTTTGTTATGTGATATTTTAAATATGTATTTTTTTTAATCTTTTGTATGTGTTTTTTAAAAATAAATGGAAAAGTCTGTGTTTACTTTTGATACAATAATAATACATATTGAATATTTATTTATTTATAATGACTATATGAAAGTTTGTGGCCAGTTAAAGAATAAAAAAAAAAAACTCACTATATGTAAATTTTTTTAAAAAAATTGTTATAAATATATATTTCAAATATTATTGAGTGTTATTATTTTTTATTCATTAAGTTATTTTTAAATTTTAAATTTATATAAAACATTAGATATTATTTAATTATGTTTGAGAGTTTTATTTTAAAATAATTTGTATATCCTTATTTAAAAATCTTATTTTACCCTCAAAAAATTATTTAGTAAATTTATAGAAGGGTGTTTTGAACTATTGTTTAAAAAATATAGATAAAATGAACTATTATTTAAATAACAAGGATCAAATGAGGTATTGCATCAAATTCTAGGGATGAAATAGACTTTTCTCCAATTAAATATAAGTGAAGTTAAATATTATTTAACAAGAACCATTGCATTTCTTTAAATTATATGTTTTCCATAAATGATGTATATTATTACCTATTAAATAAAATATTATTAAAATAATTAAATATGAAATTAATTATTTATCAAATATTAATATTTACATAATAATCCATCGATAGATTGCATTATTTATTTTCTTAGTCTCAGTTTCACATTCATCAATAATTAAAGAATAATGTTTGTTCGATGCATCTGTATCTGAGTTTATTGGCATAAAAAGATTGCTATCAGCAGCCCAAATTAACAATTTTGACAATTTGTAGGTAAACTTATGGTGGCCTCACCGAATTGATCCAATTTGCACGAGACACACAAATAATTTCTTTTTTTTAAAAAAAAAAATTATTACAATCTCTACATATTGTCGAGTACTATATTATTACCAATACTACAAAAGTATCTATCATATCAAAATATTTGAAAGAAAAATGATCCCCCGGTAGCTCACGTTTTGATTGCTTTATATTGATGTTTCACAATCTGATTTTTAACTGTTGATGTTGTTTTTTGCTCGTTTTCAAGTGATACTGTGAACTTCTGCTCGCCGGTTGCTCGAGCAGGATTCTTTGCTGGTTCTTGCCTCTCCTCGTTTGCTGGAACGGTGATTTCCTTCGGCCTGCATTCACAAAGAAAAGTGTCAGGAATCGCCGGGTATTTTTCTAGTGAAAATCCTCCGACGCTCAAGTGAGTAATCGGGTTGATTCTTTTGATATCCCTCTTGGTTTGAGAGCCGGAAAAGATAGGGCGTTTGAAGGAGAAAAGTGATAGAGAAAGTCTAAGTTTTTAGTGGTTTTGTTGGAGTTGAAAATGTTTTAGATTTGAATAAGGAAAATATAGTAAGGAAGAGGAAAATCCCAAAAGTCCAAAAGGAAAAATTTCCCTTTACTTTGTCATTCGTCATGGTATTTATCCTCCTGTTTTTCCGCCTTCCTTTGCTTGGACGCCCACCTCCGCATTAATTGCGCCTTTATCTTCCTTACAACTAGGGGTTGCTGCGGCACAACTTGAGGGCGTGGGATGTTAGGCGGGTATGGGTTCCTGTGACCCAATGATGGTGCCGTGTAGATTTGCATTTAATGATGATAATGTGGAGGTGTGTGCCGGTCATCGGTTATAGTGACAAAGCCTCTGCGGCATAGGGTACCTGCCATGCATCGATCGTCGTGTCAGGTTGTCGGGAGGAGGTTGTCATGTTGAAGTTTGCTCTGCTCGAGCTTTTGATACTCTCTGCCCACGGTGTTCTCGGTGACATGACTGGATCATGTTCGGTGGTTCGAGGACTTCGACCAGGATGAAAAGATCAGGACTCGACCAGTCTTGAAGCACTTGACCTCGACCAGCTTTGATACCTACTAAGGACATCTTCGTGCTAGCGATTAGGTCTTCTGCTCGAGTATTACCCAAACAAGTAACTATTTTTCCCATTGACATTTTAATGTAGATGGTTAGACACCTGTTTGCATCATTGTTGAGATTGAGGACTTTTATGTGAGTGAGAAATTTTACTTATTTGTTATTTTAAATTTTCGAGGAGGACTTCAGTTGTGATACGTCGAAACAAGTTCCAACAAATATTGGACTATACTTCAGGTCAAGCATATTGAATTGTATTTTATGAATATTCATATTGTATTCTCTATTATCATATATATTTTTTAAATCTATAACTATTATTTTTATTTTTCTGTTTTAGTAGACTTAAACAAATTCAAATTCATGTTAGTGAACACATATTTTATTTAGTAAAATAGTAATTGTCCTCAATTGTCCAAAAATAAAATAAAATTGATTTGTCTACCGGCTTTGTCAAAACACGTGTAGAAAACTATGACTCCATGAGTAGATTTACTTGCATTCTGTTAAAAAAATAATTTAATTAAACATACTGCTACATTATTTATCTATATATATCACCATGTTTTGATTATACAGATCCAATGGAAAATACACCATTAAGATTGCGTTATATTTCTGTAGTTGCTTGGTTGAGTAGAATTACATTTTGTTACCTCTTTTTATTTAGTAGATATTTTGAATTGAATGCTTTTGCTGTAAAAAAAAAAAATCTTAATTTATTTGTACAGTCAAATTTAGGGAAGAAAATGGACAAAATCACTTATAAAGTTATAAAACTTTTACTTTCGACTAATGTTCACTAAAAAATTAGTACATACAAATTTAAAAAAAAAATTGCAATTAATTTTTTTTTAAAATACTAATTTAGTTTGTACCGCGGCATATTATGTTTCAAACACATTGTAAATATTGGAAATTTCAAATATTTGTATTAGTATTTATTTTTCATAATATTCATAATAAGAAATTTCTTAATACGTAGTTATTGTCCGTGAAAAAGGAATGCACTTCGTAAAATTGAATACTGGCCGCCGAAATGCCACCCAGAAACCGCTCCATTTAAAAAAAGCACCCAAAAAAAGAAAAAAAAAATACATGGGCAAATTCGTCATTTTGACACCTCCACTCCGTCTAAATAAAAATCCCCAACATCATATCTAAAAATGAACCCGGAATCGCTCATTTCCGGAGCCCATCATTCATTAAAATCCAAAAAAAAAAAAAAGAAAAAAAAATCAAAACAATCAATCAACAAATTCTTCACAAAACAAAAAAAAAAAAATGGAAACGCGGTGGTAGACCCCGTTATTAACAAAAATTTTCCCATACTTTCCCTCAGTTTCCCTCGCTTTCCTTTCCTTTCCGATTTTCCTTTTCCATTATCTCCCCATGCGGCGAGGTAGAATCACGGCAGCAGCGCCCAATAAGTCGATAGAGAAACGTGACGGACCCGAAACATCGCCCGACATCCGATACAGAGGCGTGAGGAAGCGTCCCTGGGGCAGATTCGCCGCCGAGATCCGAGATCCCTGGAAGAAGACGCGTGTCTGGCTCGGCACCTTCGACTCAGCCGAAGACGCGGCGCGTGCATACGACGCCGCCGCGCGTTCCCTCCGTGGCCCCAAGGCCAAGACCAATTTTCCTCTCAATATTTCGGACTCTTTTAGCGTTCCGATACGGGAGGAAAATGGAGGGTTTTGTAAATTTGACTCGGTTGTTCAGGTCAACCGGCCCACGACGAGCAGCATGAGTAGCACTGTTGAGTCCTTCAGTGGGCCCCGGCCGGCGAATCAGCTGGCGCCACGTCTGCTGCAGCAGCAGAAGAAGGTCGTCGTGCAACCGGCTGCCGGGGATGACTGTCGGAGCGATTGCGATTCCTCATCGTCGGTTATTGATGACGGTGACGATTGCGTTCTCTCTTCGTCGTTGTTCAGGAAAGTCCTGCCGTTTGATCTGAATCTACCGCCGCCCCCGCCCCCGCCGATGATGACGCTGATGGACGGCGGTGATGATCTTCGATTGTGCCTCTGAATATAAACGACTTAGAATCGTTTGATTGTATGTTTCTTAATGTTTATTTTTCTTTTCTTTCTTTTCTTTTAAAGTCGATTACTTTTTATCGGGAAAAATCACGACGATGACGAGAAAAAAAAAAGAAAAAAAAAATCATGAAGGTATCACTTTGTTAGCTTTTATTGTAGATTTTTAGTGTCGAATATGCCATCTTGGTTGCTTCAACTTGATGATCAGCTGTTGAAACATTATGTATTCTAAATCGTTGAAGTTATTGGATCATGTTGTAGAAGATATGGGATTTGATCTTTTAGAATACTTGTCTTGATCTTTTCCTCATCTCTTTTCGTTTTTTTTTTTTTGGGTACAAAAGACATTTTCTAATTTAAACCAAAATAATATTTTCTATTTCTACACAAATTTTCTGGCTGCAATTTTATATCTTTACTACTTTATTGATTCTGTGCCTTTTATGGTTGTTAATGATCTATTATGTAATTTATCTTGTTTTGATTCATTATGTTTATGCTTAGGACTGGTATGGTATGTGGGTGTTGGGAGGTGCTAAGGAGGTTTTGGTTTAGAATATCAGTTGGTAGAAGAGTTCTCAGATCAAATATCTAGAAGTGGAAAAAGAAATGAGCTTAGAATTCCGTTCAGGAGTTGGTGGTTTATTAAAAAAGGGGTTGTCTTTTGAATGATTATTGGTATGCATTTAAGGTATGAAATGACGGTGAGTTTGCCGTGTGGATGTTATGGGATAAGAACATTAACAGCTTTAGGTTGTGGAGTTATTAAATGTTATCACCATTGGAAATGTGAGGATGTCAATGGAGGAAGAAGGAAGAAGAGAGTGGGAAAGGTGGTGATGGTGTTATTTGTTTGCTTATAGTTATATGGCTCGCATATGTTGATAGGTTTTCAATAAGGGCCATTTATTGCACATGTGAAGTAGATTTATTGTACACAGCAGGGGTGACCCTTTTACTCATTTTTTGAGTATCATATTCATAGTCTGCAAAAATCAAAGGCCTGCACTCTTTAGCCATCTCCCCATCGTGCGTGTTCATACCTCATACATGTAATATTAATATTCCACATGCATTGCATTTGCATGTACACAAGCATTTAACATTTCATTTCCTTTTCTGGTTAGAATTTGTATGTTTGATTGTTGAGTGAAGTAAGAGAAGAGTGCTCTTGTACCAGTGAAGCAGTTAATAGAAAGATTTTGTATATTTCTTGGATTCCTTAGCTAAATGCAGCGCCCTTGCACAATAATTTAAGATCAACACTTTACCCAACCTGGCACATGATGTGTTGTGTGCGAACAGCTTGATCTTTTGCTGATTGTTATCAAAACCGGAATTGCAACCCAAATATATCTGCCTGTTTGTTTATTCAGCCAAATAAAAAAAAAATGTTGAAAAGAAAAGAGAGAGAGGAAAATGCACCAAATTTTGATGCCTTCTATTTAGTGATGTGTTCTAACTTCTAAGATGGAATGTCAATGTTATCTTCATCTTTATCTCACTTTAATGGATTGCTGCTTCTGAAAAGAGACTTTGACTACTTTGTTCTGCTACTAGGCACTTGTCTGTTATCAACTCTCAAGGCATAAGTTCTGAATTTTTCGGCTCTCGAGTCTCATGAACCTGAAAGAGCAATTGCTGGGCTGACAAACTCTTTTGCCATTGTTGCTGTTCTTGCATCAATTGCAAGTTGCTTGGTTCTTTTACCACTTAATATATTTGGAAAAACATACCTCCAATCTGATTAATAAATTGTCCCCATTACAACATTTCAGTGATTAAAATTCAAAATTATCTAAGTTCTATGTGGGAACCATAATTAAAAAAAAAAAAGAAGTGGGAATCAACCAACTTTTATTTATTTATTTTTTATTTTTGGGTAAAAGCATTGTGTTACAACATGCCATGCTTTTTTCTTAAAGAAGAAGAAAAGCTAGATGGTAATTTGTCCTCAAGTGCAATCTTCACCTCATGCTTTCATAGTTTCATTCTTTATCCTTCCTCATTTTGCTTTTGTTATGGCAAAAAGTATCCTCTCTCATCTCATCTTTATGACTTCATCCATATATTATTTTAATTTTGTGGTTTTTTTAGACATAAATATACATCAAAGAGATGTGAAGATTTGGTAATTATCATTTTTAAAAAAGTTCGAATTATGTTTTGCTTTAAAATAACATGTTGTCTCCCACCTTACAATTGATATGCCCTTCCTTTGTTCTCCATCTCTCATTTTTCCTTTCATGTAAGTGCAAAATACTGAAGAAAGAAGGGCTAAAAGAAGTCCCATTTTGGTAATCAAAATGAGAAAAAAGAGAGCCACTTCACATTTTAATGCATATTTAGTTTCTTTGAACTATATCGTACAAGCGCAATAATATGTACCACCCTATATTAGAAAAACTTTTAATGCAACGTTGTGTAATAAGTTTATAAATTAATATTTTGAGCCACCCATGACCAAGCAATGAGCAAGGCTTGAACTATTTAAATAAAATTCTAAAGATTTTTAAATAAAAAAAATAAATTAAAGGGTCTCAGAAGTTCTTCATAGATTAGGCTGCAGCCCAAGTTCCAACTCGAGGCCCACAATCAAAAGAACTCCAGCTCATTCAAGTATTTTGAAAAAACTCAAAAGAAGAGAAAAATGCGGTAATAAATCAGATTAACAGCAAAATCAAACGAGCCAAAATCATTTCTTTCTTTTCAAAAAAGAAATAGACGGTCCAAAATCAAGACCAAGATTAGCCTTATTGGCTAAGCTATTAACCTCTTAATAATGTTGTTAAGTGGATAAACTATAATCTGGATTCTGGTTTTGGACCGACGTAATAGCTCACTTATAACAAAATGAATAGTCCTTAAATCTTTTTTTAAATTCTCAAGCGAGGACATACAATGTCCATTTTTATTAAATTGGTCGATAAATTTAACCAAATCTCTCTCAAAATTTTGAAATGACCGAAAATAACCTTAAGTCATTCAACCCAACCCAATTTGTGTAGCGTGCGGGTGAAGAAAATTCAAGCATGAGTGCGGGTTGAGTTTATTTAAAAAATTTAATTTTTTGTATTTTTTAATATTATTAAAAATTAAAATATTAAACAAATTAATTAATTAAAATTAAGAAAAATAAAACAAAGAGGATGATTATTCATCAAACATCATGATTTAAAATCTAAAATATAACACTTAGTTTATAACTAAATTACTAATAATAAAAAATTATATTAAAATAATAAATCACGTTTATGGGTTATAAAAAATCAATCTCAATGTCCAACACAACTATAATAAATGGTGTGTGTTGGACATATTTTTATCTACCTTATCATATAATTAAAATTTAATATTTATTGATAAGCATTCATGTGGATGCCAATGACACTCATTAGTTTATTCATAACCCTTTATAAAGTACTTTTTTTTTTTCTTCTTTTAAGGTTTGTAGGATTTTCTTGCACTCATAATATTGAGAATAAAGATTTGAGCCGGCATAAAAATATTTATGAGGGTTAATTTCAATCATTCTTTAGTTATTAAATAATTGAATGGAGTCAATCTTCTTTCTTATGAAAGATGAGTGAAGTGAATAACTTTCTAATATTAAAGAGGATTAAAAATCTTAACAAAACTTCAGAGAATCAATATATATACGATAAGAGGTCTCAATTATAAAAAATAATTATAAATAGAATAATAATATAATATCTATAACAATCCTATAAGTCAGCGTATTAAAAAAAAATTGTAAGGCCTTATTTTGTAGAAGTAGAACAAATATTAATTTTTTTGATAAAATGTCAAGCTTAGGGATCTGAATGTTATTATCATCCCGTCCTTCAAGAGTCGGAAACTCTTTGCCACCGAGAAACTTCTTCGTTGGTTTTCAACTTTTGTTCTGAACTCGACAACTCGTTTGAGTTAACTCAAACTGAGTATCGAGTTAGATAGGTCATGCAGCGACTGATAAGCAGAGGGACTTCGCTTTTGAGTTCATTTGCTGCACCAGAAATTAGGAAAAAAGCCCTCAATTCATGGAGTGCTGTTCAAGATACTTACTTTTCAACTAAGGTACACTTTTGTTCCTGTAATTGTGTTTAATACAGAGTTTAATGTAATGGGTATAAATCAATTTTAATTGATTTGCTTCAAAGATTGTTGATGAGCGTATAGGGTTTTGTTTTGTTGTAATCATTATTATTAATATTATTTAAACTTCTGATTGTTTCTTTATTGATGTTTGGTGTTTTAGGATACATTCGAGAGGCATAGAGTGGTATTTACAATTGGAACTTCAATAGCATCAGTTGCCACAGCATGGATTGGTGAGCTTCCTTTCAATTGATGTTTACAGTCTCTTCATATATATATATATATATATACGCACACACATATATATTTTCTTTGGCCTCTTCGAGAGTTTATTTTGCTTTATACTTAATTAAAATAAATATTAGATCTTTCCTTCTCTACAATCCTTTGATGTTACTGATTGTTATTGTTCCTAAACAATCTTAACTGGAATTTTGGAGCACCTTTTTGGTCATCTTTATAACAACTGCTTCATTGATTTGCGGTGCAGGATATTCTATACGCCATCTCCATCAATTGAAGGTTGATCAAAGGCTTGAATCAATTGAAAATACTGTGAGTATTGGCTGCTCAAAATTACTTAGTTTCTTCTCTTTACTTTTGTTCGAGCTTACTTTGTTTAGGTGTGCTTTATCTTGGGTGATTGAAATGCTTCAGCTGTATTTTGCACTTAAAATTTGCTAATGCATGATGCTTTATGAGCAGAATTACAAACAAAATTCCCTAGTGCTGTTTTGTTGAATTATATTGATTTATTCTTACTGCTTGGAACCTGCAATTGCTTTGCTTATGGTTTAATAAATGTACCCTTTTGTTTTGTGGCAGTTGAAAGATAATTATCAGGTTGGACATGCAGAGTTTAAAAAGCTTGTTGATCCAGGATCAAGTGCTGCCACTACGATGGCCACTGCTGGAACCACTTTAATTATTGGGTTGGTTCTTAACTGTTAAATATCTTGTATTCAGCACATAATTTTCTGTTCTCTCAGACATTCAAAATTGAATTCATGTTTTATTAGCATTGCTCGACAAAGAGTCATTTGTTAATTTATAATTAAAAGCAATGTAAAATGTAGAAGTTCAGGGAACCAATAATGGTAATGTACTTATGCTTCTGGGTTGATAATTGCACCTTTAGGTGTGGGAATAGCATTATTTATGCTTCAAATTTGGGGTTTTAAGCTATCTTTAACATTATTAGAACATATTCACATCTTAGTATATAGTAGGCTACATTAGTGACTTTTTAAGTCACAAGACGTCCTGGATAAGTATATGTTAGAGCCATTATTTGGGTTTCTGGACAATACCCGCTTGATTTCTTCTTTGACAATCTCAGTGCTGGGAGTTATGAGCTGTTACATTTTATCTGGAATTGAAGACTCTTCCACAGAAAGATCTTAAACTCTACTATTTGAATCGCTTCTTTACTTCTCTTGCTGAATTGCAGGTATGGCTTGGGCTGGCGAGGTGGAAGATGGTATGCAACTAGGAAGTTCAGAATGGAGCAGATGAAGTTGTTAGGGCAGATAAAGCCTAGAAGGTGGCAGTTGCTAGGGCAAATAAAACCTAGAGCGATCCAGTTCCAGTTCCTTAGAAGACCGCTAACTAGACTCAGAGGGTCAGAAACTTCGGCCAGAGCACCTGAAAGGACCCTGAAGGA
This sequence comes from Murraya koenigii, assembly GCA_025617385.1. NCBI lineage: Eukaryota > Viridiplantae > Streptophyta > Magnoliopsida > Sapindales > Rutaceae > Murraya > Murraya koenigii. The sequence continues at coordinate 22,415,631 of CM046815.1, forward strand.
TGCTTCCGCAACACATAATTCTGCAGAAATTCATCAGTCTTGTTAGCATTTATAAATGTGACAGCAATTGTGATTAGATAATGCTCCTTTAAGGAAAGAAAAACAAAATACAAAAAAAAAAAAAAACTGTTAATTAGATAAACCATAGTTTGTTTGTTTCTTTTTTTTTCGAGACTATTGTTTAAATTATATATCATATTACATGAGATTACAACTGACATTACATTATACTACAACTGATATTTATAATCAGACAATTACGAAGATTAGTTTATATTAATTTTTATATAGCACTGTCCATATTTTTACTTTTATTAATATTTGAGGGACATTCACTTTACACACATGTGGTAAGGGAGAAGATTGTCTTTATTCAATTATTTTATGTAGGGATTTTAGCTACTCAGCCAAAGGCCGAATGGTTTAGTTTGTTCCTTATTCTGTTTTAGTTTATGTTTTTTATTTGATTTTCATGAGAATGAATATAATTTGATATTTTTCTTGTTTTAATGTCTTCATATGGTTGTATGTGTGCATTGTGTTTTAAAGAAGAAAATCAGTAGTGATACCGCAAAAGTTAGTACAAAAAATGGCAGACTATTACTTCAGGACAAAAGTAGGTCACTACAAGTCAATTTTTTTTTTCTCTTATATTTTTTGTGCTATTTTTTTTTAACTTTTTTATTTTTTTTTTGAGAATTAAATATCATGATTCGAAGAAAACTAAATATCATGTAATATTTGTTAAATTTGATCATCAATGTGAGCGTAAGATACAGTTCAAGGGTCAGCAGGAAGATATTGTTCAAATAATTCTCCTCTGGTTGATATCTTGAAATTATTTGTAGTTTATTAAATTCTTCAATAAAGCTGACAATTAAACCAGCTGCCAAACTTTTAGGCAAGTGAAACTGCGTGAGCAAAGTCAACATATTATATAAATCTTCTAAAGTTTAAAGAAGCTTTTAGATTTCGCTTAATGCATATATTTTGGCATTACATATTTGTCTCATTAATTTCTTAGCCGTCTTATGAAAAGATGGCTTGAATTTCTTGTTATAATATGGAGTCCTGGTATTTATAAAATCAACGTTGATCAAAGTCGACAGGATGAGAATATCAGGCTCCCCAGATGCCTTGTTTACATCATCAGTTCAATCTGCCGACAAAGATGCGACAAAGATGCTTAAGATTCATAAGTGAAAAAATACAAAGATGAAAAGTTGTTTAACTTTGATATGTCTAGTGATTCTTTTTTATGGATCAGCTTCTGGAACTAGTTGTTTCAAGCCAAAGGTCAGAATGACATGGCTGCATTTGCAGCGCCAGCTATTAATGGTTTGTGCAAGACAATGGTGAAGCCACAAGGCTATGCATGTGAAGAACTTAAAGTTATATGCCAACTTCCCTTACTGTTTCTGTTAATGAAGTTTAGAGGTTTATGATTAGTGATAACTGTAATGTGAGGCAATTTTAATCTGTTTTAGGTAACGACACAAAATGGTCACATTCTCAGCATGCAAAGAATTTCAGTGGGACGATCAGCTGGGGCGCTGGGAAAGAGGCCTCCGGTTTTGTTACATCAAGGCTTACTTGGGGTAAGTTACTTCTGTGCAAATGTTTGATTATTTCCTGGGCATGTTTATGTACTAGGAGCAAGTGAGGTGGATAATAAATTGTATAATTATGTGAGCAGTAGGATGGATCATCATGGCTGCTATTGCCTCCAGATCAAGCTTTGATGTGCGGATTGCCGACACACACGGAACCTCATACAGCCTTGGACATTCAACTCTTAATCCTGTGCTTTTTGCACCAAGACTGATGTACAAAGCATGAATAAAACTATTACATTTCATGCATGAATTGTATGTGTGCACACTTATGTGTCACAGTTCTAGTTGGGCTTCTTGCACACCTCATTTCAGCTAAAAGAAGTGTGACAAATATATCATATCACCAGATCTGTAGTACTGGCACTCAGTTTTGATGAATTAGGCTTAAGAAGTTCATTTTAATCTGCTCCCTCAAATCTAACAGAGAGTCTGCAGTTGAGCTTATTATGGGTATTTGCCCAAAAGTAGGAATTGTTTGCATCGACTTGCTGTCTGCTTTCGGAGGTAGCTTGCATGTTCCTGATTTTGCCAATGGACACCTAGACTGGGAGATGTTCATCTTCTGTTGCTTGACTTTAGAATATTTCCATAATTGCAGGCCCGAACTGCTGCCCAGACTTTACCACATTAGGTGATTTGATAATCAATGGACTTCAGTCTTCATTCACAAAGAACATGATCCATCTGGCGTGGAGTAAGTGTTTGATAATCATTAGGTTTTTCTTTTTAACGGTGATCGAAGAAGGAACCATTGCAATGTATGATTACAGAGATGAAAATGAAAACAAGAACCACTATGGGCAGCCCACTCCTCTAGTGCACATGCGTCCCAAGTGACTTTCCTCTCTTCCTATGCCATGAAGGGAAGATGTTCTTTCCGATTAAAGATGTGAAGCGCTTGCTGGATAACTTGAGAAGTAATATTGGAAACAAGAATCAAACAAGCTTGAGGTTAAGTACATTGATAAATATGCTCATGTAGATTTTGTTTTAGGTGTAAATGCCAAGAAAGTCGTACATGATCCTTCATAGCTTTCTTAAAGCGTCACTGAGGATCTACTTGAAAAAATAATGAGCTTGTGTTCACTACTTCATCCAGTGACCAGGCCTTCAATTTGTAATATGGTTAATAAATTGGTTTCCATTTTAATATTTCAAAACTTCTTTGGTTGTATGAATAGAGAGTAACTAAATGCTAAGCTTTCCTCCGACATATACAAGCAAGTTTTAAGTGCATGCAAATTGAATTCAACAAAAACATGTACTAAAAATTCTATTGGTAAAATGCGAACATGGAACAACTGTAAGCTCAGAATCCCCGAAAAGCAAGCACAAAATTTGCCATATAAAATTAGTTTTTCGTTCTCTGCTGGTAGATATCTCGATATGATTTACAGTGATTACATTCTCAGTGAAGTTGACAATTGAACTTATATGAAAGTGAAACAGCATGCAGTAAAGTCAGCGGATTACAATATTACATGCCATCAATAATTCATCAAAAAAAATCATCTCAAGTTAAAGAAGCTTGTATTTGCTTAATGCATATGTTTCCCCTTACATATTTGCTGCAATATTTTGTTAGCTGTCTTATGAAAAGATACCTCGAATTTCTTGTTATATAGAATCCTCGGCATTGATGAGATCAAAGTTGATCCTTAGTTTCCAGACACCTTGTTTACATCGTTAGTTCAATCTGTTGACAAAGATTCTCAAGATTTGATGTGATCATTATCTCACAATTTTTATTTAGTTTTGTAAGACTATAAATTCCTCACAGCTCTGAGGTCTGTTAGAAAGACGACATATTTCAAGATGAAAGTTGTTTTAACCTCAACATGTCTCGTGATGTTTTTATGTGGATCAGCGTTTGGAATTAAAATAGAGTTGTCTCAAGCCAAGGGTCGGGATGGCATGGCTGCATCACCCACTGATGGTCTCTGCGAGACAATGGTGAAGCCACAAGGCTATGCTTGTGAAGAACATCAAGTAATATGCCTAAATCCTTTTTCTGTTTATGAAGTTAAAGGCATAATGACTCCTGATAACGGTAGTTTCAGCTAGTCTATTTTACTCTGCTTTAGGTCATGACGAAAGATGGCTACATTCTCAGCGTGCAGAGAATTCCGATTGGACGATCAGGGGGAGCACCGAGAGACAGGCCTCCTGTTTTGTTACAGCATGGATTACTAGGGGTTAAGTAATTTTTATGCAAGTGTTTGATCGTTTTTATGGGAATCCCAGTTGATGAAGTCAGTGACGCGGATAATAAATTGTAGTTTTGTTGTGATAGGATGGATTTTCATGGGTGCTACTACCTCCAGATCAAGCTTTGGCATTTGTCTTGGCAGACAATGGCTTTGATGTATGGCTTGCTAACACACGCGGAACCACATATAGCCTTGGACATTCATCTCTCAGTCCCCAGGAGAGGGTTATTTTCCTATTTCTTGATGTTGCTTTCCTTTTGAGTTGATTCTTTCGGTTGTTCAATACTAAAGATTTTTACTTGGCTTCTTTAGGTCTATTGGAATTGGTCATGGGATGAATTGGTTTCTGATGAACTTCCAGCTATGTTCCAATACGTGTGCAATGAGACAGGACAGAAACTGCACTATGTTGGGCATTCACAGGTGAATAAAAACTTTGTACTGCTGATTCAAGGAATTTTTCTTTTTTTCTTTTAGCATGATAAGAGTAGCCTAACTCTAAAATTATTTCGCAGGGATCTTTGATTGCTCTTGGTGCTTTATCCAACCAACAGCCTTTAGATATGTGGAAATCAGCTGCCTTACTTGCCCCAGTATCCTACCTGAGTCAAATAAGCTCCAATCTTGTTAGACTTGCTGCCGACATCATCATTGCCAATGTGAATGAAAGTAAATTTTTTCAGTTGTCTACATGGATCTATCAGATGATCTATATATTGCGCTTGTATCTTTTGACAGGTCTCCTACTGGTTGGATCTTGCAGAATTTGATCCAATGGGGTAAAATTTTTAGCTTTTATCCTTGCACTACAAATTTGATAACATTTTATTTTCCCTGCATGAATTGTATATATCTCTCCAGATTTATTGTGCCAATCAGTTTGGTGAATTAGACCCGTAGAAAGTTCATTTTTATCTGCTTCCCCAAACTAGCAGGGCACCTGCAATCACACTTATTGCGGAAATTTGCCTGAAACGAGGAATCGATTGCAGGGACTTTATGTCTGCTTTCTCAGGTAGCATACATGTTCCTGATTTGCTATTGTGGCACTTAGACCTGGAAATGTACATCTCATAGCAAACATTTTCCTAATTGCAGGGAAGGACTGCTGCTTAAACTCTTCTGGAGCAAGTTTTCTGTATAGCCACAAGCCTCAGTCTTCAGCCACAAAGAATTTGATCCATTTTGCTCAGAGTAAGTGTTCCTCCATTTGTGCAATACAAAAACCTATTCTAAACAAACAAAATGACGAGTGATTCTCTAACCTGATGAAAATTAAAAAATATTTTGTGGTCCCATTAATCCTGTGTTTTTAACAGTGATCAAAGAAGGAACCGTGGCAATGTATGACTACAAAGATGAAAATGAGAACAAGAAACACTACGGGCAGCCTACTCCTCCAGTATACAACATGACTAACATTCCAAATGACTTTCCACTCTTCCTATGCCATGGAGGGGCCGACTCTCTTTCTGATGTTAAAGACGTGAAGGTCTTGATCAATAGCCTGAAAAGTCACGTTCGAGACAAGCTTGAGGTTCACTACATTGATAAATATGCTCATGTAGATTTTGTCCTAGGTGTAAATGCTAAGAAAGTTGTGTACGATCCTCTTATTGCTTTCTTTAAGCGTCAGTGAAGGAGGACTTGGGCAAATAATGAGCTTGTGTTCTCTACTTCATCTAGTGTTACTGTCCTATAATTGTACTATGGTTAGTTAATAAATTAGTTTCCATGCATGCATAACATTGCGGCTTATATGATATGCATATCTATGTGTTGCATATTGTTTGTAACTGCTGTGCTTCAGCTTAGCTCTTTCTATTTAATTTATCAGAAGTGAACCCATCCTATAAATATCAATAGTTATTTCCAATTGAGAGTGGATTGAATTCTTGTAAACCCATAATTTGCTGCTGTCATGGTAAGAAATGAAAAATGATTTTTAATTAGTTAATTTATGAACAGAAACGGATATGCGTTCTTATTTTTTTACGCTTATTTGGAGCTATATGTACAGCTCTTACTGATGAGACAAAAGAGATATGTTAAAGCATGGCAATTTCTTACTGCCCATGCTTTGGCTTATTTGCCACATTTCACTTGATCACCCTTTACAATGAAAAACAAACCCAGGAAAATTTTGTACAACTGTGGAATCCTGGCTAGCGATGAAATCTAAATTAAATCATCTAGGTCCCACCAGATAACTTATTTAAACCTGATGACGAAGAATGTTCAATATTTTTTCATGTGAATACTCATTTTTTGTTTTTATTTGGAATTTTGCTACTAAAAAAATTGCTGTACCATTGGAATTTGTTGAGACTTGAGACAGCAGGAAACATGAAAAGGAAAAAAATGAAGAAAGCCAACGGTTTAACGTCTATTATTGTATTGGTTCTTTTCTGTGGGTCAGCAGTTGGATTGAGACCAAAGTTGTTTTCAGCTAAAGGTAGCAAGGCTGCTTTAGCCCCAGCAGCCACTGATGATGGTATTTGTGCATCAGTGGTGGAGGCACAAAATTATGTTTGTGAAGAACATAAGGTAACATACCTAAATTCATCACAATTAAGAAGTTTTTAAATGCTAGTGCAAACCACTTATTAAGGGTAATGAAATTTTTAACAGGTTACTACAAAAGATGGTTATATTCTCAGCATGCAGAGAATTCCAGTGGGACGATCAGGCGGTGAACGAGGAAATAGGCTACCAGTTTTGTTACAACATGGGCTCTTAATGGTTACTAATTCTTTTCTGCATTGTTGCTGGTTTTGTATACTACAAGTAAATGAAACTTTTTGATAATATCATGGATGTAACGAGCTATTGATCAATGGCAGGATGCAGTAACATGGCTGCTATTACCTCCAGAGCAATCATTGGCGTTCTTGTTGGCTGACAATGGATACGATGTGTGGCTTGCCAACTCGCGTGGAACCAAATATAGCCGTGGCCACATATCACTCAGTCCTGATGACTCGGTCTGCTACTCTGCTTGAACATTGTCTTAATTTCCATCTTTGTGATTTCTATTTATACAAGTTTTGATGTGTTTTAGGCTTTCTGGGATTGGACATGGGATGAATTAGTAGCTTACGATCTTCCTGCTACATTCCAATATGTGCATGATCGAACAGGACAGAAACCACACTATGTTGGGCATTCACTGGTGATTTTCACAATTTGGTAGCTTCATTGGTTTCTGAACTCTGTTAACAAATAATACAGACAAAGCTAATTTCTTAAATCGTTTTTGTAGGGAACTCTGATTGCTCTGGCTTCATTTTCTAAGGATCATCCGGTGAACAAGTTAAGGTCAGCTGCCTTGCTTAGTCCAATTGCCTATGTTGGACAAATGACCTCACCACTTGCCAAAAATGCTGCCGATAACTTTCTAGCTGAGGTGAATACTAATTTTTTTTTTTTAATCTACATTAATTCAAAAGAACTTCCTGATAATCTGTATGTCTTCTTTGACAGGCATTATACTGGTTAGGCCTTATTGAATTTGATCCTAGAGGGTATATAATTAATTCTCCTTACTTTTCCTGTATCAAGCATGACTTTGTCTAAATTCTGAGATAAACATTATCTCACTTTTCTTAATTTTTTGAATTTCTTTCCTCTGTTTGAACAGGGAGGCTGTAGTCAAACTTCTTAAAAACATTTGCAAAAAACCAGGAGTTGATTGTACCAACTTATTGAACTCTTTCACAGGTAGTGTAAATGTGCCAAATTTGTTAATAATCCCCCAAATCTTTAAGGATTCCTCTTCAATTACTTAGTTGAAATGTTTTGCAAGTATTTATAGGCCAAAACTGCTGCCTAAACTCTTCGATAGTAGATGTATTTCTAGAACACGAGCCTCAGGCAACTGCAACTAAGAACATGATCCATGTAGCTCAGAGTAAGTCTTAATATTATGATTAGAAGCTCTGAATTGAAGGAGTGTAAGCATTCTACTTTCAAGACTGACAATTTTGGATAGTGATTAGAGAAGGAACCATTGCAATGTACGATTACAACAATGAAGAAGAGAACAAAAAACACTATGGGCAGCCGAATCCACCAGTGTACGACATGACAAGCATTCCAAATGATCTTCCTCTCTTTCTGAGTTACGGAGGAGCCGACGCTCTTTCCGATGTCAACGATGTGAAACTATTGCTGGCAAGCCTCAAAGAACATGAGGGAGATAAGCTTATAGTTCAGTACAGAGAGGACTATGCTCATGCAGACTATGTTATGGGTGAAAATGCTAAGCAAGTTGTGTATGAGCCTCTCATGGCTTTCTTTAAGCTACAATGAAAATTTAAATCAGACAACTCATAAAGAGAAAAAAGAGAAAGTCTGTTTGAATCATTTGTGTTGCTTCTCTAAAGATGTACACTTTTTTTATTAGATGACCTTTAGGTTAATACAACCATCACTTAATTGTACACTTCACATTCTATTTGGTTATTGGACATCGTTAATATCATTTGATTATAGTAGAACCGACATTAGTTAGAGTCCCTTCATTCAATACTACAATAATTTAAATAGATATTATGAGATTATAATCAAATTATTTAATATTGGTAAGGCAAGATGTTGCCTCATAAACATGGATCGATGCACTTCTTTGTTTCTAGTTTATCAAACATCCCTATCGCAAGTTCTTATCAAAACTAGTTTATTTTCACTGGAACTTAACTCGTACTTTGTTTTAAAATATGACCTTTCTATTAGCTTTATCTGCATTAGACCTTCCTTCTCGCCTGCACCAACATTTCATTATTAACTATCTAACTTCATACGTTTGCATTTCTATTCAAAGCATCAAATTTGCCTCCAGGGAATTCTTAAAGAAATTAAAAACCGTGGCAGCAACGAAATGTTAAATATTCTGTAGATTGTGCAATTTGTCCACTATAAAAATGAGGGAAGATTTTGAGTTGTTGCAGTTGTTAATAACTATACTTACAAAATGATAAACTCTTTAATCTCTTTATGTCTTGTGATTCTATTGTGTGTACCAGCAGCTGCAGCATCAGGAACAAAGATATATTCAATCAGTGGTCAGAAGGGAAAGTTTGTATCTTCCCCAGTTGCTCCTGATGCTATTTGCAAATCAATGGTGCAAACACAAGGTTACATCTGCCATGAACATACGGTGCCACACTCGATCAGCGTTTCAACATTTTGTCCAATTCAATCAAATTGCTTTACATTAATAGTGATATACGAGTAAAAACCTCTGATGGGTTTGTAGGTAATAACACAAGATGGTTACATTCTTAGCATGCAGAGGATGCCGAAAGCGCGGTCTGGCAAGCCAGCTGACAAGCCCCCAGTTTTGTTACAACATGGACTTTTGATGGTCAGTAGTAACCCATTAAAAAATTGCGTATTTTATAAATTGCGAACATCTGCACATGAGATAAACAGATATTAAATCTATTTGCGGTGGCAGGATGGAATAACATGGCTGTTAAATTCACCAAATGAATCTTTGGCATTCATCTTGGCAGATGAGGGCTATGATGTGTGGATTACCAACACTCGTGGGACTAAATACAGCCTCGGACACACATCACTTAGTCCTAATGATCCGGTTCTCAACAAACTTTTTCCACTAAACTCTATTAGCTGATCCTTAAAATGTATTCCACTAAAATTTTTGCCTTTGTAAACTTTTTGCAGGCTTACTGGGAATGGACATGGGATGAATTAATGGCCTATGATCTTACAGCTTCTGTCAAATTTGTGCATGATCAGACAGGGAAGCAGAAACTACACTATGTTGGGCATTCCTTGGTAAATATTTCTGCTCTCTGTTACTTTGGCTATCTTTTAGTGAACTAATATCTGGTTAATGGTAAATCTGAAACTGCTTTTGTAGGGAACTTTAGTTGCTTTTGCTGCTTTTTCACAAGATAAGCTGGTAAGTATGATAAGATCAGCTGCTTTGCTCAGCCCAATTGCTCATCTGGGTCAGATGCTGTCGCAGCTTGCAAGAAGTGCTGTTAATGCATTTCTAGCTGAAGTAAGACTGATATATTGATCTCAATTGTTCAAATGTGCCTCCTAAATTTCATTAATACAAAATTAGCTGACAATATTATCTATATTTTCTTCTTTCCGATTGTGTTTAACAGGACATTTACTGGTTAGGTCTCCATGAATTTGCTCCAAGAGGGTAAGAAAGCACCTAAAGAACTTAATTATCATCATGGATGCGCTATCATTAATATAGTTTCTTTAATGAGAGGACAGGGATGCTGTAGCCGAACTTCTGGAAGATATTTGCCAAAAGCCAGGCAACAACTGCTCTAACTTGATGAGTTCTTTCACAGGTATTCGATCTTGCCGTCCTAAGCTTGCTCATTAGAATCTTGCATATTTCCTAAATTGTGAACAATAATGTTTCCGTTTCCAGGCCAGAATTGCTGCTTAAATTCATCAAGGACAGATGTTTTTCTTGAACATGAACCTCAACCTACGGCGACAAAGAACATGATCCATCTGGCTCAAAGTATGCATATCTCTAATTCATAAACCAATAAGAAATCTCAAACTAACAAGACTTGACTACAATTAATTTCATTGGTTTTGGTTTTTGGACAGTGACTAGAAAGGGCACCATAGCAATGTATGATTATGGCAATGAAGACGACAACATGAATCATTACGGACAGCCTACACCTCCTGTGTACAACATGACAAAAATTCCAAAAGACCTTCCTCTTTTCCTCAGTTATGGAGGAAAGGACTTGCTTTCTGATGTAAAAGATGTGAAGCTTTTGCTAGGCAACCTCAAAGATCACGAAAGTGACAAATTGGTGGTTCAATACATAAAGGACTATGCTCATGCAGATTTTGTTTTCGGCATTCAAGCTAATAAAGATGTATATGATCCTATGATGGCCTTTTTCAGGCTTCACTGAAGATAACTAATCTCTTTTTGTCTGGCTCAAAAACATATTCCCATCTTTTCTCTGCTATAAGGATTACATATGTTTTGCTTGGTACTCAAGACAGTTAAATGTGTTGGGCCAGAAGGGTAATGGTGTAGGTTGAACATGCAATTCAAATGCCACAACAAATTTTAATATATGATAAATTAGCAACTACAAATGATCTTGATCTGAACAAACTCTAGAGAAATTGATGGGTTTTGCTGTGTGTCAACAAGTTATAAAAACATAAAATACATTTCCATCATGGCCAACATCTAATTCACTTACATATAAATGTTTGGCCTCAGAGTGAAGTAATTCTGAGCTGCAATATAACCTGCCGTGAATGGATCATCATCATAGTCTCTGCGTCGGCGATCTTTTTCTCTTTTCCATGCTGATTGCAAGAAGAGATCCTCACAATGAACATCACAAGGAGTAAGAGATACAGGGCTTGCTCTATCCGAACTCGAAAACTTCAACATCTTCTTCAGCAGCTTCTTCAACTTACCATATCTCAATATTAGCCTCCCCATTTTGCTTTCATTTATTATGATGTTGTTCTGATATTATACACAACGCACGCACTCACACAAGATAATAAGAATGTGATGCAGTTACAAAAAGAAGAGTTGTCTTTCACATGAATTGAATGTGAATATTTTGGTGGGTTTTTGGCTTATTCATGGAGCTTGTTTTGAATTTTCAGTTAGCAAAACCAAAATGAATGAGAGGAGCCTTCATGTGTCATGGCTCTTGTCATTTTCTTGCCTTTATGCTGCCTTAGTTTAAGATGATGTTGCGTACGAGTTTGTTGGGGGAAATGTGAGAGACAGTTTTGGTCGTATATATAATATCATTGGAATATCAGAAACTGAAGCATGAAGCTTTGGATAACTCAAGATACCAAATGTAAGAACTAGTCTTCTATTTTCTTCATTGAAAATATTGATACATGTTGTGGACTAGAATAGTACCAAAATTGCAGTAAAATTAATTTGCATTTCATAAATGATTCAGAAATACTTGGTGAGATTTGTTGGTAAGATCAGGACCCAAGAGTTGCAAGTACATGTGAATCATGGATCAAATGAGAACCGAGCAAATTGAGTGAACATCTATGGCTAATTTTTCGCATGGCTTTTGATGGATTCAAGAATTGCCCACAATAACATAGTTAAATTAATCTTATATTAAGACATTTTTTTTAATGTAATTATTATTTTAAAAGGAAGTGGGTGGGCACAAAATGGATTTATAAATTTCCGAACTCACAATTCGAATTAACGTGGCAAGTCAAATAAATCTACTTGAAAAACATTTTATTAGACTCTTTGAGACCATATTAAGAGCCAATTTGGTGATGTTATAGTTTTTAAAATAATTATTGTTAAATATGTTATAGAAATAATTAAATGTAAAGAGAAAATAGTTGAATGTTTAGTAAAATATATTTTCAAAAGTACTATAAATTTTAAAAATAATTATATGAGTTTAGTAAATTTTATTGTTAAACTGTTTTAAGAATACAAATAAATAAAATGAACATAATATTAGATAAAATTTATTTATACATTTATAAAGATGTATATATAATATTCATTTATTGTGTGTATACAATAATTGATAACTAAAATAAATTTTTTATTGTATTAATTTTATAGTTTATATTATTATGTCATTATATATAGTAATAATAATAATCTCTCTAATTTTTTAATTGAATAAATATAATTTTAAATTTTTATAACGTAGAATACTATTTATCCCGGGTCAAACCCCGAATTCAAACGCACTGTTTCACTTAAGAAAACAACGCATTGTTTTATTTGGGGTTTTTAATTAAATATGCCTAAAAAATAAGGTATTTACGTAAATATATCTCATACTCAAAAGTTAGGTAGGTATACCATTTTATATGGTGTATTGATTAAAATATCCTTAAATGAAAATATAAAACACACAAAACTCACTTCCATTTCACTAACACCATTTCACTCAACACAACAAAAAATCACTTCATTTTCTCAAAATCACTCATGAATAGGCAATGTATTGAGATTTTGCTTTGCAACTAAGTGTATTATTCATTTAATTCATAAGGTAATTTAAAATTTACATTTATTTTGTGTTATTTATGCATTTTATTGATATTATATTATTTTTAGGGTTTTGATTAGGTTGTGATAAACAATAAAATAGCCCACTTTTTCATTACATTTGCATCATATGACTGGTATGTGATGAATTTTCTAATACATTGGTTGTAATCTTATTTTGTGCTAAAAATTTTTGTTCTGCACCCGTTGTACACGACTGCAGTCGTGTATGACTAAATTTACACAACTACAGTCGTGTATTTCAGTAAGTTACATGGCTGCATTTGTGTAGGCATGAATTTACACGACTATAGTCGTGTATTTTAATAAGTTACATTATTGAACTTACACGACTATAGTCGTGTATTTATGAACTTATACGACTACAGTCGTGTATTTATAAAGTCTTGCAAGTGTAAAAAATATTGTAGTTATTATAAGAGTCTAGCCTATCTTTGTATTAATGCAAAAAAAATATATTTTTTCACTAAATATGTCACTTAATTTTTTATTGGATATAATTGTATATTTTAGTAAGTTACATGATTGTTGCCATGTAAATGAGCAAGGTTTCAACGCTTTTATATGTCTTATTTGATTTTATTTTTTTTGTTGTAAAATTGTGTGTTGTGTTATTATAGGAAATGAATCATGTACGCGTGCCTATCATGTTTTGTGGTGAATGGATTGAGCAAAACGGCCATTATAGATTTAATGGCACAGAAGCAAGAGGACTTATGGTGTCCCGTTCTACAACATACTCACAATTAATAGAAAGAGTATCTCGAGTTATCTCCATTGATATTTTTGAATTTGACATTGAAATCAAGCTTAAAACATTCGATCCAATGCCACCTGTTCCAATTATGACTGATGATGATGTAGATTATTTTTGGAGGAAACGATTAGTGGAGCTGAGTTAAAAGTTCCTCTTTGTATTACATACAAGCGAAAACAGAGTTTGGTTGCTCCTATTGCTGATGCTGACCTTACCTTCGGGCAATGTGGCTATCCACAAGAACCTGTTGAGCCATGTGTTGGAGGTGAATGTTTAAGCCTAAGTAATATTGTTGCTGAAGATCAACCAGTATTCGAATTTGTTCCTAAAACACAACCTAATGATATAAGGGGGCCAAATTTGGAATATGTGAATGTTAGTACCCAAGATGATTTTAATGGGACAGCAGTTAGTGATCCAAAAATAGGGAACCCACAGCCTTGTAAAGTGAGTTTCCCGCCCACTAATGCTAAGTATATGCCTAGAGTCAATTTATTTGTATGCAGTAATTCATTAGACAAGGACAGCTCGCACTCGAATAGTAATAACTCGCCATCCATGGAAGTTGTTCGTGATAATGATGGGTTAATAGGGAAAAAATTGTTTAGTTCGAAAGAGGAGTTACAAGAAGTACTTTCTATGGAAGCTTTGAGGAAAAATTTTGAATTTAAAACCTTTAAGTTAGGGAATAACATACTTGTTGTTACATGTATTCATGATAATTGTAAGTGGCGACTTCGGGTTACAAAGTTTGGAAGTTCGAATATGTTTGAAATTAGAAGGTACTATAGCATCCATACTTGTACACTTGATGTTCATAACAGAGAACTCCTCTATTGAGGTTCGAATATCTTCAGTATCGGGCGTGTACGATGGATTGCAACTCAATCCTGTTACCAAGGCGAACTCCTCCATTGAGAATCGAATATTTTTCTGCCCAATCCTAAACCACATTGCCTTCTCGTTTGATTTGACTTCCCTTAATAATATGCTGTGGAGTAACTGGCCGGAAAACTTCAACTCTTGCATGCTCAAAAAATGACTAAAACAAGAACACTTAAAAATATTTTTTTGTTGATCAGAGAGTTTTCTTTTGATGTCCTCAATTGCATCTAGAGAGGATCGGTTAGAAATCTTTGCTTTGAAGTAATCAGATTCCTTGAATTTCGGTTCTATCTGCATAAACACAAAAAATATTGAATCACAATACGAATACATCTAAAAAGTTCCATAATAATATATTCTAAACTAATTAGATAAGTTACATGTCATACTATTTGTGTAATGTATCCCTTACACGACTGCAGTCAAGTAAAGTATTCATTACATGACTGCAGTTGAGTAATGTATGAAAATATCTCGACTACAGTCGAGTAAAGTTATCATTACATAATTGCAGTCGAGTAATGGATGAAAATACCCCAACTGTAGTTAAGTATTCATTACACGACTGTAGTAGAGTAATCTATGAAAATACCCCAACCGTAGTTAAATATTCATTACACGATTGCAGTCGAGTAAAGTATTCATTACATGACTGCAATCGAGTAAAATATTCATTATCATGTCCATCAAACATGTAAAATAAATAAAAATACAAGCAAAATAAATAGTTTCAACAATCCAATCTCTTGAAGGTTTCAGCTCATAAGAAAATGCATTATCATGTCCATTCACTTACAAGGAAAAATTTAACTAATGAACTTTAAATGTGGATAAAATAACAAGCCTAACTTCCTCATACGAAAGAGCCGAACAATTGCATTTAAAAATCTTATAATATGTTGCTATTCTCACTATATATATTAGCATAAAAAAATCTTTTTGTAATATCTAATAATCTCCGAATAATTGCACATGAGAAAAGGCATACACAAGTAATTTTGGAATAGCATGGTGTATTGACCTAAATAATATTTCAAACCATATCACAACCAAACATCATAAAGATGAAGATGTGAAGGGGAACAAAGTTTCATACCTAATCTACTACCAAGAACTCCAGATGCTTTTGATGGCCATTCTCTCTTTAATTGATTTTCAACTCTTGAGTGTGAATACGAGTCAACTATCTTCTTTATACCCTCCTACAAAGTAATTAAATCACATTACCATAAGTAAATTGTCTACTTAATAAATTTATTAGATCAAACAAAGGGATTACAACAAAGATGAATGAGCTCCCTTGAAATCACTTCTTTCAGCAAGCATGCAAGTCAAAATTTAGAACTATTAAATTTCAAATGATTATAATTAGTCTAATCCAGGGGCCTAAAAGTCTGAAAGCACTTATAAGAATTGGATCGGCTCTTTCCTTGAACAACAACTACTGCAGATGGTGGTAGTTGTGTTGGAAGATTGCTTGAAATAGAAATCGCAAAAAGGAAAGTAATTTCGAATGGAAAATGGAAAATTCTAACATTCTTTTTCCAAAACGAATATTAGCATATTTTGTTTCGTAAATTATGAAACCTAATATTATCAATAAAACAGGTAGGATTGTCAAGACACCCAATGCTCCTTGTGATTAAAAAAATTAAAGAGCACAGGCTGTTACTTTTTCCTTTCTTCATCACATTACAAATCAACATAGGTGTTCTTAATATCTAAACAAATGTAAAAGGAAAACAACTAAACTGAGGTCCCAAATGATTAACAAAAAAACCATTGATAGCACACCCAATCAAAGAACCAGCAACGGAACAAAACCAACAAAGAATCTGTAATAGAAGCGTGAAGTAACAGTAGCAAAATCGCATCCTAACTATTTTATGTGAATGCTAATTCGCTAATCCCACTAAAAATAAACAAACCACTTGAATAAGATAAGTCAAAGTACCTAAGTCGCATCACCAATGTTAATAATATAAGCATCTAGAATTGTTTTAATAGGAATCCATTCTCCATTAGATTTCCTCCTTACTTGAAGTCCACCAACGTCGTCCTGACCAAGTACTGTCAAGGCACCCCCATCTTTATGTGGACCGACACCTAGAGCTAGCTCAGGATAAGGGCAATGATGATAGTAATTGAATCGCAGGAAGGTTGTTTATTCTTTAAAATCGTCTTTCAACCGATCAGCGAATAAGTCTAAGTTGAGGGAGATAAGTTCCAATAACCAATTTATTTATGTCGGAGTTTTGATGTTTTGTTTGAATTATTGCAGAGTGCTCCGTTTTAATGCTCTTTTATTTTATTTTTTTACAATTTCAGCAGTTTATTAATCACAATGTCATCTAACACAAGTGAAATTTGAAACTCACTGCAAATATGTAACGAATGCGGCGCTCAAATGGAGTTTCTAACATCACGTACAACAAAGAATCTAAATCACAAATTATGGATTTGTGAAGGATATAATGTTTACGTTGTTTCAGTTCGTACTGTATACCATGAAAAGAAGACTTGTAGACATATCTATTGACATTTTCAGGAAGTAATATAAGTTTATGAGTTTTTTGACTTTATTGAATTAGAAATTAGATTAAATTATCTTTTTTTTTTTTAATAACAAAATCAAGTTAAGTAGAAGGCTATTATAGGTAGGAAAAGGCATACAATTTCAGATCAATGCAGTTAAGAACAACAATAGCATTAGCATTTTCAAATAACAAACAATAAACTTTGCAACAGTTTTACTCTGAAAAAATTCCTTAACCGCCTCATAAGGATAAATTTGCACCAGTAGAAACAGTGGAAACCATAAATTTAATACACAATCGAAAGATACGATAGTTCGATCTTTATCAGTATTCATAAAGTGATATGCTTTTGTCATCTGATATGCTAACAACCCGACCTCTTAGTGGTCTGAATGACACTCCCCAGACCTGGTCTTTGTGGTTAGTCATTGACTGCACGGCAGTTCTCATGTTGAGATCCCAGAGCTTTATAGTTCTATCACTTGAGCCTGTTGCAATAACAGCTCCATCAGGGCTTGCATCAATTCTCAACACCCAACTAGCATGACCACACATGGTCGTGACCAGACTTTTACCCTTAGCATCATACATGTGCACATGAGCATCATTTGATGCAGAGAAGAGAACAACATACATATATACTGCATTTATAAATGTGAATTAACTACATTTAACAACTGAATTTTTTGTTCTAGATTCAAAAGATAACAAAAATAAAATAACACATCAAAACACAAGCTAACTTAGTTTAATGGGCATCCCAAATTCATTAAATGTATAGTGGGCTATAAACCCAATCACGTTCACAACACCATCAAGTTCGCAAAAATTTCACAATCATTTGTAGAAAATGCATTTGGGCATTCCAATTAAGAATAAATTCAATCATAGCATTTCATACCATTATAGCTTCTCCAACCGAACACGGTTAAAAATTACAAGAAAAATTCAACCTTTGAAAATAATCTGCTACCAAAGAAAGATACCAGTGAAGGGGCTTTGAGCTAAACTAAATCATCTAGCCCAGAAGGAAGATAATAGTGAAGGGGCTCTGTAGTTGGGAAGGAAAAACGTGCTTCACTGCTTCGATAAAATTCCCCGTGTCGGCCTCGCCCTTCATTCTTATCATCGTCGAGCCTTCGCGAATCCTCCTCAAAGCTTCCCCATAAGTTCCGGCAGTCGCAGATGAAGGGGATATGAAAGTTGTGTTTGTTGAAGTTGGAAACGAAAATGAGAGAACAACCGTAGATGAAGAAGAGTGAATTTTAAATTAAAAAAAAATATTAATTCTTAAAACAGCGTCGTTTTGAGAATTTTCTGAGATTTTTCGAAGTTTAACCCAAAATAAACATCAGCACTTTTTTATAATATATGTGAATATATATATATAATTATATTAAATATAAAATTAATTTTTAAAGTTAAATTTTAAAAAACAGGTTTGAAAAACTACTTCTCTCATGTTTTTTAAAATATATTTTTAAAAAAAATTTATTAGATATTAAAATTAATTTTTAATTTTTTAAAATTACTTTTAAGTTTTTAAAAAATAATATCAAATTATCTTAGACAGTCTTAATGTTCAAGAGATGAATAGATTTAATTGACAAAGAACATTAGAAATTATTATCGTTTGATTGTGAAAATTATTATTAATAACGATTGTACTATAAATTATTATATTAATAAGCGGGATAATTAATCAAGAGATGGGGTAAAAATATCACCCGCCATTTGGAAAATAAAACTACTATTGTTTATTTTTCCACATCTTTTGGGTCAAGCCCACTTATGATATATCTTCTAATCCATTAAGAAAGACTTGAGCTTTTAACACTCCTCTAAAATTCTTATATCAGCTTTATTAAATTTTATTTTATAAAATACGTCAGTTTAGTTTATAAAATAATAACTCACATATTAAGTGGGCGATACTAGAGCTATAAATTATATAAATTTATTTGTACAAATTGATGTAATATAAATTTATTAGTTGAATTAAACTACAAAATAATAAAAATAAATCATAAGAGACAGTAGGTATTTAATCCAATCAATTGAATTATATTAAATCAATTTATATAAAAATAAATGTGTACACAAGTTTATGGGTTCATTATTACTCGAATTAAAACAAACTAACTTGCTATAAAATTTCACTCTTATAAAAAATATTTTTTGTAAGTTTTTATTTATATAATACATAAAAATCCTAAAATCTTAAATTATTTTTCTTTTTGTTATATAGTTCTATCTCCATCATTTAAAACTCTTATAAGTTTCTAAAAAAAAATTCAATTAAAATTTAAAATATAAATATAAATTATGAAATGGAGGTGGGTGTAAAAACTTTTTAAAATAAAACTTTTTTAAGTGTTTAATTGACTCCAAGGGTGTGGTCGGGTTGGTCACTATACTCGTCGTAAAGCCGTGACAGCTCGGGTTTAATTCTTGGGGGTGTGAATGAGGGGTTAAAATTATATTTGGGCTTGCCCGCCCTCTTTCCTTTGAAAAAAAAAAGTGTTTAATCGAATTTCTATTCAAAATAAGAAATGAATTAATTTTTCTTTGTGGGAAGTTATTAATATTAGTCATTTTATTTTGTTCATTTTTGTCTTTAACCTGTCTAATTTTTCTTTATCATTTTTAACCAAATATTTACTGTATGGACTAAAAACCCATGCTGTGTTTATATTAATTTCAAAAATACCAATTATTTTGTCTTTTATGATTATGGTAATTAGCTTTTAAGTCCTTGGATTTTTATAATTTTATGCATTGATTATTCTTCCATCATTTCTACATCTACATCCTATTCGTTCTAAGATTTTTATTATTTCTTTGTAAAAATATATTTTTTGTTCTAAATCATAAAAATCTATAAATTCTAATTCTTCATAATTTTCTTGTCCAATATTTATTAAAGCTCTTTTTTTTTTTGTTCTAAACTTATTATTTCTTGATTTAAATATTCTATATAAAGATTTACTTTATTTTCCCAACTAAATGTCATTCTTTTTATAGTATGACACATTACTCTAGTTCTATTCCAGGCTTCAAATTCTGGGTCATTATTATTCATGATGTTTCTGTTTTATACCAATATATTAAGAATTTAATAAATTCATCTATAAATTTCATTCTTTTATTTAATATTATTTCATCATCTGTTGTATTTAAATTAAATCTTTCCCTTTGTTCTTGCATTAATTCTAATTCAATATTTCTTATATTATTCTTACTTTCTTTTATTTCTTTTACCAATTTTCTTATTTCATCTTTATCCTCTATTTTTAAAGTATACAATGCATCTACAATATTCGTTATTGGCTCCATTTTTATTTCTCAAATTCTTATTTTTCTTATTTTACTTATAATTTTATTATAATTTTATTCATATATGTGGCTCTGATATTATTTCGCTTGGGGGGTCCGAAGACTAATCTAGTTAATCAAAAAATCTAGTCAATAAAAGTATATCAAAATATTTAGTAATCGTAACTTTTTGGAGATAATGAAAGCTATATTATTCAAACATTAAGTACATAATTTATACAAGAGTGTATATTACAATAAGAGGTAAATCAACATCTTATATATTTATAATGACAAGTAATATAAACATTTTATACAAGATTTCTAGTTAATATAATCAATAAATTCTGCTAATTGAAGATTACAAAGTTTATTCAGGGAGTTATTTATAAATATTTTATAAAGAAAAAAATACAACCAAACTTGTTTATAAAATACAAGAGGATTTTTCTAATCTAATTAAAGAAGTTATAGGGATTTACTTCCCATTTTCCCCATTGCTCTTCTTGCTCTATTTTGGTTTCGATTATAGAAATCTCCTGATCTATTTGAAACATATATATTTTTTCTTGCAAATTATCTATTTCAATCTGATTTATTATCTTTCTTTCTAATTCATTGGATAGTCCTATATTTTTTATAGCTAGTAAACATTCTTTTGATATTAAATCTCTTTTAGAAAACATGTATGCTTCATATTCCCATATTCCACAATTAACTTGTACGACTATGGTGTTATGATTATATGAAATTTTTATTTTTTCATTTATTCAAGTTATTTTAGTTATTCCAAATTCTTTTAATAAGGTTTCATGATATTTTTCCATATTACAATATTTCCAAGATCTCATTCTCTTCCCATTAAACATTAACATCTTTTATAAACATTTTTACCACAAAAAGATAAGAATTCAGAATTATTACCTCTATCCTTTATTGTATAAAAGGATTTTCCTATACACTGGCGGAGTAACCTTTTGCCTAATATGACCTCGTCCTTCACTCCCTAAACATGCCTCCTCCTCTGGCTAACACGGGATAATCGGACAGTCTTCTAAGGCTTCACAGTGTCCTTTAGTATCTTGGAATTTTCCTTTTATTCAATATGAGATATGGGTTTCCTCTTTCTTTCTTTATGGGGTTATTTGGCTTATTGGATGATTATGTTTTTCTGAGTTGAATTTGGAGAAAAGATTTATTTTTGCATTGAAATTATGCTGAGAGATTTTAAGAAAGATCGTAAGAAATTAGTTAAGATAGGCTCTAAGATGGGCTCTGCTTGCCCTTCTGGTTTATTGATCTTTATATAGAGATTACATTATTGATGTTTATCTTTTTCCCTTTACAGGTGTATAATTGAGGGAAAAGATAATGACTACTTATCTTTCTCCTTTACAGGTGTATGGTAGGAGAAAAGATAAATACAATTAGTACTTATCATGGCCGACAACTTTATGTGGTGGCCTTACAAAGTCAAAAGTTTTTGTTACATTATTACAAAAGGACAAATATAATAATTACATTATTTATTGCTGCCGACACAAACGATAAAACTTCTTTTTCTTATTTTATCTCCATCAGTCTGCATGCCTGCTGTAAAGTGGCTGGGCTTGATGGAAATCTCATTGTTGTTATCTCATGTATGAAGTCTATAAGTATTTCAGATGGTGACTCTCCACCTTCTGCTGTCAGCAAAATGTAATTATTGAATTTTATGATTGTCCTGTATTTTCTATTGTACAGATCTTTGGCTATGCTCCAGATGACTTTTATTCCTCGAGCTCTTCTGGTTCTTATCCAAGCTTTATTGAATTGTGGGGCTGTTGTATATTATGTTCCCACTTCAAGCTGAAAATTTCTGGTAACATGGCCTACTGTAATAATGTAGAAGGCCTGATATTCTATGTTGTTGGTGTATTCAGGACTTATGGTATAAAATTTAAGATATACTTGTTTCTTTTTGGCAAACTTAGAGACTTCTTTTATGAGGAGTTCATCAAAACTAGCTAGCTCATTCAAATTTATGTCAGGGTATATTATATCAAGAAATCCATACCTTGCTATCTTTCCGACAAGGACTGGATCTGCATCTTTTATTGCTATCATTCTAGGGTAAACATTTTTCCCTGGTGATTTATGGATGGTGTTTTTGTATGAACAAATGGAGTATATCCAGGTGGTTACCTGTTTATAATCTTCTTCTTTTGGATTTAAAGGGAGATTATCATCCTCTGAGACAAAGAGATTTATGTTGACAGTCATTTTATTGTCTTCACCTGTTGTACAGATGGTTATGGTTTTATTTTTCTGAATTATTGGATCACTGATTGGATCTGGATTTATTGGATCGTTAAATGGATCCTGTTTTATTGGGCCTCTGATAGAGTCCTGATTTATTGGATCCTTGGGAGAATCCTGTTTTATTGGATCACTGATAGGATCCTGTGGAACGGGTCCACTGCTGCTTCCAGCATTTATTGGATTTATTTGGAGTCTACTGATCAGACTGTTCCAAGAAGAAATCAGTCTATCTACTCCATCATTATGTGTTTCAAATATTTTCCTTAGACAATCTATGGCGTCTAGGGTTTCAGTAGCATCAGCTTTCGGCCGATTTATTTCAGAATTTATTTTGGAGATTTTTTCCTCCATTGTTTATGATTCTTCAGCAAATTCTATGTTCATGGATAAAAAATCTGCAAGATAATTGTCAGATCCTTTGATATAATTGACCTTAAAAGTATATAAAGATAAAAATACTTGCCATCTATGAATTCGTCTATACTGAGGTTCATTTGGTAATTTATTAAATATTAATGATTTAACCTGAGTATTATCAGTTTCTACAGTAAATTCTTTAGCAATTAAAAATAATGAAAAATTTTTAATTCCTTTTAATATTGCTAATAATTCTTTTTCATGGGTTGTATAATTTTGTTCTGCTGAATTTAGTGTTCCACTTATGTATCTACATATTTCATTTAAATCAGTTTTTAGTATTGCTGCCCAGTACAAATCACTGGCATCTGTTTGTAAAATTAGATTATCTGTTGGTTCTGGTAATCTTAGTTTAGGTAAATTTTTACATTCTTCTTTTAACTGTTTAACTGCCTGTGTATGTTCTTCTTTCCATCCTTGAAGATTATTTTTCTTTAATAATTTTTGTAAATGATTTCTTTTCTTAGCTAAATTATCTATAAATCCTTCTGCATAGTTTAAGCATCCTAAAAATTTTTGTATTTGTTTTTTGTTTTCCAATTTATCAGGAAATTGTTTTATTTTTTCACTTATATGAGACTGTAATTTTATGCATGTATTATTAAGTATAATTCCTAAGAATTCTATTTCATTTTGACATATTTTTGCTTTTTTCTCACTTAACACTATTCTTTTTTTCTTTACACGTTTGTGCAAAATTTTTTAAATGTTCAATGTGTTCTCTATATGTTTTTGAACTTATTAAAATATCATATACATAAACTATTAAATATGTTTTATTTTTTAATAGATCATCCATTCTTCTTTGATATATTTGTGGTGCATTTTTTAATCCAAATGGCATTACTAACCATTCATAATGACTTTGAGGTGTACTAAAGGCTGTATATTTTATACTATCTTCTTCCATTTTTATTTGCCAAAATTCTGATTTACAATCAAATTTAGAATAATATATATTTCCTTTTACTAAATTTATTAATACTTCTTTCTTTGGTAAGAAATATCCATCAAATTTAGTATATTTATTTAATTCTTTGTAATTTATAACCATTCTAACTTTTCCTCTGACTTGTTCACTATGTTTCATTACCATAAAGGCTGGACTACAATGTGGACTAAAACTTTGTCTTATCAAATTTAAATTTAATAATTATTTTAATTGTATTTTAAATTCTGTTATATCTTCTTGAGTATATACCATTGGTCTTACTCTAATGGTTACGGGTTCTATTAATTCTATTTTAGCTCTTAGAGTTCTAGGGTTCCATAAAGCTAAAGGGTTCTCATGATACACTTCTTGTAATTGTTTCTTGATTTCATCTATAGATATCAAATTATTTTGTAATTGTTGTTTATCGAAAGAGATCTTATAACTATAATCATCACGCTCAGCTGCGACTCTGTATGGTTTAAAGATACGAGGTAGTCGAAGTATATGGCCACATGGTGTCTTAAGGTTGATATTATATAAAGTCTGTTGATAACTTTGAAATTGAGTAAGGAAATCATTTCCTAAGAGTAAATCTTGTTTTAAGGTATTATATTGAATAATATGTTTTAATAAGATAATTTTATTTCCAAGAATAATTGGAACTTGTGATTTATAATATAATAAAGGTGCTTGGGTATTTGTTATTCCTATAAGTTTTATTCCTGATCCTGAGAATTTATTCCATTCTTTTAGTAAAAAGGATTTACCTAATGTAATTTCACTTCCTGTATCTATTATTGCACATGTAGTAATATTAGTTTCCGGAAATGTTAATTCTATGTAAGTACCTAAAGGGAATTTTATAGTATTCATTTAGCCATTTTGCCACATTGCTATCTTTGGGCAAAATTCTGTTGTTTCACTATCCATTTTTATATACATTCCTTCAGAAGTAATATTATAGTTTATGTGTTTTAAGAAGCTCATTCCTAATATTATATCGTATATTTCGTTTTGAGCAAATCCTGAGTCTATAAAACATGGTATTCTAAATAACAGTCTTCCTAAATATGTTGGCACTGTTACTTTTTTGTACATATTCTTAAGTTTCCATTGAAGTCTTTATATTTATATTCACCTATTGTGGTATGTTCTGTTAATCCTTTATTTTTTAATATATTCAAATGATTATGGCTTAAACCTGTATCTATTAGTATTTTTGGACCTTCTATAAATTCTATTCCATTAAAATATTTTTCCATTATTACTAAGCTTCCATCAGATGTATTATCGGGTATTAATATTTCTTTATATGCATTATATTTAGGTTGTTTTTCTTTAAGTTTGATTCCTTTAAGGAGTTGTTTATTACCAAATTGAATCGGTATCATTTGGTTTTTAATATCTTCGTTTAATTCAGGTTTATCATATTTTATATCTAGATTATATGTTGTAGGTAAATTAGGGATTTGTAATATTGGTTCTATACTTTGTCCTAAATCTTGAAATTCTTTGCTTATTTCTATATATGGTTTATTACTATATATTTCTCCGTAATTACTATTACAGAAAGAATATAATGCAGAATAATAAAATGTCATAATTTTATTTCCAAGTTTTATTATATCTTTTGTCTTTAATTCAAAATATATTTTTATCCTTTATATGAGCACAATATATAGGATAACATGTAAATAAGAGTTTTTTATAACATAAATTTCCTTCTATAGTTCCTAAATGTGCTAATTCAGGGTCTAAAAATCTTTGATCATGTAAACTAAGTATTATCGGTGAATTTATTCCTTCTCTAAATAAAGATTTTACTAATATCTGTATTCCAGCTAAATATACATATTGTATTTTATTTCTAACTCTATCACTTTTGATTTTATTTAAAGTGGCTTCTATGTCTCTTGAATTTAGTAGGCTTAATTTAATATTTCCTCTACTTTGTGTTATATCTATAGCTTTTTCCTGTTCTTGGTATTCATGAATAATTATATTTTTTCTTTTAAAGAATTGTTGTATATTTCTTAAAATTGTATTATCTGGATTTCTTAAATTTAAAGATATTCTTGAAATTTCTTTTAATTTTTTCTGATTTAATTGTACAATCAATTGATATCCATCTCTATTTTCTTGTTGTTCTATTTCATTCTCTATTTCTATATCTTCTATATTTTCTATTTCAGAATTCTGATTCTGACTCATCTGATTCTGAATTTTCTAAAGAATTTGTACTAATAGATTCTGTATCACTATAACTTTCATATATTTCAATATTATAACAACTTATATTTTCATTATCAGATAATAATTCTAATTCTGGTTTTATTTCTTGATATTCTATTTCTGCTATTCTGACCTTTTTCTGTTTACATTCAGGGCTTATATGTCCCATTTGTCCGCAATTCCAGCATTTACATTCTTTATGGTCTTTTTTATTTTTCTCATTATATTTTCTTCTATAGTACCTCCTATAAGGTTTTCTTTTAAATTTTTTATTTTTCCAATATTTTCTGTAGTGTTTTTTTATATCTCATTTTGTTTTTATATCTACCTTTATCTCCTTGTTTACGCTTTCTATGTTTTTTATAATATGGTTTACATCCCCATTGATTTGGTGCATCTACTTGATCACAACAAATCATCATGGCATTTTTTGTTTTTTTTATATAATTGTCTTTCTATACATATTTCTTTTAATTTTCTTATGACAAATTCTACTCTAGATCCTAACGTATTTGGTATTAATTTTCCAATTTCTGTTGATCTATATGCATTCTATCCTTTAATAAAATAAGTATTCCATGGTGATGGTAATTTATTTATATACATATCATAATAAATTGTTTGATCATCATTACAGTAAAACTGTTTATAGTAATATTTCTAAAATTCACATGTATAATTTTTTATATTACATAAATTGCATTTTTGAAGATTCATTAAATGTTGTCTTGCTAGAAGTTTTTCTTTTTGTATTTCTTGCTGTTTAAGATCTTCCCAATTTTCTCCTAAGAATTCATCTCTTATATAATTTGTAAATTTATCTAATCCTTCACTAATTCCTTTTCTAAATTCTTGTTTAGTTGCTAGTGTTATTAAAGTTTTTGTTTCTTTAGTTATTCCATCCCACCAATTTTGTACATTACCAGTGAAACTCATTATTAATAGTTCTATCCACAGATCAAATTTTTCTTCAGTATTTTGTGCATCCCAATCATTATTTTGTTTATTGAATATAAACATTATTTTCATGTCATTTGACTAACTTGTTAATGTTTTACTTGGGTCTTTTCTGTAGTCTATATCTAATTTACTTCCCATAGGTTTAATAGGTTCATTTTCAGTTTTATATACAGGTATATATTCTCCTGGATACATTTTATAATAAGGTTTTTTAGATGCTAATGCTTGATTATGTGCTCTTACTCCTTTATTAGTGACGAATATATGAGGATTTTCAGGTTTTATACTTGGTTCAGTTGGTGGTGCTCCAACATTCATATTTACATCAAATCCTAATGTTTCTAGGTCTAAATCTTCTAATGATAATTTATCAAATTGTTCTTCTAAATTATCCATTATTCACTACTTGAACTTGATTCTTTAGGTTCATCAATTTTTATTCCTTTTTGTTTTATATCAATTTTTCTTTATTTTTTGGTGTGTTTTCTTTTGATCGTTTTATTGTTTCTTGTAATTGTCTTTGATATTCTTCTTCTCTTCTTAATAGTTCTGGCATGGCAGTAGTTCTTATTTTTTCATCAAATGATCATTTGACTACTTCTCCAAATTGTATTTTATTTTTATGTCTGATTGATTCTTTTAATTCTTTTTGTGCTTCTAAAATTGTTGTTTTCTTTTCTAATTTAGTTTTTATTTCAAAAACTTCAATTTTTAGGAGCTTAATTTCTTCTATTATTGTTTGAATATGTATTATCATTTGTTTATTTAATTCTTTAATTTCTGCAATATGTTTATCCATTTTGTATTTTTCTAGTTTTACTGGATCTTAGTGATATTTTCATAGGAAGGGTGTTTTAGGGATTTTAATATATTTTGGCTGGTTTTGAAAGAAATAAATTTGAAGGATTATTTTGGAAAATTACAAAATTATTATGATTATTTTTATAAATTTTCCGTACCTAATTTCACTTAAAATGGGTTTTATGAGAAATTTTGAGGGGTGTCAAACCTCAAAGAAAGGTTTACTCATTGAAAAAAGAATACAAAATAAGTATTTTTAAAATATATTCATTGCAATTGGCTGAATTATAAATAAATTTTCTTTTTTTCCTTAAAAGCATTTATTGATTTTTCTTTTAGTATTAATCATGCTTAAAATAATAAAATGCCAAAAACGAAGTTAAATATTGATAAACCAAAAGTTATTAGCTAAAAAATAAATGTTTAGACTGTTTAGTAGCAATTATTCAAAAATACTGATAAATCATTAGTTTTAATTTATAAGTACAAACATGGGGAAAATCACTAATAGATTATAAAGCTAATGATAATGCTCGTGCAGCATAAAAAATAACATATACATAATTTTTTTTTCCTCATTTTTCAGATATGGATATGTGTATATAATTGAGAAGAGTTGGCTTTAGCGTGGACATGGATTGCATGTGTGCTTCTTTTAAGTAAAACTACAATAGATATTGTATTTTTCCTTGCTTTGGAGGCTTTGAAGTCTTAGTTTAATCCTCATAAATCTTATATATTAAGTATTGAAATACTTCTTCTTAAAAAAAAAATTGAAATATTTAGACTTAAGAAAACTATCTAGTGAGTATCAATATTCACTGTATGGTGAGCACCTAGACACTAACAAAATTGTATAACTCTACCTGACTAGTATTAAAAATATGAATTAATTGGATAATACTACGTGATAATATCTAAGTATTAGATCTTTATTAAAAAAAATATATATTGTTACCTATTGGATCATTACTCCGTGAATGTAATATATATAACTCCAATATCACTTGCTCACAGGGGTGGGCATCGGTTTGGCAATCAAGACAAACTAAAAATTTCGTTTTATTTAGTTCAAAATTTATAAAAATTGATAAGAAGTGGGATAAATTTATAACCAAAACGGAGCCGACTGGTTCTATTCGATTCATATCGATTCAATATATCGGTATTGACTATTTTGCTTGAGTTGCTTATCAAATTGTTGTAGGTACTTATTCTTGTAAACCACATTTTTAATTCTTTATTTTTCCATCGAAGGGGGTTGAAAAAATTTCTCAAAAGAAAAAAAACTCTCTCTCTCTATTGGATGAGCCGCACTCAAATGCAACAAACAAGCAATTATCACAATAAAAAGTTTTAACTCTTCTAATATATCCAAAACAACAATTCCCAATAACTTCGGCTCAACAAATATTCAATATAACTATTTTCAGTAATCTCAAATATATCAAATCCCATCTTCCACCATCAATTAAACAAATTATATAAAATTCAATCTATGATGATGAAAATAAATGAACATCTACAACATAGAGATTTCTACGAGAAAATATTTGATTCTTACGATCTAATGTGAAAATCTCAACACGTGATTATGTCTACTTGTGGACGAAACAATTCATTATGAAAATAATGTAAGTTTACAATGGGTCACAAAGTATCGCGCTTGTAAGCAACCTCACATCTAAATCCTACTGCATCAACCCTCATGATCCTCACAAATTTTCCTCCACGAGAATCAATCGTCAAAATCTCCTCGCAAGTTAAACAATCACCTTAGGGTAAATATGAAAAATAGGGAGTATTATCTCAAGTTTAACAAGACCAAGTTCAAAGAAATCGCACCTATGAGCTTGACCAAGCTAAAAGTGAGAGAAAAAAAATTGGGCTTATTTAATTCTTGGTGTCTAAAAATAAAACTAGTTAGAATCTACCCAAAAATCTCAACTTTAATTTTACTCTCAAACCTTTAAAAATATTTCTCAAATAATCTATGACTTAAAATAAATATTTGGGAAAATAAAAGTAATAAAAATACATACTATATTCTTTCCCAATAAAAATAAATTAAAAAGCCTCCGTTGCTTATCTTCAAGATCGATTTTTATTTACTTCACTCACTTTCCAATTTCTAGCCACTGCAAAAATTGTATCTACGTGCTCTGCTAGCTGTACAGTAGAGTTAGCCTTTTTAAAATGATCCAAAACGGGATGAAATCTGGCTTAAAGGTGGCAATTTTCAGGTCTATGTTTTGGTTTCGGCTTTCTAGTTTTGGATCTAGATGCTAATTTTCTATACCGGATTCAGATTTGAACCCAGATTTTTTCAATCTAGGTATGAACTAGATTTAACCTAGAAAAATTTGAGTTCACGGATTTTGGGTTTTACACTTGAATTACTTAAAAATTTATTGAATTAAAGTAAAAAAAAATATTTACTGTTAAAAAGAAAATTTTTTAGACTAAGTTTATATTTATATTAAATACTTTAAAAAATTAATATATAAATAAATATATCTAGGTTTAGGTTCAAGATTTTTAAAACCACCCAAACTTGGACCCAGACATATTCAAGTTCTTATTTTTGAATCCGAATTTCGTATATATATATTAATCCAGTAGGAGTTGAACCCGACTCAAAAATCCAAGTGCATCCTGGTCTAGAAAAGATTCTATTTCAAGGAAGTGATGTTTTGTGACTAGAGACGTGGAAGGGCTTGAGGGCGTGTACATGCAAGATCTATCGTGGTGTGACCAAGTATGGAAAAAATTACTACTAACTATGACTACCAAAAAGAATGTTGATATAGGACGTATAATTCTTATTATTTTAGGAATTAATATTTTAATTAGAGTCTATTTGGGTATGTATCTTAGTCTTTTATTTTAATGATAATTATGATTTAGTTTTCCTTTTTTGTTAGTCTAAAAGACTACACATATTGTAATTTTGATGATAACAAACATGTGTTTTAAGTAATTTAGTTAATATTATATTTCACATTTTTTACTAATTCTTGAAGGATAATATTTATGCAAGTGAATCAAGTGAAACCAAGTTCAAAACATTTAACGGACAATGACTTGATTAAGAACGAAGTTTTGCTTAACGGAGTTATTATTGTAATACTTCTTATAAAGTTGGTATGATTTCATATAAGCATGGTTTAATATTTGAGAAGTTCAAAATATTTATTTCATAAGAATTTTTTTTTAATAAACCAAATGTTTTATATTTATAAGACAAGTATTTTGTAGATTTGAGTATTTTTCAGAATTTGGATTAAATTAAAAAAGTTTTGATAACTTTGAACTCAATAAGCATAAGGTTAAAATTTTAGATAGGGTCTTTTTGAAAATTTATATAAACTTTTAGGGAATATCATAATTTCAGAAATTTTTAAAAATATCGAATATTATTTAGAAATTCTAAAAATTGACCTATTTGTAAATCATATGATATTTTGGGCTATAATATAATTATAAAAAAAATTAGGTCAAACTATAATTTTTAAAATAGTATTACGGTAACCAAATTCAAATGTAACGGTAATTTTGCCGTAGCACATTCGGGTTTTTATGTAATAACGACTATATTTTGAGTTTAAACTATATAAACTCAAATTCAATCTATTTTTATCAATTGATAATAAAAAATAAAATTATACAATATATTTTGAGCTTTCATTTCGTAAATCATCATATATCAAATTTATATTGTCCTATCATTTGTATATCAACTCTAAAAGAGAGTGTTTCTTGTAATATTTAAATTCTTTGTAAAATTTGTGAGTGTATAAGTGTGAGAAATACTTGAGTAGAGAGATTGAGAGATAATCTCTTGGTGTAAAGGTTTATTAACATTTTGGAAGTCAATGGTAAGAACCTAAAGTCTTAAGAGACTTGGATAGTGAAATCCTCAAGCCCAGTGTACTTGGAGGCATGGACTTAGACAGGGATTGCCTAATCACGTAAAAATCATTATGTTTGCCTTCTCTTCCCTTACTTTTTTATTTTAAGCATTGTTAAATTTATTTATTTTTATTCCATTAAAACATTAGAATAAATTATTGTGTGGTTTATTTAGTTTAAGTTTTAAAATCTCAATTTATCCCCTCTTGGGTTGCATAATGTGTATTTTATTTTAAAGGTAACTTAGGTAATTAGATTTACTTGATTATTAATAGATAGATTTTGTTATTGTTTTTATAACTTTAATTATTCAATAAAATCCTCTTTTATCATTCATTCTTAGATTATTTATAAAAAATCTCTTTTATAGAACCGTTTGGATTAAAACGTCATCTAATCTTACTTTATACGTTATTAAAAAGCGTAAACTAATCACGTTGACTTGGTCATGTATTAGAACAATATCTAGTTTTTTTCATACCTTATTAATTCCGCTTCTGCTACGTCGCACTGTTAAGTGGTATCAAAGCTGTTATGTGCAAATTGCATAGCTTTCCTTGGTACCCACATCTACTCCACCAATTCCATCATTAAAAAAAAAAATCAAAATTCCTAAATTTGAAACACTAGCTATCACCACCCTCAAGTGACGCCTGCAACTATTGTGAGAGCACCCAAAACCAAGAGCATCCACCTACTGTCACCACCATCGCCACCGTTCAACTTGCCACCGACTCTCCATCATCTGGTGACCAAACCCCAGCCATTACCGCCTTCAACCGACTCCTGCTGCTATCGCAAGAGCACTCAAGGCTACGAGCTTTCACCAGCTGTCGCCAAGAAATCATTGTCTTGTTCCATCGATCGTCACTGCCGTTGCACCCTTAGCGACCACCCACTAAAACTTGATCAACCAATGTCCTTAAATACAACCAGAACCTTTGCACACAAAGCCTTAAAACTAGTAGGCTTCCACCTTTAAATTCTCTATCGTTGGACCTCATCACTGTCTTTCACTACCGCCACAAGATTCCCTAGTCTTCACCGATCAAAACCTAACCATTATCGTGCCCAATCATTGTCGAAATCTCCAATGCAAAACTGCCACAGATCACAATAAGCCACGTTACTTCAATTTGATTTTTCGGCTAAACTACTATAAATCAGCCAATCCACAGCCATCATTGTGTTCCTCACCACCAAATATTCCATATCTGACCATCTTCATTCTCAAACACAACCATGTCAAACATGAGAGTTAAGCATTATTTACAGTTTTGCCATTGTGTGGAAACTTGAGAATGAATGGTAAATTACCATATTTGCCCTTCTATTATTTATCACATGCCATAATTATTTACATACACTTATTTATAAAAATTTCTTGATTGGTTGGACAATGTAGAGTATTGGTTTATAGCTTGGCACACTCTTAAAGAAGAGCAAGTATCGTTTGCTGCTAGCAGATTGAGCATAAGTGTTTCAAAATGGTGGGAAAAGTTGTAAGATTCTCGACTTGACCAAGGCAAATGCAAAGTTTGATTATAGAACCATAAGAAGTGTATTTTACTATATGAGTTTATCCTTCTGGTTATTGTTTGGTACATCAAGATATGAGAATAGTTTCTGATTATGCTTTTGAGTTTGAATAGTTTTATGGATACAAATATTAATATGAACCTGAAGAGGATATAATTACAAGATTTGTTGAGCGTCTCAATTTATATATTAAAGACAAGATGCTTACATACACTATATACATCTTGCAGCGTGTAATTCGTTTAACAATGCAAATTGAATCATAAATTGTATTGCAAATCAGAAGAGAAATAAGCCAAACATTGAAGCAGTTAGGTCAACCTCATCCACAACTCCAATATGAGATCCCTAATCTTATCATAAGTTAATAATCTAAAGTGAAAGACATATAGATGAAAGAAGTTTGTGTCTCTCCATATATTTATTATTGATTTAAAGTTTTAATCTGACAATTTGTCCATGGTGTTTTTTTGAAGAACAAGATAAGTGTTGAAGATAATGAACAAAATAAAGTTAAAGAAGTTTAAATGATCGAAATGGTTCTACCTATTCATATTGAAGACAAGAAGGTTGTGCTTGAAGAAGATTTGATTGAGAAGGTAAAATTTGTTGGATAGCGTATTGAGTGACAATTAAAAAAAGGTAAGAGTTATCTTATTATTGTTCATTGTTGGAAGTCTTCACTATCTAGAAGAATTTATAAGCGCAAGAAATTGATGAAGTATGGATTCTTTAAAGTTTCAAGAAAGATTAATGAGAAAGACAATAAGTTCGAATTACAATATAATTTGCTTTTACACTACAAGTTTTATCTGTTGGATATTTTATCCAATATTGTTGGATCCTTAATCCAACATTGAGCTTATATGTGAATAATTATGTATTGCAGGCTGTCATATAAGCTTAAGCCCAATTAAAAGTGATCTAATTAAATTTTCAGTAATTTGAGCTTTTAATGTGTAGAGACCTAATGGTATTTGAATTCTATGATAGGCAGAATTAGGAGTACCTAATGACAATAAGAAAAGTTGTCTATATAACAGGTTATAGTCCCATATTACACGTATCAAATCTATTCTATTCTCTCTGATATCCTATTGTCAGAAAGAGTGCATAGAGAAACTAAAGAGCTTTGTACAATATATGTGTTGATTTGGAAGGCCAACTACACAACCCTAGAAGATTATTCAGCGTTATGGATTCAGGTACGCTTCTGCATATTTAATTATTGATTCTTGGTGATAGAACATGAATGTTCTTTGGTTTTAGGTGATGGATTGCACTATAAAGAATTTAATTATTCTAACAAGTGATATCAGAGCCTCTGCATCTTAAATTATTGAGAATTAAATTTATATTTGATTAATGATTAAAATCGAGTGTTCTTGAATCTAGAATTATTAAATTTGAGAATATATTATGTTAATATTTAGAATAATTGAAATTAAAAAATTTCAGAATTAAGAAAAATAAATATTATGATGTCATAATTTCACTTTTAAAGGTTTAAAGTTTTGAAACATTCGGTATTAAGAATTTGGGAAATATAAATATTCAGTGTATATATATATATATATGTATATATATATATTTTATAGCTGGATTTAAAAAAAAAAAAAAGAAGCAGCAGGGTGACAGTAGGGTGACTGGTAGGGGAAAAGAAAAAGAGATGAAAAGATTTTATGGCTTATATCATGAAGGTCCATGAAATTTTATTAAAAGGTTTTTAGGTATAATAAATTAAGAGATTTTTTATTTAAATCCTAAATTTATTTAGGTTTAATGAAATTTAGTTTTAGACCCATTAGAAATTAGGCTTAATGAATTAAACTTTATAGTTAAGATTTAGTTTATAAAATAATAATAATAATAAAGGAAACATTAAAAAAAAAGGTTATGGTTTGTTCTAAGTCAGGTCAACCCGATTTGGATGGGGCAGGTTTGGTCCAGCTCCAAATCGTTCAACAATTGACTGGATCTATCAACTGTTGATTGGTCAAAGGTCATAGTTGACCGTTGACCTAAGTTTAAAATTTTTGAGTAATTTTTTATTATAATTTTAAATTCAAATATTGGTATGGTAATATATATTTTAAGATAAATTAATTGAAGCAACATGTCATTAAAGTAACATTTTTATAAAAATTAATTTATTTTGAAATATAAACAGTTTGTGCATATGTAATTTCTGTAAATATCGATCGGCCCAAAGAAAGGTCTATATTTGATAGAATTGTATGTGCATCTGTGATAATAAATACATGATTATTATTTAATTTTTACATGTGAATAATAAATCAGCCCAAAGGAAGGTTTATTGTTTGACATGTTCTTTATTATCAATATTTGATTACTATACCAAAATATCACTTACAAGTTAATATTTTGTATAAAAATGAAATATTAATGAAGTGCCCAGTATTTTGAGATGTGGTTTACCTTTATTTGAATTTATTTTTGTTTTGTGACTAATGAGAGCTTGTTTCTTTTATTATTTATTGTTTTCTAGATTCAGTTATGACTCTTGCTTATAATATTGCCAACATCAATTCTATTTTTATGGTAAATTGCTCAAACATTAAGTCATGGTAAGATAACCTCTTAATAGTTCTCGCAGTCATGGATCTAGACTTTGCGTTAAGGGTTGATTCTCCCTCATCTCTTACGGATGTAAGTACTTTTGATGACAAGAAGGATTTGGATAAGTGGGAGAAATCAAATTACATGCGTATGATGATCATGAAAAAGGCTATTCCGGAAGCATTCAGGGGCTTAATATCTGATAAGATAACTATTGCTAAGGAGTTCCTTGCCGATATTGAAAAGAAGTTTGTCAAGAACGAAAAGGCTAAATAGGTACGCTTAATTTAATTTCAATGAGGTATATATGAAAAGGCAATATTATGAAGTTCATTATGGATATGTTTCATCTTACTTTTAAGTTGAGAGCACTTAAGCTTAAACTCTTTGAAGACTTGCTAGTACAATTGATTTTAATATCCTTACCACCATAGTTTAACCAATTTTAGGTGAGGTATAATTGTCAGAAAGAGATTTAGTCTCTTAATGAGCTCATATCACACTGTGTTCAAGAAAAATATAAGCTGAAAAAAAATAAGGCGAAAAGTACTCACTTAGCTTTTATCTCTAAAAGTAAAGATAAGGCCAAAAAGAAGAAAAAAAATAAGGAAGCTACAAATATAGCACCTCGAAAGAAACAATAAAAGAAACTAGGTAACGTAGAAGGTACTTGTTGTTTCTTCTGTAGAGTTGAAGGATATAAGAAGAAGCATTGCAACAACTATCATGCATGACGTGCTAAGAAAGAAATAAAATTTTTTAATTTTAAAATAGTTTATTTCTTAACTTTCTTTATAAAAAAATAGACTGTGAATAAAATTTCTATATTATAATATATTTATATTTAATTTTAATAAATTTCATTTCAAGTTTTATTTTTTATTTAATTTTTAATTTTAATTTAATCTTTAAATTTTTAATTCAATCAACTCAACCTAATCCAACAAAATAATTTAAGGATTATTTAAATATATTTATTCAATTAAATTAAATTAATTTTATCTCAATTTATTTAATAATAAATTAAATTAAATTTTCATAAATCCGTACTCAATCAAACCAATATCTAATCAACTCATGATAGAAATCCTATGCTCCGAACTATTTCTCAAGAGGAAGAGTTTCTCCAATTAGAAAGCTGACGTGTACGCTTCTTATTGGTGCAGACACGTTGCACACACGTAGCTCTCTCAGCGGAGGGGTTTTTCTTCTCTTTTCACCGTCGACAAATTTCTGCCCCGAGTTTGGGATAAAAAAAAAAAAATCAAAATTTCTAGAGAAAGTGACGGAAAATGCGCAGATCACAATTATTTGTCCTTTTAACAATCTTCTCATTCTTCGCGCTCTTCAATCTTATTGATGCATTGTATGGTTCATCATCACCGGTAGTTCAGCTCACTCCCAACAACTTCAAGTCCAAGGTAAATTAAATTGATAACTTTGTGCTTATTTTCCCGTTTGGTAAGAAAGCGATTCAATAAAATTTATTTTTAGTTGTTTTTTACTGAGAATAGAAACCAAGTATAAATTGGTATATTAATTGAAATTTGTGTAATTGAAGTTGCTTGTTTAGTGTATATACACTAGATCTGTCAAGTCGTATTAGAGTTATCGTAGTGTTTGTTTCATTTTACATTTTTGTTTCTAAATTTATATAAAGACCAAAACTTTAGCCTTTTTTTTTTTAACGTATTTCTGAATTGTATTAAATCAATAACTTGTTTCATGTTCGCAAAATATATTCTCATTGTTAACTCCTTTGATTTTAGGTATTGTGTTACTCTTGTAAATGAGAAAGAGTTTATAAAAATTTTTAGCCTTGATGTTTATAAATTGAGGGTTTTTGGAATGGTGGCAGGTCCTGAATGCCAATAGCGTTGTGTTAGTTGAGTTCTATGCACCTTGGTGTGGTCATTGTCAAGCTTTGACACCCATATGGGAGAAAGCTGCTACTGTCTTGAAAGGTGTCGCTACTGTGGCAGCTCTTGATGCCAATGAACACCAGTCTCTTGCTCAGGTTTCTCTATGTTTTGATAAGCTTGATCATTATCAGTATATTTGTATTTACTTTGATGCAGTTAAAAACAAGATCTGCAAATTAAAATAGCGATCAATTTAAAATCCTAACTTTTCTCTATAAACATTCATGGACTTAGTACCACTCTTTTTGTGTAGTATTATGAAAGTAGAAGCATTTCTATCTGGTGCATTTGTTGGTTAGTTATTGTTAGTGCTTGTGGTTAATTGTAAGAAACTGATATTCAGTATCAAATAAGCAAGTTGCTCTTTAGCATTACTGAGATGTTTGGGTTGGGCCAGATATTTAAATCTTAGTAGATAGCTTTAACAGATAGAATAGTTCGGTTCTAAAAGTAGTGATAACTATAGATGTTTATAGTAATAATGAGATATAGTAAAAGCCAAATAATGCACCTCTATGATGGACAAACATGGCGCACCATCAGTTCTGGGCCATTAGAGTTCCATATATGTTCATACTTCTGAAATTAATAATATTGGATGTTGCTGCGGTGCATTAATGTTTTACAGACATGACTTTTGTCTCTCGAACAGAAGGTTTCTTATGTTGTCACTATTGATGTATTCACTAAATTGTTTTTGTGGCTTGAGATGACTTAAAGATGCTTGATTGCTCTGCAGGAATATGGGATCAGAGGATTCCCAACCATAAAGGTGTTTGTACCAGGGAAGCCTCCAGTAGATTACCAAGGAGCCAGGGATGTCAAACCCATTGCAGAATTTGCACTCCAACAGGTTTGTTACAGATTCTTCAGTGAAATGCTCCAGAATTGACTTCTCTTGCTATCACTAAAGAATGTGACAGTTTGCTTTTGTCATCAATAAATAAAAGGAGTTAATGTTGTGTTTGAAAGTCACACTCAACCCAAACAGCCATTGAAAGTTTGAAACAACACAGAACACTTTTAACTCTCATTTGAAGAACTGTGTTGTGGGTTTGACCAGTCCATATCTAAAGCCTTCATGCGCATGTACTAACCACTGTATTTAGTTTTTGGTGTAGTTTCTTATGAAATATGAAGAAGAAGACTTCCATGTGAACATATCACAAAAAGAAAGGGGAAGGAATGTTAATATGTAATGTCTCAATAACTTATTGATTAGTCTTCAGATAATGGTTGAATGATTCTAGAGCTTGGAAATGGTTATTATACAGAGAGGATTACCTGTATGTTCATGCTTAGAACTTGAGTTTGAAAGTCATTTCACATATTTAAGATTCTGGATCTTGTTACAGATAAAGGCACTATTGAAGGAACGTCTAAGTGGGAAAGCAACTGGAGGATCAAGTGGCAAATCTAAATCTGATTCTAATGAGTCCATAGAATTGAACTCTCGGAATTTTGATGAATTGGTGCTCAAAAGCAAAGATCTTTGGATTGTGGAGTTTTTTGCACCTTGGTAAGTGTTCATAAATGGAAATGCTCGTTGTTGTTTATCGAGGAGCTGTCAATGATTGGGAGATATGTATTACTGCTGGAAGTGAATAATTGTCTAACTGACATTACATGCTATCTTTATCCATACTTGTTCATTTATGTGTATGCATGGACATGGTAGTATATATCTAGGATTGCTACCATCTTAGGTCTTTCTTGTACTTTTTTAGAAGATTGCTGTGCTTTGCTAAATCTATATACAGAAACTATTATTATAGTGATGTGACAAAATTCGTCCAAATTCTTTTTCTCAAGGTGTGGACATTGTAAAAAGCTGGCTCCTGAGTGGAAGAAGGCTGCTAATAACTTGAAGGGCAAAGTGAAACTGGGTCATGTTGATTGTGACTCTGAGAAGGTAATATGGTATCTTTGCCATTCTTGGAACGCAGTAATCCTGTGAACTATTCTTTTCCCCCTTGAATTATAGCAAAAGCTAGAGCATAGAGGTATTTATAGAAAACTGAAAATTTGTATATCAAAAGAAATAAATTACGAGAATAAACCAGGCAAAATTGATTACTTTTTGTTGCTTGCCATGGTTATATTTTTTAAACTTTGTGGTTCTAATGGAGTGCTTCTGCCAGTCTTTGATGAGCAAATTCAATGTTCAAGGATTCCCCACCATCTTAGTATTTGGTACCGACAAAGATAGCCCAATTCCTTATGAGGGTGCTCGAACTGCAGGAGCTATTGAATCATTTGCTCTGGAACAGCTGGAAGCAAATGTTGCACCACCTGAAGTGACTGAGCTTACCAGCCAAGTAAATCCTTTTCTCTTTGCTATTAATCATCCATTTCATCTGGTATTCCAATGATATGTTTATGATATCGCTATCTTTCCATATAGGATGTCATGGAAGAGAAGTGTGGCTCAGCGGCCATCTGCTTTGTTTCATTCCTGCCTGACATTTTGGACTCCAAGGCAGAAGGAAGGAAAAATTACCTTGAGATGTTGTTATCAGTTGCAGAAAAGTTCAAGCGTGGTCATTACAGGCAAGTACACGAGACTTCCTTAGATTTGTCTATTGCAGATAATTATCTATATATCAATCAAATGCGTTGAAACTAAGGTTGAAAGAGTTCTAATTACAAAACTTTCTGTTTTTCAGCTTTGTTTGGGCAGCTGCTGGTAAGCAGCCAGATCTTGAGAACCATGTGGGGGTTGGTGGCTACGGATATCCAGCTCTGGTAGCCTTGAATGTGAAGAAAGGAGTTTACACACCACTAAAAAGTGCATTTGAGCTCGAGCATATTGTGTAAGTCTTCTGTTTATGCATTATCTGGAATGCACTTTTGAAATGAACATAATAAACATTGAGTGTATTCAATTTGTTTTTCCAGAGAATTTGTCAAGGAAGCTGGACGTGGAGGAAAGGGCAATTTGCCTCTGGAGGGCACCCCTTCTATTGTGAAAACAGAACCATGGGACGGAAAAGATGGACAAATCATTGAAGAGGATGAATTCTCCCTTGAAGAACTCATGGCAGAATAGGCAGAGCATGCAAGGATGATTTGCACTCCATTTGAACAGTAAAAGAAAGAATGAGCCGGATTGAGAAGTTAGTCTAAGAACAATTTTGATGTTAATCAACGTCATTCTGTCTCACTAATGATATTGTATTTACAAGTGACATTTTTGTTGGTGTGAAAAAATTCGCCCAGATTGTTCTTAAGCCATTCTTAACCATTCAATATAAAATATTTCTATTAACTAGGGAATAAATTTCATCGATTATTGGCTCCATCAATCACGAGATTAGCACAGGTTAACGTCTAAATCCACACCGTTAGCTAGTCAATCTAGGTAAGAAGCATTCCATCATGAAACTTTCGAAGGTATCTCTTATGATCTACACAATGAATTTATGTCTTTTTATTCAAGGAAAATAAATCATTAACCATTCTGTATCAATAAAGGATAATGTACAAGAAACATATATCTGAACTACAATGGTATCAAGTTAAAAAGCCGATGAACTTTACAAAAAATCTACACCAAAACAATCAGTTTCACTAATGTTGTTGGATGAGGATGATAACGCCGGTTGAAATTCGACGCTGCAGAATCTAATATTTTCTTCTCTTTTTCTTTTCAGTTGTAAAATTTTCTGGCAAAACTGTTAACTTCTACAAGCGAACATTTTCTATCCTCCATAAACACTCTTTCCTTAAAGTTGAATCCGCAAATATGGCTTTGATGAAATCTTCTATCTGCAGAAGCAACGAAATTGTGAGCACAATGAAAACGGGTAGAATTAATATAAAACCATATGATGCCATATGTAAATGCACGTTGTATACATGTAGATGCATATTATTATTCTTACATATACACACACACACACACAAGAGGAGGTCTCTGAAATAAAACTCATTTACTGTTTTGAATGTAGAACGAATAGAAATTTCCAATACAAAAAGCACAAGAAAATAGCACAAGTTTAAAACCCAGCAAAAGTATCTGCTAAAACAGATTACATTGTACCTCTGATAATGTGAAACCACAACTAAGCAGTTCTCCGCTTTCCCATGCTGCTATGATGGATCTCAAAGGCATATCTAGCAATTCTGGTAAAATATTTGAAAGATAAAAAGGAAACAATTACATTTTGGTCAATCATAATTACTAACTTCAAGAAAGAATTTTGACAATAATGAGAAAACGTGCCTGCCAGTTTGCGGATTTTGCATAAAGAAGGTATGAGATCATCAAGAGGGTGAGTAAAGTCCCCTTCTGTCTTTCCCTTCTGGTTGACGGCAGCGAGGGACTCCAATAGAGAAGATAAGTTTTCAAGCATCAAATGTATCAATCTTTGAAGCTGAAAACAGGTTAACAGAAAAGATGTGAACTGAAACTCAAGGATTTAAAAAATAACAAACTAGAATGGAGTAAAAAATCACACCTGTAATGTTTCTTCAGCAGCCATATCATCTAGGAGGAGTATGTCTCTTGTTATTCTAGAAAAGATTGATTCCAGAATCGTACACATGCTTCTATTATAAGTTGAATGCAGCAAAAGTGGTTCCCATATAATATGAACTTTCTCAAGAATAAAAACAACCTGACCAAGAAACATTTAGCACGCTGGGGAAGAAAACACAGACAAAATGAGACGAACAGAAGCATGGCGTAAAATTTAAAGCAAAGCTACCTGATCTATACTAAACTTTGCAGATTCAAATTGTTGCATTTGATGAGTATTTTGAAATCCATTGGCACCGTCTATGGCCTAACAATAGAATGATATGCAGAGTTAACAAAACAGCGATTTGTCAATTCATGAATGCTGATAGCTTTCAAAATCTTCTTGCCAATGCCAAATCTGAATTCTGAAAATCTACCTCTCTCAAGTTAAAAATAACTAGTTGAATTTCCCTCTGCAGTATTTCTTCTGCCATTAGATGAAATCTTGGAGCCATATCCGCAAACACAGCATGTTCCTTAATGGAACTTGGGAAGTCTGAGTGATACTGAAATATGTTTAAATAAATGGTTAAATAAATTCAAAAATCAAACAATCTTGAATCAGCAACAGATAAAATGAAGCAAGTAACTAGACTAATCATATCCAAGAATATATCCAAGTAACCATATATATGAGCAATTAGGTAAGTGGCACCAAGAAAATGAGAGATTTCGTGTGTGCAAATAAATTATTGCTATAGAAATTTCTTCATACCTCAAATGCAAACCCAAGAATCTCTTGTGATAAATAAAGACAATCGTTATGCATCAGCACAGCAACCTGGTTGATCCCCTCGAGCTGCCTTTCTAGCTTCATAAGTCAAAACTGAATGTTATTAACATACTCATGGTGCATATACAGACGATGAAAGGCAGCTATTCATGCAACTTACAGAACAATGGTTTGTCATCACAATGCTCTGAAAAGATAAAATACACTGAAATTATCTTCAGAAAACTTGCTTCACTGAGATTCCATGTTTAGCTTTAAACTCACAGAGGATGTTATTTTGACAGAGAACAACATATACAACTTGTGAACTTATCAACTGAAAACAAGAAATACATTGAAATTGAAATACAAGAGACTCTGCAAGACCAAGAGCAAGGCCCAAACAAGATATCATCAGTGTCTAGTGAAGATAGCAGAATCAACTATAACTTGAATGGTTACCACAAGTACAAGGTTTGGTAAAATTAAGTTAATTTAATCATATATATTTTAGAAATGATTTAATCACATATATTTTAGAAATGGAAAGAGAAGTAATACCAACAGTCATCCACAGCAATAACATTATAAGATGGGTTTTGAGGTAAATTTTAAATTTGCACCGCTTCCTCCATGCACTTACCTTTACAGGAACAATAGCTTCATAAAGCAGGATAGCATCCCTAGCAGCACGATAGAATTCCAAAGCCACTCTAGTGGATGACAAGCAAACATCCTGCACATAATTCCATTGAATGATATTCCAGACACAACCATGTTGATGGTCATTCAAATGAGAAAAACCAAATTAAAGTCAAATGAAATTTGTATTTAATATTACTTAAAACTTAAAAAGAATCATACAGCAGTAACATGACATAGTCAAAACATTTTAGATTTTGGGAACAGGCCAGAAATGGTACAAGGGGAGCACCATATGGATTTCAATTTGGCTTGAAAAGGATACATATTCGTGTTCCAGAAAGATATTGATACACTTTTCCCATAATCTGATATGCAAGCATCAAAAACAACTAAAAGGATGCACAATGGTGGTGATCCTTGCGGCATTGAAGAACTAACATATTTATAGTGCTACTGGATTTGATGTAAAAATCCTATAACTAAATATTATGAATAAACTACCTGAAGTATCTGATGCACCAACTTCATAAGTTGAGAAGCTGCTTTAGAAACAATACACCTCTCAGACATAAAAAGCAAGTCAACAACATGTTCAGAGGAATCACCAACCATCCCATCATTCTTACATATAGGATCCTTCCCAGTGTATTCCTGTAGGGAAGAAAAAACCTTTACTCCATTGCTAACATATTACAAACAGCTAGAAACACATGCATCCCAAAGCTTAAAGCTCACTTGGGGAACAGCAAAGTCACACTGTAGAAGCAAGTTTCTAGCCTTTGCCAGGATTTCTGTCCTTTTCCTAGACGCAAAGTGCACTTCAACGTTTTCAGCAAAATTGCTCAATCTGTCATCCTTGTTATCAGATGCTGAAATGAACATTACTTCCTTTAAAGCAGCCTCAAATTCTGAAGTATAGTTGATAATCTTTTGAAAGTCAGCAAGTTTTGATGCATCTTCAGGAACAACCTGAATCAAAAGATAACAAGCACTTGTGTGATAAATTTCGGA
This sequence comes from Murraya koenigii, assembly GCA_025617385.1. NCBI lineage: Eukaryota > Viridiplantae > Streptophyta > Magnoliopsida > Sapindales > Rutaceae > Murraya > Murraya koenigii. The sequence goes on from CM046815.1 coordinate 22,460,503, forward strand.
TAAATGAGACAGAAAGTGCAAAAAATTGAAGACCTACATCAAAAGGTTAGAAAGAAAAACCTTGGACAGAAAGTTAGAAATGATCAGTTCTGATATCCTTGGCCACGACAATCTTCCAAAACATCGGACCCAAGAACCATTTTGGAGGCATATGCATTTATGGATAAATTTAACAACTTGAAGAATCCCTGAATAGATAGTTTTTCCATCCACATTCTCAATCTGAAAATTTGAGAAGAAATGTTACATTGCATATAAGATAAACTAAATCAAAAGGTCAAGACAAGACCATAACATCCCCATGGGATACATAAACTAGCGGATGCATTTGTTCCATCCAAATTACTATGATTAGAACAAGATTCAGAGGAAAAGTATAAGATTTCAAGTAAAATGTTAATCTAAACAAGGTTGACTTCACACTACACGTTCTTCCATTATTAGAAATCAGAGATCTAGAACCAATCAAACATTAAGCTATCGGCAAAAAATTACCTTATCATCAACAGATGGTACTATCCTCAAAATTGCTTCACTCATTTTCTCTGGGCCTGGATTTAACTCTTCCACAAATGCAATAGGCAATCCATAACTTACAGCAGGAGAGATAACATATTTGATCATCAAATCTGCAACTTTTGCAAGCCCATAATCTAAAATTCCAACCACCTACAGAGATCCCTTAACAATTAATAAATGAAAAAAAATTGGAAAACCTGTAGACAAATGCTTTCACTTTTCGTAACAGTGATCTAAAAGAGCTGAGTTTTACTCGTAATGTCTTTGCAACATATATAATGATAAAGTTCAACCAAAAAACAATCTAATACGCACAAATAGAAGTAGATGGAACATACAGTACAAAACTCACCTCCATTGCTTCCAAAACTGTGCGAAGCTCAATCCCATCAATTCCATCAACACTCAGCCGATACTTAACCAAAACTCTATTAGACTCCTTCTCGAAGTGCACAGCACTTTCCATGAACTTCACAAGCAAGTCTTGAATCTACAAACCCAAATCCAGTTCCTCTAAAATCCAATGACAAACTCAATATAAAAATCACAAAGTAAAATAGTCACCACACTAAAATAAATATCACAATAACCATAAGGCTTACAAAATCATTTTCTCCAATACAAGTAAACTTTCTTATCAAACTCCATATATGCCCAAATTAATTAACCTAAATTTATACTTGTACATTCAAATTCAAAATTATCTCATTTTCCTCAATTTTCTTGGCAAACATAGTCCTACAGAAACTTACTTTCATTTCATCTTTTAAGAACTTACAAGCATCAATCCATCACAGATAAACTTAAAACATATTTTTAAGTTTGTAAAAACAAGAGGCATTCAAAAAAAAGAAAGAAAGAAAAACGATCCATCACAGTTGTAAAACCTAGAGACGTTCGAATTTCTTAGAAACCAAACAAATACCTTAATAAGAGAGAGAATAAAAAAAAACAAGGCATATTACCTCCTCGAAGCAATCAAGCCACTCCTTCCTCAACAAATCATACACTAATGGCTCGCTGGCATCCTCATCACCAACTCTCAATGCTTTCTTCAACTCCCTCAGTTCCTCAGCAGCAAATCTCAACCGTCCATCTCTCACTGCATGCCTCACTCCTTTCAACCTCTCACCAATTTCCACAATTGCCCTCACCAACTCCAACAATTCCTTTTTCACCCTCGCCTCTTTCATCTTCACTCTCACCTCATCAATTATCTCCTTAACTTCCTTATCAATCGGCCGGTAAGAAATCAGTCCCAAAATATCCGACAAGTCGGTTGAGATTTCATCCGTTCTCGAAACGGCGTCATTGCAGAAAGAGAAGAGCGAGGCGAAGTCTTGGTGATGAGATGCGATGTAGGATTGCACTTTGGATTTGATTTGGAGGGAATGAGACTCGAGGCGCGAGATTAGGAGGCGGAGATCCGGTGCGGTGAGTGGTGCCGTATAGTCCGTGAGGTCGTGCGTTGAGAGGAGATCTCGGACGTTGATCGTGTCGAAGAGCGCGTCCATGTGATTGAACGATCGATCTGATCAGACAGTTGTGATAAAATTGGAGAAATGAATTGAGTTTTCTTGTTCTGATTGTTAGTGAAGGAGAGGCAACAGGACTGCAAGTGGTGGTTTGTGGTGGTGAATGCAATCGTGCGCCTTTTCATTGGGCTTAGCTTGGGTTTCAAGCATTCTGGGCTTATGGTTTATTTCCCAATATTGTTATTACAGAAGTAGAGCTTTTAACAATCCTTTTGAATTTATATTTTTTTTACAATACCTTCGATTTAATTGATAAAATACAAATTTATATATTAAAATTAACTTTTTTTTCTCATAAAATTTTATCCAAAAAAATATTTCTTTTTAAATTGCATACAAATTCTAAAAAATTAAATTTATCTTATATTTTTATTTTATATTTTTGCTTATTATATAATTTATATTTTTATAACTCTAAAATCTCATTATTTTCTTAGAAAAAATTGTTTTTCAATTAAAATAAAAAAAAGTATAAAATGGGTGGATGTAAATTATCTAAATATTTAATCTAATTTCCATTTAAACAATAAATGAATTAATGTGTGTTTGGTTATTTAAATAATTTTAATTAAAAATGAGTTTTAACAAGAATTTTAAAGGATTTCAAAGGCCTACCTTTCACAAATTGTGAATAACTGATTTTTATTTTTTTGTCCCCTTCTTCAATTGATATAATAATTAATTTATACTATAATTTTATTTTCAACATATATTATTGATTACAAAATCAGATCATCACACCTAGTATCAATTACCATGAAGCAATTACGGTATATCTTCAAAATATACCGTTCTTTAAAATAAATATATCAATGATAATAAATTTATTTTAATTTTAATAAATAATTTATTTTCATTTTTATTTTTATTCTACATTAATTTTAATTCATTCTTATTCTAATTCATTTAATTTCTACCTATTTTAATTACCACAGACGCTAAGTTAACATAGAAAATGACGAATCTCAATTCTGATTCGACAGCTTTTAGTCTATGCTTGCTTTTCGTTGATCAAATTAAAGCTGAATTACATTGACCATTGACACTTTCAAAACAAGACTACTCAATACAATCTCAAAAACTAATGAAATTAATTACTAAGAACTTTAACAAAACGAAAATGCTACAGAGAATGCAATCATCGCAAAAAAAAAAAAAGGCTAAAATTTTGTACAAGAGAATAGCTTTTTATTGTTATGTGGGTAACAGTAATTAACATAACTCTTACTCTTTCGTACAACTAATTGTTCATAGAAATTGGATTTATATATGTATATACATATGCAGGAAAACCAGATAATTTTCTGTGATTACAGTACAGAAATTGATTGATACCTGGTAAATATAAAATTCAAGAAAAATAATTAAACAGAACCCCCCTAAAAAAAAAGCCAAAACTTTCTCTAGCAGGGAAAATTAATCTAACTAATTTCTACCCCAAAAATTCCAAATCCTTTCTCCAAGAAAATTCACAACCTTCGCAACAGACCCTTTCTCCTCTTCCACTTCATCGTCATATTCACCACCACGACCACCTCCACCACCAAGATCCTGAGCAGCAGGCACACCGCCACCGGAAATCATCAGTTCCGGCGAGCTCGACTCTCCGTTATTGAACTGATCATCATCACCAACTCTCTTATTGCCTCTTCTTCTTCTTCTTCTTCTTCTTGAGACTCCTCTTATTGTTCTCTCGAAACAACCCTTCTTCGTATGCCTCTATAATCTCATGTATAAGTTGACGGTTTGGTGACATGTCCCAACGTGCCCAAAAACTCTTGTAACACCTAAAACAGTTGCAATCAAACAAAGGCGGGTGCTCACCGTCGCCGCCGCCGCGAGTTCTCTTGTGGGTAGTTTTGTAACTATCAGCCGTCGTATTATTATTGGTGCTGGTGCTGCCACAGAACGAGATGAGATAGGCCAAGACTTCTTTGTCTTCGGGCGAGAGAGCTGCAGCTAGGGTTAGGATTGTTGCTGGAAGAAATGATAAAGTTGGCACCGGTGACGGGTGAACTTTTCCTTTCATATTGCTGAGCTTCTTCATAACCTTGAGTTTCTATTACTTGTGTGATCAGAGTGATTCTCCAAATTTTTCGGTCAACTATATAACAGGAAACTGTTTTTGGCTTTTGTTTTTTTGAGTATAATTTGGTCTGTTTGAACTTTGTCTTTGAAACTTTCACAATTATTAATACTGGCACCGTCTTTTTAAGTTGTGTATGTTTTCTGAACAAGGATCGTGATTGACTAACGCGCTCATCACTTCAAGTTCTCTGTCTACGTTGACTAATTTAAGATGCCATATATTAATATATTATTAATGAAAAAGGAATATAATAACATATAGCTTCCTACTTTTGTTCAATTTCTTAGAGAAGAACGCATATAGATAATCCGTTTGTATGGATATTAAAAGAAAAATACTTAGCAGAGCAAGATGAGAGAAATAAAGAAGAAATGAAAGATAGAGAGTGGGTGGATTTTCTTTACACCAAACACCACTTATGTTTAAAAAATTTTAAACTAATTAAAAGTGAAATTTTTTACACTACTTATTAATCTGACACAAATAAATAAACATAACTGAATTAAAAATGTAATAATTATTAAATAAATTATATTTGAGTCGTGTATTTAATATCATGTTAGGTTCAAAATTTAAATTTTTGACACGATAACTTGTTTATGACATGATTATTCAATTAATTATACCATATTGTTATTTTCTATTGAATAGAAATACATTATATTTGTCATGCATTAAAATTATTTAGCTATCTCTAAAGTAAAATTTATTAGAGTTTAAGTAAGCAGTTTCTAAAAATAATGTATTAAAATATGTTAAAAATATAAATTTTTTAAAAATTAGTAAAATTATGTTAGACAAATAGTATGATTACGACAGAATAATAAATTGATTGGGATCATCTTGACACCATTAATATATATTAAGTTTGAATCGATTTAAATTTAACATGACATGCCAACTTAAACTACCACTTTCAATACCTTCTTTGTGATCACTAAATAATTAACCTTCATAAGTTTTGACAAGCTCAAATATGAGTATGGCAATATACTCTTATTATTCAAAGACATTTTTATGACTTTGGAATAGAGAATAGAGACTTCTAGATAGAGGACATATTTGATACTAATGTATAAATGATGTACTCATTTATGAAAATGTAAGAAGTAAGGGAGTCAAATGTTAATCACAAATGAAAATACCTGACCGAAATTGAACGTGGAATTTTGGTGGATGCAAACAAAAGTGGGGCATGACTGGCGATGAAATAGTCCATGTTGGATGGTGGAATCGTCGAGGTTGGGAAAATTCCAGGACAACGCAGTGCACACAAAGATCACTCTAACCTCTTCTTGTTCCTTGGAAATTTATAAAAATAGTCAAAAAAATTTCATAAATATCCAAAATAATCAATTAAATTTTTTATATCATATGTAGCCATATATTTATTGTATAGACTTAAATACTCTCAGATCTATAAATAAAACCAACAAATCTCACACATTCTCAACCAACAATTTTCAAAATCCAACACATTCTAATTCCTAAAACTCACCCACTAATCATCAACTCATCAACTTGCAAGCAAAAAGTTAAGGTTAGTATTTATTTTACACAATGTATAATTTTTTATTTTTTGATTAATCAAAATTTATGAGTTATTTTGAGTTAATACGAGCTTGGAGACGAACCCAAAACGCGCGACGGCGCTACCGTCGCACGTGATGAGATTCGTCAGAATCGTGGAGCAGTGCACTCGCCATGCGGTGAGACAGGCGCATCGCAGACGTTGACAGGTCTATCAGCCGGTGAGACGGCGCACTGTCGCACGCGCTGACAGGTTTATCAACCGTGGGACGAGCACTGTCGCACGCGATGACGAGTCTCGTCCACGGTTTTACAAAACCTATTACCGATGCGATAGACACTGTCCCACGTGTGACGAGCGCTCGTCCACGTTTTCAGGTTCGTCTCAAGCTCGTATTAACTCAAAATAACTCATGTTCTAATTTTCTTTAAGTACTAATTTTTTCTTTCTTAGGCTTAATGGAGTCAATTGTTCTTCAAATGTGTTTTGATGGATCATGGGAAGAATTGACAGACGGTCGTGTTGAGTACAGAAATGGAAAAAATAGAGCTTTTTTAGTTCCGAAAAACTGTACGTTTGATGTATTTCTTTCAAGAGTATATGAAGTTCTGCAAATAAATTCGAATGATTACAGTATTGAGTACAAAAAATGTATTTTAAACTCTTATGTTTATTATGTATTCGACATGTTAAACTGTTTTTGTTAAAATGATTATTCATAATAAGTGTTGGAGAATTGTCGAACCCGAAATAAGATTAATCGCACTATATTTACAACTGTTCAAATATATAATTTACAACCTAATATCCTTATTAAATATGTCAACGGCAATTTTCTTCCTAAAGTATATTGTCCATGACTCATCGTCAAAATTAAATCGTACCTTGAACATTAAATAAAAAAATCAAATTTATAATTAGTTAATCTGATAATTAAAAAATAAAAAAATCAAGATTTCTTTTTTTTTACATTCTATAATATCGTAGGACGGTGCATGTCGCATGACTGTCATGCGATATAGAGACATGCGATGTCCACTGTCATGCGGGTATTTTCTACCGTTCGATCCGTGATTTCTACTCTTATTGCACCTATACTCTACTTTACAATCACACCATCAACACTTTAATCTTGCAATACACCATCAACTATTTAATATAGTCTAAGGGGCATTTTATCGAACACCTGGCGTACCACTCTTTAAACCTAAATTTCACTTAATAATCTCTAATATTTATTGCTAAACAATCCTAAGTTCATCTATATGCATCCATACATTGATTTTTCACCAATCAAACTTATCAAAATAGAAAAAAATTAAAATTTACGAAATGAAAATTACCGAAAATTATAAAATGGAGGATGATAGAAACCCGCCGGAGTTGAGTTCACTGTCAAAAATCCGTCCAAGCGCCGTTCACAGTCATCGGAGAGAGCCAATCGCCGTTCGGAGGTCGCCGGAGGGAGCTAACGGAAGACTGGTTTTGCGAGAGAGATGGGTATTATGGAGAAAAAAAAAGAATAAATGGTTAAGGATGATAGAAAAAATATAAATAATTATTTTAGATATTTATAAAATTTTATTGATTAGTTTTGTAAATTTTCCTTGTTCCTTCGTCACTGTAATTTAGTGCAGCCACCAGCCAATGCAGTAACTATTGTGAGGCAATTAATTAATTAATATACATATTTCGTACGTCTTGACCAATTCTTCTTAAACGATATTATAACGCCAAGCCGACACAGTTTGTTTTGCTTCCTTTGTTACACATTATTACTATATATATATATATATATATATATCGTCCGGAATTTTAAACTTTATTAAAATTCAGTAAAATTATTAATAATTTTTATAGTCATTATACTATTAAATCGCAAAGTTAATAACTTTTTCAAAATTTCACAAAATCAAGATCTTAAATTAAAATACACACGCACACACACACACACATATATATATATGTATGTATGTATGTATGTATGTATGTATGTATGTAAGTATATGTATTCAGTGAAAATTGCCAACATGCAGTCCAAAATGGGTTTCAATTGAGAACAAATGAATTAGTATTATATGACCATATGGTTCGAAGTTATGCATTATTGATCCTCATCATTTCAGATTTGTTGACAAGGCCAAAAGATTGAACAAAATAGGACAACATTATTATAATTGTTGATAATTTTTTTTCTGGGACAGCACAATATATTCATAAATGTGCAATGTTGGATTTTCATATTATATATATATATATGTGTGTTTGTGTGTATAATCAATCTAAGTTGCGAGTGCCCTCCTTTCTAAAATACGAATTTAGGGTTTACAACGTTGATTGTATGTGCATGATATTTACTATACTTATTCTATTCACAAATAATTAATTGCGGAAATTATTCGAATATATATCAAAATTCAAACAAGACAAACACACATATATAAGTAAAAAAAGCCACTATGCATACAGTAGAGAGTACAAGCCTATATATGCAAGACACACAAATAGTGCCGTTTTTATCAGAAAATCTTGCCAAGAGCATACTTGACCACATGATCAGCGATGATGTGATTAGTCTTCTCCGTCGGATGAAAGGCATCCCAAAAGACATATTTATCAGCATTTGTGCATGAAAACATACTGTCGCGGGCGCACGCGTAGCCCATTTCGAACATTCCCGTTGCGCAGCATGCCACTGCTGTAACCTCGAATCCTGTTACTCAAATTACCATAAAAGAAATTAGATATATATGAGATTATTTGCATATTTTTCGAAAAATATTTTCAAACCAGAACAATTTGGGCTTATCTAGCACGTGTTATATTTGGTGGGATGATCTGTCTCCCTCTATTAAAAAATTGATTTGTAATTCGTTCGTATCCTCACTTTTTCTTATTAATAAAATTTCTACAAATTCCTATAAAAAAAAAATTAGAGAAAGAGGCTAAATTTATAGTTTTTGTCAACAGTTTTATCTAATTTTTTTAATCCAAATAACATTTGCTGATCATTTAGGATTTATAATTAGTGAATCTAAGAATCTTGCTACTACAAGCCGTGAACTCATTAAACTCGTCAACCAACTTTATGACCAATGTGAATGTTCTTAATTGTCGAAACCACAATATTTATATTCTTTAAAAGGTAGTAGGAGGAAAATGAAAAAAGGTCATTATAATTATAAAGCATTGAAGAGTGAAGACAATTACGTGAACTTGTAAGAAAGTGACACGTAACAAAAGCAGGAAATAAAATAAATGAAAGTATAAACGTACCATAAAGGGCAGGTCTTCGTATGACTTGCATGAAAGCAAAATAAGGGTTTGAAAACACAAGTTTGATTCCAGGAAGCTCTTTGTTTAACTTCAAAACTAAGCCACTCAATTTGCCATTAAACTGCAAAGCCACATTGTTGTAGCTCTCAACACATTGATGTTCCCCCATTAGATTTGTGGTTCTTTCCAATGGCATGCACCCCATTGGAGGCAGCCCTCCAAGAGAGATCTTTCGAGCTCCAAGATTGTAAAGACTTTTAACGAAATTGTGGGCAATGTCTGCAAGAAAGTCTTGGTATTCTCCAATGGTGAACTGAGTTCGACGGCTGCCGGGACCCGCCGGCATAGCATAGTAGTTCTCGAGGAAGTCGTTTGTTCCTACGCTTATTATATGCAGAGCCTCACTGATTGTTTCGTTTGCTTTCTTCTCTCCAAGATGAGCTCTCAGTATCTTCTGATAATCCTTGTAGTACTCCAGCTCCTTCCACAAAGGTATCACAGCCTGCAAGCCAAAAAATAACACATGAAAATCACTTTAATTTATTGCTATTATCCGAAAATAAAAAATGGTTCTGTGAGCAACATCGCCGATCAGCAATTGCACCTATTCTTTATTAAAAGCTGTGAAATAACCAGACACAATGAAAATCATTAATTATAAATTTAAAATTTATTAATGTTGGACGTTTGACCTAAAAGCATTTAGCCCTTGCACGAACAAATCTAAACGAATATTAACAAGCTTGTCATATGGAACAAGCCCAAAAGAGACAAAATAGGAACCTAACAAAGACAGAATGCTATAAAGATCAATGTGTACAAATTGGCTATGATAGTTGACTAGTACCTTATTAGTATAAAGCAAAATTGTAATTATTATTGGCTCTACACTTACAAGTACATCAGAAGTGGCATTATCATAGCCTGTTGCGGCAGAAGCAAATGTAACACCAGTGGCAAAATCTGAGATATTATATGCAGGATCCAGGTACGCAGGAATCGTTGGCTTGACACCTAAGGCCGAAGAAATAAAATCAGTCGCAATTCTGCCATTAGAGAACCTTCCGGTGGCACGGCCACCCTTAAAATCACGACCATATGGCTGAAAATTGCTCCTAGCAACCGTAGGAATAAAATTATTGTTCCCCGCATCAACTGATGAGTCTCCGAACACGATCACTGCCGGAAATTTTGTTTGAATTGCCGAAACAAATACAAGAAACTGACAAAAAAGGAACCACATGAAGTATGTGTAAGCCATTTTTTTAACCTCTTGTGTCTCTCTTGCTATAACAACCTAGGCAATGAGAATGGAGATAGGATATTGTGACCTATATAAATGTATTAGTGGAAAAGTAAATGAGAGTTGATATTTGGCTAGAGTGAAGAAAGTCGTTGAGTTTTAATTGCTTTATTAATTGTGAATGTCCTACGTGGAGAGATTAGTTAAGAAGTGGGCCTGTGGCACGAAAAAATGATCGCTGAATAAATTTGGTACTAAAGAGAAAGAGGACGAGGAGATTGATATTAATGAGCTTAACATGGAAATTTTCTGCACGAGAAAGACGTGCAACCAATGTTGTAGTTAGTGCTAATTTTAATTAGAAAAAAAAAAATCTTATTAAGTGTTCGATATATATAGAGCTATCGCTCGTATTTTTTAAAATACCGATTCTGGATTTTACAATATTATAAATTGATTTTTTAACAATTTATAATATTATAAATCTCGAATCTACATTTTAAAAATATACAATGATTATATATATACTTATTTAAGTCTAAAAGAACTTATCTTTAATTTCTTTTTTCCTGACCTTAGGGATATAGTTTATATGAAAGTGGTTGTACTATAATTTCAAAAGGCATTTCTTGCTATTAGATTGCGCCATGTTTATGACCAGGTACGTGGTGAAATCGACTTGAAAATTTATTGAGTAATAGGACACGTACAAAATTAGAGACAAAATAAAATGAATAATGACACAGGTTCGTGAAGACGAAATTAATTTTTAGTTAAATAACTTTTGTTTTTCTTGAACATTTCAAAATATCATTGTTAATTTATTTTATTAAAATATGAGAAAATTATTACACCATCTCAAACCTTAACAAAAAACAAAACCTTATCGAAGTCCAAAATTCTGGATTAAATAGTATATATATATATATTAATCTATTCATAGTTGTCTCTTTATAACTTAACATTGTATTCTAACTAAACAGCATTATCTAATAATTACCATGGAAATTTCCATCCTCAACAATTCTTCAAACTTACCGGCTAATAACTACTACCACCGAAAGAGTTATCACAGAAAAGAAAAGCAAGTGGGCTGCAAAGAGCTGTAATATATAAATATATCAGATTTATTATGTCACCATCGTTGCGGTTACAGGCAACCAGCAACACAGCTCGTGAAGAGGTTACTGGTTTCTGTACAATTTTATCCCCAACGCATTGAAAGCTTCCCAACAGAAATGGAGGTGCTGGCTTTCTGCTCTTATATGCCTTAATTATTCTGAAGGCACATTCCCACTGGGACCTGTACTCCTTTTAATGAATTGCCAGAAATATGAAATATTGTTAAACTGTTCTTGAATTAATATATTTCAAGTGTTAATTTAATGCTAGCCTGAGACTCCTTTACCCAAGTTTTTTAAAAAAAAAAAAAAAAAAGAATTGATGACAATATCAAATGAATTGTTACAAAACTAAAGGGATAAAAAATTGCCGCGGAGTCAATTGCTTACTCAATCTTGTGAGTGATCCACCCAGCTTGGGTATAAGTGTGTGTTTTTCTTCTTACCATTTTAATATCGTGTAGGTAATGAAATAGACAGTATATGTTTTTAATTATATATAAAGAAGAGAAAGCTAATATTAAAGAAAAGTATTTTCAATCTTCCAAACAATTTAAGTAAAATTTTTATGTTTTTTATCGCATATATATATATATATAAAGAAAATATCTGATATTAACTATATTAGCTATTAGGATAAGAATGTAAATTTGAGACATCTCTCATTCATGAATCAACTTTCAAATATGAGTTAGGCTATTGATTTGTAATTACATATAATCAATTTCGAATATTAACTTTTCTAAGTTTCAATTGAGATTTTAATTTACTTATTAATTCCTTAAACATGGGGAAATTATTTCAGATTTTAATATGGTGTCACAGATTGGAGTGCTATTTTTCCAGCCAGCTATTAATACATAGAAAGATACATTTTCAACTAAAACGGATGCCTCAAAAGAACTTCAAAAATACTTTAAAAAAAAAAAAAAACTCAAAAAGCTTCTGAATTGGAATGCCAAACAAAAGTAGGCCCTATATTCAACTAAATATCTCAAATATTTTTTCATTTCGTTTAAACGTGCCGGGTAGGTAGGCAGGACCCACCTCCTAAATTTTTGTTTTTAATGAATTATGCCAATAAATTTGTATATATTATATTATTGCCGCACTCACCGAATGACCTACTAGTAGGTTTATATTACCTTTTTACACTTGACAAAAAGTTTGCGTTAAAGGAAAAAATTTCACATTGTTTAAAAATGGATCTTAATTGAGTAATGTACATAAAATTTGAGATAATCATCAACTTTTTAATTAGATTTTGAGAATGACTTATATTAGTGGACACCTATAAAAAAATGATTATTAGAATTTCTTATGAGTGCTGTAGGTGAGTAGAGGAAAGAAGGGCTTAAACCAAAGCAGGGGTAGCGGAACATTAGTGGGCTACACAGGACTGCATGCCCGTGTAGATCTCAAAAAATAATAATAATAATAATACCTTTATTAAAATTTACAAAACTGCCGCCATGCATATATTACACTACTACTTAATATTGAAAATATATTTCCCAATTGTTTATTTTCACTTTTCCTTTTCTGCTTCATGACTTTCACTGATCAACGACCAAAAAATAAATAACTAAATAAATAAAAACCCAATTATCAGTGTTCACTCCATTGTCCAAACATTTTCACTCAACTTAATCAATTTTTTCAAGTTATTCTCCCAAAGAAAGTAGCAAACTTGTATTTTATTATCAAATTATCAAAATTTATTGATTATTGCCTATTATTGTTTTTTAAAATTTTCGTATTTGGTTAGGGTTTGTTTTTGATAAAGAATTAGATATTAAAGTATATAAAATTCGAATTAATTCTCTTATCTTCTTAGGCAATAAAATTTGTACCCATGTTTGAGAAATTTAAAGAAGAAATTGCTTGTGTGCTTAAGGAAAACTGTCCTCTTTAAATTGAAGACATCTCAAAGTTGTGCTATTGAATTCCAATGACCTAATTTATTGTTGTTATTTTTTACTAATAATATTTTTCAAATTAAAAAAATGGACAATTTTTTTTAATTTAAGTATTTGGGACTATTTTAATAGGTTTAAAATTCTAAATTATATTCTATTAGTAGATTATATAGCTTCTATTTGAATTACAAGTTTATCTTCTACTTTCTTAAATATAATTATTTTATTTAGAGTAAATACTTTTAGGGGTAAAGCTCCTAATTAATGTCCTCTTATTAGGTATATTTTATTTTTTCTACTTATGAAATTTATTGTTCACTTTACAATACAATTTGAAAAAAAAAAATTGTCCAGGGTGTTACAAGTTCTTGGGTCCGCCCCTATTACCAAAATCGAAGTTTGGACGGTAATTTTGGGATTTTGATAAATTCATAGATTAAAAAAGTTTATTTTTTAAATTAACATATGGATGCCTTCAGTAAATAATTGTCCATAATATTATTTAAGGTGCAAAGTTCCACCCTACTGTTAATATGCATAAGAAGAAGAAGAAGAAAATTTGTGCGTTCTGCGAATTGAAGAACACATCAAACTTCTTAAAGATATTTTTAGTTGTCTTTAGGGCTTAATTGAGTAGTTTTTGAGTATATTTCTTTGACAAATTAAAAGTTGAAATCCCAAGTTCAAAGTTCAAATCATGAGAAATTAGGGGTTAAAAATTAATTTAGATTTTACCCACCTCTTACTTTAAAAAAAAAAAAAAAAAAATATTTAATTTATGGATAAGTTTTTTTAAAAAATTTTAAACACTTGAAATTATGAAGTATACAAATTATTTTTAAAAAACTGATTATGAATAAGAAGAAGAAAATCAGTAATGTTCTGGATCAAACATAAATAACTATTTATTCAAACGGACCTAGTGTTTTTTTTTTTTTTTAACTGGTAAATTAGTGGTTGAGTTAACATATTTCCCCACTTCTAGACGGACCTAGCCCCCGTGCCTTTGTGTTTTTTACGCCCTAAGGATTTAATCAATAATAAAATGGCAATTAATGCCATAAAACTTACCAATTGATCGCATCATATCTAACTCCAACAGAATCGTGCAAATATTATTTGCTATATTATGATAAGTACGCACATTTATACATTTGTCCACTAAAAAATGTTAAAAAAAATAAAAAATAAAACGTTTAGACAAGACTTAAAATACTGCAGCAATAATTCATGGAAACGCTACTAATAAATGCCTTGCTAAGCTAGCTAGTCCACTAGCGCAACATAAAATCTTGAAATTAAAATCATGCAAAATTGGCCAAAAGAGGAGGAATAACGTAATCCGAGATTATTTTGTTGGTTTTTTCTGTTGGGTGGAAGGCATCCCAGAACACAAATTTGCTTGCATCTTCGCATGTAAATGGGTTGTGTTGATTGCAGAGGTAGCTCATTTCATATGCTCCTGTGGCACAACAAGCTTTTCCCACAACTTCAAATCCTGCATGTCAAAAGATTATTAATAAATATATCGAAATAGATATATAAAACTATTGCTAATTAATTATCACATGATGTAAGTTTTTTAAAAATTCTATTTAAGATTAAGATATTGAAATTTTCTATCGTTAAATAAAATTACTCGATAATAAAAATAGTTAAATAATAGGGTTATTTTTAATTTAGATATTTACTAAATACTTAGCAACAATTCTCAAGTCTGTGCCTTTTAAAATGTTGATTCAACTATTATATTTAATCCACGTTTTACTAGGGAACTACTCATGTATACCTGAGTTGTATTTGTGATTTTAAAATGGACACTACATATTGAAAGGAAAAAAAAAATCATGTTTGTTTTATTGTTATTATTTGCAATGATTTTCTAGCATAGAATTGAAGCCGCCAAATCTTGGATTTTGTAGTTGCCATTTTCGTGCATTGAAATTAATGAGCCTTATTCAGCACACCAACAGGAGTCTTTCCAACCAAACATGTAGCCTGTTAATTAAAAGCAAATTTAAGTTTTCAACTGTCACTTTGATTTTTAGGTAGACTCTGGATCTAATCAGCTATTATCTAATTTTTGAATAAGGATTGAAGCCACCAAAAATATCATAACATAATGTGTTTTTTTCACTCCTCATTCAAAGAAAAAAATATATTAATATTTTTACTGGAAATCGCAAACTGCTTTTTTGAGACTTTATTATTATTATTTTTATTTTACGTCATAAGAAGTCGCATTAAAATTCAATAATCTAATTTATTAAAACAGTTTTTTTTTTTTAAAAAAAGAGAGCTGACAAGTGTAAATACAATTTTAATCCCTCTTTCTACCTTTAAGAATTGAATCCGGAGTTACTACGACTTACTACGAAGACGTGGTGATCACCGACCACACTATTGGGAGCTAATTTATTAAAACAGTTATGCAAAATTTATTTCAATATATTAAATATGTGTGTTTTTTTATTGTAGTTGGAAACATTTTGAGAAAATCAAGAAACAATTTTAATATATGAAAGAGGAAGTGATGGTTGCACAAAAATGAGGAAGCCATTTGTAAATTCAAGAAAGGATAAGTAAAACTTACCATAAGCATCGGGCTTTCTAATGATTTGATCAAAAATTTTGAATGCCTCGGAAGCCAAGATTCTTATTCCAGGAAGCTCTTTATTAAGTTTTGTCACCACATTAGCCAACTTGCCATTAAATTCCAGGGCCACACTGTTGTATTCCCCAACACAATCACCGTGACCAAGGAAATTTGTGGTCCTCTCTAATGGCAAGCACCCCATTGGAGGAAGCCCGGTGAAGGAAAATTTCCTAGCTCCAAGGGTATACAACTCCCTGAGAAAATTTTCAGCAAGTCCAATTATAAAATCCTGGTACTGCGTAGGACTAAAACGGACTCTTCTCTGCGGAAATGTGTAGTAATTTTCCAGGAAATCATTTGTTCCTAAGCTCACTATATACAATGCCTCGTTAACAATTTCCTTAGCTTTTGCTTCACCAACGTAGGCTCTCAGTTTGTTTTGATAATCCTGAAAGTACTCCAGTTCCTTCCATAAGGGAATCACATTCTGCAATTTAGTTTAATTAAAACAAACACATCAGCAACCGGGATTTTGGTTCAGCCGGCGAGGTTTTAATACAGAAATTATAAACTTTAGTAGGCTATAATGCGTATCGGGGAATATTTATCAAAAGGGTATCTGAAAATGATTCGTTTGCGGACTTACGAGTACTCTGGAGGTTGCAATGTCGTAGCCAGTTCCAGCAGAGGCAAAGCAGACACCGCTGGCGAAATCCGAAATGTTATACATTGGATCTAAGTAAGCTGGTATTGTTGGCTTGAGGCCAAATGCCTCAGAAATGAAATCCGGAGGAACGCGGCCATTGCAGAAGCGGCCTGTGGGGCGACCGCCTTCAAAATCACGGCCATAGGGAAGGAAATTGCTCTTCAGGACAGTCGGAATCACGTTGTTGTTTCCTGTATCAACTGATGAGTCGCCAAAAACAATGAGTGCCGGTACTTTTGCTTTGACCAGTAGAGAGACTTGTGTTAACAGAAGGGCTAGCAATAAGAACCCTGCTGAAATGTATGTGAATGCCATTTTGTTTTTGTTTTGAAGATCAATATTTGGAGATGGACGGGTGATTATGTTTAATAATTTGATGAGAATTTATATTTTTGAAAAGAGGCTTGGGTGGTAGGGCTATCTTAAGCGTTTTAAGCATAACATAATGCCTCAATGAGCGTCCCCAATTTTATTAACTAAGCATTAAAGGCGCAGAAAAATTTATGGCTTATAAATAGATAGGAAAATGAAATAAAGATCAGAAATGGATAGCTATTTCATACCAATTAATATATATATCTTATTATTTGATTGAAACATTTGTGATTCAGGTGGTGGCAAGATATAACACATTAAGAAATAAGAGCTTATCGTCATAATCTCATGGTAAAGTTTAATTTGCACAGGGTGAAATATAGAGATGAATGACAGGTAACTGATGGTTGTGATCTTTAAGAAGTCATTTTCTTTATTTCTTGTCTGAAATGAGAAAATGAAAGCGTAGTTTTTAAGGGAGTGGTTGTGATTGACAGTAGTCCCAATAAAGGGTTCCTGAAATATTAAACGCTTCCAACAGAGGAGGTAACATTCATCTGCTCTCCTGTCCATTTATGAAATTCTGATGCCGCCACAAGTATGCTGCTTAGTTTCCTCTACAGCTCAGTTGGATTTTTACTTTCACCTTTTCCATGCACGATATATGGATGTTCATTTGGAAATTGGCATGCTCATGCACGTGAACAAACCGATGTTCAAACTCGAATCATTGCATGTGCTTATTAAAGAGATGACATAAATTAATTAAGAATATTGTGACTAAACTGCAGTACAATAAAATTATTTGTGAGTAATTATAAAATAGACAATGATATGTATTTTATGATAAGCGATAATGTTACATATTACTGTCTAATTAATATACAACTTCAATATTATTCAAATACTTACTATATAATAGTCGCAGATTCTCATTAAATCATCTTATATTTGCCTGTTATCTAAGAAATCGGCATCATAAATTGTAATGGTAGTGTAGGACCCCAATTATCAAATTGAGTTGCATGTGAAACTAACTTATCGGCTTATGTCCCAAGTATTGATGATGATGCATCACGCATGGCTCGACTATAGCTTTATAGCGTTTAAAATTGACGGATGATTGTTTAACTACTATTGTTGGGTTATATTTCAAAAAAAAATGTTCTAATAAGTCCATAACTAGATTAATAAATAAACATATTATAAAGTGTAAATTCAGTTTCACCTATTCACATAGTTGAATACAACATATTGGTGCTAGGCCTGATAAGAAAGTCTGAGCCAACTTAGCATAAGCCCACGAGATAAAAATTTGGATAAATGCTTGGAAATGCAAGGTCGGATATAATAGGCGCTTGGACAAGGGTTTTAATAAAAATACTGGAGCTTCACCTGAGTTTTTAAATATTTAAATAAAAATAATTAAAAAAATAAAAACTCTCAGCATTGGTTATGGGCTATTAGCGGTTACGATCTAAAGATATTTTTTACACAATTAATTACTAATTATTTTTATTTTAAATATTATTTTAACATTTTTTTTGTCAAGTAGAATTTTAAAGAAAAATTTTTTACTGGAGAGGAAGAAAATAGCCTACAAATATTAAATTAATTTATTTTTTATATTAATATTTATTATTTATTATGTATTGCTAATATTTTATGTATTGAATAATTATATACTTTATAGTCATCTTAATTTAAATATTTGATTGAACTTACAAATTCATTAAAAAATTTAAAAATTAATAAAAATTCAAGTCGGGCGTTCAAGTTTGGATGGGGCTAGGTTCAAGCCTAGGTTCAGTGGACGACACGTTGTCTCCCGATGTTGCGTTGTGTGTCCGCTGGTGCCAGATTTAGGATCTAGAAACAAAGGTTTTCCTTTTATAGCAAATAAGTCCCGTAAAGTGCCTATTGGTGCTATTTGACACAAATTAAAAAAAGTATTGCCTTTTCTGAAAGAATCGTCCGAAAGTTTCAACAAGAACAGTGTGTAGACTCGGCCCACTTTTTGCACAAAATGAAAATTTACATGCAGCCCAGCAAAAACGCGGCCCAAATCGAGACAGGGTTGATCCGTGTCATTTTCTGATTCTTAGTCAAGTTACTTCAATTGATTCCCGAAGGGTTCGAGTTAGAAATTCGCAAAATCACAGTTTTATTAATATAATTGATCACTCAAGAATTGATGAAGTTGGTTCCGAACAAAATATGGAGAATGAGCAGCAGAAGAAGCATGGGCTTTTTTGCATTGCAAAGTCAGAGAAGAAATATGTCAGCTTCAAGTAGAAGTGTAATTGAGGGTGCCATCAAAGATAAAGAGCTAAGAGTCTTCATAGTTGCGGGAGAAGTTTCTGGGGATTCTATTGGTTCACGTCTCATGTCAGCTATGAAGAAGCTAGCTCCACTTCCTGTTTCCTTTTCTGGGGTTGGAGGGTAATCTAAGCTTTCACTCTTTCTTTATATTTATTAATTTTTATGGTGCATTTGGGAATGCTTAATTGTGATTGAGTTTTAAGCCCTAGTGCTTTCAAAATTAAACAGAAACACAACAGTTCATATATACCAATAAACTACACTAGATAATTTTCTTATGAAAGCACTTGTCATTTTTCTCCAATGTGATCACGTGTCTCTGCTCTTTAAGGTCTATGATGTCGAAGCAAGGAATGAAGTCCTTGTTCCCTATGGAAGACATAGCAGTAATGGGAATTTGGGAGTTGTTGCCGCATATTTATAAGTTTAGGGTAAGTACAGAAAGCTTCAAAACCCTGTTTATGACTTGGTGCTTGAGGGAAGCACCTATGCACCTTTTCAGTTTGGTTTACACTAGAACTTTAAAATGTCAGGTCAGGTTGAAGGAAACTATAGAAGCTGCTCTTCTGTTTAGGCCTCATGTTGTTGTGACAGTGGATTCCAAGGGGTTCTCGTTCCGTCTCCTAAAGCAATTACGAGGTAATATGAACTGCCCTCTTGGAGTTAGGATCAATGTTTGCACATTTGCTTATGTAATAAGTATGCTGTAGGACACTTGGGGAATGATTTTTGCAGCTAGATACAGTCACCGAAGACTGAATGGACCAGCGCACTTCCATTATGTAGCACCATCATTCTGGGCATGGAAAGGGGGTGAAGCAAGGCTCAAAAACTTAGCTGCATTTGTGGATCACATCTTGTGCATACTTCCAAATGAGGAAGCCATTTGTAGATTGAATGGACTGGCTGCAACTTTTGTAGGCCACCCTATTGTGGAAGATTGTTTGGAGTTGAATTTGGTATGAATTTATGATCTACTTTAGTATGTGTGGGGTGTCCATATTTTGAGTTTTCACATTTTCCAAGTTTACCTTCTGTCTGGTTATTTTAGCACTAACAGAGGGGAAGGATAATATGTTCAGGGAAAGGGACCTGCACCATGTGAATTGAAGATAGAAGGAAACTCTGAAGATTTCAAAAACAAATATTCCGTACCTTCAGGTAATTTGAATCTGAGGAGTTTGTAAGGGGCCAATAGCTTTGAATTTTAAGTCATTAAACATGAATGGACATTGCCTGAAAGTTTTTCAGGATCAAAGCCCCACCAAATTACTGAATCTTATTTGCGAGATGTTTGCACACAATCACTCATACATCCATAGAGTTGTATGTATGTATATTTAAGAATTTATGTGTCCATATGTTGAGATCTCATCTTGTCTTAATACCACATATATTTTATATTTGAAAGGAGCCACAGTCATTAGCTTGCTCCCGGGAAGCAGATTACAGGAAGTTGCTCGAATGCTTCCCATCTTTGCAATGACTATGGAAAAACTAAAAGACTACTTTTGTGAGTTGATGACAATCATCTATGTGGCACCTAATCGGCATGTTGAGAATTACATCACTGGACTCGTTCGTAAATGGCCTGTGCCTTCTATATTGGTTCCTGGAGGATCCTCAAATCTAAAATATGATGCATTTAGTGTAGGTCCTCTCTTTCCCATCTCTTTATTTCAATTATTGGAAAAGTCATTTGTCAACTGAAACAGAGCTTCAGATTTCAGAATTTCAGCACCTAATTGGTTGGACTGCATAGTTTTGGATGGCATAATTCTTTTATACTTTCTTTGGATATCTTGCAGGCAAGCAGGGTTGCTTTATGTACTTCTGGAACAGTTGCTGTGGAGCTGCAGCTTGCACGATTACCTTGTGTTGTTGCCTATCGAGCACATTTCCTAACTGAATGGTTTATCCGTTATAAAGCAAAGATTCCATACATCTCTCTCCCTAATATCCTCTTAGATTCACCTATAATTCCAGAAGCTCTGCTTCAAGCCTGCACACCTGATACGCTGACCCATTCACTGTTGTAAGATCTTTCTGCAATACAGCTATGGATTTTATCTTTTATTTTTATATAGTATCTGAGATTTAACAATTGGCACTCAAAGTCAGAGGTGCTGCTTTGGCTTCTGTGATGAGTGGATTACTAGAAATGAAAGTAATACTTTTGTGTGTCTTCTTTAATTTGAAGCTCTCAGAATTTGTCAATGACGTGCAATGAACAAAAATTTTTAGCTTGGTGTGATTAACTTGAAAATTATGATCCACTGCAGGGAATTGATACGCGACGAGGGTCTTCAAGAACAACAAATTATTGCTGCCAAGAAGGTTGTCGGACTTCTCTATCCTTCGGAAAGAATGATAAACAACTTGGAAAAAGAAGATATTGGGTGGACTTTTCCTGGTTACACCCCGAGCATGATAGCAGCAGCAACCATATTAGGCTTTATGAAGCCCTGAAAGATTAATATCCCGAGCATGATAGCAGCAGCAAACTCAGACGCTCAATTCAATTTGACATTTTGTTTCTTTGGCGCAAAAATTTATGTAGACTTCTTTTTATTCAGATCGAAATTATGAATTAGCTAAAATGCCTTATTAAACTACTAATAAGTTTTTAATTTACAATAAACCTTTTTTATTATTGTATTTTTGAAAGTGAGAGTGGATTATGAGAAACACTAGCCAAAATGTTAGCTAGCATAAGATAAAATGAAGTTGATTTAGGTCCATGTTGGTATAATAATTGGAAAATGACACTTAGCCGTTACAAATTCACTCACAAACGTAGCAAATTTACGGAATATTCTATTTATAGCTTAAAAAACTTAGCACCCCTCATATTCGTTGGGACAATAGTACTAAATTTTTACTTTGCTATATAATAACACTTTACTCAAATAAATTTTTTACATATAAATATAAAAAACTTAATTAAAATAAAAAAGTTCTCGAAATAATAAATAGCTGACGAAACTTACAAATGATTTGCAGTTGGGTTTATATAGATAGATCTCTAGTTGTTAAAACAGAAAATAAAAATTCTATGAGAAACTAGATAGCCACTTTGTTGATGTGGCAAATTACTGTTGGGGGCCTGTAAACTAGGTAACCATTTTGTCCAAACTAGATCACTAGTTTGTCTCTGGTAGAAGATTAGCCGCTTTGTACAACCGGCTAGTCCAAATATCCATAATTTTGACCCAAGCTTTTCTATAATTATGAAAGTATTTGAAAAATTTGAAATATCATCAAATAGATCCTCTTTCAAATTTTCGGATTAGCATTAAGGACAAATAAACTCTCAATTTTTTTTTACACATCAAAACTTTTCAAGACTTTTCAAATCTTTTCCTTTATTTAGAAGAAATTCATTTTGATAAAATATTTAGCTTATATTTTTCTTCAAGTATAGAAAGCACATTTCATGGACCATATATAGATTTGAATGCCATGAACAGACTAAGTTTGAGCTAGTAAATGATTGACCATGTTAACTCGAACAAACTAGATATTATGAAAATGAAACATTACATAAACCAGTATTATTCACATTTGAGTCTTGACTTGATAAGCATGTGTTTGAGTCATTTGAACTTGATCTGACATGAATGTTATTTTATTTTTTAAAAACTAATGAAATTTAAAAACTATTTTTTTCATGTTACCTTTATCATATTATTTTTTAAAAATCAAAATTAAGATTTGTAAGAACCTTACATTAATATCCCAATTTCTCTCTTTTCTTCTCTATTTCTTTCTTACTATTCCTCCTTTTTTCTTCTTTATTTTGCTCTCAATTTGCAAATGATAAAATTTTGGGAAGTAACTCTCAATTTGAATTTAATATTCATGCATCCATCCGAAGCAAGCAGGAGAAGCATACAAGTGAAGCATGCAGATACCGGTGAACTTAATGAAGTAAGCAGCTGGTTGGTTTTAATTTAATAAGCCACATGTGGCTTCATTTGCTGGCTTTACGCCACAAACATGGTTTTTAGGCATCTAGCTACCAAGTTTGTTAGTGATAGGTCACAGTTAGAACTGCCTTTAAAAAACGCTCAGGATTCCACAATAGTTGGATAAAATATTTTTTACCTAATTTTATTGATGTATCGAATGAAATTTAAATAATAATAGAATAACTACTTCTTTAAAATCTACCACACGAACTCTCACATTATCGACTCAAGCAACAGACATAAAACAAACTTAATTAACATACTACAATACAATAATTAATAATATGAACTTTGGATAATAGACTATACCAAGTCTTTATCCAAAACTCAACCTTACAACTTGGCCACTTCTTCCACGCATTCATGCAAACCTCATTCCTATGCATGCATGCATTTTGTATACGATCTTCCTCCACCCCACATATTTGTGATTTTGCACTGGTACTCTTTGAGATCTTCTAGGCTTATCAATAGCTTTCCTAGAAGTGGACTTTTGTCCTCAACGTCCACATTTTTAAACTGATTCAATTACTCCTTTGTGATCTCCCACAGAGCCTTTCTGTTGGAAGATGATGCCACTTCACTAAGTTGATAAGGAATAAATAAAATTTATGGTTTGGCATGCTTTGTTAGGATAACCATCGCAGCCCTTACATTTGTATTGTGCAGTAAACTTCTTTGGGTAGTTAAAATAAAGCCCTTGGGCATGGCGTCTTTCCATCTCATCCCACGTCAAGTGTTTGACATAAGAGGTTGATGGAGATTGTGTAGGGGCAGGCAACGTCATTGGTGTTCTACTAACTTGGAATGGCTGAGAAAACTTATATTAGCATAAGCCTTGCTTTGCTCACAAGCATGTGTACCAAACTGATGACTTCTTTCAAGGACTTTGGCTTGAACATCCTGATACCATCAGTATCTAAAGCTCAAGACCTCCTATCAAAATTTCAACTAAAGCTTTTTGCGTCCACCCATTAACCCAATTGCCCGATCTCTCAAATTCCCATTGATAATCATGTAAGGTGCCTACTTGTCTCACCTTGGATAGAATTCATCAAAATCTTCACATTCATTAGGTCCGAAACATGCCCATAATTCTTCTTCAAAAACTATCATGTCACCATTCTTCCCTCCTCTTTATAAGTTTTGTACAGCCATTGCCACCATTGATTGGCTTCGCCTTCAAGGTGAAATGATGCCAAAGCAACCTTTTGTGTTTCTATGGCTCCCTGGTAGTCAAGGAATTGGGAAACTTTGCTAACCCACTCTGTAGGATCATTGTCAAATTACCTTGGAAATTCTAGCTTAGCCATTTTTTATGAGAAAATCATTCGGCTTCCATCTGCTCTTCCTTGGTATTCTCCTTACAAGAAAGGCTAGTGTGATTATTGACGTTGTGGTTGGACCCTTCTTTGTTTGAAAATAAAGCCTCAGACATTCGGTAGATGGTCTTCTTGAACTGATGCAGTTTATCATTAACGCCAATCTCCATTGATGCATTCCACTTTAAAGTCTGATAAATCTAGCTTCTAATTAACTCTCAATCCTTTCTTTGTTAGTTGCCATGAGAGCAATTCAGTGTTTATACAAGCTAACACAGCTCTAATACCAATGAGATGTTCCAGTCAGAACTACACTTTTAAAATGGTCAAGATTCTCTTTGGGTGAGAATAAACTGCAATAGTTTGGATAAAATATTTTTTGCCTGATTCCATTGTTGTATCCAAT
This sequence comes from Murraya koenigii, assembly GCA_025617385.1. Taxonomy (NCBI): domain Eukaryota; kingdom Viridiplantae; phylum Streptophyta; class Magnoliopsida; order Sapindales; family Rutaceae; genus Murraya; species Murraya koenigii. Next base: position 22,485,374 of record CM046815.1, read on the forward strand.
GAAATTTAAATAACAATAGAATAACTACTTCTCCTAAGCTTATAAATGAACTCCTACATTATCAGCTTAAGCAGCAGACTCTAAACAAACTTAATTAACATACTACAATATAATAATTAATAATGTGAACTTTGGATTGACTAGACAACAGAACCTTGCTTTTTTTTTTTTTTTTTTAATAAGAGTCTTCATGCATAACTCAACCCCACAACTTGGCCATGACTTCCATGTACGTATGTACACTGACACAACTCAAAAGTGTTTAATTTATTTCCAAATATAAGATTGTTTAGTTATAATATAATTCAGTGAGTCCGGAGTCGAACATAAATAATTTAAAAATCTAGCAATCAATTATTAAATAAAAATTCTTAGTAGAAAAAGAAATTAATATTAAAAAAGTATTAAGATTACGAGATTTACTATTAGTAATTAAATTGTGTTCATAATATTATTTCATATAATGTATATATATATTACTAATTTGATTATTTTATGACTTAATTCTAATTAACTGCTTATGGATAAATATTGGGATAAAGTACATGATGTTCCATAGTTGTATTAGTGTGTAAACATTATATTAAAATATTATATAGATCTAAAATAGATCTAAATATATATAGATTAATATGGAATAAAATTAATTGGTGGAAAAGAAAAATTATAAAGATGAAATTTTAAAAATAAAATAATTTAACTTACTTGAAAGAACATTAATCAGATAATCAAATTCTTAGAGGTTCACCTTTCACCTTATCTTCAAAAATTAGCTACTCATATTAAAGAAAAATACTCATTTTATATAATAAATTTATAGAGTACGATACAAGAAAATTGAAAATCAAAGAAAAAAATTGAATACAAAAGAAGAGGAGATATCAAGGCTCCCTATTCATTCTTGTCCAGCACACCCTTTTAGATGCCTTAGCTTCTCGTCCTTATACAGTCAAATTGCTGCCCTCACCGTCCTTTTTTTATATTAATAATCCAAGGCAGTTTCGGCTTCTTCTTCATGAAGTCAAAAGAAGGTGGCGGGCAGCTCCCACCTCCTTTGATCATAGAAAAAAAAAAAAAATATATATATATATATATATGCGGATCTCTCACCCTTCAATTTCTCCTGCTTATTTCTTTTTTATTTTAAAAATATATTTATAATAATAAAATATAATAACTAAGATAAAAATAAAATAATAAAACAATATTTACACAAAATTAAAATAACAATGCAGGAAGATAATATATGAGTAAGGAGAATATTAATTAATATTATAAGTAATAAAATGATTATTTTAACTTTTATTAAATGTTTACTTTCTAACGTTAATCACAAACCTTATTAATGCAAACTTCATTTCCACGCATGCGTGCATTTTGTACACAATCTTCCTTCACCCCTACATATTTGCGATGCATTTTGTACACAATCTTCCTTCACCCCCACATATTTGCGATTCTGAACTGGTACCCCTCGAGATCTTCTAGGCTTATCAGTTAGATGTTTCAAAATACTATTACATAGAAAGCGAGCAAAACTTGGTTTAAACGTACTTTAGAAAAATTAGTGGTAAAAAGCCCATAAGGAGGTTGTGCTTGAGTACAATATCACTAGAGTGTAATTCTATGCTAAAGGTAAATTCTTTTTGTCCTTTTTGTACTTGGAAATTGTCTTTAGAGCAGTAGAATTTAGAGTACAACATCATAAAAATGGCGTTATATGATGAGGTCAATCCATTTTGTTCTTTTGATCTTTTTTGCACTGAAAAATCTTCTTTAGAGCAGCGAAAGTTGACCTTTAGGACAATGCTTTCAGCACGCCTTGACGTTTCTGGTTTGCTGCTTGTTCGTGTTTCTGGGCTGCTGTTTGCATCTTACTGTGCTTGCTGTTTGCCGGGATTGCTGCGCTGTTTTGCTTATCATTCCAATATAGATATTTTCATCTTTTTTTAGAATTTCATTTCATCTTTGGCATTGCCACATCACAGGCAAAATAACAAAAGACACAAATTTTCAAATCCAACAACTTTAATTTTTTTTTTTTAACAGTAAGAGGGTTTTGAAACTTTGAGGTGAGAAATAATTAATTCATTGAAGTAAAATGAGAGTTTTGCTTATTTTTCGTTGTAGAGGTACTTGAGCAAGAAATGGTTTTGCTTCAAGAGTTTGAAGAATTCATTCATGACGTGTTGCTAATTTATCAATTATATTTATATAACAAATGCTCAACTACATTTTTCTTTTTAAATGTTCCCTTCAAATCAAAATCTGATTTCGCCAATAGAATTAATTAGGACATTCTTAGGAAATTAATTTTTTAATATTAAGATAATAAAAAAATGAAACTATGCATTAAAAAAGACAACATCGAGCACACAATCAGTCTCTCATTTTCTTTACCCACTCTCACTGACACTTTGTGGTTAAGAGTGCATATCTAAGATGTAGATTTAATTAGATTGCATTTGGAATTTAATTTGTATGAAATTTAAATTTTAAATTTAAATAAGAGTTAATTAATTTAAGATCATCAAATGTTTTCTATTTGTAACTATAGAGACGAATTCAAATATGCGTGAGATATGATTGTAAGAATAGAAATTTTAATTAGTACTTTGTCAACCAGAGATCAAGGCAAATATTAGTAACTAAAAGTAATGTAAGTGCCTTAATTAAGAATGAACATTTCTCCTATATAATGATAAATGATGGATCGTAATCAATTCATCATCAAAGTCAATTTATCAATAGAAATAATATTTGAACTTTAAATTGATGATGATGATGATGTCAAAGAGAATGATGGTAATTGGTCTTAGCATAGTGGTGCTTATAGCAAGTACAATTTTGGTGCAGGAAAATAGTAATGCAGAAGCAAAAGAGATCAGTTATGGAGCCATGCAACGCGGTGCTAATCCAGGGGGATGCAACCCTAGGAGTGATCCCCGGCTTTGTATATCGCCTCCTCATCCTAATCCCTACGACAGAGGATGCAGTCCAGAAAATCAGTGCCGAGAGGGCCATGACCATGAAAATAATTAAAGAAAACCCTAATTAGGGCTTGATGATTAAACGATGTTTTACCATGCAATTGAACACACACACATATATCATCAATATTGTAATTAAGGAATATTCGACTATACCTTATGCCGCGGAAGCGTGGGTTGAGCAATAACAAATTTATAGTGACTGCAATTTTTGAATAAATATAGTGTAAACAAATGTAAAGAAAATAAGACATAATAATTTACGTGATTCGGCATAAAGACTACATGTACAGGCAAAGACTATAAGATAATTTTACTATCAAATACCGAACATTCACATACCTTGATAAAATGCGTGTATCCAACCACCTCCAATTTTGAATTCAAACATATGATAAGCACAACCTGAATTCAAAATCCACTCATCTAAGTGACATGTCAATGTCATACTAATTAGACTAAAGTCTGACTCCTAATCATATTCTGCTACACATCGATCAGAAATAGTCTTGTCATTTTATAACTTAGGACAATTCCTTTTCTAATGTAATTTCTCACGACAAAAAGTACATTAATCTTTGACAGATCTCTTTTTAGAGTTGCTTCTTTTTTCAAGTTTGCAGCTTTGTGAACAACCTCTTACTATCAATATTTGTACAATTGTATCTCTATGATCTTTTCTGTTTTTCTTTCTAGTATAAAAGTTATACAATGTATTGCATATAACATCGAATGTCATACTGTCCTTCTTATAAAGCGAAGTGGTGGTCAGATGATCATATTCATCAGGAAAGAAATTTAACAATAACAATGCATTATCTTTATCTTTAAATTTCCCATCCAAATTTAGCAAATTTGCTAATATCTTGTTGAATGAGTTCACATAGTCATTCATCCACATGCCAGATGTATATGTGAATCGATAGAGTTTTTTTTCTTTATATAAAGCTTATTTTTAAGGTTTTTCTTCATGTACTTTTTCTTCTAATATCTCTCATAATTGCCTTACCGATGCCTCCCTCATGACAGAGTACTTCTAATTTTTAGCCAGATATAGACGAATAGTACCACATGCCTGTTTATTGAACTTTGTCCACTCATTGTCATCCATTTTGTCAGGCTTTTCTTCATTGATGAGCTCTAATTTTTGCTGACATAAGACATTCAACACCACACATTGCCACATACTAAAATTATTGTTGACAAAACTTTCCTAGACATGCAAAAATATATACTACTTACAATAGATTGTCTCTCAAGCACAAATAGTTATATCCACCACTATAAATAGTACAATATCTGTTAATAGTATTATATATATGAACAATACTGTATAGCCAAGTACGAACCTTTAGCTCTGATACCAATTGTTGCGAAAGCGCAGGTTGTATAATAATAAATTTATGGTGACTACGACTTTTGGAGAAATATAAATATAGTGTAAGCAAATATAAAGAAGCCCCCAAGGGCGTGGTCAGGTTGGTCACTATGCTCGCCGTAGAGCCGTGGCAGCCTGGGTTTGATTTTTGGGGGTAGGAAAGAGGGTTAAAAAAACTTGTATTTGGGCTTGCCCACCCCTTCTTCCCTTTTAAAAAAAAAAGAAAAAAGAAAAAAATATAAAGAAAATAGAATACAGTAATTTATGTGGTTCAACGGAAAGCCTACGTCTATAGGTAAAGACTATAAGATAATTTTACTATCAAATAGGAATTTACAAAGAAGGAATGATTTTCATGTAAGAATGAAATTCGATACAAGGTTAGATTAGTAGCGAAGGGTTATGCTCAAAAGGAAGGAATATACTACAATGAAGTATTTTCGCTAGTTGTGAAATACTCGTCTATTCGAATTTTGCTAACCACAGTTGTGTAATTTGATCTTGAATTAGTTCAACTTGAAGTGAAAACCTCATTTTTACATGGTGATTTAGAAAATGTAATCTACATGACTCAGGCAGATAGATTTAAGGTTGTTGAAAAAGAAAATATGGTTTGTAAACTAATAGAATTGCTTTATGGATTGAACAATATCTGAGGTAGTGGTACAAACGATTTGATCGGTTTATGAAATAACAAAGGTAAACAAGAAATAAATTTGATCATTGTGTGTATTTTTGTAAGTTACAAAATGGATCTTTCATATATTTGTTCTTGTATGTGGATGATGTGCTAATACCATCTAAAAGCAAAAATGAGATTGAGAAGTTGAAGACTTAACTCAATCTAGAGTTTGAGATGAAAAAACTGAGTGAAGTTAGGAAGATTCTAGGTATGAAAATATACAGAGATAGAGCTCATGGCAAAGTCAACTTGTCTCAAAAGTAGTATTTGAAGAAAGTACTACAGCAGTTTAGCATGACTGAGCAGATAAAACTTGTGAGTACCTATTGGCTTTTTATTTCAAGTTTTCTGCACAATTATCTCCTCTAATGTATGCAGAATGAGAATACATGTTGCAAGTTCCGTATTCAAATGCAGTTGGTAGCTTGATATATGCAATGGTGCGTACGAGGCCTGAGATTTCACAGGCAATTAGTATGGTTAGCAGGTATATGCATAATCCTAGTAAATAATATTGGCAAGCTATGAAATGAATTTTACGATACATTTAGAAAATCGTAGATGTTGATTTACTATTTGAGCATAATGACACACTTGGTCAAAGTGTGATTGGGTATGTTGATTCTAATTATGTTGGTGATTTGGACAAATGATGGTCAACCATCACATATGTATTTATTTTTGCTGGAAGGTTAATAAGTTGAAAGTCTACACTACAGTCTACAGTTACACTATCGACTATAGAGGCCAAGTACATGACAATTACGGAGGCTATTAAAGATGCTATTTGGTGGTTGTTTGTATATTGTTGACAAAAATATACATGGTGGTTAGATGAGATGCCTATAAATAGAGGTATCATTCATTGAGGAAGATCACCCTAAAATTTAAGTATTGAGAGCATTGCAAATAAGCTCTTCAAGAGTATAGAGAAGAACATTTCTTTGAGTGCTAAAAGAGATCCATTTGAATATATTGAGTTTTAAGGATTTTTCTTAATTTTATAAATTTCTATTTAATAATAAAATTATCTTATAGTCTTTGCCCGTGAACATAAGCTTTACGTCGAATAACGTAAATTATTGTGTTATATATTTTTTTATATTTGTTTACATCACATTTATATTTTTCTAAAAATTATAGTTACCATAAATTTATTATTGCTCAACCTACAACAATAATTGTTGAATAATCAAATTAAAACACATGATTTGAAGTCAAAATTAGAGGTGGTTGAATTCATGCATTTTATCAAGGTAGGTGAATGTTTGGTATTTTAAGATTTTTATCATGACAGTTGGTTGTATCTTGTTGACAAAAATGTACATGATGATTGGATGAGATGCCTATGAATAAAGACATCATTCATTGAGCAAGATCATTCTAAAATTTAAGTATTGAGAGCATTGCAAATAAGCTCTTTAATAGTGTAGAAAAGAATATTTCTTTTATGCTAAAGGATATCTATTTGGGTATATTGGGATATTAAGTTTTGAGAGTTTTTCTCAATTTTATAAATTTTTATTTGATAATAAAATTATCTTTCAGTCTTTGCCCATGTACATAAGCTTTACGCCGAACTACGTAAATTATTGTATTTTATTTTATTTTTTACATTTTTTATACCACATTTATATTTCTTAACTTGTGTTTCCACAACAAAATCAGAGCCGAAGGTTCGTACTTGGGTATACGGTACTGTTCACATATATAGTACTATTTATAGGTACAATATTGTTTATAGTGGTGGATATAACCATTTGTGCTTGGGAGACAGTTTATTATAAGTAGTGTGTATTTTTACATATCAAGAAAAATTCTGCCAATAAGACAATAAGAATTTAAGGAGTTTGGGTTTTAAGTGGGACCATTGTGATTCCTTTATTCTCCTGGAAACTTTATTGTTGCATTTATTCAAGAGAAATAAACATTATAGTGTGAATATTTGTTGAAGACACTGATAATTTAGGATTGAGAATGATGGCAGAGGCATCATCGTCGTCATCATTAGCAATGACTATTGTGATTAATGCAAATTTTGTATTAGAGAAATATAAATGTGGTGTAAATAAATGTAAAAAATGTATGATACAATAATTTACGTGGTTTAGCATAAAAGTTACGTAAAGACTGGAAAATAATTTTACTATCAAATGAGAATTTACAAAATTGAAAAAAAAAACTGTCATAACTTAATACCCTAATATACCCAAATAAATTTCCTTTAGCACTAAGAAATGTTATTCTCTACACTCTTGAGAAGCTTATTTGCAATGCTCTCAATACTCAAATTTTAGGATGATCTTGCTTAATAAATGATGTCTCTATTTATAGACATTTCATCCAATCACCATGCACATTTTTGTCAACAATATACAACCAACCACCATGATAAAAATCTTCAAATACCAAACGTTCACCTATCTTGATAAAATGCATGTATTCAACCACTTTCAATTTTGAATTCAAAGCATATGTTTTAATTTGATTATTTAACACCTTATTCTTTCATTCTTTTCTTTTCCAGAATACATTATAATGATACATGAAAATATTTAATGGAAAAATAAATGTACATATTTCAAAAACTCATCTTAATTTTTTGAATTATGTTTTTTTTTCTTATAAAAGTCAATGTACCTAATATTCAAATTTTAGGAAATATGTTTCACATTTCAATAAAAGATTTTTAAATCTTAAATTATAATATTTCTTAGGTTTTTCTTATTTAGTAGTTTTCTTATGTAGGAAGACTTCTTTGTAAGGAGTAAGTAATTTTTCATATGAGATTTTACTTATTTAAGAAAGAATATAACTTGTATAAGAAAATAAAAATTTCTCTCACAAGAAATAATCACTGTATGGAGGGAGTTTGGATTCACTTGTTTGTAAAATATAACACAACAATTAGATTCTTTATAAGTAGAAAGTTTTTTATGTAAAGAAATGATAGGTCTATTAAGAATTGGTTGCTATTGAGGTTTTGAGTATGAGGAAAATACTAGAGTAATTATAATAATTTTTCACACAGTGAATTTTTCTCTTGTCATCCTTAGCAGCCGTGATTGTTATCCGATATAGAAGTTTTAAATATAAATTCTTGTGTTGTGTGATTGATTTTATTCTCCATATATTTTTTATTTAATATTTATTTGATATTTTGCTTGCAAGATATTAGGTGAGATTAAAAATTTCATAACAATTGGTATCAGAGATAAAGGTTGTTTTGAGAAATAATTATGTCAGCAATGAGGTTTTCAGAACCTATGAAGGTATATATAGAAAAGTTTAATGGAAAAATTAATTTTGGCTTATGGTAAAGGCAATGTAAATAGTCAAGGATATTTTGCTTCAATCCTATTACACAATGAAAGTAAAGACAATATAAATCCTGACAAAAATCCTTGGAAATGTGTAAACAATCAAAGCACCTCAAAGAATATTGTTGGAGTAGAGCAAGTTTAGCAAATAGCTCTAAATCAATAAATTGAGATGTTCATAATGTCAGCTAGTGGTATATCTCTTTACTCCATGAGGGACTGATTTATCCTCTTTATCGTGCCATGGGAGATAATGTATTACTGTTAGTGTATTTACAAGATTTGCACACAAGGCATGGTATGATATTTATGTAATGTATGGTTTTATTTTTATTTTTTTATGTTGATGGCTGAGGACTCTCTAGCAAGCCAAATATAAAAGTGAATATTTTTAATAAGGTAATCGACATGTGCTAAATATGTGTACTTTGGATAAGGTAGAGTATGACTGCTAAATAGAGAATTATGACTGCCGAATTGAGGACAAGATTTTACCTATAGTGGAGTAATTCTCATAAGCTCTATGTAAGGGCAGTTTTGGCGAAGTAAAAAAAAATGGAGATGACATGGTTATGTGGATATATAATGGATCATATTTCGTCACATAATTGAAAAAATCTTTACGATGAAGATTATTAAGAAATATTTCTCATTTTCAATAAGGATTTGTAAATCATAAATTAGGATATTTTTTAGTTTTTTCTTATTTAGTACTTTTCCTATTTAGCATGATTCCTATTTAAGGAATAAGTAATTTTTTCTTTGAGCCTTAGCTTATTTAAGAGGAATACAACTTGTATAAGAAAATGAATGCATCTCCTATAAAAAAAAAAAATCATTATATATAGGGAGGTTGAGTTCACTTGTTTGTAGAATATAACATAACAATTAGGTTCTCTATAAGTAGACATGTTCTGATGTTAGAGAAATGACAAATTTATTGAGAGATTAGTTGTATTGAGATTTTAGGTGTGAGGAAAATTACTAGAATTATTGTAATAATTTTTTATATAGTGAATTTTTCTCTCATAGTCCTTGGCGGCGTAAGTTTTCTCCAGTATAGGAGCTTTCATATAAATTATTGTGTTGTGTGATTGATTTTATTATTTATTTATTTTTTGTTTATTATTTATTTGATATTTTTACTTACAAAATCTTAGGTGAGATTAAAAATTTCCTGATAAATGGTATCAAGACTAAAGGTTATTTTGCAAAGCAATTATATTAATAATGACGTTTTCAAAACTTGTAAAGGTATAAATAGAAAAGTTTGATAGAAGAATCAATTTTGGCATGTGCTAAGCTCAAATCAAGGATATATTGATTCAATCTTGTTACACAAAGAAAGTAAATACAGTGTAAACCCTAACAGAAACCCCTAAAATGTGTAAGCAATAAAGGCATCTTAAAGAAGATTGTCGGAATGAAAAAGATTAACAAAATAACTCTAAACCTGTCGGAATGAAAAAGATTAACAAAATAACTCTAAACCAGTAAATGAAGATACTGATAATGTCAACTAATAATGTGTCTCTTTTCTCTATGAGGACTAGTTTATCCTTTTCGGTGTGCCATGGTAAAAGATATATTAGTGGTAGTAGATTCACAAGATTTACACACAAGGCATGGTATGACATTTATGCAAGGTGTGTGGTGGATTTATGCAAAGTGTGTGGTGGAATTTTTTTTTTTTCCTTTTATGTTGATGGATGAAGACTTTTAAGTAAGTCAAATATTAGAGTGGTTATTTTCAACGAGGTGATCAACATGTGTTGAATATTTGTACTATGCATAAGGTGGAGTATGATGATTCTCGGTGTAAAAAATTTTAACTATTGGATAGATGATAAGATTTTACCCATTGTAGAGTAATTCTCATAAACCTTATATGAGTGTGGTTTTGGTGTAGTAAATAAGGTAGAGATGGCATAACTGTGTGAATACACGATGAATTATGTTTTATCGCTTAATTGAAAAACTCACTAAGGTGGAGATTGTTAGGAAATATATTTTATTTTTTTAATAAAGATTTGTAAATTCAAAATTATGATATTTTCTAGATTTTTCTGATTTAGTAGTTTTCTCATTTAACAGGATTCATATTTAAAGAATAAGTAATTTTTCTTTTGAGATTTGACTTATTTAAGGAAGAATACAACTTGTATAAGAAAATAAATACTTCTCTTATAAGAAATGATCACTATATATATGGAAGTTGGATTCACTTTTTTATAGAACATAACACAACAATAAGATTCTTTGTAAGTAGACAATTTCTGATGTAAGAGAAACGATAAGTCTATTGAGAGATTGAGTGTTATTAAGATTTTAGGTGTAAAAAAAATAAGAGTGATTGTAATAATTTTTCATATGGTCAATTTTTCTCTTGTCGTCCTTGGTGACCATGGGTTTTCTCCAGTATAAAAGTTTTTCATGTAAATTCTTATGTTGTGTGATTGATTATATTCTCTATCTATGTTCTGTTTATTACTTGTTTGATATTTTTGTTTGCAAGATCTTAGGTGGAGTTAAAATTCGCTAACATAAAAAATATGTAATAAAACTAATCAAAAAAAAAATTTGACTAGACTAGCTACTAATTGGGAAATGTAAATTACATATATTTTTCTGATGATTTTAATTTAGAGAATTGACTATCCTGTCGCGTCAATGGTTTCTCATATATGATCATAATGAGTTAATCTAATTTTTATTTTCTCATATATGATCATATTTGAGTTTGTAAATTAAAAAAATACATAAGAAACTTTTAGAATTATAAATTATTTTTTAAAAAACAAATTCAAGATTTTTTCTTTTGTTGACATTCGGTTACATGAAAAAAACAAAATATGTATTTTTAGACGTCAATCATTCTATTGTGAACCTTCATTTAAAAAAACTAAAGCCTTGCAGTTTGACAGCTCATGGATCTATATGATCATTAATAATTATCTATTCTACATTAACGAAATCAAACTATGCCAATTCCCAATTCCAAGTTTTCTGATTGAATCATTGTTAAGGGTTTTATTATTGGCATCATTTTAGTAATATTGTAATTTATTTATTTCTTATATTAGAAATTTGTCAGACTATGTTACTAAATTGCAATCCATTATTTCATTTAAGAATCTTGTGGTTAGTCAACTCCATTTGTTAGAATAACTTCCATTGAGTTTTTACACCTATTCCTCTTAACATGTTTGAAGTGATGAAAAACATAACTGATTAGTCCTTTTACTGTATGCACATTCAAATAAAAAGATCTCAAAAATCTGAAATTTCTTTTTGTATATTATATCGATGATCCGATCTATATGGACTTTTAAGTATTTATTAGATTAAATTATGTGGAATATTTGAGAATATTTTGGAGGCATAAAGAAGTAAATTAGCGTGTGTATGAGATTACAAGTTAAATAGTTTCAAAAAATTAAGGCAATTACTACATTAATAAGTACATTAAGTATTTGTGAAATATTAGACTGTTAAAGAGTTATATCAGTACTCCTCTATTAAGGTTTGGATAAAATATTACACCTATATAAAAGAAAGTATTTCACACATTTAAAGCTATCGAAGGCATCATAAGAAAAAATCCTATTTGGCTGCATATGGTGTTTAATATATTTGTGAAGTTTTATTGTTAGTCTTTTTCATATTAACTCTTTCATTAGACATTCTTTGATGATTATTTTAGTCTCTTCAAGATGAAGAGGTTGTTTGCTGTATTGAGAGTATCTCAAGGAAGCAGTAAATACAATTGAAAATAAATTGTGCTTGCTAAGTAAGGTCAACTAAGTTCGGTTGGCAAGCATATGATGGAGTTTGAAATTGTGTAAAATTTTAATAAATTATAATATTTTCATTATTTAGTAAATTGCTTAATGTCTAGATGTGGCCTCGTGGATGTTTGATTGTGATTTGAACTAGGGGTTAACAGTTTATGGTTCGATTCAATTTTGGAACAAAATCGAACTTAACTGACACCGATTGGTTCCTAATAACATAAAATAAACCGAACCAAATTAAATTAAACCAAAATATATTGGTTCAGTTTGGTTCAATACGGAAAGTCAGTTTGGTTTCGGTTCGGTTATGCATTTTCAATTTGAATTTAGCATCACACAGTTGAATCAACTAACACTATCCAACTCAAGATACATTAAAACATAAATCAATTATTGATTACAAATTCTTCTCACAAGTACAATTGAACAAAGAAACCCAAGCTACGAATTGATAATTTATAAGTACTACAAAACCTAGGCATGCAGAGAAGCCATTAAAGAGCAACTCAATTCCCGTGAATTTTTTAACGTTAACTACTTAAACTTCTAAAAAAGAAATAACTTAAAAAAAATTTATTTAGTCCTCTCGTACCAAAACCTTATTGGCTGTTCGGGTGAATTTTTTTTTTTTCTCTCTCTTTTGACAAAGGCCTGCAATTTTAAATCTGTTGATGTTACCCAATGATTTTGTTTAATTTGTTGCTGGAATTAATCTTCAAATTTAAAAACCAACTATTTTCAATCAAATGAAAAAGAAATATTTGAAAGCCACCAACTCCAATACAATACAATTGTGTTGAAAATCTCTAATTCTCAATGAATCATAAATTTAAAACCTTTTTTTTATAAGTTTTACGACATAAACGAAATCTTTGAAAGCCATCAACTTAAACTTGGAAAACTTCAAAATTTTTCTAACGAAAAGGCATTATATTATGTTATGTTCGTTCTCAAAGCACTATCGAATAAATAAAAATTAATAAAAAATGAAGTGAACAACTCACTGTGTCTGACTCCCGGTACGATGGCAACGGAAGGCGCTTGGCGACGAGGTGACTAAATCACGATCACGATCTGCAATTTGCCGTCTACCATGAGCTAATTGAATCACGATTGGTGGCGGTTGAATGTTGCGTGAGTGACGGTAGTGAGACAGAAAGAGTGAGACGCTGAGATCGGAGGGTGAGATGGTGAGAGAACGTGAGGGTGAGATGGTGACCAGAGACGGAAAGGATGAGAGAGAGAGAGAGAGAGAGAGAGGCTGTTGCTGCTGTGCTTAGGGAAATTGGGGTTTTAGAATTTTAGATGTTAGGGTTTTGTACCATCCATTTAATTTTAGGCTGGTTTCTCTTTTTCTTTTTAATTAAAATTGCATGAACCAATCGATTTATGCGTTCAAAATCGAACCGAATTGAAACCATTCGATTCACAAAAATACAGACCGTTTGGTTTTTCGGTTAAAATGAACTGAGTAATTCCAGCTCGATTTAGCAAAAATCAAACCGAATGCCTGGCTCTAATTTGAATAACGTAAAAATTTTCTGTGTATTTTACTTTTTATAATTTATTATTTGATAGAATGTGGTGAATGAACAGTAATATAACTAATGATTCATATAACAGTAATTATGTGAACAATGATTATGAACAATATCACATGAATAATTATATGTATAAACAGTAATTTTAAAATTAATTAATTTTCTAATATTTTAATTGCCTACACTAACATAAAATAGATTTAAATTCTTAACAAGTGGTATAAACTTTTGTAAAGGCTACTGGCTTGGGCATGCTTTATGAGAGATAGAGCTACTGGCTTTTTTTTTTTTGTTCAAAAATAAAAACAATTTTTTAAAAAAAAATTTCTTGTTGAATCAAATTTTTTTGTTAAAAAATATTATATAAAAAATTTGTTTGATTTAACCAAAAAAATCTGTTAATTAAACTTAAATATAATTTTTTATTTAAAAAATAAATGAGTAAGGATATAAACATCATTTTATAATTAATTGTAGAAGGAGAAATATTATTTTATAACTATTATAAAGGTAGAAACGTTATTTTATAATTAATTATAAGAGAAAAGTATTATTTTATAATTATTTTACTGTTTTCATTAAAATTAATGAAAAAATTAATGATTTATTACAAATCAGCTCATTTTTTAAAAATCTATCACCTTTTGACAATTTATCAAAATATTTATTACTCAAGTGGCATTAACCTTTTAATTTTCTAAGATTTTAATTTACCTACGCTAAAATAAAATAAATTTAAATTCTTAACAAGTGGTGTTAGCTTTTATAAAAGCTACTAGCTTGGGCATGCTTGATGAGAGATACAGATGCAATAATGGTAAAATTGTCAAATTATAATAAAAATTGAGAGCAAAGAAATGTGTCGAGGAATTTTACAAACTATAGTACATTTTTCTAATGTAATATTTCAATTTTGTCCATCCCAAGTGATGTCCTTTATCTATTAAATTGTGGAATAAATTAGCAAATCATAATTTTGCAAATCATAATTTTACAAATTATGAAATTTAATGACTACTTAATAAGTGAACCATTAACTATTTATGATTACATTTGATTTTTTTTTTCTATTTATTTGTAAATCGAACAATTTATGGAATGAATGATGAGAACAAAATTGTAAAAATACGTAGAAATAATCGATAGAAACCATACATTTAATTATTACTTTGTCAACCGCGCGAGTTTAACTCAAATGTTAGTGACTAAAAATAACACAAGTGCCTTAATTAAGCACTAATACTCCTCTATATAAATAAAAAAAAAAAAGTTATGATTTTAATTCAAGATTAATCAATTCATCAAATTAAGTCAAATTTTGAATATAATTAAAATATAAGTAAATATATGACGACGACGACGATGATGTCGAAGAGAATGATGGTATTTGGTGTGAGTATGGTGCTCATAGCAAGTGCAGTAACGTTGGTGAAGGACAGTGCAGAAGCAAAAGAGATTGGTTATGGGGCCATTGGACAGGGAGGTAATCCTGGATGCAGCCCTGTCCATCCCGAGCTTTGCAAAACAGAACCTGGTAATCCCTACAAAAGAGGATGCGAGGCGGAAAGTCAATGTCGAGGAGGACCCGGGGGTCAAAACAACAATTAATTAGGCTTTCATTTAATCAAAATAATATATGTTATTACATATTATAATAAGTTACATTTGATTGTAACTTTCCAATTACCATATATATATAAGCCCTTTCTCTCGATATATGCGTGCATGTCTGATGTGAAGTATTATACATTGTGTAATGCATGGAAAAATAATGAAGATTTCTAATATTAACTCAGTTTTTACCTCATCTCAAACATATATTATAAGCTTACTATCTATTCTCAATATGTTTTACTCATGAGACGCAATGCATTTTTCAATTTTGATATCCCAAATCGGTTTAGATTAGTTCCTAGACAAATAATATAAATTAGATACAAGTAATCCTCAACTCTTAAATTAATTTTTTATTTAGATTGGTCTGTGACCTTTTATATGATATTTAAGCATGCATATTCACCTACAAATGAGTTCATTCCATACTATCCTTTCACTTGTCATGAACCATATAAAATATCGGAATGATAAAGGCTTAATTGTGTATCTCACAATTTTTTTTAATATTTCTGTCTGAATTCAAAAAAAAAAAAAAAAGTGGTTTGTTTCACAAACGACAAACAAGAAAACAAACAAATATGAACGACGAGAGTTTAAGATACTTGTTAATTTGTTACTTTGTTTGTTCTTCATATGCCTAAAAATTACATGTGCCTTTAATTAGGCATAATTGTTTTTTTCTTTTTTGGGAAATCATCAGTTTTTCTTTTATTGATATTAATCTATATCACTTACTCTCTATTATTTTCATAATATCTAAAGAGAGATAAGTAAGTCTATTTGATATTTTAATTTGGGAATATGAAATAATATTTATTATAAGAAAAAATTACTTAAAAATAAGAAAAAGTACAAAAAATATTATTATTAATTTTTTATTTATACCAAAACCTATATATATTTCTTATTTTTAGTTTTTAGTTCTTTTATTTTAATTTTAATTTATATGATTTATATGAATTATAATCAATATAAATAAAATTACATTTGAAGATAAGAGTAATAATATAAAGTTATAGTACTAATGAGCTATTGAATATCATGAAAACATAAAAAGTAAGTGATATATATATATATATATATATATTTCAGTAGAGAAAAATTCTCCCACATATAAATTACAGATTATGCATCAATGATTGCTACACTTGTTGGGATTATGTGCTCTTTAAAACATATTAATTAATTTATTTATGATAAATATATTTTTTTATTAATATAAATATTTGAGATATTTTTATAGACATCTTAATTGCATAAATATTTTGAATAAGGTCCATTTAATCATATTATATGTATTTATGTGATATTCATATAGATTCACAGAAGATATAAATATAAGTTATCTTATGATTAAATAAATTGAGTTCACAGTTGATAACTAGAGTTGGACGCTCTATTTATGTTTAGACTGTAGTAAAATCATTGAATAATTTTTCTTAATCGTGTATGAATTTACTGATGTAGTTTGACTGTATTAAAATGGATCATATATGAGATTTAATTAACCTTAGAGTAACTGTCAGACTTATTAAATCTCATAAGTATTGATTTTATTGCAATCTCAATATTGAGTTAATTATAGTTTCATGTTTATGATTGTTATTTCATTTGAGTTACCAATGGTGTAACATACATCTATAGTCAAGATTACCCGGTATCTAGGTGAGAACAATTATGACCAGTGGGATTATAGATTAAAAATATAGAATTTGTACAACACATCTCTTGATGGGTTTTCGGTACTTAATTATAGAATTTTCTGAGCAGAGTGTCAACATAATTAGTATGTTAAAATTGATCATTAGAGAAAGTCAGTAAGAGTAAAAGAATAAAATGTAATTAAATTGATTGGACAGTTGAGATATTAATTTAATTAGCGATGGGTACAAATGATTGTTCAGTAAAAAAATCAATGTGTCATGTGCCGAATTATTATTCAAGAACACTATTCTAGATAACTTACAATTATGTAGGTCAGTTCCAATCTTATAATAGAGTAGATTTAGAATTAAACAATTGAGCTAGTTTAATTACATGCCTAATTATTATAACCACTATTGTATGTACCTATATGATCCCCAGATTAGTCATTTAATTAACAACACCACTACTGGAATAATAAGCAAAATAACTAGTTATTTGGGTTAAAAGTCTAAATATATTATTTGGTGGGAGGCTCTAATTAATATATTTGTGTATAAGGGGCCTTGTGTTATTTTAAAAGGTAGTCCCCAATAACTATAACAAGTGTAATACTAAAAGCTTTTGGATTTTTATTTTATTTTAATTTAAATCAATTATTTTGATTTAATAGAATTAAAATAAGAGATAAATAAGGAGCCTAGAGTTTTTCACTTCTACAATATAAAAAAAGGTTTTTTTCTCCACAAAAGAAAAGAGATAAGCTATAATACAAATAAAGAAAAGAGAATTTTTCTCTCTAACTTTGAGAGAAAAATATTTTCTTACTAGTTACTTTCAGTAGTAAAAAAAGGTGCCCACACATCAAGTACATATCAAATTTGAGTCATAATCTAGAAGATCATTGGTGACAGATCGTGATATAGTAAGAGAGGTAGTGGTAGATCGTGACTTGAGAGTCTTAATTACTATAACAAAAAAGTAAAGGTACGATTTTAAAATTATGATAATTCTATATATTGTATGAGAAAGTAATCCTATTATTTCTGTTGTAAAACTATTTTAAAACCAGCAATTGGTACCAGAGTAATCTCATATTAATATATATAGTTACTATATGAAATCAATTTATTGTATTATATGTATTAGATGAGTGACACTAATTTTATATATTTTATTATGTAATAAATATATTTAATGAGCATGTTAATGGTTGTCTCAATTCATAGTTAGATTTTTCTTTATATTAATTTTTTGGATTTGTAACGAGAGAGATAGTCAATTTTCACTATGTTTCTCTCTTAATTATTTTATTTCATTATTCTTAGATTTTTTTTTATAAGCCATTAATGGTATAGGAATCATTGTAAATATTATTTTGTTATAAAATAGTATAAAAATCAAGAAGAGAAGAAAATTGTTTTGCGGCTAAGCAAAATTCGTGCTCTTAGAATTGGCAACAAAAGGGTGTCTTTTTTATTTTTTATTAAACACCCTATACTTTAGTAATTTATGTCTTTTGACATAATATTAGAAACTTTTGGATTTAGGTCCAAAAGAATGTAATGCATTCTAGATGTGGCAGCTGGAAAGAAAAATATAGAAAAATATGAGAACTAGGGTTTTGGAATTTTATCCCATGGTACCTTAAAGTTTTATTAATTTACAATTCAGTCAAAATATTTAATTTTTAAGTAGAAAAATTCAAATTTATTTATATTGGACCAAAGATCAATTTTGGTTATCAATTGGATAATATAAATAGAAATTTGATAAGCCTAATAATAATTATTTATTCAAATTTATTTATATTGGTCCCAAGTCCATTTTGAGATTTTAAAATTGAGTCATATGAATGAAAATTTTGGTAGATCAATAATTAAATTTATTTAGCTCAAAATTTTTGAAAATAAATACCCAAATTTATTTTTAAAAATTGAACCAAGATAAATTTAAAAGCACAAAAGTCTCTAAGCCAATAATTATAAATATAAGAAGTGCAAATAAGGAAAAGAAAAAAGATGGACATTGACTTGAAGCCCAATAAATATTAAACTTGTAGATTAAGTTAATTTTTTTAAGAAAACCATGAATTGAGATTATTTAATTGCTTTTAATATTTATGTTATGTTTGGATGATAATATGCCATGACAACATGTTATATAGAATAGGTATTGCCACTCTATGCATAATATTACATGATATTTATAGATTATAAATCTAGAGATATATATATTATTTAATACTTGTATGTTTTCAATAATATTAGATTTCATCTAGATAATACTATTTTAGGAAGCATGCAATTAAAAATATAAGACATAATCTATGTATTGTTCAAAAAGAAAAAACCAACTTTAAAATATTGAGTGGGAGAGAAAAATTTAAGATAATTTTTCCATGAGCTCTATCGTTAGTTTAATAATAAAATTATATATATAATCCAACTTCATGATACGGTGATGCTCGATACGGAGGGTATATATATTATATATTTTATTTGATGAACTTATTTAAAGATAAGATCGAAATATTGTTCAATCTGTTGATCACCCTAACGGTAGTTACATGATTTGAATGATACGTAGATTGAAACAATGGTTATATACTCAATAAAAATTTGTTATTAACCTTTCTAACGAAGCTCTGTTAACCAATTTTGGCCCTAAAACTTAAAGATAATTATTTATCATGTTTCGACATAAAAGTAAATAATTTAATAGTTAATTGAGTCTAGTAAGTGGAGGCATGACTTCCCCAACGGATAGCTTGTCAAAGTAGTACTAGATTATCGTTACAATAAAATAAAATGCATTTATGGTTTTCTACATTTTAAGTTTTTATTATAAATATTACCTGTTTCAAAGTGTTAATGCATGTATATTTTATTTTTCAAAAAATGTCTTCCCTAAGCCCACTCATTATTATTCTGAGTTCAAATAAACTTACTGGCGAGAACTATATAGATTGGAAAAGAAATTTAGTTATAGTCATGACTGCTGAAAATTACAAATATGTCTTAACCTAGCCATGCCCTCTTGAACCAGTAGAGGACGCTAGTAGAAATCAGAGAAGGCTTTATGAGAAATGGTAAAATGCTACATATTAGCCTAGATTTAATTTCGGTAGCTTGTTTATCAAAACAATGGTATACTATAAACTTTAGTTCCTCTGTTTCTATTTTTAAAAATAATAAACTAATATATTCTGGTATATTGGAAGATAATTTATATAATCTAAGTCCTTTGATCTAATCTATGGATGACACATTGATTAAAAATAATGAGCATATACATTTATCTAAGAAAAGAAATATTTCTTCTAACCAATGTCACCTCTGGCATTTGCACTTGGGTCATATAAATCTAAGTAGGATACAGAGAATGATTAAATATAAGCTTATAAGTCTATTGGAAAATGAATCATTGTCACTTTGTAAATCTTATTTAGAATGAAAAATGACAAGAAAGCCTTTTTCGGCCAAAGGAATACGTGCAGCCGTACTACTTGAATTGGTACATATAAATGTATGTGGACCAATCAACGTACATCCTCGAGGTGTTTATGAGTATTTCATTACTTTCATTGATGATTATTCAAGATACGGTTATGTTTATCTAATACATCATAAGTCGGAAGCTCTTGAAAAATTCAAAGAATATAGAGCTGAGACAGAAAAGAAATTAGGTAAGAACATAAAGAAACTTCGATCCGATCGAGGTGGTGAATATCTCTCAGGAGAGTTTAAACAGTATCTGGTTGAAAATGAGATTATATCTCAATTAACAGCCCCACGAGCACTATAAAAAAATGGTGTGGCTGAAAGAAGAAATAGAACTCTTTTGGATATAATGAGATACATGCTTAGTTATTCCATATTGCCTATCTCATTTTGGAGACTAGCGTTAGAAACTGCAACATACCTATTGAACTTAGTTCCATTTAAATTAGTGCCTAAAACCCCAATAGAATTATGGTAAGTCGCAAACCAAGTTTGAAACATATCCATATTTGGGATTCACCAGCACATGTGCTAAAACCAAAGGTTGATAAAATGGATTCTCGTTCTGAGATTTGTATATTTGTTGGATATCCCAAAGGAACAAGGGAAGGTTTATTTTATAGTTCTCAAGACAGAAAAATGATTGTGAGTACACATTTCACTTCTCTTGAGGAAGACTATATGAATATCTGCAAACCTAAGAGTAAAGTAATATTGGAAGAATTATCAGGAGATCATGTTGATGCTCAGATTTCAGTACCTGTTATTCAACAAGGAGAAGAACAATAACATAAAGATTATAATACTATCCCTGAACGGCAACCACCTATAGAAACTCGTCATAGTGGGAGGGTAATTAAATTACCAACAAGGTACATGTTACGGGGAGGAACTTATAAAATTATCTCATATGGACAAGTAAAAAATCCTACTAGCTACAATGAAGCCTTATTAAATGGAGATGCTAAACTATGGAAAAATTCTATAAACCAAGAAATGAAATGTATGTATTCTAAAAACGTCCAAAAACTTGTAGAGACACCAAACGGGGTAAAACATATAAGGTGTAAGTGGATCTACAAGAGAAAAAGAGAAGTAGATGGAAGAGTGGAAACATTTAAAGCAAGATTAGTAGCCAAATGGTATACTCAGAAAGAGGAAATCGATTATGAGGAAACATTTTCACCGGTTGCTATACTTAAATCCATCAGAATTCTACTCTCTATTACTATAGTGCTAGATTATGAAATTTGGCAAATGGATGTCAAGACTGCGTTTCCTAACGGACATCTTGAAGAAGACATTTATATGCAGTAACCGGGTGGGTTCATTAAAAAAGGCCAAGAACACATAATGTGTAAGCTGCAACGATCCATTTATGGATTAAAGCAAGTATCCCGGTCATAGAACATCAGATTTGATCAAATGGTTTGTTTGGATTCATACAAAATATTGATGAACTGTGTGTGCGTACAAGAAAATTTTAAAAAAAAAAACTGTAGCTTTTCTGGTTCTTTATGTAGGTGACATTCTCTTAATTGGAAACGATATAGAAGTATTATCATCAATAAAGAATTGGTTGCCTAAACAATTTTATATGAAAGACCTAGGAGAGGCTAGTTATATTCTTAGTATCAAATTACTTTGAGACAAGAAGAATAAAATTTTAACTTTATTCCAAACTGCTTATATTGATAAGATACTAGCTAGATTTAGCATGGAAAATTCCAATATTGATTTGTTAGCATTCAGACTTGAGAGCTAAATTTGTTCTGAATCACTATTTAGGACAGTATTCAAGACGTTTAAAATCCCAATCGAGATCCCTACTATTCTAAAATATGAGTTTCCAAACGAGTATAACAAGTCAGTTTGATGAAGCATATAGATTTGACATATTTGTGATAAGTCTGTTTGATAAATAAAGAGATATAACATATAGGATAGAATTGTTATATATTGGGTCTTATTGATTTTTATTTTAATTTTAAATAACTGGTTGTTGTTAATAGATTTATTGTAGTCCTAGTCTAATGTAAACTGTTGCTATTTTATCGTAGGAATAATAGTTGCAGAAGGTTATTGGTAACTCTTTAGCTATTTTTTCAAGACTTGAACGTTGTAATTTTTAGCTACTTATTCTAAGCCATTAGTGAATAAAGAGATCATACAATTTTACTCCAATAATTCAAGTATAGAAGTCCTAGATTCCTCAATCAACTTGACGAATTTTAGTTACTTTTAACTTTTCACAATAGGTTCTAAGAAACAAAAGATGATTAACCCCCAGCATATGCCACAATGGCGTCAAAGTATAGGCATGAATCAAAAGGTTGAGAAGTTAGAGTCAGATGTAGGCTCTCTTATGGCTGGTCAATTGT
This sequence comes from Murraya koenigii, assembly GCA_025617385.1. Classification (NCBI taxonomy): domain Eukaryota; kingdom Viridiplantae; phylum Streptophyta; class Magnoliopsida; order Sapindales; family Rutaceae; genus Murraya; species Murraya koenigii. The sequence continues at coordinate 22,508,224 of CM046815.1, forward strand.
AGGTTCTGGGGAAGATCAACGAGTTGTTTGAAAAGTTTAACTCAAAAATTCCTACCCAGAGATCAATATGGAACGAGAGGAAAGAGAACACTCTAATGCCCCACTACATGATTAAAAGTGATCTGGAAACTATTGGGAGTATGTGCTCTTCAAAGCATACTGATTTTCTGATTAATAAAATATTTGAGGTATTTATTCAGATATCTTAAATTACATTAATATTTTGAGTAAAATCTATTTAATCATATTATATGTACTTATGTGATCACCATATGGATTCGAAGAAGACATAAATACAAGTTATCTTATGATTAAATAAAGTTCGCAGTTGATAAACAAAGTTGGGCACTTTATTTAGGTATAGACTGTAATAAATTCATTGAGTGATTTGTCTTAATCATGTATGAATTTATTGATGTTAACATGAAGATTAGATAATCTAATGGAAGAAGATATTGAACAAGAAGCCCAATGAAGATTAGATTTAGGGTTCATATTTTTTTATTTTAGGAAAACCATGAATTGAGATTATTTAATTTTCTATTTATTGTGTTTTGGATGTTAACATGTCATATATAATAGGTAGTGCTACTCTATGCATAATGATATATATCATTCATATAACATGAATTCATGTATATTGTTTGAAATTTGCAAATGTTTGATAATATAAGATATCACTTAGATAATATTATAGGAAACATGCAATTTATAATATATGTATGTTTTAAAAAGAAAAACTAACTTTAAAATATTGAGTGGGAGAGGGAAGATTCAAGATAATTTTCCCACGGGCTCCATTGTTAGTTCAATAATAAAATTATATATATATACCTCGACTTCGTGATACGGTGATGCTCCTTACGGAGGGTATATATATTAGATATTTTATTTGATGAACTTCTTTAAAGATAAGATCGAAATACTTTTTTCAATCTGTTGATCATCCTAACGGTGGCTACATGATATGAGAAATACGTAGATTAAAACAATGGTTATACACTCAAGAAAATTTGCTATTAACCTTCCCAACGAAGCTATGTTAACAAAATTTTGGCCCTAAAAGGACAACGATAGTTATTTATCATGTTATGACATGAAAGTAAATAATCTAATAGGTCTAATAAGTGGCGGTATGACTTCCTCAACGGATAGCTTGCTAAAGCGATACTAAATTATCATTACAATAAAATAAAAATACATTTATGATTTTTTGTATTTTAGATTTTTATTGTGAATATTATATCAATGTATTTATGCATGTATGTTTTATTTTTTCAAAAAATGTCTTTCATCAATCCACTATTAATTATTCTGGTTAAAAATGAACTCACTGGTGAAAATTACTTAGATTGGAAACGCAATCTATTTAATATTCTCACTGCTAAAGACTGCAAATATGTTCTGACCCAAAAATACCCTTTAGTACTAACGTTATACAATTATAGAAATCAGAGGGAATCTTATGAGAAATGGTGCGAAGCTAATAAAATGGCTAAGCGCTATTTATTGGCTTTGATTTCTATGGAACTGCAGAACAAACTTCGGAGCATGGAAACAACCACTGAAATATTGGCTAGTCTCAATAAGATGTTTGGATAGAATACTGATTCTACCAGAGAAGTAGCATTAAAACGTGTCATTGACACCAAGATGGAAGAGGGTACAAGAGTTCGTGATCATGTCCTCAAAATGATGGACTATTTGAATGAAGTTGAGATTTATGGTGTTGAGATCAATGATAAAACAAAGATTAACGTGGTGATTGAATCTTTACCTGATACATTCAGAGAGTTTAAGGGCAACTATATCTTAAGCAATAAAGATATGACCTTAATTCAATTGATGTACAAACTACATGCTATAGAAGAATATTATCGTAGCAAAGAACTTCCTAAACAAGAATTCTCTTTAAAGCCTAAGTCAAAAGACAAGGGTAGGCAAAAGAGAATTGGCACAAGAAATCTGTCTACCAGAAAAGATAACAACTCGAAAGGCAAGTGCCTCAAGTATGGACAGAAGAGTCATCGGAAGAAAGATTGTCTTAAGATTATTAAAATCAAGTATAGGAAATCTTTAAGCTTCCTAATTAGTTCAGCTTCTATTGATTAATGCAATAGTGAATTATGAGATAACTAATTTTATTTGTAAATTCATTTATTTGATTTTCAGAAAATCAAGAGATTAAGTGAAGAAAGCTTTGACTTGCAGTAGAGAAGGATACTAGTTTATATCAGCTGAGAAGACTAGATCAATTTTATGAGACTTTAAGTTTTGATATTTGTCCTTGTGTTCCAAACATTAAAGGAATTTAATTTCGGTGGCACTGTTATAAACAAGAGTGCACTGTTATTTTTGGATCCTCTGTTAATAACTTATTTTGGTACTTTACAAAGACAATTAATATCATATAAGTCTATTGATCTATTCAAAGCAAGATATAATGATAAAGAGCATATGCATTTATCTAAGAAAAGAAATATTTCTTCTAAAACCAATAGCACCTCTAATATTTATGCTTAAATCATATAAACTATAATAAGATTTTCATGAGAATGATTAATAATAGGTCTTTCTTGACCTATTGAGCTTGATCATTGATACTATACAAATCTTATTTAGAAGAGTAATATAACAAGGTAGCTCCTTTTGAGCTAAAAGAAAGCGTAATATTGTAGTGTATGGATTAGTACATACAAATGTATGCGGACTAATTAGTTTACATGTTAAAAGAGGTTGTGAGTATTCTATAATCTTATTGATAAATATTCATTGCATTTATGTTTATCTAAATGCGTCATAATTCCATGGTTTTTGAAATTCAAAAGAGTATATGGATAAGACAAAGAACCAATTAGACAAGAACATAAAAGAGCTTCGATCTGATCGAAGTAAAAAATATCTCTCTAGAGAATTCAAAGTCCATTTGGTTGTAAAATGGGATAGACTCCCATATATAATGAACATTGTAACATAATAATGTCATTATATAGAGAAACAATATTCTTTTGTATAAAACAAAATATATGCCTAGTAATTTATCATTTACCTTTTTTTTTTTTTATTCTAGATACCAGTATTTGAAACTGCATAGACTATTGAACCTAGTTTCATCTATATCGGTGCCTAATACTCTATGGAATTATGGAAATGTCACAAACTTAATTTGTGACACATTTGTAATTGGAGATTCACTAGTATTTATACTAAAATTATAGGCAGAAAATATGAATTCATGTTCAAAAGTTTGCATGTTTTAGGTATTCTAAAGCAATAAAGGAAAGTATAAATTACAAAAAAAAAAAGAAATTAAAGTTTGGCCTAGATTATCAAAGATCCAAAGATTCAGGTCTAAAAAAATTCAGATCAGCACATTAAAAAGTATAAAATCTGAATGTTAAAAATTAAGATTTATATGGATCTAGATTTGGATCCAAATGCGAATACATTTGAAAAACTAATTATTTGTATTTGTGTTATTTTAATTAAATTATTTATTAAAATTAAAAATATATAAGTTTAAAAAAAAAAGATAAATCCTAATTGGTTAACCATAAAACTAAAAATACACATGCATGGATCGAGTGGATTTGTGATGCTATTAGACTTAGATTTATGTTATTCTTGATGTTTGATTTATGTTGTAATATTTTATTTGTAGATTTATGGTATTGTATGTGATTCTAGGTATTGAATTGTTGATTGTTGAATTATTATTGAATTTTGTTTAATTTTATTAGGTAAATTTATTAAATTTTAAATTTAGCATTATGTGGATCCGAATATCTAAAAAATCTAACCACAACCTGCATGGATATTATCCACATTCAATCCAAACATTTTTTTTATAGATCCAAATCTCAAAATATTAATGTAGATCTAAATTTAGATGTCCTATCTTCAAATCTAAATTTTGCCATCCCTAAGTCTATGCCTCACTTCCTCTTAAAAATGATGCAAAAAACTAATAACCATGACATAAGCTATAGTGTAGACTATGTAGATCAAAAGCCACATCCTCCTCGTAATGACCTTGCCCCACTTCCTCCATTTATGTGATGCGCAATGCCCTCACTTATCTTATATAACATAAGATGTAATTAATTAATTTAGAAAATAATTAATTACTGTTTTACTATCAATTGACATTAACCATAAAAAATTGAAACGTATCCACAAACATAGATAAACTTAATTAGCATCCCCCTATTGAAGTTTCTCATTAACAAAGGCTCTATTTGTTATTTTTGTTGTACAAATGTTAATGTAATTATGGCGTTATTTGAGATTGAGGTTGAAATTCAATAACTTATTTATTTATAATTTGTGATAAAAATAGAGTTTGATAAATTTTGTAAAAATGATTTATTTCATAATTTTATCCATTTTGACAAGAGTTTTTAAAAATAGATAGATAGCTACTTTTCATAAGCAGCTTGTTTATTTCATAATTTGTGACAAAAATAGAGTTTGATAAAGTTTGTAAAAAGTATTTATTTCATAATTTTCTCTATTTTAACATTAACTTTTAAAAGTAGATAGATAACTACTTTTCATAAGCAGTTTATTTAATAAGCTTCCATATATTTTTAAAGTTCTTATTATGATCTTAATATTCTTTTAAAAAATAATTATTTTATTTTTTTCATATACCTTAATATATAAGCCATTATATATCATATTGCTACCATGATTAAATTACTGCCCCACAACTACTACACATTTCTTCATAGTTTATAAATATTACTTTTATTTTCTATTATAAGATTCAATAAGACTTGCATATAATTATGTATATTATTTTTGAACTATGAACAATTTTACACGAAAGTTAGCCGTGACTTTTAAAATCAATTTCATAACTATGGCTTTTAACGTTCAACCTATTTATATTGGAAAATTATCACTTGTATACCCTTAATTTACTTCGTTATCAAATATATTACAATACTTTTAGGGTATATTAATCGTCCACCATAAGTTGATAAAATGTAATACATATTTTTTATTTTATTTGATTTATGTATTAGTATAAATTTTATCATATTTTATATAATAAATTATGAAGTTCATTATATTTTATTTAATTGAGTTTTTTTATTTATATAATTTTATGTATTTTAAAAAAAAGTATATCTAGACATTATTAAACATACTCTAAAAAATAAAAGGTAATTTAAACTTATGTTTATTTTGGTCATCATATAATAAATAACATGTTTACAATAAAATTTATCAAATACATATACATTATTTTTTAAACTCATAACAACCGCAACAACACAATTTGTCAAATATTAATATTCTTTTTTAACTACCAACTTATTACCTCTGCATAATTAAAAATAACTTATTGAATTAGCAATCATAATCCCCAAACCAGCTCTATATCTTGTAGTTAATTATTGGGAAAAAGAGCAAACTGATTGAATCCTCTTTTGATGTTTTGAAATACATCCAAACTCCTCTTTAAGTGCCAACTTTTTTACTTGTCTTATCATTGTACCCTTAATGCAAACTTAATGTTGGAAATATAAATACTTTTAATTATTTAATTGAGTGAATAAATTTTTAATCATTTTAATTAAACAATTAAATTTAAAATTATTAAAAAAGTAAGGGAATTATCATAATTTTCTAATTCAATCCTCAATATTTTCCAGAATTAATTGAAAAATTAAATATATACTATTTTTGGAGAATAATAATTGTTTCAACTTTATATTCTCCAAAAAAAAAAATTAATGTACACAACACACACACAAACACATATATTGATTTTTTAACAAATTTTAAAAAATTTTAAATAAAAATTGTGACAATTTCCTTACTTTTTCCCATAGTTTAATTTAATTTTTAAATAGTTACAATTATAAAATTATTCAATTAATTAAACATTTAAAAATATTCATATTATGGGTAAAATAATAAGATCAACAAAAAATTTGACACTCCAGAAGATTTGGATGTGTTGTAAGATATTTAGGAGATTTTGATTAGTTTAATCAAATAATGAGAAATAAAATTTATGTTACTCTTAATAAACCGCAACTGCTATGAAAATAGTGAAACACAAATTAATTGACTTGCCCATCAAAAAACCAATTTAAAAAATTTTAATATAAATATTATATTAAAAAATCAGCATTATCATTATTCATTTCTGGGTCGTTCACATTTATTTAATTTTTTGATAGACTTTCACAGTTTGTTTTTTAACGTTGCAATATACATGAAAAAATAAAAATGAAATGTTGGAAGAAATTCGTAATCCAGCAAAGGATCGGCTATTCGGCTTGTCTTTGTTGCTAAATTCGAGACGTCTTCCAATTACGCTACGCCAGCACTTGCGTAACGTACACCATGCAATCGCTCACTTTAGCATCTAGATAAACATAACTTGGCAAAATGCGCTGCCTCTTATTCTACGCCCCGATGCCTATATAAAGTACACTTACCACTGAAATTCTCAGTTTTGACACTCAATTTTTGTCTAAAATTACACAAAATATCCTCGACATTCACCTAAGGTCAATTTCTTAATCTTCCTCTTTTCAATTATTAGGTAATTGCTTCAAAACCCTTTTTTAAATTAAGAAAACTTATTTTTTTTTTTTTGAAGACCAAGAAGGCAGAACCTGGGTACAATTTTTTCCCCCTTTTGTGGGTTCTTGTAATTGATTGTATTTGCTTTTTTCTTTTTTATTTTATTATTATTCTTTAATTCGATGTTTAGAGTGAAATGAAATGTGGGTACTAAAAATTGTGAGATTTTGGTGGTGTTTTTGTTCAGTTTGCCACTTTTAGCTAATTGTCTTGCTTTGGTATGTTAGCTGAACATGGGCTTCATTTAATTCATATTATTCTGTTAGTTGATGTTATGGTGATATTGACTGCTGTCAAACTAGAAAAATTTTATCTGGGTTATATATATATATGTATATATATATATATATATATATATATATATTTGAAGATTTTGAAAACTACATGTAAAGAATGAGAAAAGTGCCACTCAATTCCTTGCTTAGTTAGTATATTTAATTGTTAGCACACAGATGATCCAATATTGAAAAAAGGAAACATCTTATGAATATATTACATCGAATATGTTACTCACTAGGCTCTTTGTTTTCAGACTGTCATTAAGAAATTGATATTTTTAGTTCTTGTATTACTTGTGTTTACTCTTTTCTAACATACGGCTTATGGTGTTAAATTGAGTGCTTTTATATTTTATTTTATTTTTCCATTTTATTGTTTTCTTCAGCGTAAAATGCAGAATTCAGGGAGTATGCTCAAAGTCTCAGCTATTTGGAGAGGAAAAAAGTACGTTGTGGAAGTGAATTCTGTTTCATCTCTCAAGGAGGTAGGGCATGAGCTACAGAAATTTACTGATGTCAAGGCAGATACAATGCGATTTATAGTTCCTCAAAACAAAGGCTCGAAACTGCTGTATCCGTTCTCTGATGAGCACTCAAGCTTAAGCTTGCAGGAAGTGTCTATTGTTGAGGTATGTTGTTGAAACATGATAATTTACTACAATACCTGAGGGATCAAAGTAGGGATGATAGAAATCCTCATAGTGATGGGCCCCTGATGGATTTTCCCCATTTGGGGAAGGTAAGAGGATAATTTTATGTCTAATATCTTATTTGGGGTAATTCGAATGTAATTGAATACCCAATATCTTATGTGGGAGGGGAATGGAATTCGGGGAAATCTCCATCCCCATCCCATTTCCCCATTTCTATTTTTTTATTATTATTATTTTTATTTCTTCTAAAATTTTTAGTAAATACATTTACAATTTAAAATTTAAATTGTACCGGCTTGGATGTAAATAACAAATATCATAATATTTATAAAAATAATGTAGATAACAATTAATATAAGCACTTCAAGATTGATGAAGATAATTTTTTTGATGATTTATACATGTGACTTTTATGGATATGTTCAACTTTGAAGCTCTACTTTCGCTTTATTTTATTGATTATCTTGTAATTTTGATGACATTGACTTAGTTTGATTGGAAAAAAATTTAATTGCTTCAAAATAATTTTATTTTAATGTTTTTGTGTTGGTGATATGATTTCATACTTATACTTTAATATGATTAAATCGAGTTCAGAAAATAAAAGTAATCACTTATTTGGGGATTGAGTACCCTCGGGGATCCTTGTCCCCTCCCTTCAAGCAATTTTGAATGGGTTTGAAGGGGACGGGGAGGATATGAGGATATAAACAAAGTATTGGGACAGGTACAGGGATGTTGATCCCCTCCCCATTGCTATCCCTAGATCAAACCACGTCATGCTTGTTCTTTCATCACTTTTTAAGTATTCTGCAAAGTCTTTACCTATACTTCTAAGTTCAAGGATTTACTTATTTTTTCTAATTTAGGGGAAGCCCATCAGAATGATGGGAGTATCTGAAGTTGAAGTTGACAAAGTTCTCCAAAATGAAAAGGCAGATCTTAGGATAGTTGGATTCAATGAGGAGGAAAAACGTCTCAGGCAGCGAATGCTGGATCGGGCCAATGCTCCGCTGAAACTTCCTCAAGGCCAATACATTTTTTGTGATTTTCGCACTCTTCAAATTCCTGGAGTAGAGGTATTGCCAACTTTGTACTTATTTTATTTTTTCCCTCTGAGAAAAATTTACTGTGTATCTTTTTATATAATTAGGAAAGACATTGCATCGGAATAGTTTATGTTAGTTAAGTGCTGCTTCAGTTCACGAACATGTGATTTTTCAATTTCTGAATCTAAGCTAACTTGTTATAACTAGGAACTAACAGATAGATTTGTAATTTGGTGCTACATGGATGGTAGCTTTAAATTTCAAGTTGGATCTCTTAATGTTTAAAGTTTACACTGTCTTAATGTCTTGTGGATAAACATACCTCATTGGTGGCAATCAAAATACAGAATATTGCTTTAGCTCTGTATTGGATTGGATCGAATCTTTCTGTTTTCAGTATTTTTGTTTAATTTTCTCTAAGAGCAGTGTAAAGTTTTTCCATGGTTGTAGTTTCTAGGTGACAAGATTTTTGAAGGTCTGCTTAAGATGCGTATAAATGTGTTAGTTTCTTGGCTATCGGTTCCAATATTTTTTTTTTTTTTTGAACTGATTTAAGGTTACTTTTGTTCATCTATAGTTGAAACCTTCAGCTTCTGAGGCTTTAAAAAGAATGCACATGCTTGCTGCAGATCCTGGAATAGTTGCTATTATGAACAAGGTACTAAGAAATGCGCTTTTGTGTTACTATTAGTTGTGTAAGCTAACTTGCACTAGCTCTGATAGTTTACTTTCTACTTTTAAAGCATCGTTGGCGTGTAGGAATTATGACGGAGTTGGCTCCCGTTGGCTATGTTGGTGTAAGTCCAAAATGTGTCCTCGGTTTTAACAAGGTAACATCTATTTTAAGCATATGAAACTAGATTATTTATTTTACAACTGTCACATACTCCTTTATCATTGACTCTTGTTTGATCAGAACCATGGAGAAGAGATATCTTTGCGGCTTCGGACTGATGATCTCCAGGGTTTCAGAAAATATGAAAGCATCAAGAAAACTCTTTTACATGAACTTGTAAGCTAGATTTTCAACAAGTTCTGTTGTGTTTACGCCTTCATTGGGGCTGACTTATGGCTGCTGGCATTATGTTTGCTAGGAAATGATTTCTGGAGAAAATTACAATGTTCCATTTTTCTTTTCAGGCGCACATGGTATACTCCGAACATGATGCAAGCTTTTATGCTCTTGATAAGCAGGTAAATTTATGGTGGTGGACTTCTTATTATATGTGGATTTTAAGTAGTTTATGACTTAATTTTACAGTTCACATGTAGTAGCATAATTTGGATTTAATGTATTCTCTGGGCAGCTGAACCAAGAAGCTGCTGCTTTAGATTGGACCAAATCAAGAGGCCACACCTTGAGTGGAGTCAGGCATACCAGCCATTATGAAGATGAACACTTTGTTGGTGATAGTTGGAGTTTTTCTCAGAAGCTTGGAGGAAATATTTCAGATCAATTGGCAAGTGCTCGTGCGTCTTCTGTGGCTGCTGCTTATCGTCGTCTGGTAAATGCTTCTGCTAACAGTTTGGGAGCGTCCGAAGTACATGAAGAACCTGACCCTGATGATTCAGGGCTCATTATGCTTGGAGAATCTCATCATACAGGTTCAGCAAAAGGGAGTCTGGATATTGAGATTCCAAGTAGATATCAGTGGGGAGGTCATGAACCTGATCCTGATGACGATTTTGGCTATCAGAACAATCTTGAGCCTCATCCTGATGATTCCCAGGATGGGGAACCTTTGGAACCTGAAAATTATTCTGACCCTGTGATGGTTCAGCAGGTGTCTCCAAAGGAGCTGGCAGTCACTAATCCATATGAGGAGCCTGATCCTGATGACTCAGAAACTTCATGGAAGTCTGGTGTTGTAGTGGAACCTGAATCTCTGTGCTCTCAGTTAATGGAGGTGGATGACACTATTCAACTGAGGAAGACCAGTGCTGAACCTGATCCGGATGATTCAGAGGCTAAACTGAAAATAAAGATTGCGAATGACACCATGGAAGATCAACGCCATCTATATAAGGCTCAAAGAGAACCTGATCCAGATGAATCACTGGCAAATGAAGTCATACGGCAGGAGCCTGATCCTGATGATAATTCGGTGCAGCCGCAGGAAATATCCAATATGAAAATTGATGAGCCAGATCCAGATGATCAAGAACTAAGGAGAATACAAGACCCTGTTACTGTTGTTTGTAGTCGTTTGCAGAAGGCCATTGAAATGCTGCGAGCCGAAGTTAGCCCTTTGGAGGCCACTACTGTCCTGCAAACCCTTTTTAAGATAATTAGGTATGGCTACTTAGCTTGATGATAAGCTGTTCTTCCCCTTCTCCCTTGCACTAAAAAATTTGGTACCTAATTTTGCTTCTTTGCAACCCATAGTGGTTTTGAAGATTCAATCTATCACAAGCCTCTAAAGAGATTTAGATAATTGATCAATCCTTCAATGCTATTATGATTATTTCTTGCACAGAATTGCTGATAGAAGTTGGATATGTTTGCTTTTGATCTCAGGAATGTGATTGAACACCCAGATGAGACAAAGTATAAAAGACTCCGAAAGGTAGAATTATTTTCTTGTATAAATTGTCTGTTTTGGTTCCTTTGAATCTTCCTTCATCTAATCCTTAATTAAATTAATGGATGGTATATTGCAGGCTAACCCCATAATCCAGAGGAGCATTGCCAATTACAAAGGTTTGTATTTTTCTCTGTTATGATCTAATACGATTGCTGGGATCAATGTTGTATGATTCACTGTTTTTAAATGTAGTGGCAAAATGATAAGTGATTGCCATCTTGCTCAGAGACTCAGACTTATGCTCTGGAAAAAGCTGGCGGACTGGTTTTTTAAGGAATATTTATGTACAATGTCCAGCCTACTAACATAATGGCCAACTTAGTAAGCTAGTTAGTTGAGAACCTGCTCTTTTGTTCTCTGATTGTCTTCTACTAATGGTTGCCTTGTCTGTTTCTTGGGTTCCATAACTTAAGTTGAAGACAGCATGAATAACTTGCATGAAGTGGAAATTGAGCCTTTTGACTGGCTAGTGCATTAAGGTGTTGGACTAGCCATGTGAGACCGATAAAAAGGTCACTTGCCCTTTTTTTTTCCCCATTTTTCAAAAGGTTGTGTTTGTTAATGAGCTGAAGTGAGGTTCGAATAAAATATTTCACCATCTTGCAAAGATTATGTGCTGTTTAAAATATGACTTTTTACTTGCTTATTGTGCAACAGCTGCCATGGAAATTCTTTTTCTGGTCGGTTTCAATGAAGATGTTGTTTTGGATGAAATCGGCAAAGCGGAAACTTATCTAGTGTTGAAGCGGAATGATCCAGGCTTATTGTGGCTTGCCAAGTCCTCTCTCGAAACGTGCATTGCTTACTAGCCGTCAGCGATATTCTAGGAACTGTGTGCAATATGTAAATTGTGTTGTATTATTGTTAGTATATGAAGAAAAATGTGTGCGCAACATGTGAAATTGTGAATTGTGGATTGTTTAGTACCGACAGAACTGTACATTATATTTGATATTATAACTTTAAAATAGACTTCCATAAATAAAAGGATCTGTGATAGAAGTCCGAATGGTTATAAGTGCATCCGGGTGGTGATGAGTGCATTTTAATGGTTGCATGCTTGACATTATGCTAGATCATTATACTATTATTTAGATATCTTATGCCCTTGAAGATCATTCCATCAAATGAATGGCAGTTGCTGTTTTCTTTGGCTACATGAACTATGTATCTCAAGTGCTTTATATTCATATCCTGGTATCCTTCCTCAAAGCAATGCAGTGTTATATTTGGCATTCGATAGTAATAACGCTGCAGATGCTCCTTCGGTAAACACAAACGCAAGAAGAAAACAGCTGATGCAATAGCAAATGTAAAGACTAGGAAGCAGCATATGATTTGATCCAAACAGGATGTGTGTTGGGAGAGTAAAAGTTCATTTAAATAACCAAAACAGAGATCTCTACGAAACCACCAAAACAGAGATCTACACGAAACCAGGAATCTCATATAAAATTTGACCATGAGCCAGATAAGCTGTGCTTTAAGAACATTGGACTGAAGAAGTATGCATCACATTGTAATCACACGTTGAATCCCACAAAGCAAAGAGTCTGGGTATTAACTCCCACTTTACAACCAAATTTCATTCCACGTGCACCGAGGTGGGGATTCACATGACTTCTGGCTTATGGCTGATCTCACCAATGCTAACAAGGAATTAAGAGCTGTCCATTGGAATATCGTTGCCATTTGGGTTAGGAATGTTGCCACTGAAAGGGATTTGAGAGATGTCAGTCTGGCCAGCTCCAAATGTAAACCCCTGTGCGGGAACGTTTGAAGAACGACTGGCAAAAATGGAGGTTGCTCCAAAATTAGTGTTGAAAGCAGGAATAGGATCATTATTAGCCTTCGGGAAGCCAAAGCTAAATGATGGCATGCCTGCAGACAGGGCAGGCAGGGGAGGAGGATTGCTACCATCAACTGACCCAAAGATCTTCTGTTCATACTCATGCAACTGTTGGTGGACATCTGTAATTCTCAACAGGCAAAAAGTCAGGGTGGTAGAGAGTTTCATCCCATAAACGCACAAAATAAAATGACCATTTCAAAAAAGTTTCTTTAAAGCACTTTTGATAGCTGAAGTCTCCAATACCCAATCATATAAACAATTAAAATGTTAAGATGGCAACTACAGAAACAATAAGAAGTTAAGAACTTTCAACGAACAGGATTAATGAAATATTAATCAAAATGAGATCTTTATTAAGGGCCAGTGGCCGTAAGATAACCGTTAACCATATGCACTTCAGATTCTTCTCACAACATTGTGCTTTTCTTAAACAATTAAGATAATTGCCCGTAGGGTGAATAGGCTGGTCTAACAGGCACAATCTACCACATTCTAGAATATTTCAATCAAACACATTATCTTCCATTGACTAAATTTTCAATAAACAAAATGCTTCTTCAGTAAATGCGAAAGCAGATTAGCATTCAGCAATATAACTACCTTCTGTTAAGTTAACAGATGGTCTCCGCTCTTTCACCCACTGATGACTCTGTGCAAGTCTCCATCCTTTACACTTCATCAAGTATGCTATTACAATAGCAGCTGACCTGTCAAAAAGAATATGATCACAATTTAATGCCTGCCGATAGCCTAGCTGTCAACGGAATCCTCACTGCACACCACAGGGGGAGCTAGCATAATCATGATCCAGAAGGGTCCCCCGTAACAAGTGATATGTGATGCCTAACCCTACCATTATAGTGCCAAAGTCTGTGTTTCCGAAAAAGAAAAGTTATTTGAGATAATAGACAACCTGTTTTTTCCAAACATGCAGTGCACGAGAACACGAGCTTTGTCCCTCTCACATTGTTCTGCCAAAAAGTAAATTCAAAAGATAAAAGTACGTTAATTGCACTCCCTGCTTAGTGAGAAATTAAAACTGCAAGGCAAGTGAACACCAACAGCTAATTAAATTGATATATTAGCAACTGCGAAGCAGTTGATAAACCAGAACAACAAAACCTTCCATCAAATTATATTTGAAATACATTTGTGACAAGTTTTCTACTCTCCTTAATTATATTGCATGGCAAGCACAAGCAGAAAAGGTTATAAATGGTGATTGATCAGACAACCTGTTTGACCTTCATCCATCCATCCATCCATCCATCATTACAAATATTATAAATGGTGATTGATCAGCAACGCATAAACTGAAAAAAATTCTTTACTGTAATGTGGTGATGAACATAAGCAAGGTACCCACCTAAAGTCTAAGTTGCCAGCAACAGTAACACAGTTTACCATTTGAATATATATATATTTTATAGGAGTTTACCATTTAAATATAGAAACATTATTATAAAAAAAATTGAATTTCATGGCCTCTACGTAAAGAACTGAATCACAGAGAGTAAGTCAAGTGCTTGTTACAAGTTTTAGTGACTACGGAAGCATAATTTTGATGGCAACTAGACTCAATCTGTTCAAGCCAACAACTTCCTCAGATGCCAAAGAATATACAAAAATTTCACCTGAAACCAAGGCATAGGAATGTTGAGTTGAAAAACTTAAAAGTCCTAATCATAAACCAAGAAAATATGCAAAGTGGTATAGAATCATCTAAGAGGATATAGCTTTTAGTCTTGTGGATGCCTTAGAAGGGACTGAGCAAACTTTACTTAGAGCAAATCCTGCATTACTCTATGCAAGAGCCAAGGGCCAAGGAGAATGTTTCTATTTTCAATTTCCGATGCAAAATCAAGACTAAGTATAACTGACAAGAGGCAAATAAACAAAAATTTTAACATATCAGAATTTAATACAATATCAATGAGTGGCATTTATACACACAAGTATCTAAACCAAAAACATGCACTTGATCAGTGAATCACAAGCATCGATTAGAAACACACCTAAAAACTGAATTGCATCATCGAATTGTAAAATTTTGTCATCTTCAAGGCAGTGATAGGTAAATGAATTCTTGTAGAGATTTTGACAAGAAGGTACCGTCTGCATAGAGACGAAATAAGTGGTATAAGTCACAGACAAAAGTACTATTTAAATAACTGAAAGCCATTTGTACCCCTTCTTGGACAAACACAAACAGTACTTGCTAGAGGCAGTTATTCTCCCAGCAGAAGCACAGATAGCAAATGATGCCTTTAACGATAGGAAAAGTGCAAATATTGAGTTACACACCCAATGGAACAAACAAAAGAAATGGAATTTGACGTAGTAAAAATATCAGATTTAAAAAAATGCAATCATCATATCAATAAACCATAAAAACTAATGTTTGTGATGGTAATGAGAATAGCATCTACCGGATCCTGTGCAAAAGGGAAAAAATAAATCAGCAGTTGTAAAACTCCAATATGCAAGGGAAGCACCAACGTTCATGTCATTAATCGATTCACTGCAGGCTACGCTCACACATCTATGTTCATCCCTAAGCAGTGAAATCTTTTATACTAAACCAGCTAAATTAGATTCACATGTGTATCAACCAACTCCTATTGATTTTTGTCTCCTTACTATTGAACCCTAACAGAAAAATCAAAGCACGTAATAAATCCAATACAAAGGGAAAAAAACCAAAAATTTCAATTAAACTACAATAATTAGAAAAGAAAAAGAAAAGGAAACTGACATTAAGAACACGCGAAATCCCTTGAGTCTTAAGAAGCCCTGAGCGAGACGCGTTGTCGTAGCTGCCCAAATAGAGGAAATCGGGCAGGATCTCAGACGGAAACGCGCTAACTTGGAGCGTCGTCGTTTTCTCCGCCGACGACGCAGAGCGGTGGCCGCAAATCCCGCAAACTTCTCCTTCCTCGTACTTGTGGTAGTGCCCGCACACAGAGCACGGGTTCTCCCTCTCCCTCTTCCTCATAACTAACAACCAAATCTTTCTTATTTATTTTTCTAAATTTTAATTACTATAATTTCCTTATTATTAATACTGTGAATTAAAACCGAAATTTTTTGATAAAGAAGAAAGTTGATTGATGTTGATGAGACTGTTGTGGTGGTTTGTTTGATTGATTTATGATTATGCAATTGCTGTCGTTGTTGTTGTAAATGTTGTTTAATTTAACTTATTATTATCATGGGCTCGCTGTTGTGTATATGTGTCATAACGTTTTGAAGGGGATGCTTGATTTGAGAGATTCGTGACGGCCATGTGCATATATGCAAATGCATCGATTGGTTATGACTAGTAATTTTATTTTTTAAACTGGTTTATTTTCTTGTTTCTGATCGGATTGCGTAGGCTTTTTATTTCTTAAGTTTCCAATAGAGTTGGTGACCAACTGTTGCCTGCCACGTTGACCTAGGTGGCCTTTTAATTTCCCTAACAGCATCTTTTTATTTTTATTGTTTACCATATTAAGTATTTTGATCTTCTGTTAAAAAAGCCAAAAAAGGAATTGATTGATTTTTTTTTTTTATTCCACCATTCCAATTATTATATCTTCTTATTTATATGATTAATGTGTATGCACGTTCATGCCTATTTATAAATAGTTTATTAAGTTAAACAAGTCAATAATATATAAGAAGTCATAAACAAATCTCACATTAAACAATTGATTAATAGATTTTTAAGAAAAATTTAATTTTTTATCAAATATGCTTTAACTTTGTTGACGTTGATTTTTGGTTCAATTAAAAAATTAGATATTGGGAGCTATATAATAAATAAAACACATAAAATTTATGTGATTTAGCACTTGATCTATATTCACAAGACTAAAAGGAACAACTCTTTTTATTATTTAATAAAAAATTATAATGGAAAGATTTTTTTTTTTTTAACTCTTTGCCTCAATATTCACTTGCCCCTCTATAATTATAAAATTCTCTATATATAACATAATTTTTGGAGTATCTTAAGTCGGTGGTAATTCCTTATTTTAGGTGACTTTTTCTATTTAATTAAAATTTTATTCCTAAAAATAAATTTTTTTTTTTATGCTTCTTAGATTCCTAGATATAGTCTCCAACTTCTTTCAGCCTCGTAGATCCAACGTCTAGCTTCATAAATCTAACTCTCAACTTCTAGAATCTACCCTAACTTTTAGGACCTAACTTCCTACTTAGTTGGATCTAGCTTCCGACTTTCAACTTCCTTACGTACTCTTTCACTCGCATGCTTTTTAAGTTAAAGTTCTCTTAACTTAATGTTAAATTCTATGTACCTCATGCACTTTTTCTTTTCTAATAGCTACTCCTAATTCTTTGAAATTTTGATTTTTTCAAAACTAAGAAGAGTTAACATATTGCCTATATATACATTGATTGTGTTGAAGTTTTTCTTGATTATTTCTATTCTTTCTTTAATTTTTTTTCCTATAATTCTCTTTTCTTGCACTATAAAATTTTTTCAACTTTTACAAGAATTCTCTTTAACTTTTCATGGATCATTAATTCTCTTTTTCTGCTCTAAGAAATTTCTTTAACTTTTCATAGAATTCTCTTTTCTTAGAAATTTCTGTAACTTTTTTTAGGCCAAGAATTCTCTTTTCCTACACTAAGAAATTTCTTTCACTTTTCCTGTAAAATTCTCTAACTTGTCTTAAGCTAGAAATTCTCTTTTCCTGCACCAGAAAATTTCTTTAACTTTTCTTAGGTCAAGAATTCTCTTTATTTTTTCTTATACCATGAAATTTCTCTGACTTTTCCTCTTTCTAAGAATTTATCTTTTAGCTTTTCCTAAGACTAGAAAACTAAATTCACTAAAAGTAAATGCTGAAGTAATTAAAAAAATACTTTTATTAATCTATAAATTGCTAGGAAGTTTTACTAGCGAGTAATAATTCAATTTTCTACTGGCTTAAAGAAAGCCTTATTGAGATTACTAAAAGAAACAAACAACTCCCCTGTTGGTAGTAGATCCTTAGATACTCTGTATTCTAAGGACACGATAGCATTACTCCATTCATATATTTATCCTATAGATTCCTGGACAAACAATCTATATTATCTTGTATGGGCTTTCCTAATTTGGGTCAAGTACTCTAACATGTTGCTTTCTACCATTAGTATTGCAACATATTGCTTTCTAGTATTATACTGGTGACCTCTACTTATTTTTTCCTCTCTTTAGTCGAGCATGTCTTATAGGTTTTAATGTTTGTCTATTTTACCCTTCAAAGCTGTAGCATAATATCCTCTAGACTTCTCTTGATCAGCCCTTCAGACTCCAACCTTGCTTCAGTGGAAAATTTTATCATAAGGTGATAGGTTGAGGTGACAACTTGAAATATGTTCAAGGCTAGTGTACTTAAAATGACATTGTATACCGATGGATACTTTACCACTAAGAAATTTACTATCTTGGTAACTTGGTGGGGTGGTTCCTTAATTGTTACTGGTAATTCAATGTTGCCTAAAGGAATTAAGCACTCTTCACCAAAGCCAATTAAGGGTATGCGTATTGACTTTAATCTTTCTCTTTTTATCTCAATTTTATCAAATGCCCCATCATATAGGATATTCGTTGAATTTTGATTGTCTACTAAGACTCTATAGACTTTCTTGTTTGCCAAAATTATTGAGATGACTAGAGCATCATTTTATAGTTGGTAAATTTCTCTTGCCTCCTCATCTATGAATAGTGTGTAGAATTATAGGTGTGGTTGTATTCTATTCAACAGCCCAAAGTCTTTCTCCTTCGAGGAGCGAATGGCCCAATCTCTACTTTTCAAAATGTGACTTTGATCCAAGCAGTGAAGAGAATGGAAGCCTTACATACTCTCAATAGTGTTATGCTTTATTTTGGTTTCTTTTTTAGGCCTACTCGTTAAATCCATTATAAAAATTTTAGGTGTGCTCTTAGCTCCCTTGGCGTGAGACTTTCGAGTCTTGTTAGAATCTCCTCCACTTGCGGACCCACCAAATATAGTTCTTATAAGTGTACCACCTATAATGTGTAGGTTATCTCATACAACTGCAGAAGCTGCCCTTTGTGTAGTGTTGGGTGGGGCCTCTTTAAGTATCCATATACTATCTTTTCTTAAAACCTCTTTAAGGCATCCTCTTTGAATTAAGGATTCAATTTCTTCTTTAAGATCGAAACAATCTTCTGTATTATGACCATGATCTCGGTAATATATGTAGTATTTGCTAAAGTTCTTTCAATTTGGTGCTATCTTTATCTCTTTGGGTTTTGCAACAAATCAGAATTTCTAATTTGTATCAGCAGTTGTTCTCTTAGTACATTGAGCGGTGTGTATTTAGAGAACCCTCTTTGTAGAATCTTTAGGCCTTTATTGCTTTCTAGTCTACTTGCATTCTCTTAGTTTTCAACCGACTCCTTTTTTTTCTTTCTTTTTTCTTCTGACCTTTGCTAATTTAGGTCAATGCTCTTTTTTGCATTAATTAATTCATACACATTAGAATATTTTTGTGCTCTTGCTAGTAACTCTGTGAAGGTTCTTAGTGCATTTTTTATGAGTGAATAATAAAACCTTCTTGGTTGCAACTCGACCATTATGGCGGTCAGGACCACTACATTAGTATAATTTTCCCTTATTGTCTCTCTATTAAAGCTGATAATATAGTCTTTCAACAACTCATCATTCCCTTGTTCGATCGACAAAAGATGAGTTGGGGGAAGCTAATGATCTTTGGCTCTAACGAACTGACTAACGAACATTTGACTTAATTGAGCGAATTATACTATTGATCCTGGCTTCAGCTTTCTGTACCACTTACGCACTGATCTGATGAACGTTAGCTAGAATGCTCTATATATGACTGCTCTTGTTGCTCCATGCAGCTCTATCCAAGACCTATAAGTCTCTAGATGTTTAATTGGATCTCCTTCTCCTCTGTATAATTTTATTTGAGGCATCTTAAACTTTAAAGAAAGTGGTGCCTCTAGTATATCCGTAGTAAAGAGGGGTTCAACCTCTTTCATACATGGGCTAATAATGGGGTTTTCTCAATGTCATCTACCATTCTTTTTTTTTTAAGTTTTTCTAATTTTTCTTCCAAGGCTGCTGAGTCAACATTAGATTCAACTTCCTTTTATCTCTAGAGTTGAACACTTGCCACAAATTGCCATTCTCATAATTGGGATGGTTTGCATGGCTCCTGACTCGTGAGTCAGCTCGAGATCTTTCTCCTTAATGGTCATGCTACTGACTTTGGTGTCGGTGTTGCTATATGGGGCAAGCCCATGATTTCTCTGGTTCTCTATGTATTGAAGCACTAAGTTCATGTTTTTCCTCAAGTCTGGCACTTGTTAAGCAAGCAACGGCAGTGGACCCGTGGCAATCCATGACTGCGTTGGCTCATGATTTTGTGATACTTGACTTCAATTAGGACTAATTATACAGCTCTTCACATATGGCACCAATTTGTTGACTTTGATTTTTGGTAAACTAAAAATTAGATATTGGGAGCGATATAATAAACAAAACACAAAGAATTTACATAGTTCAGCACTTAGCCTACGTCCATGGGGCTAAAAGAGCAACTTTTTCACCATTCAATGAGAAATTACAATAGAAAGATATTTTTTAGCTCTTTGCCTCAATACTCGCTTGCCCCTCTATGCCTACAGAGCTCTTTATATATAATACAATTTTTTTGATATCCTAACTCAGTTGTAATTTCTTATTTTAGCTGACTTTTCTATTTAATTAAAACTTTATTAGGAGTCTATATTTAACTCCTTCTCATAGTGGGTTTTGTAACTTTTAGAATTTCCTCATGAATTCGCGGACATTGCAGGTTAAGCCAAACTTTTTTTTTTCTTCCTAGATTCATGGATCTAGCTTCCGGCTTCCAACTGCCAACTTCCTGGATCCAACATCTGAAGGGAATAAAACTAGGTTTTTCAATTTTTCAATTAAAACCTTTTAGGACTGATCTCATATAACATATAAGAATTAAGTAATCTAGAAATTCATACCTTGATGTTTTGAGAAGATGAACAATTGAGAATTGTAGATTCGTTTTCAAACGATCTTCCGGGCTATGACTCAAGTTTGATCAACATTGGACGTATGGGCGTCTGTTTCACCACTCTCCAATTGCAACTGGCTCCTCTTAGTTGTCTTCTATATTTTTCTTGAAATCCCTGGGGTTCTCTTCTCTCTTTTTTCAAGAGAATAATATCCCTTTTTATAATATCTTATGAAAAGTCCTTGTATGTTAGGATTAAGATTCCTATTTAAAATAGAATTCTTTTTTTAACTATCTCTCTACTTACGTAAAAGTAGAAAGAATGTGTAACTAACTAGGAGACCACTTTGTAAAATATCACAAGCTCCCTTTTGCACTTGAATATAACATACTGCGCCTTAACAAATATTATAATTATGATTTTTATCCAATATGCCATTTTTTTTGTTTTGGGTCTAGTGATGGTGTTGTCAATTAAATGAGTTAACCTGAGAATCATTTGGAAACATACAATAGTATCTACAATAATTAAATTTGTAATTAAACAAATATAATTATTTAATTCAAACTCTACTCCACTATAAGAGTGGAACTAACCTCCATAATTGTATGCTTGAATATAATTCGTCCAAGCCACATTGATTTCTTTACTGCACAATCCTTTGTAGTTTGTACCATATCGTTAATTTAAATTGATATCTCAACTGTTTAATCAATTTAATTACATATTTTTTCTTAATACTTGCTGGTTTTTTCTAATAATCATTTCAACATACTTATTTATGTTAAGACACTCTAGTCAGAGAATTCTATGATCAAGTACTAAAAATCCATTAAGAGATGTGTCGTACAAATTCTATATTCTTAATTTATAATTTCAATACTTATAATTACTTCCACTAAGATACCGAGTAATCTAGACTATATGTATATGTCATGCCCATTGGTAACTCAAATGAAATAATAACTATAATCATGAAATTATAACTAATTCAAGATTAAGATTACAGTAAATCAATGCCTATGAGATTTAATAAGTCTGAGAGTTATTACTAGATTAATTAAATCTCATATGTGATCTAGTTCAATATTGACATATTACATCAATAAATTCATACATGATTAAGATAAATCATTCAATAAATTTATTACAGTCTATACCTAAATAAAGTATTCAACTTTATTTATTAACTACAAACTTATTTTATTTAATTATAAGATAACTTATATTTATGTCTTCTGCGAATCCACGTAGTGATAACATAAATACATATAATATGATTAAATAGATATTACTCAAAATATTAATATAATTCAAGATATCTGAATAAATATTTAAAATATTTTATTAATAAAAAAATCAATATATTTTAAAGAATACATAATCCCAATAGCATCCAACTTCCCAAGATCATCTCCCAACTTTCAGATTCCTTACATGCTTTTTCACCCGCATATCTTTTTAGTCAAGTTTCCTTTGACTTAATGTTAAATTCCATGCACCGATGCACTTTTTCTTCTGTAACAAACTCTACTGGCAATTATTCGGAATTGTTACAGGCGAAGTTATTTTTATTGGCAACATATTTTTGAGTTTACAAATAAATTTTGTTTTGATATGACTTTTTAATTTTATTTGTAAGCACTAAGCTTGGTGATATCTACATGAAGATTTAATATTGTGTAATTATTTTAATGCTTAATTGATGAACTTTTATTTGGAAAACTATATCATCATAGGTCTGATAATACACCAAATATTTGATAATATCATGATATTTTAAATAAGTTAGAACAAATAAATTTATCATATATATATATATATTACAATAGTTTCTTTTGACTAATAAACAAAAATAAAATTCTACACCGTTAATAAAAGAAAAAAAATCAATCTTAAAATTTTATGCAAAGACTACTTTATCCCTGAATATACCACTAATTTTCCAAGACAGAAATTTGACGGAGACTTCACGCCGTTCCTCTCTCTCCCTCGCATTCCTCTCAGTATCAGGCTCAAGCGTCAAGTACAGCCACTTTTGTACTGAAACACTCGAACACATAATCCAAAACTCAGGAAACCAAGTGGAAACCTCGTACGAAGTTTCAAACATTCAGACAGCTAACGATGGCAAACTCATCTTGGCGCCGGCTCTTTTTCCCTTCTCGCTTTGACCTCTCTCGTTACCTTTCCTCTTCTTCGCGTGCTGAAGTTTTCGACCCGCCCCTACTTTCACCTCTTCGCCGAGTCGTCGTCACCGGTAACACTAACGAATGTTAAAACTAATAGGGTCTGTCTTGTGTATTAGCCTGGTTTTAATGAAATTAACCTACTGCTGTGTGTGTGTGTAATTTTCATTTTCTCAGGTATAGGAATGGTGACGCCGCTAGGCTGCGGAGTGGAGACCACTTGGAGGCGTTTGACAGCTGGAGAATGTGGGATAAGGGAAATTACTCCTGAGGACCTTAAGATGGGTAACTTTGATAGAGAAACTCAGTTGCATGCATTTGGTCAGTTGACTTCTAAAGTTGCTGCTGTTGTGCCTTGTGGGATTAGTTCTGGTGAATTCAATGAGGACTTGTGGCTTAATTCAAAAGTAACCTCTTTTCTGCTCTGCTTTTTTTATTTGTGTTGGATAGCGTGCAATGATTGCTTCTTTTGTATGTGTTTCTGGTTAAACCAGTGAATGATATTTGATGGAATTGGAATATTTGGTATTCTTTTGTGTTAAGATCTAAAGTATGGGGTCAGTTAAGTGGTTATTGTGTGGGTTCCGGCATCAGGCTCGAGTTTGTTTAGTGGATTCAAGAGATTTACAGGCTGTCATGAAAAAATAAATGTTAATAGAGGTTAGATGAATTTTAAGTTGAATGTTTTGAATTAGATTGAGAGAAACCTAGTTGAGATTGTTTTGCGGTACCTTACTAGGAGCTAAATAGTTCACGTAATCGTTTGATGGCAAAAGGTTGATAGAAGAAAGCTATTAATTGAGTACAACCAGTGAGAGTAGTGGCTTGGCTAGAAATTTTGGATGTCATGACTGCTAGAAGCATTAGTCTCTGCTGTAAGGTTTTGTCTTACTGGTTCGTGATATATGATGGAGTTTCAGCTGCTTTTCTATACTCCTTTTAAGTTTTACATCATATGATTACTTTTTACTTTATAGGATCACAGATCAATAGCAAGATTCATAGCCTATGCACTATGTGCAGCTGATGAGGCTTTGCATGATGCAAAATGGCTACCCACTGACCAGGAACAGAAGGAAAGAACGGTAATTATTTCTTATATTCAGATAATATGCGGATATTTTCTGTTTTAGGTGGTGGACATTTTCTTAACTTGAAGAAAACAGGGAGTATCTATTGGCGGGGGCATAGGAAGCATCAGTGATACAGTGGATGCAGCACAAATGATCTGTGAAAAGGTTGGTTTAATACTACCTTTTACTATATATAGAACCATTTCAAAAATATGGAACATTGCAACTTCTTGAGTGATTACTTTATCCTCTTGTATCAAATATGGGATGTATAAAGCCTTATGGTTCTGGAAATAATGAATTTAATTACTGGTAACTATGCTTTTTCAGCGACTTCGTCGACTGAGTCCATTTTTCATTCCAAGGATATTAATCAATATGGCATCTGGTCATGTGAGCATGAAATACGGATTCCAGGTGCGTGCACAACTTCTATAATTGAAAGCTAATATAATGAGCTTTTGAGGATATAAGCTTAGTCATGGAATTGTACCCTCATGTTACTCACTTATGCATTGATCAGGACTGTTATCTCTCTGTTGGTTGTGTTCTCACTGTTCATTGATCAATTGTTTTGGAGAAATCAGCTTTTTGAGCTAGATCTAAAATTTGGTAGCTAGGAAAATATGAACTTGTAAATTATATAGTTGGTGATTACATGTTATGTTGGTCCAAGTTTCTGTTTAGGCTATTTAAAAGTGAGACCTTATAACAAAATTTAAAAAATAAAAAAAATGAAGGAACTGTATTAGCCGGATTCTGTTCAAATAGTGATTTAGAGGATAATGCCCTCAAGAAGCCAAATGAACTTCTCTTTGTTCCATTTTTTTAGCAAAGCTTTATCTCACCATTGAATATAGGGACCAAACCATGCTGCTGTAACTGCCTGTGCTACTGGGGCACATTCTATTGGTGATGCTACAAGGATGATTCAGTTTGGAGATTCAGATGTCATGGTGGCTGGGGGCACTGAATCCAGTATTGATGTTTTATCTATAGCAGGATTTTGCAAGTAAGCATCAGACTAAATTATGTGCCTTGATGATCTCCATTGAAGCTACTGAGACTTGACACTTCTTTCTGCAGTGTCTTCTTTTTCTTAGCTATAGAAATGGTTCATGAAGGTGGAGAACAAAAGCACATAGGGGCAGCGTCTGAAGTGTTACTAGATGAATTGAGATAAATAACTAGGCTTTGACTCTCTCAAAATATAACTAAGGAATCTAGGAGATTCAGAGGTCTTTTGGGTACACAGCTTGCAAATCATTTGCGGCTGGATACTCATTAATTAGGCTTCACAAGTTTCTTTTTTAATGAGGTCTGCTAGATGGAATTTACAGGTCTCTTGTCATCTTAACTATTTTTTGTTAAATCATCTTAACTGAGTTATTCAGTAGCTTATAATTATTTACGGAATTTCAGGTCAAGAGCTTTGACTACAAAGTACAATGGCACCCCACAAGAAGCTTCACGACCTTTTGATTGTGGCCGGGATGGGTTTGTGTAAGTAAATAGTATGTTAATATTTTGTATAATAGTTTGTTGCTCATTTGCTTTATGCCTTCTTTTGTCAAACTTACACTTTGTGCTCAGAATAGGTGAAGGTTCTGGTGTCTTGGTATTAGAGGTGAGTTGTGACATGGCTTGGTGAACATTTCAGTCTTTTTTCTCCCTGATTCTCCATAGGCTAATGCTCATTGTTTTTGGTGTTCGTTTTCTATTCCCCTCCCCTCTCTTCTTGTAAGGAACTTGAGCATGCAAGAAAACGAGGAGCAAAAATATATGCTGAGGTTCGCGGCTATGGGATGTCAGGTGATATTTCAAAACTAGTTTTTAAATAGCCTTTGTTTGTATCTATGGTCCTGCTTTTGTGGTGAAGCATTGATTTCTGAATGGGATGATGTTGTGTAGGTGATGCACATCACATAACCCAGCCACATACTGATGGAAGAGGTGCCATTTTGGCCATGACACGTGCCTTAAAACAGGTAGTACACAATGTTGATGGCTTGGAGCTGTTGTCCATCCAATAGTAGTTGCTGGCAGCTGAACTAAGTTACATTTGAAGACTTGAGTATTGGATGTAGTTGTATGAGCACTATGATCGATTATAGCCATTGGCAGTCAGCATTTATCTTGGGTGGATTAGATAACAATTTAATGATTTTTGACTTCATAGTGATGCCTCACCTGAACTCAACAAGCACTAATAATTAAGAGCATCCAGATTATGCGTGTTGTTACTCCTATATGATTACAGTAGGTTTACTTACTGAAACTAAGTTGGAGAACCTATGATCATAATAATCCTGTTGCTTCATTGATGGGGCCATTAGGCAACGGTTTGTCGTGGTCCAGTCTTAGCACATGTAGCTCAGTGATGGTAGAAGTTGGTTTGCTTTCTATTTTATGATCCAATAGGTGTCCTAAACAAATTTCTTCTAATGTTATTAACTTTTTAAGTCAATGTGTTTGTTGGTTAAGTTGTGCTTTATCTTTATATGATTTCATTTCATTTCTTGCAGTCTGGACTTCAATCTCATGAAGTAGGTTATGTGAATGCCCATGCTACATCTACACCCCTGGGTAAGTATTTGGTCCTACAAATTGCTTTTGACCCAGTAACTTCCCGAATGTTGTATTTTCAGTGGTTGCTGTTTATGTGCCATATGCTGGAACCTTAATTCAGGTGATACTGTGGAAGCCACTGCTATCAAAACTGTATTCTCTGACCATGCAATATCGGGTTCTTTGGCCTTTTCCTCCACAAAGGTATATTTAATTCTGAATCTTATTGGTTTTTGGAGACAGGAAGATACTGAAACTGGTTCTCTTGGCCCCAGCTCATACATTTGTACTGGTTAGCATGGTTTGCATAAGCTTTTATTTTGTATTGTGATTATTGTTTTCACATTTACATTTGCATTTTAGGGTGCGGTTGGTCATCTCCTTGGAGCAGCTGGAGCCATTGAAGCAATATTTGCAGTTTTAGCCATACACCATGTAAGTAATGTTATACTGATACGCTGTTTCAGATAATTGAATGAAGCATACATACAGTAATTATTGAGTGCTTGAGCATGAACTCAAAACCAAGATGTGTGTGTGTACTTGTTAATGAATTTGAACAAATAAATCGACTGTTTTATAAGTTCCAAATCCCACCTTTTTACAAATGACACTTACGATTGTGGCTCAAGTCTGACTTGAGATTTTGCACATAGTTGTGGCTTCTTTTAGTTGCTTTAAACATGTACACTTGAAAGACCTACTTTTATTGGTGGTTCATATTACGAACTTATTTTAGACAATTCAACATTTGAAAAATTGCTTTGATTACTAAATAGATGATGTGGTTTCGTTTTCCAGGGAGTTGCACCGTTAACTCTCAATCTCACTAAACCAGATCCTGTATTCAATGGCAATTTCATGCCTTTAACTGCTTCGAAGGATATGCCAATATCAGCATCTTTGTCAAACTCTTTTGGCTTTGGAGGAACAAATGCTTCCCTTCTCTTCACCAAATGTTAATGAGATTCACCAAGAAAAGAATGACTTCTAGCAATGGCACAGCACTATTGAGATGTTCCGAGGATCATAATGGAAGAATTATGCATTTTTTTCCCAAAATTTATAATTTTTACAAATTTTGATGTAATTTATGTTTTAGAAATTTAGAAATTATTATTGGTTGAACTTGGTAGCAGGAGATGGCCTGCTGTAGCTGCCAAGCAAAGTATTGTAATGGTTAGTTCATTATTTTTATAGAGATTAGGAAACTTTGTATATCATTTTTCCCGTATAGATATAATACTGAAGCTGAATAGTGGTAGCGGTTTTTGTAGTGAAGAGAAATATTCACTACTGTGTATCAATGTTGGCGAATGATAAATGCCTGATTTTATTTTTTCAACTAATTGTCACATTTCCTTTTACTATCTATAAAAATCGTCATTTTAGAATTTCAACATATTTGCCATGCCATTTTTGTATGATGGTTTCACTATGGTAGAGTAGCCATTGCCATTCAATTCTACACCTTTCGTTTGATTTGAATGCCTCTATCATATTAACAACATGATGCATTACAGGAGATTTTCTATTAAGATCACAAGCTTTCTACAAAACTCTGATAAAATTACAAAATAAAAATAAAAATAATAACTGATGGCAGATCCCCACCCCCATTAAACAACAGTGAATCCTATATGAATGACTTAAGATGTGTACACTGACTTGAAGCCTTCGGTTAGAGGAATCACTTTTGCTGACACCTTTGACTGCAACTTCAAGACAGCTTGCCGAATATCCTAGAGTTGTTAGCGAGAATCAGTTAACAACATCCATAAAATGAAGAAATCAAGTTCATCCCTGCTACAGATGCTTCTTACTAAAAAAGTACTGCTCAAACAATAAGCAATGAACACTTTTGAGGACTATACCACACAAGATGCATAAATCAGTGGAATATTTCAGAACATAATGATTTAGAACCATCTTATTAATCTGTATTCTTAGGTTTGGAAAGAATTCAACAATAAACAGCAGGGCGGCTCAGCTGATGGTAAACAATCAAATTAAAGTGACTGTAAGGGGAGTGTCATGAACTGGAGTGGCCTACATGATTAAAGTGTCTTTCTTCTGGGAGGCACCATTCATATTGAGGAACCATTTATGATCTCACAAGCATGCATTGGATATTCACATTCTCATATAAGATCATATAAGAACATCATAAAAGATTTTAAATTTAATCAAATAGTCACCTCAATATGATAGCGGGAGGAAAAATGAGTCAACAATACTGCTTTATTCCGAATCCACTTAGCGTTTTCAATGATCTGCAGTTTTAATAGATTCACATTCCATATGAATTTGCTGGCATCCACTGAAGTCATTGATCTTATTTAGTGACAAAATCAACAGTTCAAATACCTCAGACAAATGAGTATGACCATGTTGTTGAGCATGTTCAATGCTCATCTCATCATCTAAGAAAGTTGCCTGTTATGAGAGCCTCACTGTCAGATATAAAGATTCAACAGATCGTAACCAAAATGATGACAAGAATGTTGGTTTCTTTATTTTTTTTTTTTTATCTTTTTTTATTTTTCTCTAGAAGTCCTGCATGCGCAAATGGACCATTTCCAACACAGAATTATAATGAGCAACCAGTCAACACAGAAGCTCCCACACTCCTTACCTCGGTAATAAGAATCTTTGCCCTCAATGCATCGGCATTACGTGGATTAAGCATATACTCTGATGTTGTATCTCCTGTAAATGCCACCTCCGGAGACAATATGATGTCTGTAATCTATGATGAAAAGTTCGAAAGCAATGAATTCTAAGTAAAAGAGATTTAAAGAAAATTCATTTTGTTTAAGTTACAAACCTCAACGCCAGACTTTTTCAATTTCTCAATTTGCTTTCCTTTCAAATGAATATACTGCTTCTTCAGTTTTTTCCTGACCGAGTAAATCACATAACCCTGGGATGCACGTAACTTCGTGTTTTAGACAGTAAGGAAATCCAATTTCAAAAGAGTTCATACTATAAGCATGACAGATTAACATATTAAACAAAAAGAAAGGTCAAAAAGAGGCCCAATAAACTAACAATAATTTAATGAACCCACCTGACTTGGAACGACATGGTGAGTTTTAAACGGACGGACGACAATGTCATTCCGCATCTCGTAAGTTTCACCTGATGCCAAAATCATAAAGTTATCTTTGATAAAAAGGAAGTTGTCAGCCAAATGCAAAATTTAGACAGCCAAAGCAACATACCCACATCTAATGCAACCAAATCGAGGTTTAGCTCCACATTGCCCAAGGACCGGTGAATTTCAAACAGCTTCTCCACATCTTCTTTAATGGATGGAGGAACAAATATCATTGGTGGCTTTAAGTTGTACAACCCACGACTTGCTACATACATTGGCAGCCCACCCTGAGCCAGAAACACAACATAAGCTCATATAATATAAGCAACGCAGACAAATCCCAAGCAAGGAGCTCCAAGCAGAATCAAAACAACAAACTAGGTTCATCACATGCTTATAAAATCAATATAAGGGTATGCTTTCAGCTTATGACTGTTTTTTGCTGAATTTTGAAACCATGGCAATTAGAGTGTCACTTTTACTTTGCAGTTAATTTTTATTAACAACCTATCCAGTATCCACTTACACTGTCTTAGTGATTCTAATTCCACGCCAGCTGTGGATTAGCCACAGCACCCCCGTCCTAAGCGAATCCTTAGATGTGCACTTAATTTAATAAAATCACTCATAATGATGTTAAAATAATTTAATAAAATCACTCATAATGACGTTAAAATTAGCAACTTCCACATCATTAACTGAAAAAGTAGCTACTTACAATATGGTCAAGATGGCCATGAGTAATAAAAACAAAATTCTGCTGGATTGCTCTAGTGGGGCACCTCCCAATATCAAAGGCACACTTGAACTCAGGTATAATAACACACGTTTCATGGCCGCCAATCGAAACGCCTTCGATAGTGTAGCCTTCCAAGTCGATGCCTTTGCGAGTGACGGCGGCACGAGCCTTGCGGTATTCTTCTTCTTCGTCGATGGCACGGCTGATGGAGGATAAGAAGCCGGCGGATTTGAGGGCGTTTAGGGGACCGGCGTGGGATTGGAGCGAGAAGTAGTGGGGAGATAGTGGGATTTTTGGGATTGAGAAGGGGTGAAATGGGAAAATTGTTGGGAGTTCGGAGGACGAAATGGGAAGTGAGAGTTGCATTATGATCAGAGAGGTTTTTCAGAGGTTTTGCCTGAAAGAGCAATCCTGTTTCAGATTTTTAGGATTTTTAGGCGCTTTTTTTTTTTTTTTTGTTTTGGGGAAAAGCAGATTTTTAGACTCAAGGATACAGGCAGAGACACCCCGAATTTATGGCGAGCAGACTTTGAAACGGTGCGTTTTTTTAAAAACTTAAGCTAATGGCTTAAACGCTGCGTTTCACTTGGATCCTCATCTCAATTGCAGAAAATTCCTATAATGTTTTTCTTTCGGCATACAAACTGCAGACTTTGAAGTTTCATTATGAAATATTTAATGACCATATGGAATTTGATTCTTTTTTAATAGGAATTCAAATTTTTACCAGTGAAGATGTTAAAAAACCATGTAAGATAAAAATAAAATAAAATAATATTCGAACCGCAGACTTTGAAGTTTTTCTTATAATGTTTTTCTTTCGGCATACAAACTGCAGACTTTGAAGTTTCATTATGAAATATTTAATGACCATATGGAATTTGATTCTTTTTTAATAGGAATTCAAATTTTTACCAGTGAAGATGTTAAAAAACCATGTAAGAAAAAAATAAAATAAAATAATATTCGAACCGCAGACTTTGAAGTTTTTCTTATAATGTTTTTCTTTCGGCATACAAACTGCAGACTTTGAAGTTTCATTATGAAATATTTAATGACCATATGGAATTTGATTCTTTTTTAATAGGAATTCAAATTTTTACCAGTGAAGATGTTAAAAAACCATGTAAGAAAAAAATAAAATAAAATAATATTCGAAGCTTTTTAACAAACTTGTACACTGAAAAGCTGGTGAAGAACTGCAGCCGAAGCCTAAATATGTTACAACTCTGTACAAAGGTGTTGGAAACTGGAAAGCTGAAACTTCGTTTGCTTTCCCAGCAAACATTTCCAGGATCCTTTGAAACCGTCCGTATCTTTTCAAACATGGAATGACAAGCTGATTAAGAGAGTGAATCTGCATAAGCCACATCGCTGCAAACTGTAATCTTTGAACTTGAGCATATAATCTCAGCATTCTTAACGGTGAAACCGTGAATGATAGGCAAAGGGAAGCCTTGTCCGAGGTGTGCGTTTACATATGGCACAAAAACAGTTTGGATAACAGTCCACAACAACGGCTGCAGGAATTGAATAAGATGTGAACTTTTCATCAGTTAACTTGTAACTTGCCAAGTTTTATCAATGTAATTATTTTGGTAAGGAAGCATGCCTGAATGAGATACAACCGCAGATTACCAATTTTGCTCCACTTCAATGACATCGTAAAGTCGTTCAATTTCACACTACCACCAAGGTTATTGCCTAATATTTTAACTGAACATGAGCCATGAATAACCTGTACCAAAGTAGCAACAAGATTATGATATTCAATAAGAAAAGCCTGAGTATTGATAAATTTAGATCATGTACACCACAAAGTTACATAAATTTGAACACTGCAGAATGTCAATGCCATAGAAAATGGGAAAGGAAGACAATGCTCATGCGAATGGCAACTTCTCAGCTGAAACCTTGAGTCACTTAAGCTATCACCTCATCATTAATATCACATTGATATTGGTTATGCAAGTTTCAAGAACTACAGACTGATGGAGACCAATTATGCAATAGGAGTAAAGTAAATGCAAAAATTGGCTACAAAACTGCAGAAAGAAACAGAAGTGGAGTATATATACAAGTTTTGCTACATATCTACAAGCTTACCAATGAAATGCAAGTAACTGGTATCACTTTGTCTGATTCCAAAACATCAATGATCAAGTCCGCATGAACTGTAGCATCCATATTATCCTCTGAAACCCTTATGACTGGAGGGGAAGATAGAGAGATAATCAAATTCATATCATCATTTGGGTATTTTCTGTACAGTTGCGGAATGATAAACCTCCATCCAGCTGTGTTTAAAAGGGACTGATCTGGTATTTTATCTACAATCCATTGCATAAATTCTGCCTAACAAGGGAAAAACAACTTCCATTTAAACTTATAGACCAGAAAAATATAAGAATATGACACAAAAAGCATATACTTTCAATTTTTTTTTTTTTTTAATCCAGTAGTAAGAAACCATGATTGTAGTTACCTCAACACCAATGTTTCACCAAAATCTAACTCAAAATTACTCACGGATATGATGATGTGCTAAGTTCCTTAAACCACCATATGAAGATAGATCTAACTCATTGCAGAATAGAGTAAATCCTAGTTCAATGAGATGGGATAAATTGAAATGGCGGTCAATGCCCCCATTGGGTCTAATATTCACCTCAAGGCATCATTCTACACTAACTAACATGAATATAAGGCAAGAGTCCTGTGAAAGATCAAATAGCCACTGCCAACAACCTCCTCACTTAAGAAGTTTATACAGCACAGTTCAGTAGGGATGGTTAATAAAAGTTATATTTCCAAACTTACATCATAATATAAGGCTGATGCAGAGTTCAAGACAGCTTCATCTAGTGAAATTCCAAGCATTTTAGATTGATCTGAGCAAAAGACTGGAGGCTGCAAATTACTGTTGTAGTAGTTAGAGATTGGAGCCTTCTTCCTTGCTATAAATAACCCATTGATGTCAAACAAAATTGAAGAACTAGTCAATAAAGGATTATCCACGAAGGTAATATTCAAAGAAGCATGATCATCTACTGGAATTTCTTTTGGAAGAGATTGGAGCAATGAATCAAGCTTTGAAATCCCTTCTTTAAGTTTCTTGGTTATAGCATTTTCCACTGCAGATCCTATTTGATCTTCAAACGCATTGATCATTCTGAAAGACAAAGAAAAAATGGTTAAAGTCAAAGAAAATAAATTATTGCTCCTATTATTCAATGAAAAGAAGAGCACTTGGTGCATGCAGAGGCATCTGCAAGGATAAGCAAAATTCAATGGGGAAAGCAAAATCATTTGCCATCAGAGATGTTAGAAATGAAGTAAATGATAAAAGAACAAAATATGGAGTCTCTCTCTGGCATGAGGCACAGCACGAAACATTCAACCCACAGAGCCACACAGTTTTAGTTACCAGACCGGAAGAAAAGGGTCTTCAGATATAGCAAGAGACAACTTCCAGTTTCAGTACACAAAAGTTGAAGAAATACAGGATCCCCAAGATATGATATTTAGGTGATAAGACATTCATAACATTCCATAAGATAGCCAACTGAAAATACAAAGTGCAGACAACAACTAAAACAAACAGGCTAAAACAATATAAACATTGCCTACCCTTGATAGAGCCAAGAAGCTCCTCCATCCAGTTTTATAGAGATGCCTTTGACATAGCAACCACAGTCGACAAGGGAAAGCTTCAGAGTTCCTTTTTGAGTCTCCAAGCCTAAAGTAAGCCCCACTTCCATGCCTTCAACCTTAATCAGAAGCAGCACTACATCAAATTTCCCATTTTTCTTTTCAAGACAAAAAGAATACAGAGGAAAATCGAACAACAACAGTAAAGCATCACCTCTAATACTAGCAACAACCTTAATAATCTAAAATTACACCACTACAAAAGCTTATCTAATGAAAACCTCTACAGCCACAAGCCAGTACAATTGTAGAAACAGAAATTAATTTGAAAATTGTCTTAGTGCCCCAGATCACATTGGCAGTAAAAATCACCAACAGAACCAATTACATATGAAACACAAAATTTGTATAGCAAAAAAAAAAAAAAAATCTTCAATGATTGAAAATCAATCGCACAGTATGAAAAAACTAGCATTTTCACAACCCATTTTCTATTAAGTCCTTTCTCTAATTTTAGCAATACATATTTAAGAGCCAGAATCACTAGCTATGCTTTAAGCACAAAACTTACAAACCGGGCTCATAACTCAGATAAAACAGCAGTCGAGGTGCCAATCTATATACCCTATTAGTAATTACAGATTAATTAGGTGCAAATCTTTACCAACATCACCAGTTACACATAAAATATAACAAGAAACTTACTTTAAAAAAATAATAATAATAATCCCATTTGCACAAAATTTAATATGAACTCAACATTGAACAGAATAAACTACCTGAACAGAAGCGATTCCATGATCAGAAATCTCAATGGGCAAAAGCCAAGTAGTGTACTCATAAAACCAATTCGTGCTCAAATTACACGTGGTTCCGGAGGCAACAAATGCAACACCGGTGTCCCCCGGCTTAACATAAGAGGAGGAAACATCGATGTTATATATCGTGATGTTTGATAAGACCATGCGAACATTGCCCACAATTGGGACTTTAACAGCCCTTTCAATCTTGGGGAGCGTTAACGGTATTATTGAAGAGATTGCTTTCGTTATGAGCAATTCCTTTACGAAGTCGAGGCCCGTTTGAGATATAATTATTGATGTGAAGGATTCTTGATTTGAGGCGCCAACTTGGGTTTGTGAAGAGGAGAAAGATGACGTTATCAAGAGAATAAGAAGTAGAAGAATTGTTGATAAAATTTTCATCCTTCGGAATTAAATTATAAGTTTTTTTTTTTCCCTTTTCTCCCTCTCTCGGTGTTAGGTTCACCGTTCACGGCTATGGCGGAGCTTGAAGACGCGTGGAGGTGGAGGGCAGGTGTTAGCTGTCAAAAGAGTAATAGCGTTAACTCTTTTTTTATCTCTTTTTTTTTTTTTACCGGCAAAATGTCCAAAATGACCATAATATTTTCCATTCCATTTTTTTAAATCGAGAAATATATCAAACAAAACACAAGATATATCATCCTGCATTCTTTGCTTTAACAATAATAATAAGGAGATATTCTAGAACTTTTCTCTAATTTTTTGGTACTCGTCTTACACTTTCCATTTGTTTCTTAGTGCGCAATCGAACAAAATCAAATTAAATTGAAGTATTGAACCTACCTACCATTATTCTTGGGCCACAAACAAGAAATCGACGACGGCTGGCTGTGCAGGCTGGAGTCTCAACTTCCAAAGTTATCGTGCTTCTCGGCGCATGTCTCTCTCGACAATCATTTTCGATCCTTCTATAATCACAGACTAATTAAAATAATTAAATTTTTGATATGATTTTAAAGTGTCAGTTTCACTAAATATGTGTAACGTTTTAAATATGCTATCAGTATCTCTTAGAAGTCATTGCCACGAATTCGTGCTTTTTTTTTCCTGGTTTATTGGACGTAGTTATTGCTGTAAGTTTAATTTCATATTGTAATTTGTTGTTTATTTATTTTCTTTGCCTTTAATTGTGGTCAATAATTTAGTTTTGACCGGTTCAATTGTTTTGAGGAGTGGAAGATTGTCTGAGATAATTGCACAGCTTCAAGAATTGCTTAAGGGTGTGGATGAAGTTGAGATTTCGCCATTTAAGTACGATAGCGCACTTCTTGCAGCTCAGGTACTGCCAATTGTTTGTTTCATTGCGGGTGTTTGAAAGAAGAAGAGTAAGAAAATTGCTTGTCTTTTCTGAAAATTTTAAAGGATATGAGTGCTCTTTGATTGCTTTAGTATTAAGTTATCTAAAGTGGCTTGAAAATTGACATCTTGAACTCCTAACTAGGTCATTACTTATTAAGAATAGGCT
This sequence comes from Murraya koenigii, assembly GCA_025617385.1. Classification (NCBI taxonomy): domain Eukaryota; kingdom Viridiplantae; phylum Streptophyta; class Magnoliopsida; order Sapindales; family Rutaceae; genus Murraya; species Murraya koenigii. The sequence continues at coordinate 22,544,876 of CM046815.1, forward strand.
AGAATTTGTGCTTAAGACTAAGTCACTTAATGGGTATTGCTGAAGTTGCAAGATAGGCCTATTACTGTGAGATAGAAATGTTTTAATTCAGATCTTAGATTTTGATAAAGTTCAAAAAAACTATTAAACCGTGCGGTTTAATAGTGTAACAACCATGAAAACTATTAAATCCCATGGTTTAATAATTTAATGACATTTTATCATTAAATCACATGATTTAATAATTTTACCGGATGTTAACAAAGTCTAAGATCCTGACTAGATCAGCACTATACTGTGAGTTACCGCTGATTATTTGGCAGCTTTTAACTTTTTGTATTGACAATCCTTCTTTGAAAGGGAGTGGCTGTGATACAAGTTAGATATATACCAGACATGTTGGAATTGTTAGAATAGCAACCTAAAACTTTTGGACTTGTAACCTCTATCATCAACACACCCCTTGTAGCCTAACCATATTTAAACTGTAGCAAGCTGGTAATGTTTGAATAGGTAATTTTCAAAACAAGGTAAATTGTTTTCTTTAGCTGGCTTCTTTCTGTTTTTACTTCTTTTAAAGAATGAAGATCACTCTAATTGTTGGAAATCATCTTTGTCATTCATCCTCATGAAGGATGTATTTACTAATGTATGTACTTCTTTCTGCCATTTCTTTCAGATTCAACAATTGTCAAAAGAGATCAAGGAGTTAACATTATCCAATCCTGTAACCATCTTCAATGGGGGTTCATCTTCTAGCGTTATGTGCATCAGTCTCCATTGAAACAAAAAAGAAAAAAGAAAAATCATCATTTGTATACATAACCCAGTACTAATAAGCTGCTAAGATTTTACACATTTCTTCTGCACATATAGGGGGTTATTCTTCTTATTTAGCTCCAGCTACTGCCATAGGAGCAATGGGATATTGTTACTTGTGGTGGAAGGTGAGGCTTTTTATAACTTCTAACTCAAAGCCTGAGCATTTGTCTGCACAATGGCTTCTGGTGTTGTGTTATTTAAGCTTGATGTTTTGCTGATTACAGTCATATTCTTTTGTTCTTATCTTCTTCACAGGGATGCACATTTTCAGATTTAATGTTTGTCACAAAGCATAACATGACAAATGCTGTTGCATCCATGTCAAAACAGTTAGAGCATGTATCTGAAGCCCTGGCTGTAAGTAGATTTAGTTTGCCTTCTGCTTGATTACTTGTTTACCATATGGCAATTCTCTAACTTATACAGACTACTTCTGCAGTTAACAAAGAGACATCTATCAAAGAGACTGCAAAACTTGGACTGGAAGCTGCAGGAGCAGATAGAAACATCTAAGCTCATTGCAAATGATGTACATAACTCTTATTATCTTTTTGAGCTATCTGCATCTTTTGAAGTAACTAAAAAGTAGGAGCTGCTGTCTATTCAAGTCAGCTGATCTTGTTAACAACATAGGATCAAACAGTGTTACTTTCTCTTAGCTTTTGAATTGAATTTTTAAAACCCTTACCCACAAGCTAAAAGAAATACCATAAGATTTAAAAGGTGAAATAAATCGATCCAGATGCGAACCTGGTCCTTGTCATTTACTGCCACTCTCTTGTCAGTCTTCAGGTGAGACCAAACTTTGTAGATCCTGACGGTTGGTTATAATTAGAAGATCGATTAGAGAATGGCGGCATTGTATCTTCAACAAGGAAGAAGATTGAGTGTATGTAACATTAATTAAGAGTTTTCTGTCCATATGGATATTTTAATTCCATTTAAGATTACACCATGAAATTCTTTTCTATTTCAGATATTAAATTTGGTACTCCATTTCATTAAAATAGCATACCATACACGATCTGGACTCTGGATTGCAATCAAGTAAAAAGAGAGGGGATAATGTAGAGGCTGCATCTTGCATCTAGCTACATACGGAACTTTGCTTATGCTCATTTTTATGTTTACTTGCATACAGGTAGATGAAATGAATTCAAACCTTTCTCAAATTGGGTTTGACATTGAAATGATTTGTCAAATGGTAGCTGGTTTGGTGAGTTTTAATTCTCTATCTAAATAACTTAAGTTATAACTAGCATGCAAATTTGATAAGCTTGCAAGATTACCTCTGATGCATTGTCTTTCAATGATTTCAATAGGAAGGAAAGCTTGAGCTTCTTGAGGGCAAACAGGTTTGCTTTAAGTAATTGCCCAAAAAAAATTTCTAATGTTTGATATTTACTCTTTTCCTTGAACGTCATGCAGGATATGGTTAACTCAGGCCTCAAATGTTTATGTCAAGTCACTGGAGATTTTAAAAATGCTTTAACTCAACCTTTCCAGGTTAGATGGTCTCTTTGTCTCTTTCTGCCACTTTCCTAAATCAGTATAATAAATGAGTACAAAGAGATTACTCTAACAAAGTTTAAGTGAAATGCCTGCACTTATTCAAATACACGATACTTATGGTGGGTTTATTTTTCGGATTGAGAATCAGAATCTAAAATTAAACTTATTGATGGTGTTTATTTCGTAAAATGGAAACAGGAATCGAAATCAGAATCAAAATTATGAGGCCCATCCAAATTTGAGAATGGGAAATGAGAGATTGATTTTCAACTCCTATTCTCAAGATTTATTATTTTGTCTCCTTACAAAATAAAAAATGCTTATTTTGTCCTCAATTGAAAAAATTTATTATAATTAATTAATTGATTGATATATTGTTATGATTAATTAATATATTATTATAATTAGCATTATAATTATTACAATTAACATAATATATTACTATAATAATTATATTAATAATTATTATAATTAATCAATATATCATTATAATTAATTAATTAACATATTATTATGATTAATTGATTATTATTATTAATAAATTATTAATTTGTTATTATTAATGTTAAAAATTTTTACAATTAATTAATATATTAATAGATTACTAACAATAGTTAATAATAATAATTTTTGAATAAATAATCACAATAATTAAAATACAAAATAATAATTAAGACAATAATTTATTAAGTATTTTTTTAATATTTTATTATAATCTAACTCATTCCTATTTTGATTTCAAGACAAAATAAGCACATTAATGATAATTCAATTCATTATGATTTTGATTCACACAGTTTAAGTAAATAATTTACTATAATTTTTATTTTTTATTTTCATTTTAATACTTTTCGAATCTAATTCATTTCATTTCGATTTTCACGCATCATTATTATACTTAATTCTCCGTGTTTCGAAGGATGGGCAATTGGACATTTAGACTGGTGGATTGGTCTTCTATTCATTATTCCTTACTGGTTGTTGATGTGGTGAATAAATCACTATTTTTTGTACTTAAGCAGGAGGTGAGTGCTCAGCTACCAGATCATCCATCAGTGAGGTATGAGGATAAATCATTGAAGGTATGTAGATACTAGATATCATTTACTTCGCTTGCATCTTTTAAGAAATTTTCAATGACATGGTCTAATAATAATAATAATCTTTCAGGGTCTCCAATTCCTTGCCGAAGCTAATGAGTCCCCTGTTTTTGAGAAATCAATAAGCTTGAAGAAAATTGATCATCCCAACTACCATGGTGAGCAAATCCCTGCCATCAAGACCAAACTACACTGGTCATATCCAATTGGAATTTCTGTGATAGACTCATAGACCTCGAAAATTCTGACATGTGATTATTTTTTGTTCCTTGCATTTCTAATCAATTTTTTGCTCATCACAACAAGAACATTCATATTTTTCAGAATTCATCTATTTGATTCACAGCAATAAAAAATAGCTGTGACCTGTGATTTATGTTCCCCCGTCGGTCCAAAAGAATGTAGAACACATTGTTTGCTGTCTGTAATTACAATTTTTGAGTATTATACAAGAATGAAACAAGACAGTGTTCTCAATTGTGTCAATGACAATTCACAATCGTAATCTATGGAACCGTTCCACAATAGCACTCTGTTCAATTGTTTCTTTTGAGTTACTAAGATGCAAAAAACGCAACTTATAAATAATAAAACTAGTGATTATGCAAATTACCTTCTTATTAAAATAAAATAAAATAAAATAAAAATGAACGATGCATTGACGTTAGTAATTTTTGGGCTATGTCAACATTTTGAGCAAGTCATTTGATAGTTGACAGTCCTGAAAATTCCTCTTAAAATCCCTTTTTAATTGAATTTATTTAAATAACTTAACATAAAGGAATTCATTTCTGGTTTTAAATGGAAATTCAATTAAATGCTTATATAAATTATTCTTTTAATAAATTTTTTACACGTAATCCATTTTATAATTTTTGTTTTAAAATTTTAATTGAAATTTTTTTTAAGAAAATTATAAGTGTGGAGCTGTGAAGATAAACATTATATAATAAAAAGAAAAAAATAAGATAAATATCCTATACCATTTAAAAAGAAAATTTGGATAAATTTTATGAGAAAACAGTTAATTTCTATATGGATTTGTATTTTATCAATAAAATTGAGGGTATTGAGAAAATAATATTAAAAAATAGCCGACAGCTTGACCTGATCTTAAAAAATAGTATTTCATTTCAAGTGTATTCATAAATAAAGCGGGGTGTAGTTAGTTAAATCTAGGTCAGTTAGGCCCGAAATAGCCGACAGCTTGACCTGATATTTTCGGTACAAAAAAGCTAGGGTTCTGCTTTGTAACTTCACAGAAATAGATTGACTTCAATCTTGATACTGTTAACCCTCCGACGCCACCTCTTCCCGAAAGGTATGCTCTTTCCCTTTTTTCTATTTAATTTTTTAAATTTTATTGCCGATTATTATTTGAAATCGACGAAGCTCGCTTACAGGGTAAATTTCTTGTTTTTTTTTTTAAATCAGTTTGTTTAATGATTATCATATTTATTGCTTTGTTCTATGATCCGTTTAGGTCTAACTGTTCTTTTTAATTGGAGCTGAAAATCCTTCTTTCCAATTTTATTAAATTTATTAGTTGAGATTGAGCTGCCTAATCAGTTATTAGAATTAAATTTTGTTAATTTTATGATTAATCGTGCTTTCCAATTAAATCAGTAATTTTATTTGACTTAGAGATCGAAAAAGTATATCTTGTTTGTTTGCTAATTTTGACCTTAAGAGTCATTGAGCAAAGTTTGCATCTGGGTAGTATCTGGTACTCTTCAGAATTAATCCAAAATAAAATTTAAACTAAAGTTGTGTTGCTTTGTAAATTTTGAATTTATAAGCTATGTTAGTTTTTTTTTTTTTTTGGTATCTTAAATAGCCAATATTTATATTGATAATAGAATCAGAAACCATGCCAAAGAATAAGGGAAAGGGAGGAAAGAACAGGAAGAGGGGAAAGAATGAAGCTGATGACGAGAAGCGTGAGCTTGTCTTCAAGGAAGACGGGCAGGAGTATGCCCAAGTCCTTCGCATGCTTGGCAATGGCCGGTGTGAAGCTATGTGCATTGATGGAACCAAACGTCTTTGCCACATCCGTGGGAAGATGCACAAGAAGGTTTGGATTGCAGCTGGTGATATAATACTTGTTGGCCTACGCGATTATCAGGATGACAAGGCTGATGTCATCCTCAAGTATATGCCTGATGAGGCGAGGCTTCTGAAGGCATATGGTGAACTTCCAGAGAGTACCCGTCTCAATGAGGGCATTGCTGGTGGTCTTGATGAAGAGGATGACGGTGCTGATAATGATTACATTGAGTTTGAAGACGAAGATATTGATAAGATCTAGGTTTTGAGAATCGACTCTGTTTGGGGTTTATGTTCAATATTTAACAAATATGGATTATGCCAATGTATTGGTCACTTAAAAGCTGAAAATATGTGCTTGCACCTTATAAATTTGGAATTTTTTATGGTGAGCCTGTCATATTCCGTGTAACGCCTATTGCCTGCTTATTAATGTTCTTGAGTTCTGCACTTTTTTTAGGTGAAGTGGTGTTTCTAAATGGAAGCTTATACTACAATGGTGCAGATCTTTAATGTCAATAATAGTTTGTTGTGGCAATTAGGAAGATGGTAAAGTGCCAGGATATTGTTGTCTTGTTTTGTGATAAAACTTGTGTATTGATTTGCCGATTGCTGGGAATTTTCCTATCCTCCCAGAATTGCATCATAAAAGGTTTTGATCCTCCCAGAATTGCATCATAAAAGGTTTTGACGTTATATGCTTGGTATTTTGTTTGAGGGAATGTGCTACGTTAATTTAATCAGGACATCATTTTTTTCATAATGACTATAATGCTGTTGTGTTTTGTAACCTTGCTCTGTTATTACAGCATTCTTCGTTTTATCACAGTTTTTAGTTACGTCCCCTTTTCTTCACATTCAAGGTTTCTTGAATGTTGGACCCTCTTCACCTAACTAGATTTCTTTTCTTACTTTTGTAGTGTATGTATGTGTTTTCCTATTAACAAGTTAATTATTAAAATAAGCCATAGCACAGACGAGGCAGTTTGTTATGTCTAGAAGCCATACAACGATGATTTACATTCAAAGCACAAGCATGATGCCCACATTATCTTTATAGATGAAAAGGGTATTTGGATCTGTAGCTGCTCTGGCAATCGTGCGGTTCTCAAGCAGCAGTAGTATTGCTGCACTTTATTTCTTTCTTATTCCCTACTTGCTTTTGCTTCTTCTTATCAATTTCTTTCTCCTTTGAGCAATTTTTCCTGCTCACCTGTAGCAGATTGAAGGTGTTCAAATCCCAACTATCACATTAATCATATTCATTGCTAAATTTTAGTAAAGTATTCTCTCTTTAGCAAGTATTCTAATAATTATTGTGAGCAAGTTCTACCTTGCTACCCTCTTTTGGGCACTGGTAGCTTGGCACTGTTTGCCGCCTTGACACTGTTCTCGTTGTTTTCAGTCTATTTTTGGTAGGCTTGAAGCCATTCTTCTCTGCTGCTGCAGTTATTGATAAGCTATCAAGTTGAACGGATACCTCATTGGATCCACAACTTTCCTTTTCTTCCCCTGCTACATCAAAAAAACCTTTTCTCACCATGAATCTTTGATTGTTTGCTCTAAATGGCCCAAGATGATTGTTTGTATGACTTTCAACTGATGAGCTCTCTGGAAAGCGGGTTGCCATCCACCGTTCTAGCAAGCTCCATCCCATGTTGAGTTCTGTGCCGTCAGATTTGCATTCTTTCTTCTTTGAACAGATTCTCAGCTTCAAATCAAGTGGATGGAACTAAAGTTAGGTCAGCATCGGGCTTTTGAGTTCTTTGTTTATATTTAGACTGTAAGATATACCTGCTGTGAAAAGGCATAAGCTAGAGCTCTTTCTCGCCTGGTCGTTGCTTCCAGTCTGTTCTGAATCCTCATTTTCGATACATTGCTACTTAGTGTGCTATCATCCCAGTCTTCCTATTGATATCATGTCAAAAAAACAAACTGAAGTTTGGTGAAATTCCTTAGTTGAGCCAACATATGTCACCTCATATAATTATTTTGTTAAGATTCTTCTTTACTATACCTTTATCCTGAAAATCTGAGTTCTGGCCTTTTGATGCACACGGTGAGTTGCAGCAGTGCTTTCTTCTCCAAGTGAGGATCCTTCTACAGAATTTCCAGTTTGCACTTCAATTGATGTGCCCATAGACTCCCTACTTGGACTCTCCCTCCCTGAAACAGGCTCTTGCTTACTATAATTTGCTTTGTCTTTTTCATTCTGACGTCTAGCCTGAAAATCAAGTACCATAATGACCATAAAGAGTCACAGTTCCTCATTTATAGGAACTACTTATTCTGATGTAAATACAAATATGTAGATAGAGGTTAACCAGAAAGCGTCTAAATGCTGACTGAATAATGATCGCGGCATCTTCTTCATGGAATAATTTGGACATTGAATTGAGCTTTTCCTTGGTCTCCACATACTGGATATCACCCTTGTCTGTTAAGTCTTCTACTATAGGCTGTATGACAGTAGACTCAGAGCTTTTAACCGAAGCAGAATCTTCCTCTGCAAGAACTGAATTGAATTCTTCACCACACAGGTATGATCTTACTGCCCTCCATTTTCTCTTTTCCACCACATTACTAGTTGCCTGCTACATCAATTAGATAAAAGAAATTGGTCATAATAGTTTCAAGATTACAAACATTATATTATGAAGACTTACGCTGGTCTCTTGAGTGCTGAAAGACCGGCTTCTAGAGAAGACACTCTTAACAAACTCTCCAGTAATACCCATCTCGGGGAGAAAGCAATCAATACCAATGCAGAAATATGGGGTGTTTTCAATTATTTAAGAAACCATCAGAGGTACTAAAGATTCCTTGAATTATTGTGTATGTTGTAGAAAAGTTGAAACATGCAAGTGGCATTCTTAACTCAGATGTTTTCAGGAGACTATTAAGCTCCACTGGATTATTATTTATAAAGTTAGGTGAACAACTAATACTAATATTTTGATCACCAATATGTTAGTTATTATTAAATCTGAATATCTGCAGGTTTTGGCAGGGCTTTAGAGCTGGACTTGTGAGCTTTAATCCCAAAAAAATAGAAACTGAAAAAGTTAAAAAAAAAAAAAAGGATTAGATGGAAGCTTTTTAACATCACTTTATGCACATGGGTTGCAGCACATTGGCCTCATAAAGTTTGCTTGCTATTGGGGCTATGTCTATTCCTTTCTGCTTAATGCTCTTAACGTGCTTGTCCTTGAATTACTTGCTCCTATTCCAGATTCTTAAACATGAAAAATATGGCAATTACTTTAGCAACTGTTTGTTAAATTCAAAGAATGATGGATAATGCCTCTTCATTCATTAGATACCAAACCACCTTATGTATTGTTGTGGTAACTGGTAAAATGAAAACAAAGGCTTTGGAATGTTGTGTAATTTTAAGTAACTTCCTGAAGTGCTTTTGAGAACAACACAAGTGATCATGACTTGCCATGTTTGCACCTAAAGACAACTGAGCATTCACTACCAAGGACAGCAATATGCTGGACTCAATATATTTATTATATACCCACATGGACAAATGATGAGTTGAAATCTTACGCGAGAGAGTTTTTCTAATACTATTAAATTGGGCTGGTTAGTACAGGGATGTGGGCTTGTAGTAGCTGGAGATAAGATCAAAATAAAGGTTAGATATCATTGGTGATGTTGCAAGGACTCAGGTGTGGACAGTGTGGTCCATAGAACTGCAAATGCTTAGAATGGCGGGCGATTCCATGTGAAAAATAATAGAGCCTAATTGATGTGTTTTAGCGAAGGCCAAACATATTGTACAATGCCTCTGGCTGTACCTATAAATTATAATCATCACAAACTTTCACGCCCAATTTCTTCCCTATTTCCCCCACTGAGTTTACAGTTTAGGATTTAACGTTTAAAGTTTAGAGTTTAGATTTTTACATTATTTTCAATACATACACTAATAACTAATAGGAATTTGTTTCCACTTATTAGTTAAGAATAATGTAAAATCTCTACATTTTATTTTATATAATTGTCTTCTATTTCATCGAGAATAATGTTTTAATTAAAAAGAACAGTCCTTATATGTAACGTAATTAATCATAAATAATATTTCATTTTTATGGTCTTTTGAATTTGAGTAATAATTAAAAATAAAAGTTGATGTTTAGTAGATGAGATTTCTCATCTTCATCTATATATTTAAGAAAAAAAATTTAAAAGTAATCTAAGTTGGCGACCAAGTGACAATCATTTCTATTTTAAGATGTTGGAAATAAAAATTTAACCTATAAATAAGGGTGTAAATATGTCAGTTGGGTTTTGAATCAAATTGAATTAATTGACTTTTACTTAATATTATATAAATTGAATCAAATTGGATTGGTTGGTTCAATTTTTTTGGTTTTAAACCGTTGAATCCTTTGTATTTTGTACTTTTTTCAAATTCTTTTAAATGAACAGATTGATTTTTGTTAATTGTTTGACCGAATCGGTCCCCTTTTTCGCGAGTCGCGACAACCAAATTTTTAGTAGATAGGTAAGTATAGATAAAAGTTACGGGTGTACTTAGTAAATACTTGGGGTAGTACGAAACAATGGCACAAAATCCAATGCCAATGTTGGGCCAGGTCGATAATAGAACCGGGAGCACCGACCATTCTCTGTCCCTTCTATATAAGAGCAATTCGGATCCTGAACCTGCAGGCTTCAGCAGCTCCGTGTTCGTTACGGTCTGAAAAGTTAATTCTTAAAAGCTTACGTACACACTTCAGTTGTAGAGTTTCAAATAGAAAATGAGAAACTACTAAAAGCCAGAAGAAAAGAAAATGAGCATCGTGCCAAAGGAAACAGTAGAGGTTATAGCGCAAAGCATTGGTATTAGTAATTTTTCTACCGATGCAGCGCTTGCCCTTGCTCCCGATGTCGAATATCGTATACGCGAAATCATGCAGGTAAAAATTAATTTTTTAATTATTTGTTTTACTTATTTAACCCAGTATTATTATTATTATTATTTTTTGGCTAAATGGAATATATTAAGAAGTTATGCTCTGTTAGGGTAAAGATATTTAGTTAGTTGGAGAAATAGACGAGTTGATTGAGCAAATTTTGATAATTATTTTGTGCAATTAATGTAATTTACTTAATTTGGACTATAGGAGGCAATTAAATGCATGCGGCATTCAAGGAGAACTACATTGACAACTGATGATGTCGATGAAGCTCTTAAATTAAGAAACGTGGAGGTGAGTTTCAAATTCTTTAATTGTATCAATTTTGGTGCCTGTTCAAATCTCTAATTATTAACCTGGTTAATGGTCTTGTATTAGCCGGTGTATGGTTTTGCCTCAGGGGGTCCTTTGCGGTTCAGAAGAGCTATTGGGCATAGGGATTTGTTTTACCTTGATGACAAGGATGTGGAATTTAAAGATGTAAGGAGATTGATGATTATATTTGTTGTCTTTTCCACTGAAATGGGTGGAAGCTATTATTAATTTAATGGGATTGTTTTTGATTTGTAGGTGATTGAAGCTCCTTTACCTAGAGCACCACTTGATACAGCAATTTTCTGTCACTGGCTTGCTATTGAAGGGGTACAACCTGCAATCCCAGAAAATGCTCCGGTGGAAGGTTGGACTCTATATGTAGGCATTTCACCAGTGGTTTTCTTATATATTAGACATAAAATTTGAGTTGTTAGTATACAGTATGATGATCTATTTTCTAAAACTTCCTAGCATCTAGTGAGTATTGTAAACCTGGGTTTCTTGCACTTGCACACTGGTATGGGAAGTTGTACCAAGGCAGGGGCAGTTCAAGTGATCCTTCTCTTTGTTTTAGGATTGGAAATTGGATATCTTGCAGATTACACCTTTTTGTGGCAGAATAGATATACTGGTGTCTTGATTGCAATGTAGTCTGTGGTAAATTAGGGAAAGCTTTTCTTTTTTGCGGTCAAGTGTACATGGTAAAATTACAAATTGAGACAGTTCTTAAAACATTGGTTATTTGAGCATTGCATGTTGATGATAATCTCAGGACCAAGATAACAGTGGGTACTAGATGGTATCTATAGTTCTGCTATCTTTATTGGCCAAAATTTGGCACCTAATTTTAAATTGATTTTACTTGTATCAGCAATTGCTGCTCCTTCTAATGTCACAAACAATGAACAGAAAGACGGGCTTCCTGTTGATATTAAATTACCAGTAAGGCATATATTGTCTAGGGAACTTCAGGTTTGTGAAATTTTATCAATGCTTATTATATTATTTTGTTTTTCTTTTCTGCAACTTAATTTACTTGTCCTTTTCTGTTACCTTTGCAGCTATACTTTGATAAAATCACTGAGCTTGCTGTGAGTAGGTCTGATTCAGTTCTTTTCAAACAAGCATTAGTGAGTTTGGCTACAGACTCAGGACTCCATCCATTAGTTCCGTATTTCACATACTTTGTAGCTGATGAGGTGAGGAATACTTTATTAGCATGCACAGTTTAGGGAAATATTTTCGACAATTCTAACTGATACTTCTCCAATGATATCAGGTTTCTCGTGGTCTGAATGATTATTCCCTTTTATTTGCTTTGATGCGTGTTGTTTGGAATCTTCTCCAGAATCCTCACATACAAATAGAACCTTATGTAAGTTAACTTTGAATTTATTGTAGACCTTCACTGAGCTAAGCCTATTCTCCAACTTCAAGGTGGATGAAGCTCTGTTCAGTGGGCGCTGTTAAGGAAATCGCCAGCATTTCTACCATTCTTCTTGGACAATGTTAACTGCCAACTGTCTGACCTATGTTCTGATTGTTTGAAAAATTTTGGTTAATTACTCGTTGATGCTTAAGAATAACTGGAACATGCAAGTTTATGTGAGAAATTTTAAAGCCTGTAATATTAATAAAAACATGGAAAAAATTTGGTCAATTGTGTTTAATAGAAAAGGATAAAGACTGAATTTGGATTGTGGAAAAGTTCTTCTAAGAAGAAAAAGGTGAATGTACTATCATTCTGGTATTTTATCTAATTTGATTGATAGTGAAAAGTGCCAGCTGCATTCTGTCACTGAATTGTTATTTGAGCTGTGAATGGTGAGATCATTTATCTTCATGTGGTTTAGTGATAAATCATGTTGACTAAAACCATGTTACAATGGTCCTAAGTGGACTCGGCTTAACTCACAATCAATGCATCCTGACTTTTCCTTCTTCTGCTAGATGAATCTTTTTTTTGTGTTATTATATCCATTTTATCCTTAACAATTATCCACTTTCTTACTGCCACTTCCTGCTCTCCACTTCTTTTTATTTTTGAATTTTGGTCTTGTTTCCTCAGACATTTATAGCTTATGTTGCTTGTGGCTGTACAATCTTAGAGGGCCTTTTCTTTATAAGTAATTGTTCAATACATCGATATACTCTGCAGTTTATGTGAAGGATCTACTATCCATGAATCTGAGAAGGCATTCTTTTCTTGCCAGCTTCACCAATTGATGCCATCTGTGGTTACCTGCCTTGTAGCAAAAAGGTTGGGGAATAGACTTGCGGATAACCACTGGGAACTTAGAGATTTTACTGCAAAACTTGTTGCTGCAATATGTAAACGGTGAGACTTCTCTACTTAGATTTATTTCGTACATATTTAGAATATGATTCTCAAGGTGCCAGGTTGACAATCTAGAGCTGTACTCATGGGTCTAAATTGGGTTCCCTTCTCATCCTCTCTTCTGATCTCAACCATTTCAGTTTAGAAATGGTGTCTTCTATATATACAAACAGATCTGTTTAGCTTTGTCATTCATGTCTTTTAACAGATATGTTATAATAAATTGAACTCTCACCTTCGGCGCATGCAGATATGGGCATATTTATAGCACTCTTCAGACACGTCTAACCAAAACTCTTCTTAATGCACTTTTGGACCCAAAACGAGCATTGACTCAGCATTATGGGGCAGTCCAAGGGTTAGCAACATTAGGGCCCAATGTGGTATTCTCTTCTCTCATACTATAGACGATTAAATAAAAATGTTATTATGTTTGAATGCAGATGAGTTTGCTTTTCATACATTTGGAAAGTTTCATGTGAATCCAATCTAAATCTGTCAATTTTGGGTTTCGAGGAAGTAATGGTGAAGAGAGAACTAATAATTGTATTTAGAGGAAAAGAACTGAAGAAGGGCGGAAAGCCTCACTATGCTCCTCTGTGATTTGGGGATGTTGTAACTTGAAAGAATTTTAATTTTAATTTTAATTTTTTTTTTTGTATCCTGTATATTTCATCTTATATAAAACTAGCAAGTTAAAGATAAAAGATTTAGTTGAGACATGAGTAGGTTTTGAAGTCTAGCGTCAAGAAATACTCTTATCATTTATTCTGAAAGATGTGATAGCAAATGCTCACTGTCAATTGCTCTCTTCACTTTGTACAGATACTTTCTTCCTCCTCCATCCTTTGCACTAAACTTCAGTTTCTTAATTGTGATTGTCTCAAATATAATGTGTTGTCAAATAATAGAGAGAATTTATCTTTTAGCTATGAACAGTTTTGCTTGCCATAGAAACTAACCAATGCCATCTGTAAAAGTTGAACAAAACACTCCATGATTTGAGTTCATCCCTGCAGATGATTATATCTTTGTTCTATGCCCTGTTTGAGGTCGTATACTTTTTTATTAACAATCTTTTAACATTTACCTGTTTATGATGCTTCACTTTGCAAATAGGTTCGCCTCCTCCTATTGCCAAACCTAGGTCCTTATTTAAGTCTTCTTGAGCCGGAGATGCTTCTTGAGAAGCAAAAGAATGAGGTGAAGAGGCATGAGGCTTGGCGAGTTTATGGGGCCTTGCTGGTGAGACTTATTTTTTTTTTTTTTAATTAAACATATATATGCTTGTATAAAACATCCAGTAGGATTAATTCTTAACAAGGATTTGTAATGGGTATAACTGGACTGCATTTTCCAGCAAGCAGCTGGTCAATGCATATATGATCGACTCAAGATATTCCCTCCTTTGTCATCTCTGCCAGCGAGTTCTGTATGGAAGACCGGAAAAGTTGCTACTACTGTGTCAAGTAAGTTGGACAGGACCTAATCCTTGTAAAACAAAGCTCCGTGAACATTTTATTTTCGGTTGAATAAAACAAATGAGTGATACCTGCTTCTTCTTGTAAATATTCAAGATAAGCGGAAGACAAGCATGGAGCATTTAGAAGAGCAGCCACCTCTCAAGAAAATTGCAACCGATGGACCAGTTGATGCTGTGTCAACCAGCTCCATGCCCACTCCCATGGAAGAGGATGCAGCAGCTGCAACTCCTTTGGATAATTCTGATGTGGATCATCCATCATCATCTTCTGGACAGATTCCTCCTGATAGTGGGTCAGAGAGCAGACGTAAAAGAGACAAGGGTGGTAGTCAAGCTCTGAAGATGTCAGCAATCCTTCCTCAAATTTGGAAGGATGACTTAAATTCTGGTAAGCTTCTGGTTTCACTGTTTGAGTTGTTCGGTGAAGGCATTCTCTCCTTCATTCCAGCTCCTGAAATGTCTTTGTTCTTATGACCTGTTATAAAAGAATGATACAGTAGTGAATTATAAAAATTATATTAATGAAATTGAGCATTTTTTTGTGTAGCTCATGTTGATAATTTGGAATGAGGCGTTAGGGCCCTAGATTTGACAGTCTCCGATTGATTCTCTTTTCAGGAAACCTTACTTGAAAAATAGAGTGACCTTTTATCTATTTAAACTTGATACAATATCTGTAGTTCAGGAATCACATACTAAAAATATAGAGGAGTAGAAAAAAGGGAAAAACAGGAAAAACGAAAACAAAACAAACGATTACCTCAGTCTGAAGTCAGAACAAGCAATTTAAACTACCACTTTGGCAGTGGACACTTTCTCCACAGCCTTCTTCAGGATGCTTTTCCCCTTCCAGAACCATTTGTACAGGCAAGAAACCGAGACCATTGGCCATGGCAAGCATCATTTGCTTGCCTTGAATTTTTCCAAATTTACCGTCCCATTTGAGTCATGATCAAATCGGACAAACAAAGAGTCGTAAACACTCTCAAGATCGTCTGGGTCCAGTTTCCCGTCTATGCCACAGTGCGTTTCAAAGACCCTCAGACACTTTAGCTCCTTAATCATTTCTGAATAAGAGAGGAGACGATCATTGTCTGCATCAAGATGGGCAAAACTGTCACGTACCGAGACGTTGAATGCATTCTCATCTTCCATAAAGCTGACAATTGTTGCACCATCTAACACTCAACGCTCATTTTGCTCTTTCTCAACTGTGCAAAAGTAAAAGCTAAAATTAAGAATATGTTTGTGTTGTGATGTATGCAAGTGAAAGCAAAAGAGAACTTCACTTGTTGAAACGTAAGTTGGGTTGGGTTGTGTTGTTATATAGTTAATTAGTTACACTTAAAGGACGGTTTTACTTTCAGGCTTTCCTTTTGAGCCTCTTGTTTCTTACTCCCACAGGGGCTTTTTGAATTATTACTCAAAAGTATGTTGAAGGTTTGCGCCGAATCAATAAATAACACCTTATGGAGGACGAGTCGGTGGGCTGGCATGAGTTAATGTAAATATATGTATGTGGCCTTCGAACCTTAAAAATTCAATGGGCTCACAGGTGCATCGTCTGAAAAGTCCAAAATCAAAAGAAATTGACCAATGAAATCAGCGGCGAAATTTGAAAATTTCACCACAATTCGACGCGCCTCTAACAAACAATGGAGGTTTTGCGACCCACAGACCATTCTCAGTGATCACCACCTCGAGCGTTATGTCTTTGTATTTTTTCCTTTTTTGATAAATGAATAATCCTTCGCATCGTATGTTCTTAACAAGAGATGTCATAAGTGGTACACCAAATTTAAATAATATTATTTATACTTATTTATGATAGAGATTAAAGGTTATAAATTATTTATTTTATAAATTTTCATAAAAATAATATTTAATAATTTTTTAAAAAATTACTTATTTCATAAATTTTTTTATTTTGACAGTAATTTTTAAAAGCTGTAAAGAATTACTTTTTATAAATAATTTATTAATTAAACCACTACACTTTTTTAAGTTTTTATTATAATCTTAATATTTTAACGAAAAGATAATTTTATTTATTTTATTTTCTATAAAACCTAACATATTAGTAAAAGATATTTTAAATTTATGTAGTTATGTTTGTTATTTTTATTATTATATAATAAAACAATAATTTTGTAATAAAATTTATCAAATGCATGCGTTTACTTTTTTAACTCGTACCAATGACAACAATATAATTTATCAAATACTAAAACCCCGAAAATAACCTTTAAACCCTTTTTTAAAAAATTAAGATTTTTTACTAATTTTTTCTCCTAACCTCTCTTAATTTTTGAAATCTAATGAAAAAGTCGAGTTAATTTTAAAAAAACTAGCTTAATTTTTGAGGTTAGAATTTAAAATTTAATCTTAGCCACTCGTCAAAATAAGAGATAATTCTTGTCCATTAGAGCATTTTTACCTAAAGTTTTTGTGTGATGAATTGTCCAAACGACACAAAGTAGAACATCGCATATTGTTTGAAGTGAAAATTATCTCTAATTTTTAGGATATGTATGTGTCTATTATTCTACATATGCTTATATGTGATGCTGCTTTGCCCGGGCGAATTAAACCCGAATTTTGTCCAAACAAATCAGCATTTTCCTATGTTGAATTTCTCTTAATAAGATTTTGGGTCAAGCGGAAGCGGTAACTCAGCAATAATGTATCTATTATCTATATATGTTTACTTTTAATTTATTTTATGAGGAAAGTTGAAAACGAACTTTGGGATGGAATTCTTATTTTTTTTAACCGATCGATCTGTTCATTAAAAAAATAATGATAATTACTAAATGTTTTTTTTTCTTTGAAAATGATGTTTGCTTTAAAAAATTGGTTACAATCTACTGTATACAAATGTTATAATTTGAAATATATTGAAAATTTAAACAACGTATAATGGTAGTATAACTTCGACGTCTCCTGAGATTGGTCAGAATTATGCTCCTCTTGATATACAGGGAGAAATTTATCTCCACCCACGTTTATAGAAATAAAAATATTTTGGTCCTGAATTCGAGTTAAAAGCGCACATATCTACCACTAGGCCAAAGCCTTAGTGGCGATTACTACTGAAATCTGCCTATACCAAATTCAAAGTAGACTTAATGGAATCTACAATCATTCACATCGATCAGTTTCGCATCTACTTTTGTACCAAGAAGTTGAAATAGAATGATTTTTTATTTTATTTAAACTTAATGCAACATTATCATTTATTGATCAGGAATAACATGCAAGAAATTAAACAAGAAAAACAAACCAAACAAAACAATTACTCAGGTCAGAACTAGCAATGAATTAGTTAAGCAGCCGCATTGGCAGTGGACTCCTTCTCCACGGCCTTCATCAGCAAGCCGTCTTCTTCCAGGACCATTTGTACAGGCAAGAAACCGAGACCATTGGCCATGGCAAGCATCATTTGCTTGGTCTCTGCCTTGAACTCCTCCAAATCCACTGTCCCATTTGAGTCATGGTCGAATTGGACAAACAGAGTGTTGTAAACACTAGCAAGCTCTTCTGGGTCTGGTTTCTCGTCAATGCCAAAATGGGTCTCCAAGACCCTCAGACTCTTGAGCTCCTGCATCATTTCTGCATAAGAAAGGAGACCATCATGATCTGTATCAAGATGGGCAAAACGGTTTCGTATCGACATGTTGAATGCTTCTTCATCTTCCACAAAGCTGACAATTGTTGCACTATCTAACACTTCCACACTCATTTTGCTTTTATATATGCTGCCTTCTTTTGCTTTATAATAATATGTCAAGTCAGAGGATCGGAATTTTTTGATCTTGTTGACACATAAGTTGGGTTGTGTTTATATTTATAGGTGCACACATGAAAGGCAGTTTCAAAATTTTGCCATAGTTTTTTGAATCGATTGCTTGAGAAGTAGTAGGTTTGCAGAAAAATTCGAGTCGGTGGGCGTGCATGCATATTTGTGTAATTTGCTATTGTGGCCGTTCAATTACTTCTGAAAATCGATGGGCTCCCCGTGTTCTCTAGAAAGTCAAATATATCAGTAGAAACAGACCAATAAAGTCAAAGGTAGAATTTAAAAATACAGCTTCAAACTTCAATTCAATTCTACGCATCTTTGAAGAACAGTGGAGGTATGACTTATAAGATCCATATCCACAGCTATATTAATATATAAAATTCAATTAAATTTGTTATGCGTTTATATCCATGTATCATTTATGAACCTTCGCATGAATGTACATATAATAATAAATTGTGGAATCTGTGTGAATACAAAAACGACCGCGTTTTGTCCGTTAGTTTCACCAACTAACTATCACAGGTCAAACGCGTGACTCAGCTAAGTCAAACGCCAGTCAAATGAGCGTTAACTGCTGTTAGTTTTGGCGCCAAGTGCTGAGCTGGTTACATTTACAGAGCTGTTGCAACAGCCACATAGCGGCAGAAATTGTGGGCCTTTCGCAAATACTTAGGATAATTAGAGTAACTGCGACCATAATCAAGGGCTCTTGGTATATTCCTTGTTTTAATTCTCCATAAGCAAACAATTGTGTCATTAATAAAGTTTTGATGATTGTTCCATGGTGGAAGTAAGCCAAGTTTTTGGCTGAAACAACACCTTAATTGTATCCTTTTGTGTTTCTGTTCTTGATCGATATCTCTTATGTTTCTTGTACATAGTGATAGGTTAATTTCTTGTTGATCATCATTTTTTGCTCATGATCTTGATTGATCTTGTTAATCGAACCTGGGCAGTCGCTGCATTGTCTTGTGTGCTTTCTTTATTACCGTTTGGCTCGAGTCTGATTCAATGCTCGTTGTGTACATGTTCAACAATAGATCTTTGCTTCCTCCTTAGCCCATCCGTAGTAGGTGGCTAAACTATTGCTATTTGGTTGATAAAGATATTTTCGGCCTTCTCACACTTGATCGGGAAGTTAATAGTGTTCTTGACTGTCTAGCTAATTTGACTGTTTATTTTTCTTATTTTACTTATAGCTTGACTATCCTTCTTCGGATATAAATGGCATGTTGTTTAATAATGCTAATAAGTTCTTTTATTAATATATGAATTAGCATGTATCAGTTTCTTAGTTATCTTAAGCTTTAAAATTTATTATGTTCTTTTAATAGATGTATGTCTGGTCTTTATTTTATAAATTTCTCAATTTTTTTGACACAATACTTCTGCTAGCTATATTAATTAATATGATATTGTTATATACATACTTATGTGTGTATGTTTCTGGATTTTTGCATGGTGAGAGTATAAAGCACATTTTGGGACGGTATGATTATTGCTCACAGGATTTGGGTTTAGTGCTGATTTGAGCTTGTCCTATAATCTTTTAATTTAGAGTCACTGAGTACTTGCTTTCGATTGTTTGAAAAAAAGACTAGAAGAAGTTGCTTCTAATAAACTAATAATGAACCAATTAAGAATTTATTCAAACATATGGCATTTGACATGAGCACAAAAGTTCATATTCATAACTGGCCTTATTCAAGACATAAGCTCACAAAACAAAGGTACAAATTAAGCACATATTGGAGAGGATGCTAATTACTTCTTATTATTAACATCATCTTCAAATTCGGTGTCGGACTTGTCGGTAGCATGGGAGCAGCACCTGTAGCAGTCATTTGAATAGCGGTAGGCGCGGCAGCATCCGTGTCGGCAATATCCTCTTCTCGGTGGGTACCCTCTGTATCCGCCGCGACCTCCATAATTTCCGTTCCCTGGGTACCCATACCTGGGGCCCCCATACTTTGCCTCCTCGACGCCACTGGGATTCACACTTTCCTCTGCAATGGCATATATATATATATATATATATATATATAACAATAATTTAACATTGTCGCAACTTGCAAATAAATGGATGAGTGAAAACACAAAACTCAATGTCATAACGAGAACAAATAATACATATATGAGACTCGTAACAATAATTTAACATTATCGCATTATGTTAGTTTTGAAATGCGTTGGATTATCGCATTATGCTAGTTTTAAACTGCGTAGAATTATCATCTATTATACTAAAATATTAATTGAAGGGTTGAGAAATAATTCCAATGTACGCATTTTTAATAGACTAATTTATTTGATTTGATGGGAGATTATCATTTCAATAGATTACTAACACAGAATGGGTAGGAATGAAAATTAAAATAAGTTATTTATTTGAACTATGAGAATTGAAATCGGACTCAGTTGGGTTGGCATTAATGTGTTTACTTTGTTTTGAAATCGGAATCGTAATGAGTTATCTATAACAAATTACTTAAAAGAACTTAATAAATTATTGTCATAATTATTGTTTTATATTTTAATTATAGAGATTATTTAAACAAAAATTATTATTATTAATATATAAATTAATAATAATAATAATAATCACAACAATTAATTTATTAATATATTATTATAATTAATTAAATTAATAATAATTATTAGTTAATATGTTATTAACAATTATTTAATAAAAATACTATTAAATATAATAGTTATATTATTTAATATAATAATAATAATAATTGTTAGTATATTATTAACAATAATTAATTATTATTATTATATTAATTAATTATAATAATATATTAATTGATGTTAATATATTAATTATTGTGATTATTTATTCAAATATTATTATTTTTAGCTATTGTTAATAATATATTGATAATTATAATAATTATTATAATATTTTATTTATTATAAAAAATATATTAATTAAAAATTATTATTATTATATTAATTAATTAATTTTAATAATATATTAATTAATTATAACTAAAGACAAAATGAGAATTTTTGATTTTGGGGGGAGTGGATGGTTGGGCCAAATCGTCAATCAAATAAATGAGAAATTGATTTATAAACCCTTCCTAGGAAATCAATCTTCCATTTCTCTTCCCAAATTTGGGTGCGCCCTATAATTCCGATTTGTACCTTTATTTTGTGAAGTAAACACTGTCAATAATTCTATTTCTGAATTACTTGTTTATAATTTTTATATTTTTTTTCAGTATATTAAATTATTTAGTATTCAAAGATTACATTGAGCCTCAACTAATCCAGATTTGAGTCGGGTAGGATCACTAAAGTGGCAAAACTTTCCTAACAAGTAGTTAACGAAGCTACATTCCTAAGCCTCAAACTAAGGACCTTGGTTAAGGTAGAACAATTTCATGCCAGCTGATTTACATGCTTGTTTACTCTTATAATTTTTAAAATATTCAAAAATTTCTTGGTACAAAATATTTAAAGGAAAATAGGGATAAATGAGTTATTTATTTGATAATTTATCTTTGAGAATATATAATAAATATTTTGTTATAAAAATTATTTAATAACAAATAGTATAAGAAAAATATCTTATCATTAATTTTTTATTTACAGCGAAAAATTTATTTTCTTATTTTTGGTACTTTACAAAATTTTTCATTTTAATTTCTATTGATATGATTTATTTAATTTATAATAAATATGAATAAAAATATTTAAAAATAAGAGTAATATTATAAAATTATATTGTCAGGAAAGTAATTGATTATTATGAAAATTATAAAGGTATTATTGGTATTTATTAATTTCAATAGGAGAAAATTGACAATCTCCCTTATTATACTTTATTTTTAGCACCAAAAATAAAAAAAACAATATAAGATCAATAAGAAATTAGTGAAATAGGTGACTCAATTAAGAAGTATATAATATAAAGTCAAAATTCAATTTGTAATTACCTACTGTGAATATTGGAGCAAGAAATGCATGGCAGCGAGTTAGTATAATAAATTCATATATATATATATATATATATATATATATATATATATATATAAGATTTCCTTATATATATATATAAGATTTATGGGCAATTTTTTTTTCTGCAGGTTGTCAGGAAAGAGTCTGAAAATATCACGTTTATCTCTGCCGAACTTTATTTCCTTCTGTTTTTGGGAAAGGCGAAGCTTTATTTCCTTGTCTTTGTTTATTTGTCGAAACTCAGTGTGTCTTGTCCAATTCTTGTCTTTGTTTATTTCCATAGTTCAGAACTCGTTCGTAACTGCTGTATGCTTCAGTTTAATTTTAAATGTATTACAAACTAAATGATCGATTGTTAAAACTTTACGTTAATTTCTGTTTCGACACTATGCAATTAGTAATTCCAATTGACCAATTAACGTAAAATTCTTGTTAATATAGTGGATTAAGCGTCACAAGTTCACAATTCCTTAGGTCTTGTTTTTTAAGAAGTACTAATTAATATGATGGGTGCGGCATTGTCAGAATCTTCTTCACCCTTTGGAAACAAGAAAACAAAAATAGGCACCTCATTTAGCTATAATCTATGCAGGTAGATATAGGAGGATCGTGAAAATGCAAGAGTCTAATTGAAAGGAGCATGTTTGGATATGCCATGCACTTCATTTTCATGCTAAACGGCATGAGGATCGATGATCTTATCGCCAACTAATCTAGATAATTATTGCCTTTGACATCAACTAACTGATTATAAACGATTAGATCAACTATCATACACAAATATTAAATCAGATAAATGAAGTTCACATCCGTGCAATTAATGGAAGTGCCTCTTTCATGGCATGTCACAGAGAACATGCACTTGTATCGACTGTCACCAATGTGCAATCTCTGAATCCAGACTCTTAGTATTCCTCTTCAACAACATTCTTGATCAAAAAGTTTATCCGGATTATATAATGCCACGTCCAGTCTTGTCGTCAGCTACTTGATCCAAGCACTTGGATTTGGGAGGAGGAACCTCACGAAACCAATAATGATTAAGGGCGTCATCTGCTGTTATTCAAGAACTATGCGCTGCACACGTTCTTTTACAATCATAAGGCTAATAGAAAGGTCTTCAGAAAGGAAAGGATACTTCGGAGTTTAAACCACCATGCTCTACATGGATCAACCATTAACCGTTAAAAACCAGGTGTCTACATAGTAAAACCCGAAAAAGAGTGAAAAAGATTGTCAAAGAAGCACACAAGCTGGAAAACCTGTGAACCAGAACACTCGGGACTCCTAAAACAATGATGACAAATGAAGTTCATTACGCTGAAAATGAACTCACAAGACTGCCAAACTGTCCAATGATGATACACGTTGAAGCATATATAAACTAACTTTGACCAATAAGACTCGTTTAATACTCCAAAGTTATGATGACCCAATACCTAGACATTAATTGCTTAATTAGTGTATTGGAAGAATATCAATAACATGCATCCTAACTATACCATAAAGTGGCAGTCAGTTATGTACGTAAGCTGGGTTTCAAAACTACAGACTGTTGTGGCTTTATCTACGACAGAGGCAGAATACATGGCAGCTACACAAGCATGCAAGGAAGCTATTTAGATACAAAGGCTACTTAAAGAGCTCGGGCACAAACAAGAGAAAATTCTTGTGTTTTGTGACAGTCAGAGTGCTTTGCATATTGCAAAGAATCCAGCTTTTCATTCCAGGAAAAAACATTTAGGGGTACAGTATCACTTCGTTCGAGAAGTAGTGGAAGATGGAAGTGTAGATTTACAGAAAATCCATACCAAGGAGAACCTAGCAGATGTTATGACTAAGCCAATCATTACTGACAAGTTTATATGGAGTAGATCCTCACGTAGCTTAGCAGAAACGTAAGCAACATGTCAATGGCAAAGCAGAAAGGATGGTGTGGAGATTGATTGGTTCTCGATCAAATCTCCAAGTGGGAGAATGTCAAAGTTTGAAAAGGGCACCGCCCTTCTAGATGGGCGGTGCCCCATTCTCTCCATTCAACACGGCACGCGGTGCCGTGTTGAGAAAAATATATATATATATATATATATATAATAAAATAATAATAATAATAATCACGATAATCAAATGCACTATAAATTGAGTGCCCATTCCTTCATTTTCATCATCCCAGAAAATTCATTTCCTCTTGTATTAGAGAGAATTTTGAGAGTTATTGGGTGTAATTAGGGTATTGGGAAGTGAGAATAGTTTTCTCCTAGTTATAGAGAGTATAATTATTCTCCTCTATTATTAGAGAGAGTTATTATTTTTCCAAGTATAATAAAATTATTTCCTTCGTCTTTGCCGTGAATGTAGGCTATAAGTCGAACCACGTAATTTCTGGTGTTCAGATTTGTGCTTACTCTTTATTTTTCTTCCAATCTCATTTAGCTGTGTTTCTGTTTCACCCATAAATCTCCTTACAATGTATACAGCTTTAGCGGGCTTCCGTACTGGCGTGACATCCCAAAGTCGCAAATTTTTAACACACCCTGTTTCTTCAAAAGAAGATTTGATGTTTTCAAATCCCTGTGAAGCACCCAATTATCATGAAGATCAAGCATTTGACTTCACTTGCTTTAGTCCCAATCTGCTCTTCTTCAGGGAATGAAGGAGACATACCCACTCGAGAATCAGATACCGTGGATTCTGCTGACACACCAGCCACAAGAAGTCTATCTGAGGAGAAGTCCAACTCTTTAACCAGGTTCTCCGAGATTGGACTTTTAGCAAATGTTCCATCAGAACCAACATCAAAAACCTCACTAACCGAGCTTGAAGGAGACTTAGGACAAGATAAAGCGGCAGTTGTAGGTACAGCTCTGTTCTTATTAGATGAAATGCTCATTTCCTCCTCTTCTAAGTCCCCATATAATGGGTGTAAACTTGTATTTCTTCTTCGGAGGCAACTGAACACCCCATCATCACACTTGGACACTTCACCATTATTAATACATGGTGCCTCATCTAACCGGGCTTCACCACGTTCCTTACACCCGTTTGACAAAAAAGGGTACCCATTTCTTCGCATGTCATCACCACCATGATGATGACCCAATTCATCATAACCAGAACCATTTTTGTAACGAACAGCTTCTTCATCTTTTTTGTAGTAACCGTAATACTTCCTACTTGAAATATCAGGTCGCCCTGCCGCCATATTATTAACAACCACAGCTCTTCTCAATCAAAAATCAAACTCAATCAGTAAATACAATATTGCCAAAAAAAGAAAAAACAATTCAACCCAAAATTCCAATCCTTACCCTCAGAAACGATATCGGTCGGCTACGAAGCTTCTTTGTCAACGCGTTTGCGTTCTTGGGGATCTCTTGAGGTCATTTCTATGCGCATGAGCGCGTATTTTTTATGTCGGTTCACAACTGGTGGCCCGCATTTTGTCGTGGAATTTATTTTCTTCACAATCCTTCCCGTTTTTCTGTTACATGACGAACATGCTGACATAAACTATTCCGGCATTTTCATCGTTGATTCCCCGTTATCCTAACAAACTGCGGTTCCCGAGACAGGCACAAGGTTCAACGCCACCTTCTTATCATGAAAATCTACCCATAACGATAATGCTCTATGTAGCTATCCACTTGCCGCCCTTTCCCCTTTATATTTGTACTGCATACATCTTCGTCTTAACATCACACGTTTTTCCTACTCAAAATAATACACAAGAAACAATAGTTTTATCTATCATAAGCAAAGCAAGATGGTTGACTTGGCGCATATGGTTACACTGCACCAATTATGACCAAAAAGATTAGTGCGCAGTATGATGTCCCTGAAGGAGTGGAGATTAGAGGCCGATACAGTGAAGAGTTAGCAAAGATTCTTAACAAGGACGCTTTGAAATTTGTTGCGGATTTGTGGAGGGAGTTCAGGAACCGTATCAAGTATGCAATGGAGTGCCGCAGGGAAGCGAAAAGGAGATACAATGTGTTAGGCAATTTATGGGTGAAGAAGCGCTACAGCTAAAAGAGATTGGAAGAAAATAAAGAGCAAGTACAAATTTGGGCAACAGAAATTACGTGGTTCGGCTTATAGCCTACATCCACGGGTAAAGACAGAAGAAAATAATTTTATTATATTGAAAAAATAATAACTTCTCTCTAATAATAGAAGAGAATAATTATACTCTCTCTATAATTATGAGAAAACTATTCTCACTTCCTAATACACCAATTACACTCAATACTAAGAATACTTATTTAACTCTCAAAATTCTCTTTAATACAAGAGCAAATAAATTTTTTGGGATGATTGAAATGAGGGAAGAAGCTCTCAATTTATAGCCACATTTTGGCTACTATTCATTATTTATTTATTATTATTTTATTTTATTATATTATTTTATTTATTTTTTTTCCTTTTTCGGTGCCGTGTTGAAGTTGGGCACCGCCCATCTAGAAGGGCGGTGGCGGTGCCCAACTTTGACATTCTCCCACTTGGAGATTTGATTGAGATCCAATCAATCTCCACACCATCTTTTTTGCTTTGCCATTAACATGTTACTTACGTTTTTATTAGGCCACAAGAGGATCCACTTCATATAAACTTGTCAATAATGATTGGCTTAGTCATTACATCTGCTAGGTTCTCCTTGGTATGGATTTTCTGTAAATCTACACTTCTATCTTCCACTACTTCTCGAACGAAGTGATACTATACCCCTAAATGTTTTTTCCTGGAATGAAAAGCTGGATTCTTTGCAATATGCAAAGCACTCTAATTGTCACAAAACACAAGAATTTTCTCTTGTTTGTGCCCGAGCTCTTTAAGTAACCTTTGTATCCAAATAGCTTCCTTGTATGCTTGTGTAGCTTCCATGTATTCTGCCTCTGTCGCAGATAAAACCACAACAGTCTATAGTTTTGAAACCTTGCTTACAGCTCCTCCTGCAAGTGTAAATACATAGCCAGTAGTGAATTTTCTTTTATCAAGGTCACCTGCGAAATCTGAATCCACGTAGCCTCTGACAGTAAATTCTGACCCTTCATAACATAATGCAACATCTGAGGTTCCTCTGATGTATCTTAGAATTCTCTTCACAGTTTGTCAATGTTCTCCACCAGGATTCGCCATGTATCGACTAACTGCTCCTACTGCTTGTGCAATGTCTGGTCTTGTACAAATCATAGCGAACATCAAACTTCCCACTGCTGATGCATATGGTACTCGAGACATCTCCTTCCTCTCTGTTTCATTGCTAGGACACATACTTGAGGATAACTTGAAATTAACAGGAAGTGGGGTAGAAATTGGCTTACAATCTTGCATGTTAAAGCGTAGCAAGATTTTCTTCAAGTAATTCTTCTGTGAAAGCCAAATCTTCCTATTATTTCTGTCTCGGTGAATTTGCATCCCTAAAATCTTGTTTGCTGGTCCCAAGTCCTTCATTTCAAACTCCCTAGCCAACTGTTCCTTTAATTCTTGGACTTGATATTTGTTGGGGCCTGCGACCAACATGTCGTCCACATACAACAGCAAAATGATAAAATCATTATCCTCAAATTTCTTGTAATAAGTACAATGGTTTGAACTGAGTCTGTTGTATCCAAGGCTCAAGATGAAGGAATCAAATCTCTTATACCAATACCTCGGCGCCTGTTTGAGACCGTATAGAGATTTGTTCAATCTGCAAACCAAGTTCTATTTGCCTGTTTCAGCAAAACCTTTTAGTTGGAACATATAAATTTCCTTTTTAAGTTCTCTATGAAGAAATGTAGTTTTCACATCTAACTGTTCTAGATGTAGGTCGAATGTAGCACACATTGCCAAGACTACTCTGACTGTCGTGAGCCTAACTACTGGAGAAAATATCTCATTGAAGTCAATGTCCGTCGGGTTGTTGTTCGTCAGATTGATGATGAGTTGATCATACGAATCTGGTAGACTTTGAAGTAGAAGCTCCGCACGTTCATTTTCCTCTATTTTGTGACCCAATGTTGTGAGTTGCGAAAATAGAGTCTTCAAGTTATTGATATGGTCGGTTACTGATGTAGATTCTATCATGCGAAAAGTATAGAGTCTCATTTTTAAAAGGATCTTGTTGTGCAGCGACTTAACCTCGTACAATTTTGTGAGAGTATCCCATATTTCCTTCGCTGTCTTTTTCTCTGCCACACTACATAACACCTCATCTGTAAGTGCTAAGTGTAGATCAGCAATTGTATTACCGTCTATCTAGTTCCACTTAGCATCATCAGTTACCTCTATGGTCTTTCTCTAATTGCTGCCAAGCAATTATTTTTCCTCAGAATAGCTTTCATCTTCATTTTCCACAACGAAAAATTATTCCCATTGAACTTCTCAATCTTGTATTTTGCGCCATTGCTTTCACCACGAACTAACTTAGTTAGAATCGGCTCTCACTGTTTCATGTGAACAGTACCAGTATACGTGAATAGTAAACATATATACGAATAGTAGCCGTATATGTGAACAGTAACCTAGATTCCAAAAAATGCAACCAATGCTTTGATATCACTGTTAGGCAATTTATGGGTGAAGCAAGGCCACAGCTAAAAGAGATTGGAAGAAAATAAAGAGCAAATACAAATTTGGACATCAGAAATTACGTGGTTCGGCTTATAACCTACATCCACGGGCGAAAACAAAAGGAACTAACTTTATTATACTGGAAAAATAATAACTTCTCTCTAATAATAGAAGAGAATAATTATACTCTCTCTATAACTAGGAGAAAACTATTCTCACTTCCCAATACCCCAATTACACCCAATACTAAGAGTACTTATTTAAGTCTCAAAATTCTCTCTAATACAAGAGGAAATAAATTTTCTGGGATGATTGAAACGAGGGAAGAAGCTCTTAATTTATAGCTACTATTCATTATTATTTTATTTTATTATATTATTTTATTTATTTTTTTTCCTTTTTTCAACATGGCATCTCGTGCAGTGTTGAAGTTAGGCACCGCCCATCTAGAAGGGCAGTGGCGGTGCCCAACTTTGACATAACAAGGAAGCCTTGCCTTGTTTTGATCCTGCGACAAGGTATATAATAAAAGGGGAGTGGACTTGTGCACCAGTACCGACACCTGTTGCTGATCGGAGGGTGGAGATTACAGGTCCTGTTGAGAGAAAGATGATCATCAATGCAATCAACTCTGGAGCTAAAGTGTTCATGGTGAGTTGTACTTTCATTCCTGTGCTGTCTGCCCCCCGAGTGCATAGAAGCTTACTTATTTTCTTACTAGACACAGTAGATTTAGTCATCCTAACCCCTCATAAAAATAAATAAGTCTTCTTGTTTGCACAAAATTCGTATTTCGAAATTCCATAAATAAGTTTTGAATCCTCATATCATACAATTTGAAAACTGACCGGTAAGTTACTCTAGTGTAACAGGAACAGAGAAATCAAATTAATTTGTCTATTCATTCAGTAGTAATACTGATGGTACTATCCAAGATATTGAACAATTAATCATGGACGCATCCTTCTTCCGAGGAATAGTCGAAGCTTAGATTTTATTTGTTTATGCACAGGCTAACTTTGAAGATGCGCTCTCGCCTAGTTGGGAGAACCTCATGAGTGGCCAAGTGAACTTAAAGGATGTTGTTAATGGGACTATAATGTTACGAGCTGACCAAGTTAAGTCCAAAAATGGCCCAAAGCCATGAGCCAAGATGTACTAGCTTTGCCCGATTCCGTAAACTTCTACAAAACTCTAACAATTCTTCTACAAAACTTTAACAACTCTAACACATTTGTACATACACTAAATTCTCTAGAATTTGCCACATGTGTATAGAATTTTCTTTGCATAGAATTCTCTATAGCTAGACGAGCCTCCCTATATATATGGGTTGGCATTAGGCATTTGAGCATCTAAGTATTGAGCAAGCATCTCAAGCATTCTTATAAGCTCTCTTGTAATTTTTCTTTTAAGCAATACAATTTCCGCGTTTGACTCAGTTGCTCTTTAGCTCTCTTCTCTTTAGCATATTTGGAAAACCTCTTGGCTTAGCTATTGAGAAGCTAAAAGGTTTACTTAGCAACTTCTGGCAAGTATTGTCTAAGTACTGCAGGGTTTACTGAGCAAAACACTAATACCGTGACAAGATGGAGAAGTGCTCATTCGCTCAAGAAGAGATAGAGTTTCTTAGGCACAAAATAGTGGCCGGGAAACTAATGATGGAGAACTCAAAAGTGAAGGCCATCTTCGATTGGGAGCCTTCCACAAAAGTTCTCGATCTTCGCTCATTCTTAGGGTTTGTGAATTATTATCGCTAATGTATTAATGGCTACTCAACCAAGGTAGCATTCTTGACCAAACTTCTCGAGAATAATTAGACATAGTATTGGTCCGAAAAATAGCAGCACGCATTTGAAGGCTTGGAGAAAGCAATTTCGGAAGAGCCTATACTAGTTCTTCCAGTTCACAAGAAGCCCTTTGAAATACAAACAGATCCGACTTTGTTATTGATGGAGTCCTGATGCAAGAAAGCCACCCTGTAGCTTGAGAAAGTTGGAAGCTAAATGATACGGAGAAGCACTACAAAGTGGAAGAGAAAGAAATGACCGCAATCATCCATTGCTTGCGAGTGTAGCGACATTACTTACTCAGCTCACACTTCACAATCATGACGGATAATGTGGCGACAATCTCCAATGGAGTGAGGCTATTGGTAATAGCCCATTTGAAATTATCATGGGATTTCAGCCCATGACTCCAAATGGTATAGCCTTAACCTATGGAGGGAAAAGCCCTGCGGCTCATAAGCTCGCTCGCGAATGGCATGAAAAGGTAGACATCATGCGAGCTTGCCTAGGCAAAGCCTCGAGAAAAATAAAAAAGTGGGTGGAAACAAGAAGATGACACGTTGAGTACAAGGAAGGTGATTAAGTCATGATCAAGCTCGTGCCCTAACAATTCAAGACACTAAGAAAAGTGCAAAAGGAGTTAGTGAGGCGTTTCAAATTGTCCGACGTGTGGATAATGTCTCGTATCTACTAGAACTTCGGCCAAGAGTCAAGATTCATTCGGTCTTCCTCGTGAGTTTTCTCAAGCCCTATCACGAAGATGTGGGAGGTCGTGGAGAATTAAGGCTTGCCCCAACAGCCGTTGTCATCACATTTGACAAAGATATAGATTAGATTCTTACCGATCGAGTAATTCAAAGAACGGGCGTGCTAACATACCATGAGTACTTAGTGAAGTGGAAAAATCTCCCTGAGAGCGAAGCCACTTAGGAACATAAAGAAGATTTGTGGCAATACATGGAGCACGTTTAGAAGTTTAAGCATAAGAGTGCGACGAGAATGCTGCGAGCTTAGGTAGGGGAGGGTTTTACGAGCTGTTCAGGTTGAGGCAAAAATGGCGTAAAGCGATGAGCCAAGTTGTGCTAGTTAGGCCCGATTCTGGAAACTTCTACAAAACTCTAGCAACTCCAGCACACTCATACATACACTAGAATTCTCTAGAATTTACCACATGTATTTAGAATTCTCTAGAGCTAGGCAAGCCTCCATATAAACGTTGGCATTAGGCATTTGAGCATCCAAGCATTGAGCAAGCATCGAAAGCATTCTTGTAAGCTCTCTTGAAATCTTTCTCTTAAGCAATACAATTTTCGTATTTGGCTCAATTGCTCTCTAGCTCTCTTTTCTTTAGCATATTCGAAAAACCTCTTGTCTTAGCCATTGAGAAGCTCAAAGGCCTACTTAGAAACTTTCAGTAAGTGTTGTCTATGTGAAGTAAGGGTTTGCTACACAAGATACTCTTCTCGTGACAATAAGCTTCCATGATAAAGTTAAGAACAGGGTTTACAAGCTTAATGAAAAAACTACTAAGTTATTTATCCTCCTACAAGACTAACACCTACCCGAAGCATATATCCTCATAGATGGTGAACCAGCAACTAGTTGTTTAGTGGATTTCGGCCTCTATTTTCACCACAATTATGCTGCATTCAGAAAAAACCAAGGTGAAGGATTCAGACCTTTCTTATATCTGCCTAAAATAGAGCACTCAAGCTAAAAAATTTTTATGCTTTCGTTAAATATACACTTCCTTGGTCTTCTTTTTGCTAGTGATCGTTGTAAGTCCTCCTGTTATGGTGCTACTTAGGCAAACGCCCTAAGTAGCCAGAAGTATTTATTAAAATAAAACTAATTGGTAATGGAACAATACTTTGTGAATGTTCTATTGATATAAAAGTTTATGTTAATTGTTATTGTTAACGGGGAAGCCAAAATATGGAATTGTCTATTTGAAAAGGCTGAGGTGATGGCAGGAATTGAAAGAGGCAACATCAGGGTCACGGTTCTAACCAGAATTCTTCTAGCCGTCTTTCAAATGGATGAAATCCTCTATGAGCTTAGAGATCATTCTGTTGGTTTGAATTGTGGACGATGGGATTATATCTTCAATGTAAGGACATTCCAAGGTCACCAGATAGACTACTACTAGACACGGTTCAGGTGGGCATGACTTAGCACTTTATGAAGTGCTATTCTGATCTCTTTATTAGGACATGCCATAGGCGTGGTGTGCATGCCATGAGAGAAATGGTACGTGATCTAATTCTTTTTTTAACTTAATTATACTTCATTATTTCGACATGTTTATTTCTTTTTATGCCTTTAAATAGGCAGCTCAAATTCCTATTAGAGATGACCGAGCATCCAATGAGGCTGTACTAGACCTTGTAAGGAAGGACGAGCTAAGAGAGGTCAAGGCAGGACATGATGGAAATTGAGCTGCCCATCGAGGGTTGATCCCAGCCTGCACGGAAGCCTTCAACAACAATATGGGGAATCTGCCTAACCAGATCCAAACCATGAAGTGAGAAGATGCTTGGAACATAACAGCAGAAGACCTCTTACAGAAGCCCAGAGGAGTCTGTACCTTGGAGGGACTCTGCCTAAATACCTAAGTGGTATTCAGTACTTGGCAGTATGGCTCACTGGCTCGGGCTCATTGCCTTTTTATAACCTCATGGAAGATGCTGCCACAACAAATATTAGCAGAGTTTAGAATCGGCAGTGGCTGAAATATGAGATGGAGTTGGATGGAGATGGTCTTGGAGTAAAGGTGAGTCGAGAACTATTTGTAAGAGTGGTGGATTGAAAGAGAGGTTGGCAAAGAAAAATTCAGAAAGGGAATGTACAAGGAAGCTTGCAAGATGTTCACTCGACAATGCAAGGCCTCTACACTTGACGATTTCCTGACTCTGGATGCCTATAACAACATAGTCATGCATCATCCCAGGGGATCATCCAGACTCTGAATGAATGGCCAATTATCTGTTACTACTAGATAATAAAAGAAAAATCCCTTGTTTGAAATTATATTGCATTGTTCTAGATGAACGACATTTCGTTTATGTATTTTCTGCCAGATGTATAAGCTTTTTCATTGCAATAAGACCTGCTTGTAAGAATCAGATGCTAGCTACGTCAATAACATTAATTGTTCATCAATATTTGAACAGAGACCATGATGTCTATATCAACTTATTTATAAGACTAAATAACGCACCATGGAAACAAATAGAGTAAATGTGTAATTCCAACTGCAATTGGCAATCAAAAATTATGAAAAAAAACCAATGGCACAATTCTTTGGTGAAGTACATTAATTCGACTTAGGTCAGTTACATAGTATACATTTTAAATAATCGTTTTAATCCCATCGGATTAGGGATGGCAATGGGCAATGCCCGTAGCAGATTTGCTAATACTAAATCTGTATCCGCACAAAATTTAAATTATCAAATCTAACCGCTGTGGATTTTAATTTTTTAAAAAAACCCGCTCGCTATGAGTTTTGACAATTACCAAACCCGCAATGGTGGCCTACAGATTTTTTGTGGGTTTTCACATTATTAACATCCTAAAATTCCACGTAACAGAGCGAACTCTAAATTTAATAACTATAAAAAAAATTAAAATTTAACATCAATTCAATATAAATTCTCAAATTTATGTATGAAATACATAAATCCATAAAAGAAAACACAAATAATTAATGCTTTAAGTGAGCATCTTTTCTTAATGTATTAAAGAGGGCCTCTCTAACCAGTGAAAAGTGGTGGGTGTCCACTAACGGCCATTCTTGGCTCGGCTCCGATAACATAATTCTGGGAGGAGTCGGTAGTTGGGCACTGGATCCCTTCGAACCCAGAGAACGTATGACGCTGGATCAGGGTTTGGTGAACCAACTGATCGCTCCTCTAGTTGAAGTGTCGGGCCCCTTTTTGTTGGCTAGATTACACCTTCGGAATACCCTAGAAGGGAATTTTTCTCTACTTCCCTCAATCTTCACTTTACGCCATGCCGACTCCCCTTTCGGCACGTGCTTTTGAAGCCAACGTCTTTTGAGCGGGCAATTGGTGTTGTCCCGAGCTTTCATCCTTGGGAAAGAGGGAGGGCCTAGTTGCACATAAAAATTTGTTCTTTGGATTAATATTTTTATTTTTTAATTATTATTATAGGAATTATGTTGGATAGGTGCAAATGATAGTCAATAAAATGAAAATCTTAATTCTCGGAGCTTGTTTTAAATAAGAAAATGAAATAATCTATGCATTAAGTTAAAAAATAATAGTCTATACAAAGTTATAATAAGTATACAATAATTCACACATTAAGTTATGACTTGCACACACCACAAGCGTGATAAGTTTAGAACACTTCTATTTATTTAGTTTACATACTTTTAGATTTAATTATGTTTACAATTAAAATTAAATTAAAATATTTGAAAAACTAATTGCGGGTTTGATGGGTATCCATGGTAGTATCCGACGGATATTTAGTTAATACCAAACCCACTAGTAAGTTAGTGCGGATTTCAATTTCTAATATCAAACCCACCTGCAGCCCACAAAATTACCCGTAGTGGGCAGGTTTTAACGGGTGGGTTTGCGAGTACAATTGTCATCCCTACGCCAAAATAAATACCACTTCACATTAAATATTAGACATTGAGTTTGAGAGCTTGGTTACGTTGATGATGTGACATTAAGGTAATATTTATTTTTTTATCTGAAATTTGAATAGGTTTGAATATTACTGAAGTCTGAATTGGTCTAAATGTATATGTCTGAATAATATGTTTATTTTTTTATTTTTTGACATATGAATATAAGTGGTAAGTTGTTTGTTTTTCTAAACTCAAAACATCTTAATTCTAATATTTTACACTTATGACCTTGAAAGTATTATATATACTTAAAGTTTAAATAAGTATATATTTACAATATTTTCTAGTACAATAGTTTTTATATATTATAAATGTTTATAAGGTAGGTATTTTATATATAATTTATGAAGAATAATTTTGACAACATTATTTTTTTACAATTTAATATAATATTTACATATAAAAAAGTTGTTATCTAATAATAAAAGAATTTATTTAAAACTCAAATTGAATATATGTTAAGTATTTAATACCAAGCAAAATTTAAGATCAAGAGAAATTATAATATAATATCTAATATATACATAGGAAATAAATACATTCAATGAGTTTATTTGTTAGAAAAAAATTAATTTTTCATTTAGATAAAAGTCATGAAATTTTACTTTTTTTATTCAGATAAAAAGTCTTATAATAATACTTGAAATATAAAAATAAATAAGTTAAAATATCAAAATATCTTAAATTAAACTAAATTAAAACTTCAGACATAAATAAGTTATTATTAAAGTTACTCTTCTAAGTTCACTGATATATGCGCAAACATTGATGTTATCATGCACAGCCTTAACTATCAAATCTGTTAACGAAATATTGTTAGCTTCCGAAATTAGAGATTTTGGTTCTGACTTAATTTCTCAATAATTAAACTATTCCCACTAAAACTAGTAAAAGATTTGTGAAAACAACATATATAATATAACGAAATTCTGTGAACAATGAAACATGACACGAAACTGTCATTATTGAACTCATGACCTTCTCTATTTAAATTAGCTCTACCCGGAATGTAAACGCCGTGACTTTAAAGTCAATTGTGATAAGAACAATGAACAAGTGCACGACTGACATTAACTGCTTATGCATATGAATCACAATTATTGCGACAAGGGGGCTTCATCATGAATGCGTAACGAAAGACCAATTCACGGCATGGATTGAATCTTGCCTCTTTAAATCATCCCATTATAATGCTGACATTTGCCCTACTACTACTGCCGAATAACAGTGGTAAATATGACCCCAAGAGTTTTATATATATATATATATATATATATATATATATATATATATATATATATATATATATATATATATATATGAGATTTACTAACTTACAATTTATATAAGTTATTTTTTTATAAAAACATATAAAAATTATAACCAAATGATGAGTTCCATATATTTTTGTGAAAGAAATAACTTACATGAATTGTAATATAACTGGACCGTGCTTGGAAATGGTTTGCTTAGAAATAACTATGTCTTTGTCTGTGATTAATTAGAATATGAAAATGATAATGAAATTTATCTGTTTATGCGGCAATTAGACAATGGTTTGCTTGATAGGAGTGGAAATTAAGGCTGCTTTGACTTCTCAAGTCATTCGACAAAAGTTTATCCATGCTTGGAAATTGGAAGCCCTTGTCAATGATTGGATTGAAACGATACCGCCTACGTACACATTTTTTTTTAAGGGCGAAGACAGTGGTTAATTGGCGAAAATAAAGTTGTCAAACCAACACTGCTACTTTGATTGTTATTATTATTATTTTTTTAAAAATAGGTTACAAAATTTTGACAAAATATATGAAAAAAATTAAAATTTACTTATTAAACTATCATTATCATCTTATGGACATCAGATGAGAGACACTTCAGATAAAAATATTACTTGCAAAAGACTCGTACTAAAATTTAGTCTAATTAAAGTACTAAGGAACATATGCTATTTATAGTTAGTAATTAAAATAGACTAGAATCGGAATAGAGTGGAATCGAATAAATGATGAAAATTATAATAAATTAATTACTTAAACTATAAGAATTGAAAACAGAATGAATTGTAGTCTTGTTAATTATTTGTTTTGTCTTGTTATCGAAATGAATTCTTATAAATTATTAAAATATCCTTAGTTACAATTATGTATTTGTTCACTAAAAAAATAAAGAGTGAATATTTTTTATAAATATTATTACCATGGTAATTACAATAATAATAATAATAATTATCATTATTATTATAATAATAGAATGACAATTATTATTGTTCCCTTGACAATTATATTATTATTCAATGGAGAGATGCTACTCTTGGGTTCATTATTGATTGAGCTCCAATCAGTCAAACCTAACACAAATAACAATGGTATCAACACTTGGTAATTTTCGATTTCCCCCGGCGGTTTATTAGTTTGAGGTTTAACGTATCTCCAATTCAAGAGATTGTATCAACGTATCTCCACTTTGCTCCCCTTCCATTAGTAGTTGTTAATTGGACCGTTTGTTGGCTAATTTAAATGATTAATACCATTAAAATCAAAGCTAAGGAAGATTTGTTGGGTAATAGGTCATTGAAAAACTAGCTTCAAAGTTTATACACGGTATAAATGACCATACTTTTAAGAAATATCAATTTGTCTTTGCTGACTCAAAAATTTAAATACAAAATTTAACAAAAAAAGCTTAAAATATTTGGCCATTTATACAGCCTAAAACAAGCTCAACATTCACAATTGTTTTGCTGCTCATCTTTCATTACAATCAAAAGCTGAAACATAATTCATCCACATCAAAAAATTCATACCAGCAATCTTATTCACCATCCATCTCAAGCTCCCCACACAATCAACTACTTCTGCATCAAAACAACAAATTAATTCAATGAACCAAATCTTGTATAACCGGCTCAATAACAATGAATTATATACAAATCAAAAGAACCAATCTCCCTGTTTCTGTTCTTCATCCTGTTAATGTAATATCATGATCTTTGTTCCTTGTTAATATATAGGGTATCCAACTAAAAATCCTTAAGTAAGTTTAGTAACTTATAACAATTTCTTCTAATTATAAGATAAAGTAAATACATCAATGACAATACAGTTCATTCTAATTTTGATTTCCACAGGTAAAATATACAATTTATTTTTATTCTCATTCCCTGTTCCGATTACTAATTATTAAATGCATCATTAGGACCATATGTTCGCACTTTACAAAAATAATTTAAAATATCAATAACTAATTATAAAAGAAAAAAAGACTAATGTAGTATTCTTTTATCTTTTACGCATTAGATTTTATAAATTTTTAATCTTTTATAATTAATTATTGATAATTAATGTTTCAAAATCGTCTTAAGAAAAATATGAACATCCGTACGTAATATTGTGTGTCTATAAATGGGAAAAGTTTGATTTATATTTTTAGTTCCCTTATAAATTGAGATTAGAGTGGGCTAAGAAAAATCCAAGTCCACGATGACTGCGACTGATGTAGGCTAAACGTAGGTGCTGTGCCTATCTTCGATGCCTCGTCTTGCATGCCCATGGCATCGAAGTATTGGTCTAGCCCAAAGAGGAAATTATCCATGATAATGGCATTCTGGATACTATTGTAGGTATCGGGCTTTGGCACATCTATACGGAGCGCATCATTCGAGCTTGAGGAAGTCGGGCTAGTGGTGAGTGTGCATTTGTATGAAGCCCAATCTGAGTGGACTTTCTCTACTTCCGCACAGACTGCTTGTAACTCCTTTTGTACGAAGCTTCGGAGCTTGAGTACCTCATCGTGGAATACTTGAAACTCTCCTCGAAGGGTGTTGCTTTGATCTTGCATAAGGGACTTGGTGGCTATCGTAAAGTCGGCATATTCACCCTCTACACCATCCACCATAACCTCCAAGTTGTCCAGGGTGTCCTGAATCATAGACATAGATGTTTCGAGCGTGATGATGCGAGACTTTAAGGCATCTACTGAATGAGCTTTGGATTTCTCGCGGGTCTTAGGTTGTGTACGACCCTTCTTGCGGCCACGTGTAGGCTTTAGTGGAGCTTCCACGCCAACAACACACTCTTGTATTGTGGTAGGAACATTGGCCATTGCTTTAGAAGTGAGCTAGGTTGCGTGAGTGCAAAACCTTGGCTCTGATACTACTTGTCACGGGATGAGTGATTACAAAGCAATCCGTGCGGCCCATAAATAACTTCTAGCACAAAGTTGATAGGTAAGCCTAATGAACTTCTCGAGCTAGCTAGGCAAAGAGACTTACGAGAATACTAGAGAGAAGAAAAGAGCAATATGGACAAATGTAATTTTATTATTCACAAGGAAAGTACAAGAGAGCTTTACACATATTTGTGTGATATGTGTGTCGGTGGGTGGGTGTTTGGAGAATTGGAGATGCCTAGCATGGTGGGTGCTAACCCCTATTTGTAGTGTAGCTTTCCTAATTCTATAGACATCCATACAAATTATACAATTTAATTTGTACAACTAACTTATTTAGATAAAGATAAGGAAAAAGATATGAATGAAGATAAGATAGTGATAAGGATAAGCATGGTGGGTTCTAGATATGATGGATGGTAAAGGTTTCTTGGTAACGGTGTCGGACTTGTTAAATGCACACACCTTGTGACAACCCGATTGCTTAGTGCATCTGTATTGAGCGCACCATGGCTGGCTAATTATGAGGGGTAATCTATTTCTGAGCGCAACACACTTCTAAGTATATCCCATCATTAGGTGTACCCATACTAAGTGAACCCGCGTGCACAAATTGGCCATCTTTGATGGTGAACTTAAGCGGCCCATGACAATAAGCTTATATTTTCTTAGCCTCTCTACATTCCAACAGGGCATGGTTGATAGTGTCTACACCTTTATGGCATCTCTGACAGAGGGGCTCCTGCAAACACTTTCTCATCCATAAATTTTCAGCTAATGGTAGTAAATTCTTTGAAGCCTTCCATATGGAAAGCTTTATCCAGTTTCTATCACCGACAGATCCAACACAAGCTGTATAACCAAATAAGTCATACACACCGGCCATCACACGTAAGTTATACACATGTAGCTGCGACACGCCGACGCCACCTATCTGTGTTGCTGCGGTGTCGCCTGCGGAATCTTTACTGCCATTATTGCTTCCTTCGTCGATTCTATTGCCAACCAGCAGGCCGGGTAATGAGCTAATTTCCTGAATTTTTTTAATGATGAATTGATGATTAATTTTTTTATTATGATTAATTAATTATTAATAAGCATGAAAATTAATTAATTATTGATCTAGAAAATATATTGAACGTTATATATATATATATATATATATATATATATATATATAATGGTGTTATTTATTGGTTTATATTTATTTTTGTAATAACTCTACAACACATGTTTTAATTCTCATCATATTCATAATCATCAGGCCATATACTTTTTTTTTATTATTATTATTTAACTAATTTTCTTTGTATGATTATGTTGTTACACTTTGGAATTTGACTATTTTTAGTAAATTATTTTATTTTTATTTATTATACATTGATTATAGTAGGTTTTTTGTTTAGGATGGATGAAAATAACAATGATGTAGAGGAGATTATATAAGATGATTTTGAGGACTGTGTTTAGATCGAAAAGGAAGATTGGCATTTGAGATCTTTGGGAATCATTTTCAAAGATACCTCGAGAAAAAGGTGAAGTGTAAATATTATAAGAAGGAGTATGAATGTGAAATATTAAAGGAACTTCTGTTATGAGAACTCATTTAGAAAAATAGTGTTGTGTGTATAAAAAAATAAAGCCTAAAATGGTTGATATTAAGTTAAGTTGGTGATGATGATAAATGATTTGGTGGTAGTAGTAGTTGATAGTATATTTTGATGAATTCAAATATCTAATAGTAATGAATGAAATTGATAAATTTTAGATTGTACCGAAAATAAGGTTTACAAGGTTTGAAATATACAATACAAATTGAACCAAACTAAAATCTGAACTGAAATCCAAACCATTAAATTAAACCAAAATACCCTTAGTTTCAGTTTGATTTTTATTTTTTATAAATGTCTTTTTATTTTTTTTAAAATCCAACCTGAACTAAACTGAAATTTTTAGTTCATTTTGAAATTGAACCGGTGCCTACCCTTACCTAAAAATATGGTAATTTTACATGAATTGTCTGAAAATATAAATATTGTGCTTGAGCAAGTAAGTGAGGAGATTCCACATCTAAATTCTGAAAAACAGCTTAATCCATTTACAGAGCAAAAGCCACTAGTGCTTCATCATAGTAGGAGGACTATTAAGCACCATACTAGATATATGTTAGTTGGACAATCTTTTCAAGCAATATCTACAGAATATGAAATAGATTCCTCTGGTTATAATAAAGCGATGACTGATGTAGATGCGAACTATTGGCATAAACCTATGAAATATGAGATGGATTTTATGTATTCTAATAAATTCTAGGAGCTTATGGAAATACTTGAAAGGGTAAAACCCATTAGGTGTAAATGAGTTTACAATAGAAAGAGAGAGGTAGATGGGAAGGTGGAAACCTTCAAAGTTAGGCTTGTTGTATTATTAAGGTATCGATTATGATGAGACTTTTTCTCCAGTAGCCATGCTTAAGTCTATTAGAATTCTCTTATCGATTGCAGCAAATCTTAATTATGAGATTTGGAAAATGGATGCCAAGACTGAATTCCTTAACGAGAATCTTGATGAGAGCACTTGTATGATGCAGCCAGATAGTTTTGTATCTAGTGGCCAGGAGCATTGGTTTGTAAACTACAAAAGTTTATCTATGGACTAAACCAAGTCTCTAGATCTTGGAACATCAGATTTGATCGAGTAATCAAATTGTTTGACTTTGATCAAAATCCTAATGAACCTTGTGTCTATAAGAGGATAGACAGTTATTTGGTTATATTTCTAGTCATGTATGTAGATGATATCCTACTAATTATAAATGATGTAGAAGTGTTATCATTAGTTAAAATTTGGTTATGTAATCAATTTGATATAAAACATCTGGGAGAAGCAAATTACATCATTAGGATCAAGCTTTTGCGAGATTGTGAGAATACGATGTTAAGTTTATCCTAAGTTGCTTACATTGACAGAATTTTGGTTAAGTTTTCTATGCAAGATTCTAAGAAATAAGTACTTCATTTTGGATATAGATCACATTTATCTAAGGATCAGTCTCTTAAGACTCCTGAAGAGATAAATAGTATGAGACAGTATCCTTATGCATCTGTGATAAGAAGTCTTATGTATACTATGCTGTGTACCAGACTAGACATTTATTTTGCTGTAGGCATGGTTAGTAAATATATATTAAACCTAAGATTAGAGTATTGCATTGTAATTAAGAGTATACTTAGGTATCTTCAGAGATTCTAGTGAAGATCTTGTATTTATAGGGTATACAAATTCAAATTTCAAAGAGATGCGGATACTTAGAGATCCACTTCTAGTTATGTATTCTCCTTGGATGTGGAGCTATAAGTTGGAGGAGTGTGAAATAATCTTTATCGTAGACTCCACCATAGAAGTTGAATATGTAGTAGTTTTAGAAACTACTAAAAATGCTATATGGCTTTGAAAGTTTCTTACATAACTTGAGGTGTATCCTTGTGCTAAGATGCATATTATGCTTTATTATGATAATAATGGGATAGTGCAGAGTTAAAAGAACCTAGATACCATAAGAAATAAAAACGTATTGGCAGAAAACATCACATAGTACGAGAATTTATGTATAAAGGTAAAGTCATGGTTTATAAGCATTAGCAAAAAATCTAGTGGATGCATTCACCAAGGGCTTGTCAGCTAAAAGCTTCAAGAGTCATATATATGAAATGGGAGTTCGACAAGTACCTGACATGCGTTAGAGTAAGTGGGAGATTATTAGACTTAGTATTATTATCATGCTCTTAAAGCATTAGTTGTAATAACTTTTCTTATTTTAATAAAGTATAATTATTTAAAATTCATATTGAGCATATATTATTAGCCTTTATTTATAAAGTATGTTATTTATATATTAGGCATATGATGACAATATTAGAATATATAAATCACATGTTCTATATAAATAAAAGATTGCTCATAGGTATTAAGGAAATGTGCATTTTATTATGCTAGGTAGTAACTTTTCTACTTCTATCGTACTTGATTTTATTTTGATCCTTCAAATAAAGAGTTTAAGTAGAATAATTATTTTTATTTTGATGATTTTATAGGTTTAGATATAAGATTTGGCAAATAAATGTCAAGAATGCTTTTGTCTAATGTAGCCAAATGGTTTTTTAACTAATGGCTAAGAGCATATGCTTTGTAAACTATAGAAGTTGATCTATGGCCTAAAACAAGCCCCTAGATCTTAGAATACTAGATTTGATCAAGTGATCAGATCATTTGGTTTTGATCAAAATCTTGATGAACCTTGTGTCTACAAGAGGATGGATGGCCATTTGGTTGTATTTCTAGTCTTGTATGTAGATTATATCCTATTCATTGGGAATAATGTAGGAGTGTTATCATCAGTTAAAATTTAGTTATCTAACTAATTTGATATAAAAGATTTGGGAGAAGACAATTACATCATTGGGATCAAGTTTTCCCAAGATCGCAAAAATAAGATGTTAGATTTATCCTAAGTTGATTGTTAAAATTTTAATTAAGTTTGATATGCAAGATTCAAAGAAAGGGCTTGCCCCACTCATGAGTAAATATATCATAATAGCCTTATTAGACCGTACGTCTTTATTAGTATATCCAGATAATAGGTAGGAGCATAAACTGAAATATTTTGGAGCTACAAATATAGTTATTAAATCATTAGCAATGTAATTCATCCCATTGAATTTACAAGTGAAAGGGTTATCATCTCTATGAGATTAAATCCTAAATTATTGTAAAGTATATCATGAATAACAATATTTGACTATTAAGTCGATTTATCATTGACATAGGAAGCTCTTTTATCCTCACACTGAATACAAATTTTGATTCTTGATTCAATCAAAAGAATTCCTTTATTCTAATACTAATAATTTCCTTTTCATATATGGACCATACTTGTCTAAGGATCAGTCTTCGAAAGAGATCAATCGTATGAGACAGTATCTTTACGCTTCTGTAATAGAAAGTTTAAATATGTTATGCTGTGTACTATAATAGACATTTGTTTTGCTGTAGGCATGGTCAATAGATATCAATGAAACCCAAGACCAGAGCACTGGATTATAGTAAAGCATATACTTAAATATATTCGGAGATTCTAGTGAAGATCTTCTACCCATAAGGTGTACAGATTCAAATTTTCAACGAGATAAGATATTTAGAGATCCCACTTCTAGTTATGTGTTCACCTTAAATGGTGGAGCTCTGAGTTGGAGGAGTATGAAACAATCTTGTATCACAGACTTTACCATGGAAGTTGAATATGTAGCAATTTTAGAAGCTGCTAAAAAAAATGTATGGTTTCAA
The DNA here is from genome assembly GCA_025617385.1 of Murraya koenigii. Lineage (NCBI taxonomy): Eukaryota > Viridiplantae > Streptophyta > Magnoliopsida > Sapindales > Rutaceae > Murraya > Murraya koenigii. The sequence goes on from CM046815.1 coordinate 22,589,697, forward strand.
AATTTTCTTACAGAACTTAATGTACTTCCTTGTGCTAAATGTCTATTGTGCTTTATTGTGATAATAACAGGGTAGTCGTATAGTCAAGTGAGCTTAGATACTACAAGAAAAGGGAAACATATTGAGATAAAATATTACATAATATGAGAATTAGTACATAAGGGTGAAGTCATGGTTTCTAAGATTGCATAAGCAAAAATCTAGCAAATCCATTCATCAAGTGCTTGCCAGTTAAGAGCTTTGAGAGTAATATATATGAAATGAGAGTTCGACAAGTACCTGACATGCTTTAGAGCAAGTGGGAAATTGTTAGACTTAATGTTATTATTATGCTCTTAAAGTATTATTTATAATAACATTTTCTAATTGTAATAAAATATATTTATTTATAATTCATATTGAGCATATATTATTAGCCCTTATTTATAAAGTATGTGATTTATGTACTGACCAGATGATGACAATATTAGAAGATATAAATCACAGTTTTTTATAAATAAAAGATTGTTCACAACTATTAATGAAATAAACATTCATTATGTATGACTGTTACTTTTCTACTTCTATCGTCAATAATTTTATCTTGATCATTAAAGTGGATATTTAGAGTAAAATAGTTAATGTGTATATGTGATATGCATATTGAACTAAACTATAGTGAATTATGATCTAATTTAACAAATGTCATTGATCATAATTCACATAAGCTTTAATAAGTTTAATTGATCTTAATCCTGAGTGAGTAATTAACTTGCCTTCATGTATTATGCCATTTGAGTTATTACGGAGTAAGATCTATATAAAAAATCAAAACATTGACAGTGTGGAGATGTAATTTTGTAGATCATGATAACATATGCTTACAAGATAAAATATATACTACTGATGCTTACCTAAGTTATTTGTGGTACTTGATCATTTAAATATGTGGCCGCACTTTCTTCAATAAATTGATTATTGAATAATAATATTTATTTGTAAATCTATCTATAAATATAGATATACAGATCATTAAAGTAAACAACGACTTAGAGATAAATATGTAATTAAAGAGGCACAACATTTATCATTAGCCTAGCTTTAATTACAACCTTTAAATAAAGGGTCAGTTAAATGGTTATTATTGGTCTAAGACCAAAACTAAAATTATTTCAAATGAGTTTTAATTAATTGGACTTTTATTTAATTATATGGGTTACTAGATTACAACTTGGGCTTTTAGTGGAATAGCTTGGAGTTAACTTATGGTGTGTTATGAGATGATTGAACCTTGATAATTAAGTTGAAGTTAGAAAGTCTATAGATATACAGTCTCTCTACTAGCTCAATTTCTAGTCAAACTCTAATTCTAGTAAGTGCTTGTATAATTGAGAGGAATTTAGAACAGAAAAATACTTTACGTATAGATTTTCTTGAATAAGAAAAATTCAGTTCTAGGGTTTCCACATCTTGGACAATAATTAGAGTTCTTTACATGCCCACTCGTGTAAGAGAGACTATTGAGGATAACAGAGAAGATTGCAACCTTCTTCTACAATTCTTCAATGGAAATCTAGGCTATTTTCCTAACCCTATATATGTATACATTATCAAGAAAAGTTCTTGGCTTTCACTGATTAGTGTTGATGTGTTGTGAGATGATTGAGCCTTGACTATTAAGTTTTCTTGGCTTTCGTTGATTAGTTTTGGTGCGTTATGAGATGACTAAGCCTTGACTATTAAGTTGAAGCGCATAGGTCTGCAGTTCCTCTACTAACTCAATTTTACTCAAAATTTGACTCTAATCAGTGCCTATATAAAGAAGAGGAAATTAGAACAAAAAGATATTTTATGTATAGATTTTATTCAATAAGAAAAATTCACATTCTAAAGGTATTTAGGGTTATTTACACACCCACTTGTGTGAGGGGACTTTTGAGGATAGCAGAGAAGATTGCAATCTTCTTTTATAGTTCTTCAACAGAAATTGAGGTATTTTTCTAACCCTATGCGGGAGCTTCATGGTATTCGTAGTGGCAAAATTTGATTGAGCGGCATAGCAAAAGCAGAATTGATAGGATGAGGATAACTAGATATCGTTCTAGTACAGAACCAACCCAAAGGGATTAGGTTACGCTCTAATCGAAATGTGATTAGATCCGTTTCAATCCAAACGACTCAATGAGATTTTTAATAACGCATAAAACTAGATTAGATGACGCTCTAATCTAAACGACTCTACAAAAGATATTTTTGATAAATAATTTCAGAGGAATAATAAAAGAGAAGTTTTATTGAATTATTGAATTGAAATTATGAAAATAATTACAAGATCTCTCAATTTATAATAGCGCAAACCTTCTTCCCTAAGTTAATTAAAGAAAGAGAAACTAAATCACAATTATAATAGAAATACAAGACTAAGATATTGTTCCTTAATTAACTCTAATTAAAATAGAAAATAAAATTTTAGAATCCTAAAATAACTAAATTAACGTCTTACATCAGCCTCTCTCTTAAAAGAAACTCGTCCTCGAGTTTGGATACAGACTGAAGGATGAAATTTGTAGTGCAGAAGCAAATCATCTTATAATTTGAACTTGTCCTTTTTCGCATCAATTTTTCTCGAAACTTTGAAGAATCCATACTACAATTTCTTTTACTTATATATTTTTCTGGGAAATGAAAACTTCCAAGAACGAACAATAATCAAATAACTTTTACTTTTCCCTAATTGTCGCTCAATGCGCTCTCCAATAGATTTCACCTTTTCAATCAAATCTTATTCAAGCATAACCTTCTTGTCTTCAATATGAATAGGTAGAACTATGTCAATCATTTCAACTTCTTTAACGTTATTTTGCTCATTATCTTCAACACTTATCTTCTTCTCTAAGGAAACATCATGTACATTCTCACATAAATTATCAGATAGAAATTTTAAATAAATAACAAATTGTACCTTTTTTTCCTGTCATCTCAAGCGAGTCTTTTTCAACTATTTTCTTACAATTAACTCTCTGCTTCTATTCTCCTTTGATGATATTGTTGATAGAAAGTGTGAGAGCCGTGATTGCTTACTCTATCCCTGCCAATTTCGGGTTCCAAAATTTCTCAAATGCTTGCAAGACTACTTCTCTGACTATCTGCATGAAAGTCTCCACAGACATTGCCAGCATCACTTGATCATCGTTTTCGGGATGGTTGTATGCAGATAACTCTGACATATAAGAATGTGGTGGGTATGGATAGTAATTTGCCATTTATTGTTAAATTTCCACGCAATGAAAAAATCGTAAATAATGCTCAACTCTTGGGTTTGGTGTGATTGGAAGCCGGTGGCCGTGATTTGGTGTGAGGTTGGTTGGATCTAAAAGATTTGATGGTGAGGAACACGATGGTAGCCGTGGTTTGGCCGAAAATTTGGCTTGAAATCACGGCAGCTTGTGGCGGCTTCTGCTGGTGTTTGGTGGCATGGATGGTCGGGTTTTGGTCGATGTAACCTGGGGATTCGTATGGTAGTGGTGCTTAATGGTAAAAAGGGTTGACCACTACGGATCGAGGGGGAGGAGCTTGCGGGTTTTGGCAGTTTTCATGGTTGTCCAAGCGGCAGAGAGAAGCGGTTACAATTGGGTCTTGATCGATAGTGGTCAGGCGCTCGAATGGAGGTAGCAGCTGGTGGTATGATGGCTGGATCGTGGTGGCTGTGGTTTTAAGATTTTGACTTTTTTTTGTATTTTCTTTTATGATGGAATTGGTGGTGATAAGTTATGGGTATCCAAGAAAGCTGTGCAAGCTCTAATACCAAATGATAGAGCGGCGTAATAGAAGTAGAATTGATAGAATGAGGATAACTAGATACAGTTATAGTATATGACCAAGCCAACACGATTAGGTTACTCTCTAATCGAAGCGTGATTAGATCTATCATAATTCAAATGACTCAATGAGATTTTTGATAACGCATAAAGCAAGATTAGATGATGCTCTAATCCAAACGACTTTACAAGAGAGATTTTTTATAAATAATTCCAGAGAAATTATAAAAGAGAAATTTTATTGAATTATTGAATTGAAATTATGAAAATAATTACAAGACCTCTATATTTATAATAGAGCAAACCTACTTCCCTAAGTTAACTTAAAAAAAGGGAAACTAAATCACAATTATAATAGAAATAAAAGACTAAAATATTGTTCCTTTATTAACTCCAATTAAAATAGAAAATAAAATTCTAGAATCTTAAAATAATTAAATTAACGTCCTACATCAAAATTCTTTCTCCATTAGCAATTAAAAGTAAAGGTCGTCCATTTGCTTTACAAGCGAAATCAATCTAAGCCAAGCAAATTATTAAAAAGAATAAAGCAAAAGAAAACAACCAAGGTATGGAATTAATTTAGTTTATACAAAATTCTTGTCAAATATTTTATTATATTTTTCTTGTAATTCTTATATATTATTTCATTGAAGGGATCTGACATAACAAGTGGTGAACCACAAAGATATGGATTAGACAACAATGCCATTCATGCAATAGTTACTTCTGATAATCCAATGCAGGTAATGTGTTATTATTCTTTTTGCTTGTTTTATAATTGTTAGGAGTATGTTATTCTTATTTTCATTAGGTCAATGCTATTTTTCGTTTTATCTTTAGGGTAACACATAGACAAAACCATAATATTTTTCTCATAGTTACATACCTTTATCTTTTTCTTTTTAACTAATTCTTTTTAATATATGCAGGTCAATTTAGAGTTGTAAAGAGATTGAAGTATGAATTAGCAAGAAGCCAAACATAAAAAGATGGAGTTGGAGAATTTATTTGAAAACATTATGTCACCAAACTATAATGTTATATTATTGTCAAATTACTTTTAAAGTTTGGTTTTTGCTATGAAATTTATGATGAGTTGCGGAATTTTAATTGAATGGATGTTTAAAGGTTGGGTTATTGCGATTTTATAGTAACAATACAATCAAGATGTTATGTTTTTGTCATTTTATGTTTTTACAGTAAATGAATTTTTCTTTAAAGGAGAAAAAGAGTGAACATTTTAGTAAGGGCTGAAGCATATTTTCAATATGTCATAATAATGCAAATGTATATTGCTGATAATTTCTCATTAAATTACAAAGTTTAAGTGTAGATTGATTTTCAGTACATATTGAGTTTACGGAAGAAGCTATTCTCTTGGTTATTTCATTGAAATAAATACAATGTTTATATATACTCTTCCATATATTAACTGCTACTAACTATTGAATATGAATAATCACCGGACGGAAGCTATTAATCTTCCATCATGTAACTCTCCTTTCTTGCCCACTGTCTGCTATATGCAGTGCAATTTAATTAGCATAAAAACTGCCCATAACTAGACTATTTGTTCTCCAAAATATAAAAGCTGAACCAATGGAGCAATCATTCTTGTCCCACTTGCTTTAGAAGTCATGGCCAAATTCCCAATAACCTTGATGCAAAAAATGAAGCCCATCATCGCAACTTTAGTGTCATAAAAATCAATTCACATCTCTTCTTACTAACATCACAAAATCTTTCGCAGTATTTTATAAGCAACCTACGAACTGAAAAAAATAAAAAACCTAAATTAAATCATGTCTTATGTTTCATTTATATAATTTTATTTTTAATTATAGTATTTATGTCATTATTTTAATCGCAATATTATAGAATGACCATTATCCTTTATATGATTAAGCCAGCTCTTCGATTTTTTTAGACTTATTATTGAGTTCACAAAGATTTTACGCTAGAATTTCCGAATGAATTTTAACTCTCAAGAGATATGGCTGCTGATTTGAAATTGTCACATTACTAAAATTATTCATACTTTTTGAGAGATTGTCAATTTCACTCGTACTCAAATTAGTATATACCACTTACATTCTTACAATTTTTATAATATTCAAAAATTCCCTTGGTACAAAAAAAAATTAAAAGAAAAGAAAGATAAATAGGTTATTTACTTGATAATTTATCTTGGGAATATAAAATATATATTTATTATAAAAAATATTTAAAATAACAAAAAATATAAGAAAAATACCATATTACTAATTTTTTATTCACACCAAAATATATATTTTCTTATTTTGGTACTTCAAATTTTATTTTTATTTATATTGATATGATTTATTTAATTTACAATAAGTATGAATAAAAATGTATGAAAATAAAGATAATGTCTTAAAATTACACTATCGAGGAAGTTATTGACTATCATGAAAAAAAAAAGGGGGTGAGTAATATAAATTTATTTTAGTAAAGAAAATTGACAATCTTCCTAATTTTTTTATAACACCAAAAGGAAAAGCAATATAAGTTTAATAAGAAATCAATGAAATACGAGACTCAAATAAGAAGTATATAATATTGGGTCAAAATACAATTTGTAATTACCTGTTGTGAATATTGGAGCAGGTAATGTACGGCAGGGAGTTAAAAACAAAATCCTTCTATATATATTTAAGAGGATAAGACTGTTAGGATGACAAAACTCTCCCAACAAGTATTTAGTTAGCTGTATTGCCAAGTCTCAAACCAAGAACTTTGGTTAAACTAGAACAATCTTATGCCAACTTATCTATGTGCTTGTTGGTTATTTCCTGGTCTTTGTTTATTCCTCCAAACTCCCGAGTTCTTCTCCAATTCTTGTAGTTGTTAATTGCAAAAATTCAGAACTCGTTCGCAACTGTTATATGCTTCAGTTTAATTTCGAATGTATTACAAACTAAATGATTGTTAAAACTTTATGTTAATTTCTTCTTCGATACTATAGTAATTCAAATTCACCAATTAACATAAAATTTTAATTAATATAGTAGATTAAGCGTAACAATACCTTAGGTCTTGTTTTTTTTTTTTTTTAAGTACTAATTAATATCATGGGCGCGGCATTGTCGGAATCTTCTTCACTCTTTGGAAACATGAAAAAAGAAAAATAGCTACCTCATTTAGCCATAGTCTATGCAGTTAGTTATACGAGGACCATGAAAAAATGCAAAAAAGTATTAAAAGAAGCATCTAGGAAATTAGATAATAAATAGAGTATTTATCATCCTTAATCATTTTAGAAAGTTTAAACAAAAGTTTTGGGCCATTTATTGTTGATAGCGTACTAAAAAAATCATATATATAAACCCTATTTATATTCCTGCCGGTAGCAATATAATCATAATATTCTATAGCAAACTCGTTTTGGATATGCCATGCACTTCATTTTCTTGCTAAACGACATAAGGATCGATGATCTTATCACCAACTAATCTAGCTAAATATTGCCTTCGACAACACCTGATTATTCACGATTAGATCAACTATCATACACAAATATTACAACAGATAATCAACTAAAGCATGAGATGACTTTGATCTTATATATGTTCAATCAAAAATTAATTAATAAACGTCACATTTCATGAATTGTGAAGCTCATTGCCAATTCTTAGACTGGAAAGCCTTACTATTAAAAAAGTTATTATTAAAGTTACCCCTAAGTTTACGATATATGCGAAAACACTGATGTCATCATGCACTGCTTTTAATATCAAATCTGTTAACGAAATATTTTAGCTTCTGTGAACATAACAAGATATAATTAACGAAATGCTGTGAAAAATGAAACATGACACGAAATTGGCATTATTGAACTCATGGTGTTCCCTAGTTAAATTAGTTCTGTCCAGATTAATTGTAAAAGCCGTGGCTTTAAAGTCAATTCGGATAAGAACAACTGAACAAGTGCACGACTGACATTAACTGGTCATGCATATATATGAATCACAATTATTGCGACAAGGAGGCTTCATCATGAATGCATAATGAAAGACCAATTAACGGCTTGGATTGAATCTTGCCTCCTAAATCATCCCATTATGAAGCTGACATTTGCCGTACTGCTACTGCCCAATAACAAGTGGTAATTATATATGGCCCCAGCACTGATAAAAGAGTTATATTGACATTCTGCCATGTGTTAAAACGAAGAACTACTAGTTAAAAACCAAAAACAATTAGTTAAAAGGGGGTCATAGAAGTGTATGTAACTAATGTTATTGTAAAAATTAAGAATTTTTCAAATTTAATAATTATTTTCGATTAATATGAAATATTTTTCCTAATAAACACTTGGCCACTTCTAGACCAAATACTAGTATGAATCCATTTGGCAGACATAATTAATAGGCCATGTTCACAGATTCTTTTACTTATAGGAGGAGAAAGCATTAGGTTTCAAGTACTGACAAATTTAATTAAAAAGATTGAATAATTTCTACAGGCAGACCTTCACCAGCCAACCACCACTGTGGGTCATGACTCATAACTCACAAATTAATCATGCTTCTCTCTCATGAGCTATCCCACTATAAATAGAGATCTCCAGAAATGCATATTTCACCATCCTTCTCCAATCCTTCATTGATTGTTTCCTCAAGCAAGGGAAAAAAATGGGCTCCAAATTGTTCCTTCTTTTAGGCCTTGTAATGGCCACTGTTCTTCTTATCTCTTCCGAGGTAGCAGCCAGAGACCTGGCCGAGACTTCCATTGATCACAACGAAAAGGGTGAGCTTATATAACTAACAGTTATCTAGTTTATTAACGCATGTTTTTACATACGAGTTTGATATTTTATAATATTTTAATGAAGTATTGTAACTAAATACCACTGTTTAATCTCCAATCTGCATTTTAACACTGTATTAATTGTAAGTATTATGTTTCATTCATGCATAAATTTGGATGTACAAAATTTGGAATATTTTTTGCACGTTATATTAAAAATATCTAATCATTATAAGGCGTAGGAATATTAAATAAACAACATATTTAACGTGTGTTTATTATTCTTCAAACTAAATAATAGCAAGAGAAATAAATATTAGCATTAACCATTATTAACTTATATTATGTAACATGTTGTAAATACATGTGCAGCTGATGAGGCAACAGAGACACATGAAATTGAGTATAACCGCGGTGGATACCCTGGCCGTGGCGGTTATAACCGCGGTGGTCGAGGCGGCTATACCGGCGGTGGCCGTGGCGGCTATCACGGCGGGGGACATGGGGGGGGCCATGGCGGGGGCCATGGGGGGGGCCATGGCGGTGGCTACTGCCGCTACGGTTGCTGTGGACGCGGTTATCATGGAGGCTGCAGGTGCTGCACTTACGCTGGTGAGGAGCCTGAAGCCGAGCCACGCAACTGAAGCTCCATAATATATTTGTGTCTGTATCTAAATAAATAATTAATGCTGCTTACATTTATGCGATGTAAGCTTCAGTTTGTTCTTCCTCTTTTTTTTTTTCGGGCTTTTGTTTGTGCAATGTAAGCTACTTGTTGTACAAAAACAATACTTCTTCACAAACAAAAGAAGTATTTATGAATAAATGAGTGGAATTTTATAGCTTTAATTCATCTTTTTAAAAAGTTGCTATGTCTTTGTCTGTGATTAATTAGAATATGAAAATGCACTACTAGAAAAATGACATTTATCGACACTTTAGTTTCATCGACACTTAGCAAAAGTATCGATGAATCGTGAACAAACGCACCTATTAACAAGTAGGTATTAAAGATTATTGATACTAGTGTGTTAGTAAATTAAACATCAATAATCACCGACACTAAAGTATCGTAGATAAAAACAAATTATTAATAATTGTTTTAGTTACAACTCGAACTCGAGACTTCTAGAGTTTAAAATTTTAACATTTGAAACGAAGACCATTGAACCACATTGAATTAACTTAATTCGTTTGTTTTAAAGATTTTAAAACAAAAATATAATAACAAAAGATGAAAACCCTAGAACTCTCACCCATCTCTCGATCTCTAACTCTCACCCATCTCTCGATGCTTTCCCAGTCCACCTCTTCGCCTCCCTCCCGTCCAGCTCGTCCTCTTCCTCTCCCTCTCCATCCTCCTCTCCGAATCCACCTCCTTCCTCCATTTTCCCTCCGATCTCTTCTTCGACCTCGCCGCCTCCCTGCTCTACCTCCACTACTGCCGCCTCCTCCGCCGCCTCCGTCTGCACCTCCGATCTCCGTGCCAAATGCGACACCCTCTCCGGCCAGCATGTCCGCCTTGCCTCCTTCCTCCGCCTTGCCCTCACTTGCAACTCCGGGCTCTTCGTTGCCGACGTCGCCTCGGTGAGCCCTCCGCCTCCGTGGCCTCCGGGAGTCGAAGGTTCATTATCTAGAGGAAGTGCGAAGAGAAATGGAGGATTTATACGCATTGGACTTTGACTGCGTTATTCGTGACAGTACATGGAGAAACCGCCTCTCTGCAGTCAAGGTCATTCTCCCCGCTTCACTAATGAGAAAATATGTGTGATATATGGATTTTATTAAAGATGTGCTTTTGAATTAGATTTGGATCGGTCCATTTTCCTTTATTTCACTTGTGTTTAATAGGCTACCACAGCTGAGATGGCTAAGTTTATTCGACCGACGTGGATTCCGCCGTCAAGGATTGGATTGTTGTTCAAATGCACACGGTCAACTCTTGTTAATTACTTTGCTTAATTTTAGTTTCTTCAATCTGAATTTCACAAGAACTCAAAGCTTCTCTAAATCTCTCCGCATTCATTCGGTGAAAAAGTATCTGCCGAGAGCAAACTAGTGCTTTATATTATTGCAGATTGCTACCGTGGTTGAAACCGGATATGAAACTTTGCTTGCTAGTGAGGTTGCTGCTTGAGATGAGACTGCCTACTATTCGAAAATCCACGGTTAGTGTAACTCCGTGCTACAATTTATTTGATGGATATTATTAAATGGCTACATAAAATTGTTTCAAACTAAAGGTTGCAGCAGGACTCACAGTGGAGGGGATATTAGAGAACCGGCTTAAGATTAAACTCGTGATTATGGAAGAATGGAGTGAGAACAGAAAAGATTTAATAGAACTTTTCGGAAAAGTCAGAGACGAGGTAGGGGTGTTTTTTGCATTGTGTTTGTTGTATGTTTGGATGCTGGGAAAGTATGTGAAAAGAGAAGAGAAGAGAAGAGAAGTGAATGGGTTCAATCTTTTGTCTGTAGATGTTGTGGCTTTATGGTTGGTATGTTGATTGGTTCATTCATTGCTGCAATTGTTGGTGCTTTGATTATGTTTACTTGCAAATCCTATCTTCCGCAAATTACCAATTGTTTGTGTTAATGTGGGATCTTGAGGAATGCTTCAACTTGTCGATTTACAAGTTTACTTTGGGATTAGGTGAATTGGATACTCCGCATCGATGTTTTCACGTTTCATCGGACATTCATGAACCATACTATTTCATTTTCCAGACTTCTACCGTTGATGCTAGATTTAGCAGTCTGCTTTGGTTTAATTTTTACCTTGTTTATGCATGGCGCTTGTTTTGTGTATCCAACACTAAGTACACGTATGTCTCCTTTTTGCATATTTGTTTATCAGAGGGGAAAAAAATGTTTTGACACTTTTTTCTGATAGTTCAAAGTTATAGATTCACTAACCATGACTTTATCTTGGTTATAGTGCACAAACTGTCTCGTTCATAGAAGTACTTGTGTCGGTTTAGTCGATTCGTCGAAGACTTGGTCAAATATTGCATATCTCATTTGGAAGAAGATAGTTACGAACTCTTAATACTATCAAATGATTCATTTTCCTTTTTAATGTTTTCTTTGAACTAATTAGTATATGGGAGCAGAGATAAGGTGAGTAAAATGGTTGAGCAGATGCTGTTCAAGTTAACTTTATGAAGTGAAGGAGAGAGCAATATTTTTTTTTTTGAAAGAAGCTAACACTGATTGACATATTATCATTTCCCTATATCATTATAATTATTCAATGTTTGACAATAGGTGCTGTAGTTAATCAAAATTTGACTGATTGAATAAAAGAAACATACTCTTGGTTAGCTGGCTTTAGACAAACTCCAGCTCGTTGATTGCCAAAAGATGGTTTAGCAAACTATTGGATACGTCGGTAAATTGTCATGACTTTAAAGCTAGTCGGAAGGTACTTTTATTTGTTTCTAGGTGCTGGTTTGTGCGAATGGGGGAGAGTGCCAAGTTTGCATTTTACGGAAAAATGTGCTGATTTAATCAGTCTGATGGATATTATTTACTGAAGGGATAAAGTAGGTTAAGAGGGGAAGGGGCAGAGTGATGTGCAGTGTAGTATGTGGTCTTTCATTTACAATTGGTAATTTGCAGAAGATAGGATTTGCAAGTAAACATAATCAAAGCACCTGGTAAAACTTTGATGGACAATTATACACGTATATATTGCTCGACTTTTCTCTTTTATAGTATAGATGTGACCACGACAAAGTAATCTTTCTTCAAAGGTTTCGTAAATGGATGCGAGTATTTTCCACCCAAGGAAGACGTAATTCGCAGAATGAAGCTCCAACAAATCTTTACGTCATCGGTATCGGGAGTTGTGGTGAGTGAACTTAAATTTTCCGGGAAACAATTTTTCTATAAATCGAATCAATTCAATTTATGTTAATTTGACTTGAAAAATCTGCTTGTTACGTGATTTGATATACTATGTTGACGGCCAAGATCAAGTAAGTGTAATCTGTTAACCTTTATAATTTTTTCTACTCATCATGCGGTAAAAAGGAAAACACATCAAAATAATGAGTTTCACATTTGTACATGGGCCATACATATCCTAGGAAAGGCAGTGAGCAGGAGATGCATTCTGAGAGATTGAGTTTTATGTTACAGGGCCACGACCCTTTACAAGATCGATCGAAGATCCATTTGAATTATCCTATCGTATCAATTGAAGATCTATTTGACCAAGACGACTGGGAGCCTATTGATTGTCACGTTATCGATGTGGATGATCTTTATTTTTTTTGTTTATATTTTAATCTTCCTTAAATTTGTAGATGGAGAGCCTGATTTATTTGTGTATGAAAGTAATGATGTTTTGTCAAAAAACCCATATTTTAAGATTGTTTAGTAAAGAAAGCCAAACAAAAGAGCCATAATGTTTTCTTAGAAATTTTATATATAATTGTTTATTTTAGCAGTTTACTAATATTCTTTTTTAAAAAATATTATTAGATTGACAAAACTTAAAATGACAATAATAACTAATAAAAGTCATTGATACTAAAAATGTATCATAAATTATCAGTTTCATTGGGGTGATTGTTTTACTGGTATTACTAACTCGTGATATTATAGTAATAGTAATTATTGACACTATAGTGTCATAAAATCTGTAATACTATAGTAATAGTAATTCCTGACACCACATTCAAGTGTCAGTATTTTTCTAACTGCCAGATCACTGACACTATTAATAAGTGTCACTAAAAGTAATTAGTGACACTATTTTAGTATCACTAAAGGCCATTTTTCTAGTAGTGATGATAGTTAAATTTATCTGTTTATGCGGCAATTAGACAATGGTTTGCTTGATAGGAGTAGAAACTAAGGCTGCTTTGACTTCTCAGGACATTCTACAAAAGTTTATCCATGCTTGGAAATTGAAAGCCCTTGTCAATGATTGGATTGAAACGATATCGCCTACGTACACATTTTTTTTTAAGGGCGAAGACAGTGGTTAATTAGCGAAAATAAAGTTGCTCAATTGACAAACCAACACTGCTACTTTGATTGTTATTATTTTTTAAAAAAATAGGTTACAAAATTTTGACAAAATATATGAAAAAAATTAAAATTTACGTATTAAACTATCATCTTCATCTTATGGACATCAGATGAGAGACACTAAAAAAATAAAAAAATAAAGAGTGATTTCTTTTTTATAAATATTATTACCATGGTTATTATTAATATATATATATATATATATATATATAATACCCTTATACCATTAAAATCAAAGCTAAGGAAGATTTGTTGGGTAATAGGTCATTGAAAAACTAGCTTCAAATTGATAAACGGTATAAATTACCATACTTTTAAGAAATATCAATTTGTCTTTGCTGACTCAAAATTTAAATACAAAATTTAACAAAAAAAGCTTAAAATAGTTGGCCATTTATGCAGCCGAAAACAAAGCTCAACATTCACAATTGTTTTGTTGCTCATCTTTAATTACAATCAAAAGCTGAAACATAATTCATCCACATCAAAAAATTAATATCACCAATCTTATTCACCATCCATCTCAAGCTCCCCACACAATCAACTACTTTTGCATCAAAACAACAAATTATGTCAATAAACCAAATATTGTATAACTGGTTCAATAACCATGAATTATATACAAATCAAAGGAACCAATCTCCCTCTTTCTCTTCTTCATCCTTTAATGTAATGTCATGATCTTTGTTCCTTGTTAATTTATAGGGTATCCAACTAAAAATCCTTATGTAAGTTTAGTAACTTATAAAAATTTATTCTGATTATAAGATAAAGTAAATACATCAATGACAATATAGTTTAGTCTAATTTTGATTTCCACAGGCAAAATATACAATTTATTTTAATTCTCATTCTTTATTCCAATTACTAAGTATTAAACGCATCATTAGGACCATATGTTCGCACTTCATAAAAATAATTTAAACTATCAATAACTACTTATAAAAGAAAAAAGACTGATCTAGTATTCTTTTATAATTAATTATTGATACTAATGTCTCAAAATCGTCTTAAGAAAACTGTGAACATCCATACGTAATATTGTGTGTCTATAAATGGGAAAAGTTCTATTTATTATTTCAGTTCCCTTCTAAGAAAAATCCAAGTCCACGACGACTATGACTGATGCAAGCTAACCTTTTTTTTTTTATTTTTAAGTAAACCTTGCATTGAATCAAACAACACTTTCCATTATAGTCAAAATGTCTACTAGTAGAGATTCTAGCTATATAACATCTGAATCTACTGAATATGCTTCTAGAGCAAATTTTGCTAAGATATAGGCACAAGCATTACAAGTTCTAGGAACATATTTGAAATTTACAGCTTTAAAGTCCCTTTTTTGAGTTTCAATTTTTGTAATTATCTAACAAATACTTGTTCTGCTACCCTTTGTATTGTTCACCAAGTCCCACAATCAGAGAGGGCAAAACTGCACTTCTTGCTACCTGCAAGCCCCATTCAATAGCTTCTACTTCTGCAAAGCTAACATTTTCCTTTAGGGAAGTCTTTTTATACTTGCAGCCACTATCTAGCCACTTGAATCTTTTATTATTGCCCTCAAACCCTTTACTTGATCTTTCTTACTAACTGCTGCATCCACGTTGAGCTTGAAAACATTTTCTGGGTGAGGATCCCACTTCTCATGCTTGGTAATTCTTGCATTATTGATGTGTGGAGCTTTTATTTTTCTAGTTATCTAATAGGCTTTTAAAACTGACTTTGCCTTGGCTTCTGAGATTCTTGAATTAGACTTTTTTTTCTTTTAAAGATAAATTTATTTCTTGCAAACCACGCTATCCAACAATATGTTATCATGAACTCCATATCAAATTTCCTCAAGGTAAGGCTTATATCTTATATGGTACTGAGAATGTTCTGGTTTAATTCATTTCAAAATTGAACTAGAAATGGAGCATAATGTCATGGGTTGAGTGATTACGCAACAACTCATGCAGCAGTTAGACAACTTTTAGCACAAAGTTGATAAGTAAACCTAATGAACTTCTTAAGCTAGCTAGGCAAAGAGACTTGCGAGAATATTAGATAGAAGAAAAGAGCAATATGGCCAAATGTGATTTTATTATTTACAGTGAAGAGTATAAGAGAGCTTTACACATATTTATGTGATATGTTTGTCTATGGATGTTTGGACAATTAAAGATGCCTAGGATGGTGGATACTAACCCCTATTTATAATGTGGCTTTTCTAGTTCTAGAGACATCTATACAAGCTATACAATTCAATTTGTACAAGTAACTTATCTAAATAAAGATAAGGAAAATGATAGGGATAAAGATAAGATAGTGATAAGGATAAACATGGTGGGTTTTAAATATAGAGGATGTTTGAGGTTTCTAGATAACGGGCTGGGCTTGCTAAGTGCACACACCTTGTGACAGCTCGATTGCTTAGTGCATCCATACTGAGTGCACCATGACTGGTTTTTTATGTGGGGTGATCCATTTCTGAGGGCAACCCACTTCTAAGTACATCCTGCCATTGGGTGTACCCATACTAAGTGAACCCGCGTGTGCAAATTGGCCATCTTTGATGGTGAACTTGAGCGGCCCGTGACAATCCTCCCCCACCGATGTTTGCGACGCCCTCGTTGCGTTTTCATGCTTGTGTTTTTGGATGTTGTTCACAATTTGCCATAAGTCTTTTTCGTGTTCCCATATTGCTTCACTTTCGAAGAGCTTCCTCCATTTTACCAAATACTAGTTGTATGCCGGTATGCCCCTTCTCCAAGTCACTCAATCGATAATGATGTACTCTACATCCTTATCGTATGAGGTGATAACGGCTGTTGGTGCTCTCTTAGATCCTTCACTTTTGGAGAGGTTCCTCTATTTTACCAAATACTTATTGTATGCCAGTACGCCCCTTCTTTGAATCACTCAATCGATAATGATGTACTCCACATCCTCGTCGTATAAGGTGATAACAACTGTTGGGGCTCTCTCTAATTCTCTGCCTCTTGGATCCTCTGCATCTCTGTGATATGGTTTGAGTAGACGCAGGTGGAATAATGGATGAATCTTAAGTCTTAGTAGCATTTGGAGTTGATATGAGATGTAGTATGAGACATTAACCACAAGTCGTACTACTTAAAAAGGTCCTTCGTACCTCCTTACTAATCCCTTGTGCACTTACCGTAATGTTTTGAATTGTTGGGGCAGGAGCTTGATCAAAACTTAGTCGTCTTCCTTGTATTCGACATGGCGTCTCTTCATGTCAGCCCACTTTTTATCTTTCGTATTTTTCAAGATATGCCCGAGTGATGTCCGCTTCCTCATGCCACTTGTAGGTGAGCTTGTAAGCTACTAAGCTATTCCCTTCATAAGTTGAGGCTATGGCATTGGGTGTTGTGGGCTAAAATACCATGATAGTCTAGAAAGGACTTTTGCTTGCAGCCTCATTTTGCTGAAGATTATACAAGAATTAAGCAACATTTAGTAATTTTGCCCAATCCCGCTAGTGAACGCTTACATAATACCTTAAGTACATCTCGAGTAGGCTGTTGATGTGCTCGGTCTGCCTATTTTTTTATGGGTGGAAGCTTATTGAGAACTTAAGATCAGTTTTTAATATATTGAAGAGCTCGGTATAAAAGCGACCCGTGAATCGTGGGTCTCGATTACTCATAATGTACTTCGGGACTCCCTATAGCTTCACAATATTTTTGATAAAGAGTCGAGCAGCTTCATCTGCTTTACATTCGGGTGGTGCAGCGATAAAAGTTGCATATTTGCTATAACGATCAACGATGACCATAATGCTTCTGCATTCTACAGACTTTGGTAAGGCTGAGATAAAGTTCGTGGATATGCTCTCCCATGGTCTTGATGCTAGAGTTAGGGGTTCTAACAACCACGCTGGAAGTTGTCGATCTACTTTGTCTTGTTAACAAACAAGACATGTCCTCATATACGCCTCGTTGTCATCCCGCATATGTGGCCAAAAGTACGCGGCTTAAGCTAGCAAGATTGTACGCTCCACTCCAGGGTGACTAGCGTAGTTGGAGTTGTGGCACTCTTTTATCACTTTTCTTCGTAGATTTCCCCATCTTGGCAGATATAGTCAATCTTGCCAAAATCTTCTTGTCTTGCCTTGAAGAACTTTTTCCAGCAAGTCTTTTGCAAGAGGGTTACGTTGAAGGCCTTCTTTAATGTGATAGACAAGGTCAGACTTCGGTTAGCTCATGCTAAGTGTTGCCAATCCAACATTCTGCCCTGCGGCCTAATACATTTTCAACGACATTGACTTTTCCCGACTTGTATTCGAGCCTATAGACAAATTCCGTAAGAAAATCTTACCATCGTGCTTACTTGGGGCCTTTCTTTTGTGTTTGTAAGCAGCTTATTGCTAAGTTATCTGTTAAGATCACGAAGTATGTGCCAAGTAATGTCACCACACTCATAGGCAATGGATGCTTACTGTCATCTCTTTCTCTTGCACAGTGTAGCAGCGTTCCGTATCATTGAGCTTTCGACTTCCGAATGCTATAGGGTGATCTTCTTGCATAAGTACTCCTCCAATGGCAAATTCGGAGGCATTCGTATAAAATTTGAATGGCATTGTGTGATCTAGAAGAATGAGGATGGGTTCTTCAGAGATTGCCTTATTTAAGCCTTCGAATGTATATTGGTAATCTTTAGACTAATGCCATATCTGATTGTTCTTGAAGAGATTTATTAATAGTGCCGCCTTGGTTGAATAGCCTTAATCAACTACCGGTAGTAATTTGTTAATCCAAGGAAAGATCTTAGCTCGGACAATTTAGTAGGAGGTTCCCATTCAAAGATGGCCTTCACCTTTGAGTTCTCTATCATTAACTTCTCATCCGTTATATTGTGGTCAAGGAACTCCACTTCTCGTTGGGCAAATGAGCACTTCTCCATCTTAAGGTAGAGTTTATTTTCTTGAAGTACTTAGAGGACTTGTTGTAGATGTCGTGCATGCTCCTCGAGGGTGGTGTAATATACTATGATATAATCTAAGTACACGACAATAAAGCGATCGAGGAATGGTTGGAGAACTTTATTCATAAGTGTACAAAATGTAGCCGGTGCATTGGTGAGGAAAAATGGCATAACAAATAATTCAAAAGATCTATACATTGTGACACATGCCATCTTTGGTTCATCTCCTTTGGTAATCCGGACTTGGTATTATCCTAAACGTAAGTCTAGCTTGGTAAAGTACCACAACTTGCCGAGTTGATCAAAAAGATCCACCATCAAAGGAATTGAGTACTTGTTCCTGATAGTAATGTTATTGAGTGCCGATAGTCGATGCACAATCGTAAGGAGCCATCTGTATTCTTTTATAAAAGGACAGGTGCACCTAATGGAGCTTATGATGGGTGGATATATCCAGTATCTAATAAATCAGTGATTTATTTTTGTAACCCTTCAAGCTCGAGTGGCACTATACGGTAAGGCGCCAGGGCTGGAGGTTTAGTGACTTGCTCCAACTCAATATTGTGATCTACCTATCTTCTAGTTAGGAGCTTCTTTGGAAGCTTAAAGAGGCATGACGTCCTTGAACTCATCAAGGACGACTTGTATTTATGATGGGATTTGGCTTGGGGTACTTGTGGGATCTTTCTCCTCGTTGAGCTCACGAATAGAGACCAAGAAACTAGGGTCCTTCTTAAAAGCATTCTTGAATTACATAGCTGAGAGCGTCCTTTCCTGGATCTTAGTGTGCTTGATAGAAACCACGCAAGCTTTACTCCCGTCAATGATGCTTATGGTGTACGTGGCTGGTAGTGGCAAGACATGAACTTTATCAAAGAATTCCATACCAAGGACAATCTTGTAATCATCCATAGGCACGAAGGAGAAATCAAACTTCCCGCTCTATGTCCTGATTACTACGTGCACCGTTTGTCTGGTGCCCTTAATAGATTGGGCGGGTGAGTTTACCACCTTAATTGTACCTCCTTCCTTCGTTGTCTTGAGTCCTGGGCACTTAACCTCATTTTCTGTAATGAAGTTGTGCGTGACTCCAGTATCTAATAATGCACGCACTGTATTGTCGTTGATGTTTGTACTCACGTAGATGAGCCTCTTTTCGCATGTGCAGGCTGCTGGCTCTCAAGTACAACGAGGCGCTGGAGGGTACCCATGCTAGGTTGTGGTTCCTCTCTCGTGGGTGAAGGAGCTGTACATTGAGGGCCTTAAGCGACTTCTTCTCCGGACAGTCATGTACCCAATGCGAACCATTACAAATGAACTGTGAGGCTTAGGTACTTCTTTCTTTCCATCCACCTTGCTTTGCCCGCTTTTACTGCCAAGAAGCTTTTTTTATCCCTACTCTTTGTGGTTGTGGCCTTTGTCCTTACGACCATCTCTCTACCTTTACTTTGGTTTCGCCTTTTATTTTTTGCTTGGGCGGAGTAGTAAGTGAGTGATTCTGCAATGGCGATGGCATCATTAAGAGATTCTACAATGTTGATTTCTAGTATAAGGGTAATAAACTCGTTAATGTAGTCAAGAACACTACCTGTTTGCTTGAGCCGACGAAGGCGCGCTCTTACTTCTTTCTCAGCATTACTAGGGGAAAAGTATTTATGGAGTTCTAGTTGAAAATCTACCCATATATTGATGGCACAAATTCCTTTGACCATATCATCATGCTTCCATCGCCACTATAGTTGTGCGGTGCCTAAGAGAAACATGGGTGCTGTGCCTATTTTCAATACCTCGTCTTGCACACCATGGCATAGAAATATTGGTCTAGCTTAAAGAGTAAGTTATCCATGACAATGGCATTCTATATGACATTGTAAGTATCCGATTTTGGCACAACTATACAGAGCGCATCACTCAAGCTTGAGGAAGCCAGCATAATGCTGAATGTGCACTTGTGCGAAGCCCAATCCAAGTGGACTTCCTCTATTTCCGTACAAAATATTCGTAACTTCTCTTGTATGAAGCTACGGAGCTTGAATACCTCATTGTAGAATACTCGAAACTCTCCTGGAAAGGTGTTGCTTTGATCTTACATGAAGGCTTTGGTGGCTACCATAAAGTGGACATATTCACCCTCTAGATTATCCACCCTAACCTCCAAGTTGTCGAGGGTGTCCTGAACTATGGACATAGATGTTTCGAGCTTGGTGACGCTAGGCTCCAAGGCATCTACGGAATGGCTTTGGATTTTCGGCGGGTCTTAGGTTGTGTACGACCCTCCTCGTGGCCCCTTGTAGGCTCCGGTGAAGCTTCCACACCAACAACGCCCTCTTGTATTGAGCGGCCCATGACAATAAGCCCATATTTTCTTAACCTCTCTACATTCCAACAGGGCATAGTTGATAGTGTCTACACCCTTATGGCATCTCTAACAGAGGGGCTCTTGAAAACACTTTCTCATCCGTAAATTTTCAGCTAATGGTAGTAAATTTTTTAAAGCATTCCACATGGAAAGCTTTATCTAGTTTCCATCGCCGACTGATTTAACGCAAGCGGCATAACCAAGTAAGTCATACACACCGACCATCACGCGTAAGTTACACACGTAGCTGCGATGAGCTACGCCACCTATCTGTGCTGTTGCAATGTCGCCTGCAGAATCTTTACTGCTGTTATTACTTTCATCGTTGATTCCGTCGCCAACCAGCTGGCCGAGTAATGAGCTAATTTCCTTTTTTTTAATGACTAATAAATGATTAATTTTTTTATGATGAACTGATGATTAACTGATTTTTTTTTATTATGATGAATTGATGATTAATTAATTATTGATAAGCATGACAATTAATTAATTATAGATCTAGAAAATATTATATATATATATATATATATATATATATATATATATATATATATATATATATAATGGGGGTATTTATTGGTTTATATTTATTTTTGTAACTACTGTACAATACATGTTTTAATTCTCAACATATTCATAATCGTCAGGCCATTTATTATTTTTTTATTATTTAACTAATTTTCTTTGTATGAATATGTTGTGACACTTTGAAATTTGACTATTTTCAATAAATTATTTTAATTTTGTTTATTATACATTGATTATAGTAGGCTTTGTGTTTAGGATGGATGAAAATAATAATGATGTAGAGGAGATTATGAAAGATGATTTTGGGGACTGTTTTTAGATCGAAAAGGGAGGTAGGCATTTGAGATCTTTAGGAATCATTTTCGAAGATAACTCGAGGAAAAAAGTGAAGTTTAATATTATAAGAAGGAATATGCATATGAAATATTAAAGGAACTTTTGGTATGAGAACTCATTTGGAAAAACAGTTTGTGTATAAAAAAATAAAGCCTAAAATAGTTGATATTAAGTTAAGTTGGTGATGATGATAAATGATTTGATGGTAGTAGTAGTTGATAGTATACTTTGATGAATCTAAATATCCAATAGTAATTAATGAAATTGATAAATTTTAGATTGTACCGAAAATGAGGTTTACAAGGTTTGAAATATATAAACCAAATTGAACCGAACTAAAATTTGAACTAAAATCCGAACCATTAAGTTAAGCTAAAAAACCCTTAGTTTCGGTTTTGTTTTTATTATTTTATAAATGTCTTTTTATTTTTTTAAAAACCCGAATTAAACTGAAATTTTTTGTTCATCCTAAAATCGATCCCTAGCTAAAAATAAGGTAATTTTAAATAAATTATCTGAAAATATAAATACTGTGCTTGAGAAAGTAAGTGAGGAGATTCTATATCTAAATTCTGAAAAACAACTTAATCCATTTGCAGAGCAAAAGCCACTAGTGCTTCATCATAGTGGGAGGAATATTAAGCACCATACTAGATATATGTAAGATCTATATACACAATCAAAACATTGATAGTTCGGAGATGTAATTTCATAGATCATGATAACATATGCTTACAAGATAAAATCTATACTAATGATGCTTACCTAAGTTATTTGTGGTACTTGATCATTTAAATATGTGGCCGTACTTTCTTCAATAAATTGTTTATTGAAGAATAATATTTGTATGTAAATTTATCTATAAATACAGATATACTGAAAGTGATCATTAGAGTAAACAATGACTTTGGGATAAATATGTAATTAAAGAGGTACAACATTTATCATTAGCCTAGCTTTAATTACAACCTTCAAATAAAGGGTCAATTAAATGGTTATTATTGGTCTAATACCAAAACTAAAATTAATTAAAATGGGTTTTAATTATTTGGACTTTTATTTAATTATATGGGTTACTAGATTACAACTTTGTGCTTTTAGTGGAATAGCCTGGGGTTAAATTATAGTGTGTTATGAGATGACTGAGCCTTGATAATTAAGTTGAAGTTAGAAAGTCCATATATCTGTGGTCTCTCTACTAGCTCAATTTCTAGTCAAACTCTAATTCTAATAAGTGCTTGCATAATTGAGAGGAATTTAGAACATAAAGATACTTTACGTATAGATTTTCTTGGATAAGAAAAATTCAATTCTAGGGTTGCTACCTCTTGTATATTAATTAGAGTTCTTTACACGCCCACTCATGTGAGGGAGACTATTGAGAATAGCAAAGAAGATTTCAACCTTCTTCTACAGTTCTTCAATAGAAATCTAAGCTATTTTTCTAACCCTATATATGAATACATTATCAAGAAAAGTTCTTGGCTTTCGCTGATTAGTTTTGGTGCGATATGAGATGACTAAGCCTTGACTATTAAGTTAAAGCCCATAGGTCTGCAGTTCCTCTACTAGCTCAATTTTTACTCAAAAACTGAATCTAATAAGTGCCTATATAAAGAATAGGAAATTAGAACCAAAAGATACTTTACGTATAGATTTTATTCAATAAGAAAAATTCACATCCTAAAGGCATTTAAGGTTATTTACACGCCCACTCGTGAGGGGGAGACTATTGAGTATAGCAGAGAAGATTACAATATTCTTCTATAGTTCTTTAATAGAAATATGAGGTATTTTGCTAACCCTATGCGAGCTTCATGGTATTCATAGTGGTAAAATTCTTTCTCCCTTAGCAGTTACAAGTAAAAGTCGTCCATCTGCTTTACAAGCGAAATCAATCTAAGCCGAGCAAATTATTAAAAAAAAATAAAGCAAAAGAAAATAACCAAAGTATGGAATTAATTTATTTTATGCAAAATGCTTGTCAAATATTTTATTATATTTTTCTTGTAATTCTTATATATTATTTCATTGAAGGGATCTGACATAATAAGTGGTGAACCACAAAGATATGGATTAGACAACAATGCCATTCGTGCAATGGTTATTTCTAATAATCCAATGCAGGTAATGTGTTATTATTCTTTTTGTTTGTTTTATAATTGTTAGGAGTCTGTTATTCTTATTGTCATTAGGTCAGTGCTATTTTTCCTTTTATATATAGGGTAATACATAGAGAAAACCATAATATTTTTCTCATAGTTACATACCTTTATCTTTTTCTTTTTAACAAATTCTTTTTAATATATGCAGGTCAATTTAGAGTTGTAACGAGATTGAAGTATGAATTAGCAAGAAGCCAAACATAAAAAGATGGAGTTGGAGAATTTATTTGAAAACATTATGTCATCAAACTATAATGTTAGATTATTGTCAAATTACTTTTGGAGCTTGGTTTTTGCTATGAAATTTATGGTGAATTGTGGAATTTTAATTGAATGGATGCTTAAACGTTGTGTTATTGCGATTTTATAGTAACAATACAATCAAGACATTATGTTTTTGCGATTTTATGTTTTTACAGAATGAATTTTTCTTTAAAGGGCTGAAGCATATTTTCAATATTTCATAATAATGCAAATGAATAATGCTGATAATTTCTTATTAAATGACAAAGCTTAAGTGTAGATTGATTTTCAGTACATATTGAGTTACGGAACAAGCTATTCTCTTGCTTATTTCATTGAAATAAATACAATGTTTACCTATACTCTTCCATATGTTAACTACTACTAACTATTGAATATGAATAATCACTCGACGGAAGCTATTAATCTTCCATCATGTAACTCTCCTTTCTTGCCCACTGTCTGCTATATGCAGTGCAATTTAATTAGCATAAAACTAATGCCCATAACTAGACTATTTGTTCTCCAAAATATAAAAGCTGAACCAATGGAGTAATCATTCTTGTCCCACTTGCTTTAGAAGTCATGGCCAAATTCCCAATAACCTTGATGCAAAAAATGATGCTCATCACCGCAACTTTAGTGTCATAACAATCAATTCACATCTCTTCTTAATAACATCACAAAATCTTTCGCAGTATTTTATATGCAACCTACGAACTGAAAAAAAAATAAATTAAATTATGTCTTATGTTTCATTTATATAATTTTATTTTTAATTATAGTATTATGCTATTATTTTTATCGCAACATTATAGAATGACCCTCATCTTCTATATGATTAAGCCAACTCTTCGATTCTTTTAGACCTATTATTGAGTTCACAAAGATTTTACTATAGAATTTCCGAATGAATTTTAACTATCGAAAGATATGGCTACTGATTTGAAATTGCCACATCAATAAAATTATTCATATTTTTTGAAGATTGCCAATTTCACTCGTACTCAAATTAATATATACCACTTACATTCTTATAATTTTCATGATATTCAAAAATTCCCTTGGCACAAAAAAATTAAACGAAAAGAAATATAAATAGGTTATTTACTTGATAATTTATCATGGGAATATAAAATATATATTTATTATAAAAAATATTTAAAATAATAAAAATTTTAAGAAAAATACCACATTATTACTTATATTGATATGATTTATTTAATTTACACTAAGTATGAAGAAAAATATATGAAAATAAAGATATTATCTTAAAATTATACTGTCAAGTAGGTTATTGACTATCATGAAAAAAATAAAGGGGGATTAATATAAATTTATTTTACTAAGGGAAAACTGACAATCTTCCTAATTTTTTTATAAAACCAAAAAGAAAAACAATATAAGTTTAATAAGAAATCAGTGAAATATGAGACTCAAATAAGAAATATATAATATCGAGTCAAAATTCAATTTGTAATTACCTTTTGTGAATATTGGAGGAGGTAATGTACAGCAGGGAGTTAGAAAAAAAATCCTTCTATATATATTTAAGATGATAAGACTATTAAGATGAAAAAACTCTCCCAACAAGTATTTAGGTAGCTGCATTCCCAAGTCTCAAACCAAGGACTTTGGTTAAACTAGAAAACTAAAGCGTAAGATGACTTTAATTGTATATATGTCAAATCAAAAAATTAATTAATAAACATTAGATTTCATGAATTGTGAAACTCATTGCCAATTTTTAGTACTCGGAAAGCTTTACTATTAAAAAGGTTATTATTAAAGTTACCCCTAAGTTTACGATATATGCGAAAACACTGATGTACTACTAGAAAAATGGTCTTTACTAACACTTAGTTTACTAAAACTTTGTAAAAAGTGTCAGTAATTATATACATATGTCAGTACTTATATACATATGCACTATTTTGCACTTTAAAAAAATAAATGTCATAAATTATTGATACTAGTGTGTCAATAAATTAAGCATTAGAAATTTATGACACTAAGGTATTAGTAGTTAAAAAATAAAATTTTAATTTTGTACCTATGACGAATCAAATCAAAGAGTTGTAAAGCATAAGTTGCTCAATTTTAAACACTAAACCACGGGGCCAAGAGTTTCATTTTAATCTTTTAAGTTACATTTGATAGTATATAAAAATTAAAAATTAAAGTAAGTTAAGTATATGAAACCTAAAATAGAAAATTTTTTGTTTAAGTTAAAATATATCCCACGATCGCCAAGCTCTCAATCTCCCTTCTTCTTTATCCCTCCATCGATCTCTCTCTCTGACTACCTCCCTCTCCATCTCTCTTTCTCTACCTTGAAAGCTATCTCCATCAAAACCTTAAAGGCTGCCATCCTTAAGCTAAAATATCCCTAAAAAGGACATAGAAAGTTTCGTGAAGAATTTGGGCAAAGCTAGGGTTTGAAAGTTTGAACAATCAGTGTTGCGGTAACTCTTTATCACTTTCTCTATTGTCATTGTTTAAGAGTTCATTTGTTAATTGGTTGAAGTTTATTGAGCGCAGATGCAACCTTGTACTTGTTTGGAAATCTAGGGTTTTTTGTTGCGTATAAACTAATTTAATATTTAATAAAATAAATAAAGCTCTGTTGTTTTATAAGGATTGATGATGTTCAAGTTGCTAGAAATTTGATTTTGATTTGAAAAGTTTATTAATATTTAAGAAATTTTGCTGCAAATTTCAAGATTGATTGATCATATCAGTAAGCGTGGTTGTTTGAAAACATCACTAAGTGACTTTTAATTGATTTGAAAATTTGAGAAACTTAATTTAAATTCAAACATTTCCGTTCCTGAAATTTGGAATGGATTGGGTTTATTTTTCAATTTAGTTGTTTGATATTGCAAATGAGTAGTCTAACAATGTTAAAACAAGCTGAATTTTGGATAAACTAAACTTCTATACGCATACTTCAAATCTGAAAATTTTCATTCTGATTAAACCTGTAGATTTTTTTTTTAAGGATTTTCCAAATTTCCTATTCCTCTTTTCTGACGACCGTTCTCAACCAACCCATTCCGAGTTCCTATTTCCAAATTTCCTATTCTCCTTTTCCGATACGACCGTTCCCCCCTCCGTGGTACCCTTGCCAGATCCGGGTTCAAATTTTGCTGCCTCTCTGCAATAACTTCTTTCGACAGAATTGTTCATTAATTTTGATCCTATTAAACAACAGTCTAACGATACCATAATGTCTTCAAATTTATTATGTTGTTGACTGATATGTCCATTTAAAATCTGAAAAGTATCATATTGATATGTTTAGTATTTTAAATTTAATAAATATTCAAATACCTGCTGCTACTGTTGTAATTTCAACTGTAATTTTTGACTTAATTTTTTATAATGTGATAATCTATTGTAAAGTTGTCCAAATCACATGGAAATTTTATATATGGTGCACCGACATGTCTCATAATGCTTTGAAAGTTTCATAAAATTTTGAATAGTATTGAATTAAAGAAAATCTTAAATTAAATTTGTCAATACTTCCTATCAATACTTATGAAATTCTACTATAGATTTAAAGATTAATTGACTGTTGTTACAAGTGTAGTTGTTTCAAAACATGACTAAGTAACTTTTAATTGATTTGAAACTTTGAGAATCTAAATTCAAATGTAAACATTTCAGTTCTTGGAATTTTGGAATGGATCATGTTATATTTGATATTTAAATTAATTTTTCAATATGGTTGGTTGCTGTCCAATTTTATTAGAAATTACATACGTACCATGTTTGATATTGTAAATGAATAGTCTAACAATGTTAGAACAAGCTGAAATTTAGATAAACTAAACTTCTATAGGCATGCTTCAAATCTAAAAAATTTCATTTTGATTGAAATTGTAGTTTTTTTTAATGATTTTTCAAACTCTAGTGCCTCTCTGCAGTAACTTCTTTTGACAGAATTGTTCATTAATTTTGATCCTATTAAACAATAGCCTAACGATACCAGAATGAATTCAAATTTTAATATGTTGTTGACTTATATGTCCACTTAAAATTTGAAAAGTATCATTTCGATATGTTTAGTATTTTAAATTTAATAAATATTCAAATACCTGCTACTACTGTTGTAGTTTCAACTGCAATTTTTGACTTATATGTTTTATAATGTGATAATCTGTTGTAGAGTTGTCCAAATCGCATAGAAATTTTATACATAGTGCACTGACATGGCTCCTAATGCTTTGAAAGTTTCATAACATTCTGAATAGTATTGAATTAAGGAAAATCTTAAATTGAAGTTGTCAATACTTCCTATCTGTGCCTATGAAATTCTGATGTAGATTTGAAGATTAATTGACTGTTGTTGTAAATGTAGTTGTTTCAAAACATGACTAAGTAACTTTTAAGTGATTTGAAACTTTGAGAATCTAAATTTAAATGCAAACATTTCAGTTCTTGGAATTTTGGAATGGATTAGGTTATATTTGATATTCAAATGAATTTTTCAATATGGTTGGTTGCTCTATAATTTTATTAGAAATTACATACGTACTATGTTTGATATTGTAAATGAACAGTCTTACAATGTTAGAACAATCTGAAATTTAGATAAACTAAATTCTATACGCATACTTCAAATATGAAAAATTTTATTTTGATTGAAATTGTAGTTTTTTTTAATGATTTTTCAAACTTTGGTGCCTCTCTGCAGTAACTTCTTTTGACAGAATTGTTCATTAATTTTGATACTATTAAACAACAGCCTTACGATACTAGAATGTCTTTAAATTTTAATATGTTTTTGACTTGTATGTACACTTAAAATCTGAAAAGTATCATTTTGATATGTTTAGTATTTTAAATTTAATAAATATTCAAATACCTGCTGCTACTGTTGTAAGTTCAATTGCTGTTTTTGACTTATATGTTTTATAATGTGATAATCTGTTGTAGAATTGTCCAAATCACATAGAAATTATATATATAGTGCACTGACATGTCTCATCATGCTTTGAAAGTTTCATAATATTCTAAATAGTATTGAATTAAAGAAAATCTTAAATTAAAGTTGTCAATACTTCCTATCTGTGCGTATGAAATTCTGTTATGGATTTGAAGATTAATTGACTGTTGTTGTAAATGTAGTTGTTTCGAACATGAATAAGTAACTTTTAATTTATTTGAAACTTTGAGAATCTAAATTTAAATGCAAACATTTCAGTTCTTGGATTTTGGAATAAATTAGGTTATATTTGATATTTAAATGAATTTTTCAATATGGTTGGTTACTGTCCAATTTTATTAAAAATTACATACGTATCATGTTTGATATTATAATAAATGTTCTAATAGTGTTAGAACAAGATGAAAAAATAATAAACTAAACTTCTATACACATACTTCATATCTGAAAAATTTCATTTTGATTGAAATTGTAGTTTTTTTTTAATGGTTTTTCAAACTCTACTGCCTCTCTGCATTAATTTCTTTTGACATAATTGTTCATTAATTTTGATCCTATTAAACCATAGCCTAAAGATATCAGAATATCTTCAAATTTTAACATATTGTTGATTTATATGTCCACTTAAAATCTAGAAAGTATCATTCTGATATGTTAAGTATTTTAAATTTAATAAATATTCAAATATGTGCTGCTGTTGTTACAGTTTCATATGAAGTTTGACTTACATAGTTTTATAATGTGATAATCTATTGTATAGCTATACAATTACTTGGAAATTTTATGTATGTTGCACTAACATGTCTCATTATGTTTTGAACATTTCATAGCATTCAAATAGTATTGAATTAAAGAAAATTTTAAATTCAAGTTGTCAATGCTTCCTATTAAAACCTTATTAGCGATAAATTTGCTAACTTGCAATAATTTTCAAGAAAAAAATATCTAGCGACTGTGACTTGCAATAGTGAAATAAAGTACTAAGGGCATAAAACTTTTTTCATTATATGCGGAACTATTCTCTTAAAGATTAGTCATTTCTTTTCTTCTTTTTTATTGAATTGATTTAACTTTAATTTAATCCTGATTATTGATTTCTATGGTTTACGATTTATTTGAGTTTTACATTCTTGTTTTGTTTTTGTTTGAGTTTTACATATCTATTTTAAGACTTTGAAGGCTTTCAAGAATTTATTTTGGATGATGAGCAAATGAGTTATAGCTTGAAAATTAATTTATTCTATCAAAAATTTATTGAGTGTAGTGTATTAATTTTGAGAAACATGGATTATTCTATGAATATTCTAATAATGATTATGTTATATATGCATGTCTTAATTTAAAATAATTACATTTTAAAGTTTATTTTCTGATAAAATATTATGTTATTTATTGTATCAATTTAATTAAACTTATTAAGCTAACAACTTATATTAAATGAGTAGGTAAAAATACATGTTGTGGACAAAACTTGGATATATTGTTGGACAAGTATTATGATGGGGTTGATGATTTCTTAGAGTTTGCCATTATTAATTCAAAAAATAGAATGTCGATTAGATGTCCTTGTACCTCTTATTGCAATATGGAGTTTTTGACTCCTGAACATGTGAGGTTACATCTGTTTAAAAAAGGTTTTCTAAAAGAATATTTAATTTGGAATTGGCATGGTGAGGAGGACCCAAAACCTACCTCTGTAAAGGGCTAAGACTAGCCACAAAGTCAACGTTTTAAATGTCCAGATTACAGTAATTTAGGTGACATGGTTCATGATGCTTTTGAGCATTGTGATAAAGATCTTAGTTCTTTTAAAGATATGCTTGAAGATGCTGAAAAACCCTTATATCCAGGTTCAAGACATTGAAAGTTATCAGGTTTAATGAAACTGTACAATATAAAAGGACTTTACGGCTGGTCTGATAGTGGGTTTTTAGCTTTATTGGAAGTGCTTAATGAGATATTGCCAATTGATAATAGTATGCCTAAGTCTATCTATAAGGCCAAAAAAACAATGAAGCTATTAGGCTTAAATTATGAGAAAATACATGCATGCCCAAATCATTGCATTTTTTATAGAAATGAGTTCCAAAATCTTAGTGAATGCTCAAGCTGTGGAGAATCTAGGTGGCAAATAAAAAAAGATGGATCCAAAAAACTTAGGAAGGGTTGCCAAAAAAAGTGTTATGGTATTTTCCTATAATTCCTAGGTTTAGAAGAATGTTTCAATCACTACAAACTGCTGAGAACTTAACATGGCATGAAAATAAAAGAATTAAAGATGGAAAGCTTTGCCACCAGGTAGACTCGCCTGCTTGGCAGCTAATTAATAAGAAATGGCCTGATTTTGCCTAAGAGCCAAGAAGTCTTCGGTTGGCTTTATCATCTAATGGGATTAACCCACATAGCACACTTAGCATGACTTACAGTTGTTGGCCTGTTACATTAATAACATATAATCTTCCTCCATGGTTATGTATGAAGTGGAAGTTTATGATGTTATCTCTACTGATATCTGGCCCTAAACAGCCTGGAAATGATATTGATGTGTACCTAGCACCTTTGATTGAGGACTTAAAAATCCTATGGAATGTAAGTGTCGATGTTTTTTATGCATATAGGAAACAAACTTTCAATTTACGGGCTATGTTGATGTGGACAATTAGTGATTTTTCAGCATATAGGAACTTGTCCGAGTGTACTGTTAAGGGATACTATGGTTGTCCAATTTTTTGGGATAAAAACATGTGCATATTGGCTGCTGCATAGTAAAAAAATGTCATATATGAGCCATAGACAGTTTCTTGAAAATCGTTCTAAGCCTTTGTCTAGAGTTGAGATCTTAAACTTGGTGGCTGACATTCACACCAAGTTTGGGAAAAATGTCCAAAACAAGCGAAAACGTGGTGAAAGAAAGGGTGAGGGTCAAGGTAAGGGTGAGGGTTGGGTTGGGGTGAAGGTGAAGGTGAGGACGAGGGTCTCTTTATTGTCATATATTGATGCAACAACTACCACCATTAGCAATCCGAAATAATTTGCCTCAAAATGTTAGAACTGTCATGATCAGATGTGTCTATTTTTTAATTTATTGTGCTCTAAGGTAGTAGAGCCTAATTCTCTAAACCAATTACAAAAGGAACTTAAAATCACTTTATATAACTTAGAACAATATTTCCTACCTGCTTTCTTCGATATAATGGTCCATTTAACAGTCCATCAAGTAGAAGAAGTTAGGTTATGTGGTCCGGTTTATCTTCGATGGATGAATCCATTTGAGAGAAATGAAACCTGTAAAGGGTTATGTTCCCAACCGAAATCATCCTGAAGGTTACATTGTCGAGTTATATATTGCTAAGGAAGCACTTGAATTCTGTACTGAATACCTTTCAAGTTGTGAATTAATTGGACTGCTTACTGGTTATCTAATTGATTTTACAGTTGAAGGCCACTCGGAGGTGTAAATATTATGGTAGTTGATGCTCCTACATTGTCACAAGCACACCGATGTGTTTTGGTGAACACCCCTGAGATTCAACCATACATAGAGTATGTGAACACAAACTTTTCTTAGTTTTTGTTAACTTTTTTTGTAATCTTGGTCATTAAAAGGGTATAATTTTTTTAATTCTATGTGTATAATTTTTTTAATTCTGTGTGTATAATTTTAGGGAGCATTTGGCCTTATTGCAATCAAAGCACCCTCGTCAATTAAAAAAGCCTTTATGGTTACTAACTGAGCACTCTCGTATATTTGCTGATTGGTTGATACAAAAGGTTAGATTAGCTTCATTAGGTCTAAAAAAGTTTCTGAGTAAAAGTAAACAAACTTTTCTCATTTAACTAATTAATGTGGTTTTAAGTTTTGAAACTATAGGTAAGAGCTAATAAAGAAAATAATGTAGCGGTTGAGGAAATAGTATGGTGGCTGGCAAACAAACCACGCTCAAGCGTGGTGACATATGAAGGGTATTGTATTAATGGTTTTAAGTTTGCTACGAGAGCTTGGGATAGAAACCATGTAACACAAAACAGTGGTGTTCATATTGTTGCCAAAGCTTTACAAATTTCGAGTTCAAAAGACAAAAATCCCCATTCTGGGGATATGCTTTTTTATGGAGTTATTGATGAAATTTGGCAGCTTGATTATTTCGGGGTTAAGAAAATTATTTTCAAGTGTGATTGGCTGGATGATAGGGGGTTAACAATAATGAGTTAGGGTTCATTGTAGTTAATTTAGATTGAATAAGTTATAAATCTAATAGTTTTATTCTAGCTGGTCATGCAAAGCAAGTTTTTTATGTGAAAGACCAGCTAGATAATAATAAATCAATTGTTTGTTCAGTGAGTGAAAAATGTAATTATTCAAATGGGGTTGAGTATGATGACATGGATGTGTATGCACCATTATCCAACAATCTTCTAGTGTGTAAGTTAGATGTGGGTGATGAAGAACATGTGTAACATCAGATGGTGATGTTTTCACGTAAATATCGAGGCAGAAAATGAATAACACATTTATGGTAACTTGTTAGCACTATTTCCCATAAGTAAGAAACTGATATATTAATTATTATTTTATTAATTATACTGATATCTAATGCGCTTATCTATTTTATGCATTTGCAGATTATTTGGAGACATGGCAGAAATTGATGAAAGGGAATATGATCCAGATCTCGAAAGAAGACCAAGACAAAACCTTACAAAGAAGAAAGACTTGCAGAAAGGAGTTAATGAGAAGACTGAGCTCACATACAATTCTTATGGAGTTCCGGTTAGAAAGAAGAGACACGACCTGGGGAGTTACATTGGGCTGATTGTATGAGAAAGAATTCCAATCATATACGATGATTGGAGGAAAGTGCAACTGGACATCAAGGAGACATTGTGGTCTCATTTTCAGGAAAAGTTCAAGTTGAGTTTGAAGGCCAAAACCCAAGTGTTTAAATGGATGGGAGTTGCATTAAGGACCTTTAAAAGTAAGTTGGCAAATGAATATATTCTGCCCAATGCAGACAACTTAAATTCTTTGAAAAAGCCTCCTCTTGAGTATGAGGCCATTAGGAAAGACTTTCAGGTATTTTTTAAATTATGTGAGTTTGATAATATCATTGAGTGCTTTTAGCCATTTGAATCGATATCCACTTTGTATAGGAAAAAAGTAAGGCAGCAAAGGATAAAAGAGCAAAGAATTTATACAACTATTATTTGGGCAGCGCAGGATATGCGGGGCTATTGCATAAAAGAGTAAGTACAATAACTGCTATAATATAAACTTATAATATTGCTAATACAAATAATAAAGTAGTTCGGATTAGTTTTTAATTTAATTTTATTGATATGTTGTAGAAGTTGGAGCTCGGAGTTTCTGAGCAAGAGATTGACCGAAGTGAGGCCTGGTTATTGGCGCACAAGAAAAAAGATGGAAGTTACACCCCTGAAGTGCAACAAGTGGTTGAGAGAATTGTGAGTTTCTACCACTACTTTTTATTTAAGAAATTAAACATTTAAATTGTCTGAAATTGAATGCTATGATAAAATATTACTTATTAATATCTTTAGCTTTCTTGATTGGATAAAATTTATTAACTTTTTTGAAAATGTAGTTCTTCATGTTAGTAATAAACAACTTCAACGTTGAGTATAAGATAATAATTGATAAAGCTACTGAATTAATTAGTGATTTCACAATCACGAACTGTGACGTATTACTCACATGCGTCCAGTCTGTTTAAATTAAGGTGTATGATTAATTCTAGTTTTTTGTTTACTGTGTCATGAATGTTACTGAATAATAAATCAAGTGTATCTAAATTAACGAATTTGATTGCTCTATTTCTGTCTATAAAAGCTTGTAATGAGATGTATGATTTAGCTATCATTATGTAACTTGTTTGCTTTTGTTATTCCTAATTTTAATCAAATCCTTTTGTATTTATTTTTCAGAGTGAGCTAAAAAGCCAAGTAGAGCAAGGAACATTCCAATCCTAAGGACTAAATGATATCTTTGGTAAAGCACTTCAGAAGAAGCCTAATGGAAGTCGGATGCAGGGCTTGGGTCAATTTATCACCCCAGCCATGTATATCAATATTCCTGATCCTATTGAGTTGGCGCGAGAATAGAGAATGTATCAAGAGAGTTTTCATTTTATTCAAGCTCAGTTAGATCAAATGAATGCAAGGATAAATGGCTGCAACAACACTGAAGTTGGCAGTTCCAACTTTCTTAACTCCAAAGGCGGTTGCAGTGTTAAGATGGAGATAAATAGTCAATCCCCCATCAAAATTACTCCCAAGTCAGTGACCCATAATCCACAAGATACTCCAAAATCAGCGACTAATGACCCCAGACTTACTCCAAATTCATTGACCAATGACCCTACACTTTGTCCAAAATCTGCGAAAAACATTAACTCACTACCCTTGCCAGCTCCTGCACAAATTCCACCCCAAGTAGATTATGAAGCCACTTCAAAACACACCCCAAGAAGATCTTCAAGATTGACTCCTTTAAAGAAAAAAGATGATGGCCTTAAGTCTCCTGCAGATGGTATGGTATATCTATATCAGGAGAAAGGAACACCAAAGGAACCCATTGTTATGAAATCAGTGACAGCAAGGAAACTTGTTCTGAGAAAAAATACCCGTGGAGCTGTCAAATCAATAAAGGAGACCAAGAGTGCACAAATGGATATCTTTTCTTTGATGATTGAGAGCTCCCTACCACGGTCGATTATGATTGCACATGATCTCAAAAAGTTTGGTGTGCACTGGGAGAGTAGATTGGACAAACAAATTTGCAATGAAACTATTGAGTTTTTAGAGCTCTCAAATTCGGTTATTGAGATATGGATCAAGTAAGAAAAAAACTTAATTTATGCATTTATTATGTTTTCTAATTTTAGACATATGTTATTTTATCTCTTATAAAATATATGATATGTTTCTTTTTGTATAGACACTTGTATGAGGAGATGGATAATGGTGGTGATGTCAGTCCAATTCAATTTGGATGTATAGCTAAGCTACATCCAACTCAAGCAAGCTACCCAAATAGGTGTTTCTATATTTTAGATCTTTTGGACAAGATACAAATAGCCCAGATCATTGTTTTCCCATGTAACCCAGGGTATAGTTTATTTATTTTTTATCCATTTTCTTTGTTTCTATGAATGATTTAAATTTATCTTGTAATTTATTTGTCATTTTTTTTTCCAATTGGTTGTTTAGTGGCCACTGGGTGCTAATATCAATTGGTGAGGTGCAAAGTATATTATCTTGATCCATTAAGTGATAATCCTGATAATGAGCTGAGGCAGATGGTGAATGAGTATGTTCCTAATTGGTTTTATTATTATTATTATTATTATTATTATTATTATTATTATTATTATTATTATTATTATTATTATTATCATTTTGGTTGTGGATTCATTTGTTAACATCTGTTATTTATTGCTTGTAGTGGGATAACAATGCATCAAGTGAAGACTAACAAAAAGAAGGCTGTGTAGTGGGTTTTGTTAAGGTATTAACGAAATAAAGTTATAACATTCATTATTATTTTCATCAAGTATTTTTAGACTAAATTTTTTTTTTAGTGTCCAAAACAACCTGGAACCTTTGAATATGGCTATTATGTGATGAAGTACATCCAATAGATTGTTCGAGATTTATACATTCTTGAAAACAATGTAAGTTCCTCTATAACGTTTTTTTAAATTTTGTTGAAGAATGCACTGTGAGATGAATTATGATCCAAAACAGTTTTGATCGATTAATTGCCACAAGTTGTGATAAATTAATTGACTTAGATTATATGATTTGTGAAGATGTTTAATTAGTGAATTGTATGATGCTAAATGCTTGATGCTTGGAATTTTCAATCTGTATATATATATATAGTACCTATAATTTTCTTTGAATTTTGTTGAAGAATGCATTGTGGGATTAATTATGATCCAGAATAGTTTTGATCAATTAATTGCCACTAGTTGTGATAAATTAATTGACTTAGATTATGTGATTTGTGAAGATGTTTAATTGGTGAATTGTTTGATGCTTGAAATTTTCAATCTGTATATATAGTACCTAGGGGTAACAGAGGAAGTTCTTTGTATGTTACAACCTCTTAGTAAATCCAAAATGATTACAGTTATTGAACGTATAAATGGAAGGTGTATGAAGCCCAATGTTTTGAATGCTAATGTAATGTTGATTTGAAGTAAAATAATTAATTTAAAGTATTAGCATGCTAGATAGTTTTGGTAATTATTGTTTACTATAATGATACTCTTTATTTGCATTAGCAAGATTTTTTATGTTAAGTAGAACAAATTTAAAAATATATCTATACATTTTATTGTTTTATTTTTGAAGTTCAAGGGCTATGATGAGTATACTATGGATGATATTTCACAACTTCGCGATGAGTGGGCCATGTATGTTGCAAAGTTAATTGTAGCATACAATAATCAGGTAAAATTATAAGTATATTTTTTTCTTGTGAATATCTGAGAATTGATTGCTATAGCATGCTAGCTAATTAAATCTATATGATGCACTTGTAGGTAGGGAAGGTGAAGG
This sequence comes from Murraya koenigii, assembly GCA_025617385.1. Lineage (NCBI taxonomy): Eukaryota > Viridiplantae > Streptophyta > Magnoliopsida > Sapindales > Rutaceae > Murraya > Murraya koenigii. Next base: position 22,627,401 of record CM046815.1, read on the forward strand.
GAAATGCAAAGATCAAGGAGTAGATGTACTCAGGATAATTGAATGATTGCTACAAACTGTTATTATGTTGATTTCAAATTATATTTAAAATATTTGTTTTGGTTTCTACAAACTGTCACTATGTTAATTTTAAATTATGTTTGACATATTTGTTTTACTGTTATATTTGTATTAATGTTTGATTCAGACTTATTTAAATTTTGTTGGGAATTTTATACGTAATAATTCATTTTAGCAGTTTAGCTTACTTTTAATATTTTTTTAATAATATCATTAGATTGATAAAACTTAAAATGACAATGACAACAGTAGGGTAACATAAAAAATGTCAAAATATAAATATAACTAATAAAAGTCATTGATACTAAAAATGTATCAGAAAGTATCAATTCCATTGGGGTGATTGTACTAGCGATATTACTAACTAGTGATACTATAGTAATAGTAATTATTGACACTAAAGTATTACTATTTGTATTCTATTAACATGTAACAAATATTAGTAAATATTATTACAAGAGTGTCACAATATTAGTGATACTATAGTGATACGAACTTTTGACACGTAATAATTATTAGTAACTTCTACCACTATAGTGTCATAAAATCTGTAATATTATAATAACAGTAATCCCTAATACCACTTTCAAGTGTCACTGAAGTGTCACTTTTTTTCTAACTACCAGGTCACTGACACTATTAATAAGTATCACTAAAAGTAATTAGTGACACTATTTTAATATCACTAAAGGCTATTTTTCTAGTAGCGATGCTTGCCATTTTAACGCCAAGCCAAAATATTTACTTCCTTAATTAATCATAATATGCTTTTTATACCAAGCTCTCTACGTGAATACATGTATGATAATTAATTAAATTAAATCATTCGTAATTTGTTTTAATAAATCTCTTTATTCTTTTTTCTTTCTAATTTTTTCATGTAGATTTCTTTTCGAATGTTTCAATTTAATTCTTCTTTAATATCATAATATGCCTAAAATAAAAAAATATAAAAAAAAATTACGATACAAAATGACATAATAAAATATAATTTAACATAAAATTAAGTTAGAGAATTATTAAAACAATATATAAACTATAAGCACATCAAGTATGATATTCTTCGTAAGGAATATCGCACTTTAGTTATCACTAAAGATCTCAATATTCTTCTGGTTTACTCTCAAATCACCTAATAAGCCTTTCAATTAGATAGCTTCCTTTACAGCCTCGGTTGCTGCCATGTACTTTACTTCTATAGTAGAAAGAGTAATTTTTTATTGTAGAATTGACCTTGAACTTACAAGATTTCCACCAAATGTGAATATGTAGCTCATTGTTGATCTTCATTTGTCTAGGTCTCCGACGAAATCAGAATCACAATACCCAACACATTGTTGACCATAATCCTTATTGAACAATAACCTAACATCAATTGTCCCACACAAATATCAGAGAATCTACTACACTGTAAGCCAATAGTATTTACCCAAATTATGCATGTATTGACTAACCATACTAACGATTTGAGATATCTCAGGTCTTGCTGCACACACCAAAGCATACATAAGACTACCCATAACACTAGTATATGAAACACGAGCTATGTAGTCATGCTTCTCTTGAGAAAAATGACATAAAGAATAACTTATTTGAAACAAGGGGCTAGAATAGTACATATTGATTTAGTTTTGTCATCCATACCAAACTTTTTAATATCTTATTCAAATAAGAATTTTAAATCAATCACATGCTCCCATTTTTTTTTTCTATAAATCTCCATCCTAAGTACTCTCTGTGCATTACTCAAGTCTTTCATCTTAAACTCAGAAGTTAGTTGCTTCTTTAATTTCTTAATCTCACCTCTACTTTTCAACGTTATAAGTATGTCGTTGATATAGAGTAGCAAATAAATGAAAGCTTAATATTATAGTCTTCTAAAGTAAACATCGTGATCATGTTCACCTATGGTAAATATTTTCTCTTATATAAATTGATCAAATCTCTTGTACCGAATTTAGTGACTGTTTTAGTCCGTACAAAGATTTAATCAATCTGCAAACATGATTCACCTTTCTAGCAACTTTAAAACTATAAGGATGAGTTAAAAGTGTTTGATTTACTCCCAAGTATAAGAATGTCTTGTTATAATATAACCCGGTGAGTCCGAGGTCAAACCACAGGGAATTTTAAATTCAATAGTCTATTATTAAATAAAAATTAATAATAGAAAAATAGATTACTTGTTTAAAATGTACTAAGGCAACGGGATTCACTCTTAGAATTTAAATTATGTTCATAAGATTCTCTCATATTTATATTTTATATTTTATTTACTAATTAAATATTATGTTATTTAATTCTTAATTAACCAATTTTATGGATGAATAGCGGAATAAAGTACATGATGTGTCATAACTAAATTGGAGTGTCGATATAATATCACAATATCATATAAATCCAACAAGATTTTAAGTTTATAAATTAATATGACATAAAAATATCCAGTAAATAAAAATATTAAATATTAAATAAAATAAATTTTGGACTCACTTGAGTGAGATATTAATTCCATAATTTAAATCATTGAGCTTCACCTTTTACCCTAACTTAATAAATTAGCCACTCATATTGAAAAGAAAAACACTCATTTTATTTGACAAATTTTTGAAATATATTACAAGAAAATTTTAAGAACTTGAAACAATAGAGCAAAAAAATTTGAAAGACTCACCTTCACCATTTTATTTCTCTCATTTCTCTTCCATTTTTCCTCTTTTCTTTTCTTTTCTTTCTCTTATCCTCCATGCTCTTGGCCTTCCTCTACACTTCTCTTTATATAGAAAAAAAAAAGATAGGAACTATTTAATTATTTTACTATTATTATATTATTATAATATTATATTATTATATTATTATATTATATTTTATATATATATATATAAGATTGGGAGAGAGATTGAGTGATGTGCACCCAATTTCTTTCTCTCTCTTTTTTTTTTAATTTTTAATATAATATATTTTATTTATTTATTATTACAAAGCAGTTGTCTTTCTTTTATCTTTTATTTTCATTTCTGATCTCTCTTCATTCTCAAAATAACAAAATATAATAATTAAGATAAAAATTAACATAATAAAATATAATTTACATAAAATTACATATAATGAACATTAAGATAAAATGTAAGTTATGTACATATTAATTAACACTTTAAGTGAGAAAATAATTTAAACCTTTATAAAATATACATTTTCTAGTACTAATCATTAACATCTTTTTGAGCCAACTCTAACCTATATCCAACTACCAAGGCATGCAGGATGTGAATGTTAGTATGTTTTACAACTAGAGAGAATACTTCATTGTAGTCAATACCTTCCATTTGAGCAAAACATTTTGCTACAAATCTTACCTTGTATCGATAAGTTGATTAATTTAGAGATCCTTACTTCTTGATGTAAACCTATTTATTGCTAATAGCTTTTTTCCCCTTAGGTAACTCCATAAGTTCCCAAGTTTGGTTTTAATGAAAATGTTTTATCTCTTCTTCTATGGTTAGCTTCCACTGACCACTTTTATTATTGGGTAATACTTCGCCGAAACTGTTGAGGATATCATCATCAATAGCTAGAAGTGCATAGGCTACCATTATATCTTTAGTACGCCATTCGGGTTTCTTTATTACTCTTTTTGTTCTCTTTACTGCTATAGTGTCATTTTCATCTTCTATATCTTTAGTTGTTTGGGACATTAATAAAAACAATCTCTTATTCAATTCTTGAGGTCACCTCTAAAGTTAAACTCCCTTCTGATATAGAATTAACTAATACATGTGAAGTTACATCAAACTCTACATGTTGTAATATCTCATTGGTTTTATTCTCCACCTGCTGAGAACTTGAAGCCTTCAATATAGAAGTTTCATCAAAAGTGTATCTCTGCTATACACAAACATTTTATCTTTGAGATCTAAAGCTTGAAACTTTTAACTCTACCTTGAAATCTCACAAAAATAGTTTTTTTTTTTGCAAGAAAATCAAGCTGATCATTCTTTACATGATAATAAGCTAGACACCCAAACACATTAATGGAGTCATAATCTTGTGCATGCTTTCCAGATGATATTTTCTTAAGAGTTTTACTTTTAATTGTAACAGAAAGCAACCAATTTATTAAGAACTTAGCCCAGAACATTTTATCTAAACTAGCATTAGATAATATACATCGTACCTTTTCCAGCAAAGTACAATTCAAATGTTTAGCCATATCGCTCTGTTATGGAGTATGTCTTACCGTGAAATGTCTTTTTATACCCTCATTCTGGCATACTTGTAAAAATTGATTAGAAGCATATTCAAGCCTATTATTAGATTATAATATTTTAATCTTTTAGCCAATTTGAGTCTCTACCAGTTTCTTTTATTTCACGAAAATCTCTAAAATCTTATTTTTTATTTGCATGGTGTACACCCATACATGTCTAGAGAAATCATCAATAAATAAAAAATAATAATGGCTTATACCAATTGATGCAGTTTTTATTGGTCCTCATACATTATTATGTACATATTCATATATCTTACGAGTATCGTAATTAGCAATACTAAACTTGACTTTTATTTTCTTACCTATTACATAAAGCTCACAGAATTTTATTTTACAAGTTTTAGTACTTTTTAAAAGACCATGCCTTGTTAGAGTTTGCAAAAGGCTTTTCTCCAATATGTCCCAGTCGTACATGTCATAGCTTGATGGTTTCATTGTGTGCCTCAGAAACATTAGCTTTATCAGTTGTACCTCCCTTCAAATAATACAAATTATGAAAGTGGACCCTTTGCAGAATCACCATAGCCCAATACATAAACTTCATTGTATCATCTTTAATAGTAACTTTATAGCTTTTAGCTTCCAAAGTACTCACGAAAATTATATTTTTCTTTAATATTAGAATGTATCTAACCTCTTTTTGCTCTCTGACCATGCCATTGAACATTTTGAACTGAATTTTTCATATCCCCATTGTAAGACAAGGTTGATCATTCTCCATCAAAACTACACTGAATTCAAGATTATGAAAATTCGTAAACCATTTCCTAATGAAAATGATAGGTTTTTCCGGTATCAAGTATTCAGCCACTCGAATTAGCCACATATAATGTAGGTATGATACTTAATGAATAACTAGAGTCTTCATCTTTGTATGCCATGTTCACTATGACTGGTTTCTTCCCATTTCTCTTTTGAGTTTACTGACAATCTTTCCTCTAATGGTTCTTTTAATGGCAAAATGCACACTCATCTTGAGCTTTATTTGTGCTTCTCTATTTGGACCGAGATTTCTTTTCACCACGCTTCTTCTGTTTATCCAGCGTCTTTTCTCTATTTAACAGAGCTTCAGATGATGTTCTTTAGAAATGTTTATTATTATTCTGAATTTCCAAATTGGGCAATGCTATATAAATATTTTTAAAGATGATCACTCTCTTTTTATATATTAAGGTAGTCACAAAATGGCTATATTCTTCTGGAGGTGAGTGCAATAAAATTATAGTCTTGACTTCATCCTTAATATCTTCATCAAGATTTTTCAAATCAACAAGTAGCTTTTCAAATATAGAGATATGGCCATGCCTTAACACCCTATTCTTCATTTAAAAGGTATATGCTTAGCTTATTTCATAAAGGCAATTTTTAGGACTTTTAAGTAAGTACTTTTTCTATAATGTACATCATAAAGTCGTTGTACACTCTTCATCTTTCACCAGATATTTCACCTCTTTGGTCAAGCAATATCTAATTTGACTATATGTCTTCTCGTTCATACATCCCAAGTTTCTTTGTCATGCAAGTGCCTTTTATTTTTCAAAACAACATCAAAATCTATTTGAATAAGGCCATTCATAATTTCGACCCTTCGCATGTCGTAGTTGATTTTTCCATCAAACTTTTCAACATCAATCTTCTGGCCTCAAATAACAAGTACTGAATAACTATGTGACATATTTCACCTCCTACCTGAAGTGTCTCATGAAATGGTCTAGGTAGATCTCTCCCCAATTCTTAAAGTTTCACCTTATATCATTTTCTTAATAAATTGTTCACACTTGAAAGAATAACCTTTGTGATATTAACTTCGCATGAATAAATGTATGAGGAAAGTTCTCAGGAGAATGAAGGGGTCACAATAGTCCACTTAAAACCTAGACGCCTTAGACTTTTAGGTTACATTTGACTCGCAGGATTTAATTGGTCTAATTATTAGGATTTGATTGGATTATGTTGGATTATATAATACTATTTTGTGTTTGGTACACTATCAAATTAGACTATATTAAATTATATTTTAATGAAATTAAATAACATTCAATTTGACATTTAAATATAAATATAAATTATTTATGAATATTTAATAATAAAATAATTATTAAAATTAATTTAAAAGGCGTTTAATAAAAATATAAATTTATAGAAAATTAGTTATTAGGTAATCATAATTATAATAAACAAATATAAATTACATTACATGAAATTAAATTAAAACTATTAAATTATTCATTTAATTTTTATTACATATTTTAAATATATTTTTTTTATCAATAAGTTAGCAAATAATATATATAAAAGCATTACCTGTATTATTAATTTTCATGATTAATTTTAATATATTGATTATTAAATTAAATATTAAATTAGACATAAAACTAATAGTTAATTAAATAGATAATTATTTTTAAAATTAATCCTAACTAAACTCATATATATATATTAGGATTGCTAATCCCATGACTTTAAGACAAAGTTTATAAATTTAGTCCCCTTATCTAATCCAAAGTGGAGCTTGCCAAACAAAAGATAAATAATTAATCCCAAAATTAATCTTATCCTACACTCGATCCTAGCTCCTAAACATAGTCTTATTGTCTTTTTGACAGAACTTTCCTAGACATACATAAATACACACTACTTATAATAGACTATCTCTCAAATACAAATGGTTGTCTCCACCGTGATTTGTGAACAATATCATATTTATAAATAGTATCAGTATATGTAAACAATACCATATATCTCAAGCTTGTTGTGTGTCGAATGCGAATTAAGCTCACTAAAAATCACAGAAAAATAAAGAACACAAGATTTAACATGGTTCGACAATTATCTCTACATCTACGGGAGTAAGAGAAAAATAATTATATTGATAACAATTATTATAGCACAATTTGAGTAAAGAAACCTCATTTCTCAAAACTCAAATACACCCCTAATTTACTCTTGGAGGCTTTTGTTGATAGCTCGATAAAGAATTGTCGATGGTGTGTCCCTACACAGTCTTACCACATTGTTCTCTCAATTGTTGAATGAAATAGTAACTGTTTGTCTTCCCATTGACTCTTTGCCGAATAAGCTAGTCTGATGCATTCCTGTAATGGTTCTTTGAGTTTATCTAATTCTTATGATTTTTTAACGAATCATCAGCCTTTGCAGCCTTATGTAAGTTGTTATGGGATTACTGCATTCTGCTGAAGTTTACCATACTTGCTTGGCATCTATTCCATAACTGTTTTGTACATTGGTGATAATATATGGAATCACGGCATTCCAACGGTTTCAACCGACTTACTTTGTGGTTCCAGTGATGAAACAGCAGCCCATTCATTTCCTGAATGTTCATATGCGCAACAACTTTGGGGTTGCATTGGTCCCCATTTTTATCGTTATTGTCTAATAATGGGGGATGTTCTTGTTCCAAGGAACTTGAATTTTTTAGACTAGCTTCACTGGCCATGTTCCTTATTTATAGAGACTTTGTTACCTTGTTGCAATTTACCATATTTGGAAAGCACGAAATTGCCTTCGATCTCATAATTGATCATTGCCATTTCAGCATGCAAAAAATCTAATTACTAGCCACCTTAGCTTTCTTGGAGTGGTTAATCTACAAACTGGTAATGCATTTTGGCCTATTTATTCCAATTTGCATTTATTTTATGCCAAGCTTCCATCCTCATCTATCATCATTGTCTGTCAGCGTTCACCAAGAGCTCCTTAGACTAAAATCAATACAGACTATTTGATGAAGGGAAACCTGGGTCTTGCAGCTTGTGGTGCTGTGTTTCGTGGTTTCAAGGGTGCTTTTTGAGGTTGTTTTGCACAGCCTCTTGACCACCAAATATCCCAAATATCATTATATGTAGAGATTAGATATATGCCATTTTAAAGGCTATTGAGCTTGCAACTTTGAAAATATGGAATTTTATTTGGTTGAACGGCTTTAGCTTGTTTGAGCTTAATTCGTGGAATATAATTTACTAATTCACACATTTAAAAAGAGGACAATTTAGTGCTGACAACCTTATTAATTTAAGATTAAATTTTAATGCTTATGATTAATAGAATGATCATCCTACTTCAGTTTATAAAAATTTGCTTAAGGATGCCTGTGTTTCTCTAAATATTATTTTAAATGAATGAATTTATAAACTTTCTTCTCTGTTTTTTCTTAATAAATTTCAATATCATTACTATAAAAACAAAATCACATAAATATAAATCTAAAGAGCATTCAATAGCTATCAACTGTCCCAAACGATCTAATCCATTAACATTAATATCAGTTTGACCCGCAGCACTCTTATTATTTAAAAAAAAAAAAAAAATCATTACAATTATTAATAGGTTGGAACACTCTTCGTTATCCCCTGAGCCCAGACGGAGTAACTTTCACAATAATTTTATTTCAAATTTCAAAAACTAAAGGGAATCAGAGTTATTTAAAAATTAATTTAAGTTTTATTTATCCCTTTATCTTTTAAAAAAGAAAAATAAATGTTTAAATAGACAAAATGATTTAACCAAACTAAAATCCCTACTGTACCCACCCAAATTTAGGTGCTTTTTGTTTTTAATTACAATTTTTTTGTCCGTCTAGAATTCAGTCGTGGTTCAAATAAGTTCGGGTTGTATACCATTACTTGAAAAAGAGAAAGAGGAGTCTTTACTACCTATCCCAGTTGTCCAAGAAGGCGCATTAATTCAATGTCGGAAAGTAGATCTCCTTTGATTCGTCTCAACGTACGTATGTCCCACTAATTGACCTTCTTAAGAGCTTTATCGTTTACCCAAAAAAAATTCAAAGTCTCCGTCAGCCCGTCTGAATTTTGTGCTATAACACTAGGCAACCAGTATTAATTGACATTTATGTTCTACAAGATAAGATGAAGGAACGAAGATCATTGCAGACAAATCTCGAACCACCAACTGCATGCTACTTTTATTTATGGTTACGTGCCGAAGTTCTTACCTCTAATATTGCCATCAATTCATCATCGATCAGCCTATAAATATAGATATACTATCTCGCTAGTTTCGTCACACCAGTCTTAATAATATATTTTATTGTCTTTTTTCTTCTTTTGCAAAAAAATGGGTTCTAAAGTTTTCCTTACGTTAGGTCTTTTAGTGGCTATTGTTCTTGTCGACTCTTCAGAGGTGGCAGCTAGAGACCTTGCTGAGACTTCTAATGATGATCAGACAAATGGTGAGTAACACACACCTACCAATATTTTATTTATTTATTTATTTATTTATTCATTATTATTATTTGGCTAAAACTAGAATATATTATGAAAATTTATTTAAAAAAAAAATAAATGTAACGAGTTTTATCTTTAAAGGAGCGGCATTGACGATGGATTGAGAATAAATGGAAATTAATAGTGTTATGCGTATATTATTTTAAAATGTAAGAAAAATAATTGGCTAACATGCATATTGGCCATATGTACGAATGCAGGTGAGGTAGCTGGAGAGATTAATGGAGTAGATGATGCCAAGTATAATGGTGGACATGGAGGGTACCAAGGTGGCGGCCGCGGTGGCTATGGTGGATACCCAGGTGGCGGCCGTGGCGGCTACGGAGGATATCCTGGACGTGGTGGATATGGCGGAGGTGGCCGTGGTGGTTATGGTGGAGGATATTGCCGCTACGGTTGCTGTGGCCGTGGTTATTATGGGAGATGCAGGTGCTGTTCCTATGCCGGTGAGGCTGTCAATGCCCAGACTGAGGCTGAACCTCAGAACTAAAGCAGGATGTATAACTGCCTTGCTTCAGTCGCTTCCTTGCATGCACCGTGTGCAAGCACTGTATACGATAAATCAATAAGAAATAAATAAAGCATGAATGGTCTGTGATCCTACTCATGATATCAAGTTAATTTACTCTTGATAATTTCGCATCCTCTCCTAGTCTTCTTTGACTTTCAAAGATCCATCATTATTGAAAAATTGAAAATAAATGATTAAAAATTTGTCTTAATTAATTTACCTAAATTGCCATCTGAACTCACGTGTAACTATTGTCAAAATTTTTCCCGCTAATTATTGTCCTCTCAATTATTTTTACTTTGAAACCGATTTTCAGCAAATTGTAAAAAGAATACAAATTAAAAAAAAGCGACCGACGATAAGGTTTGCATATTTTTTATATTTTCAAGCAAATTATCATGTAGATTTTGCTTTATGTTTTTTTAAGAACTTTTCATCGGATTTTGTTTTTTAATAATTAATATTAATTTCAATTTTTTCCTTTTTTTCATTTGTGCTTAATGTTCGTCTTCCTTATTTATCCTTTGTATTATTCCAGATTGTTTTAGCTTTAGGATGTTCGAGTAATATGGATGGATAGCCTAAGCTTGAAGTGGAATTGAATATGCGCAATTAGAAAGAATTCCTTATAAAAAGGCAAAACTTACTAAAACTCTTCTTGCAGAAATTCACCTTTCTCACAAAAAATTGCAACAAATAATTATAGCTTTTATAGGGGTAGCTTTAAGCATAAACGAATTAGGCTGATGTTTAAGATTCTGTATTTTAGAAATATTTGTTTTTGTATTTCTCTAATAATATTTAAATTAATAAATTTTTTAAGTTAGGTATAATAGGAAAAATTATTTTTCAGACATCTCTCTAATTAATAATCATCTTACAATTAAATTTTTTATACATATTCTATAAATTATAACCTTAACGTTAAAAAATTATAATTAATAATATTGAATTATTAATTTATTCATTATTATTTTTTAAAGACAAAAAATTAATCAATTTATTAATTATTTTACATTAAAAAAATTTTATACTTTTCTCTACAAAAAAAATTTTTTAAATAATGATTATGAAAGAAGTAAAAAAGATAACTTCTTGATTATTTTTTTTCTTTGAAATTTTTTCAGATTCTATTGATTATTATTAAAAATTAAAATATGGTTAGAGATTAATTGAATTTTAAGCTATCATATATATATATATATATATATATATATATATATATATATATATTTTTTTTTTTATATATATTCGTTCTTCAATTCCAAGGAACGGATTGAAGAACGAATACTATATATATATATATTTAGTATGGAAGTTGTTGAATATAAGAAAATCTTACAAAAATATTTTGTCTAAGACTCTTATTGCTCTAAGGCTGGCTCTGAGCTTCTAGCATTAGACCCAACAGTTTTATTTCAACATTTTTTTTCCAAATCTTCTCAACATCCACATCCAATTTCGTCCAACCATTTCATTGAACATGTTGAGGGCAATGGAACATACCATCTTCTCAAACATGGCATTTTATTGTTTGTGGCGTTCTAGAATCTCTTCAATCTTTCTGGTGAGCGTATAACTGCCAGTGAGGATCGATCAAAATTCTAATTTGAAGGTAGAAAAAATTGCAATAATCAAAGAAAGCTTGTTAAGTGACTACGAGTTAAAAATAAGCTTAAATTGTAAGATTTAATCTCAATTATTTAATTTCATTTATGATACCTGTCAATAGGTCCTTAAAAATATAGGAGGACTAAGAGAGAAAATGCCTAGAGAAGATCTAAATCCTCTCGTAGGGAAGTCTGCATCCATTTATTTCAGCTTATCTGTTTTTAGTTTTTTAATCTTAATCTAGTGCTAATTGTATACGCGGTGGTATCTAATTGGATTAGATGGAAGAGTCTTACAGTGATGGTGCAAGGAGAAAGCATTTTTGTTTCCCTCTTCTTTTCCCAGTTTCTCACTTTCTCGTCTACAGTCACCGCAAAATAAAACTTAATTCCAAATTATAAAAAAAATAATAATTAATCATTCCTGCAAGACCAACGTCATAACATTGAGGCAACCGAATTCAACCAAATTTAAACAATAAAAATTTTAATTAAAAAAAGATAACTAAAGAAAAAAATTGTCTTAAAATTAGTAAATATATTATTTTAACAGTTATGCTGATGTAGAACATTTAATTCAGTTTAAAGTAATAATGTAATAGTAAAGACGTTTAATATTAGAACATCAAGGACCCCCATTGATTTTAGGTTTAATGACACGATTCAAAATTATTATACTTCTAATTATAAGAGTATATTGTTATAAAATAATTCGGTGATTCCGACATCGATCTACAGACAAAAGATTTAGTTTGTTTATTTTTTTTAGTTTATCTAAGAAATAAAAATAAAATTTAAATATATGTTATCTAATTAAAATGAAATTATGGAAACAAATTAGTTAGGGTTATGAATTCACTCTTAGTAGTAAATAAAATTTAATAATTTTTTTATAATTTTTATTTAGATTTATTGCCCCCAAAAGATTAATTGTATAAATTATCATTATTTTCTCATTAATTTTATTATGGATTAAGTACTTATTGTGCCAAAATTATTTTACCATATTTTATACTAAGATATTAAGAATTTATTGTGTCAAACTCTTTTGTTTATCTAAAATAAATCATAATTTCAAAATATAAAATATAAATAAAATTAAATAGAAAATAATTTAATTTATATAATTAAAAATAGAATTTAATTAAATCATATATTTCTACTAAGAGTTTCACTTTACCTTAACTACTATTATTTAGCTAAGCACAATTGAAATAAAAATAATTGTTAAAATTAAATTACTTAATTAAAAGAAATAAAACAACTAAAATTAGAAATAAAACTAAATTTATTTATGAAAATAATATTTAAAATATTAAAATATAATTACAATAAGATAGAAAGATGAAGAAAAGAGCTTGAAAAGAAATGGCGAAAGAAAGGTTCAATACTTGAATGTCCCCGGATGCCTCCGCTTTCCATATTTAAATAGCCAAATTACTGCCCCCACGTTCCTTTAATCCCCAAAGAAATAATGCAAGGCACTTTCAATATCTTCCTTCTTATTTTATTTTTTTATTATTATAATATTTACATTTAAAAACAAGAAAGAAAAAGAGAAGGAAGCGACTACTACGTTTGATAATTGCTCTATTATTCTTTTAATCATATATATTTATATATTCAATTCCAAATGGCCTCCACTCCTTTATATATCAATGCTATCCATTTAACGCATATACTTATAATAACAAAATATTAAAATAAAAATTAACATAATTTAACATAAAATATATTTAAAGAGTATTAAGATAATATATAAGGTATGAACACATTATAAGTGATAAAATTATAATTTAAATCTTTATAAAATATAGACTTTCTAATATAATCACACCTCCAACTAATTTATTGTTAGCCTTTAGCAATTAAAGTGCTATATTAAATTGAGATTTATCAAATTCACATGTAACTTAACAGTTGTTCATTTATCTTCTAAACTACTAAATAAATAAATTTTTCTAATTAATTTTTTTATTCCCCCGCAAAAGGTTTATTTATTTTTGATTGATTCATTTTCATCAATCTAATATGGTAAAGAAAAGAGCAAAACAAAATAAAGATTTGTTATAACGATAAAAGAAATAAAAATAAAAGACATTGAGATTATCTATAAATAGAACATAAATTTTTCAATTCTATATTTAAACACAATATATAAATTTAGAATAAATTAATTGGATGAACTTTCAAAAAAATCATGTTAATGAAAATGATGAGAGAAAACACAATTATTAAATAAATAAGCTTTAAATAAGAAATATCATAATGCTAAAATATATATATATATGCAATGTGCATCAATCAAGACATTAAAAAAAAAAATCAAACTGCAAAACAACAGTAAAATAAAACGACAAAAATTTGATTCATCCATTAAACATTTAATTAAGATTTTGTGGGTATGTTGATTTTGAAGTCTTCTTCACGTGGTTTGTATTTCAGAAATATTTTCAATCTTTTACCATTAACTTTAAATATGACACCGTTTTTATATTCTCAATATCTATGACCCCGTATAGATAAATATTTTTAATAACAAATGAGCTACTCCACCTTAATTTTAACTTTCCTAAAAATAAATGAATACAAGAATTATAAACTTTTCTAAAAATAAATGAAGATGAGAATTATAAAGCAACACTTTTTAATCAATTTCAAATATTTTCTGAGAAATTCTTTTATTATGAAATGCTTTGGTTTTTACTTTAATAATATTCAAATTTTTAAATGCATCATTTCTTAACCCTCAAACTTCATTTAATTGTAACTTATGTAATTCAATAGCATCATCAAGGTTTGCATTACAAGTTTTAACAACCCAAAACAATTTATGCTCAAGTCCTACATGTAAGTGACAAGGTTTTCTATAAACTAAATAATAAGAAGACATTCATAAAGACGTTTTAAAAGTAGTATCGTAAGCCCAAAGAGCATCATTAAGTCCAAGAAATCAATATTTTTTGTTTGGATTAACTGTCTTTTCTAAAATTTGTTTTATTTTCTTATTTGCTAATTCAACTTGACTACTTATTTGAGGATAATAAAGGGTTGTAACTTTATGTATAATATCTTTTTCATTAATTACTCAAAAGACTTATTACAAAATGTTTAACCCCCCATCACTTATAATAGCTTGAGGAATTTCAAATCGAATTAAAAGATTTTTCTTTAAAATTTTAATTACTCATTATTTCACCAAAAAATTACTTCAATCTATTTTAAGAAATTGAAAGGAGGGGAAAAGATCCTTTGAAAGAAGAGAGCGAGGAACCTTTCAAGATGGAAACGTTTTAATTATTTATATAATATAGGGATAGGCTAGCTAGTGAAAGCAGCACCACCATGTATTATTGTATTCACTCTGTTTTTTTTTTAATCATTATTTCAGCAAGAAATTGCTTTAATCCATTTTCAGATATAATCAACTGCCACTAATATGTACACAAATCCCAAAAATAATGGATACAGACCCTTGAACTTAATTCTCCAATAATTAAATATTTCTATTTCAAATAAGAGATTTAACAACATCATGTTTCTTTTAGTAACTGATCCTAATTCTTTATAATTTAACAAGTTTTATAAAATTAATATGCATTTTTTAGTATGATAGGCCAATAAAATCCACAATATAAAATTTTAGTAGCAGTTTTTTTTAAAGAAAAATGTCCACCACATGTTTCAAAATGACATAATTTTATTACACTACTTACATCAACTATTGGGAATATATTGTTGAAAATTTTGATCCTGACAATATTTGAACAAGTAAAAATTGTCCCAATGGAATTTCTTTACCTGAACCATAAATTTCTTCTTATTTTGAGTGTTCTATTGTAAAGACATTTCACCTATAAGAAAAAAATTAACAATATTAGCATACTATAACACTAAAGCAAGGGAAAATAAAAAATTATTTAGAAAAAAATCATTGATGGGTGTTATATCAGAGCAGAATTTAGATATAAGTCTTAATAAATGATCAGTTTGACATTTTCGACACCCTTTTTATCTTTGATAACGAGGTCAAAGTCTTAGAGTAAAAGAATCCACCGAATTAGTCTTAATTTGGCATCCTATTTAGTCGTTAAATATCTCATAGTAGCAAGGTCAGTAAAAACAATAGATTTAGAATTAAGTAAATATGAACAAAATTTGTTTAGTACAAACATCTCAGTAAGTAATTTTTTTTTTCAATTACAGAATAATTCATTTAAGCACTATCCAAAGTTTTACATGCGTAATAAATCACAAAGGTCTTACTATCCCTTCTTTGTCCTAAAACAACACTAATAAAAAAATCCCTTCTTTGTGCTGAACTCCCTACTTTGCCTTAATAAATCAAATTTTCAAAATATAAAACATAGATAAAATTAAATAGAAAATAATTTAATTTGTATAATTAAAAATAGAATTTGATTAAATCATATATGTTTACTAAGAGTTTCATCTCACCCTAACTACTATTATTGAGCTAAGCATAATTGAAACAAAAATAATTGTTAAAATTAAAATACACATTATTAAAAGAAAATCAACAAAAATTAGAAATAAAACTAAATTTATTTATGAAAATAATATTACAAAATATTAAAACATAGTTACATGAAGATAAAAAGATGAAGATACAAGCTTGAGAAGAAATGGCAAAAGAAAGGTTGAATGTCCTCAGACAGCTCTTCCTCCTTATATAGCCAAATTGCTACCCCACCTTCCTTTAATCGCCAAAGAAATAATGCAAGGCATTTTCAGTTTTTTTTTTTTTTCAAAGGGTAGGGAGTGGTGCCCAAAGAATTTGAACCTCCTCCCACCCCCAAGGACTCGAACCCGGCCTCACGACTCTAGAACCGAAGCATTGCGACCAACCCGACCACGGCCTTGGGGGCAAACCTTTTAACGGCAAAATTTGCTTTTGATGAAATGCAAGGCATTTTCAGTTTCTTTCTTTTTATTTTATGTTATTATTAATATAATATTTCATATAAAAACAAGAAAGAAAAAGAGAAGGAAGTAACCATCGCTTTTAAAGCCATCGGTCCTTTGGCCTGGTAGTGAGGGCTGCTGCCCTCCAAATTGGAGGGCAGCAGTTCGAGCCCCCACAATTACATTGTGGGGGTTAATCCTTCCTTAAATATTGAGTGAAAGTTAGTCTGCTTCCTTGCCCATGTGCGAGAAGTAGACATCCCTCGAATATTAGTGAGGGTTTAAAATTCTGGGCAGTGCCTAATACGAATTAATGTAAACTAGTCTGGACAGTGCCTAATACGAATTAGTGAGGGCTTAAAAATCTGGGCGGTACCTAATACAAATTAATGTAAACTAGTCCCAGTAATAATCTGATTTGTAAATATCAGTTGTAATCTCATAATATATGAGTTGTAATCTCGAGCATTAGTCTCCTGCTTCAAAAAAAAAAAAAAACCATCGCTTTTGACAATTGCTCTATTATTCTTTTAATTATATATATTTATATATTCAATTCCAAATGGCCTCCACTTCTTTTTATATCAATGCTATCCATTTATATTCAATTCTACCGAGCTCCAATTCTCTCTTTATCCATAAAATATACCTACAATAACAAAATGTTAATATAAAAATTAACACAATTTAATATAAAATTATATTTGTGGAACATTAAGATAATATATAAGTTACACTATAAGTGATAAAATTATAATTAAAATTAAAATCACAAAGCACAAATTTATTTCTTTTAGTAAGGCATTCACATGAATTTTCGTAAATGAATCTGAAACGAAGTTCTAGTCCTTAACTAGTTATTATTTGTTTTAAAATGAATAGTAGTTAACTTGTTAAGGATATGCAAATTAATTTAGTAATATTGCGTAAAGGTTATTACATATAAATGAAATATTCATATATAGTTCGTATAATTTTATGACTTATAAAAAATATTGCTAAGATCAAGTGTTCAATTTCTAGAGAACACAATTAACTTTAAAAAAAAATTAATTTAGTTAGAATGCACGACTCGAAAAAAAGAAATAATTGACAATTAAAAACTGTCAAATAAAGGTATATTTGACAGTTAAAAAGTGTCAAATATGCTTGTGTCAAATATTCTTATTTGACATTTACCAAAACTATCAATTACATTTGTCATTTAAAAAATATCAACTCTTTTTTACATCTTTTAACCTGCAAATATTAGCGATAATATAAAATTATCATGAGTATGATAATTTATAATAGTCATAGAGTATGATAATTTTATAATAGTCATATATTTATGACTTTAAATAAAATGTCAATTATCAATGACTTGTTAAAAGTATCAAATTTTACACCATTTTAAAAATAAAATCACCATAATAGAATCTCTCATGTAGCTTCATGTGATATAAATTATAACATTAAAAACTTGGAAAAATTCCAAACTAAACAATAAAAATAGCAAACTCAAAATCATATTAAAAAGAACTGTTTATATCAAAAATAAGATCTAGTTTGCAACTATACATTTATCTAAACTGTACAAGGACAAACTTTTAATGTTACAAATGTATGTATAACAAATAAGATCCAGTTTTTCAAACCATACGTTTATCTAATTCACTCTACACTTTGCAGCAAAATCAGTACCAATGAATTATTTTCAACACTAAAAGCAATACCCAAATCAGCACTCAAATCAGCAGCAATAACAGTATAATTCAATCCTTAGCCTTCCACCATTGATCCCAAATGTTTGCATGGCAGCTTCATATATAAATAAGATAACACGATATGAGAGACTGAAAAGTTAGAAGCAATGAAATAGAGTACAGAGTATTTAAATAGAGAGATGGTAATGGAAAAAAAAAATAATAATAAGGGACAAAATCTTGCCTTAGTCATATGCCATGCAAATTTAACCCAATTGTAAAATATATCTTACAATTTAATCAGCCACAACAAATTGACTAAACCACAAAGGTGTTCGCTTTTACTTTCTGTACAGGGAATGATAATCAAACTAATTATTGCTTAACTAGTATGATGACTAAAGAAAATAATGACTAAAGAAAATATTTCTGTACAAGCTAATGATGACTAAAGAAAATAATTCTTGCACAAAATAATTCTTGAAAGTCATAGTTGAAGTCAAAATACAACATGTTGAAAAGTCATAGTTGAAGTCAAAATAAACTCCACAACATCTAGAATGTGTCCTAATATAACTGCTTGGATCAAGATGCTTTATAAATTCCAAGCCCTTTATGTTCTTCCGTGGGAGGAGCCATCTATTGTTAATACTTCAATTGTATAAGAAATTATTACCAAACATATGATTAGGAGAGCTGAAGATAATTACCCATAGCAGCTGCTTGGTTTGAAAAGCTGAGCTCCAAAAAATTCGACTAGTTAGTTCTAACAAATAGTGGTGTATCTTCTATTAGAACATAAACACAAAAGGAAAAAATCTTCATCAAGAAGAGTCTCTTTTTGGTTTACCATCAAAAGACTTTGTCAAATCTCAAACAAGTGAGATTCTGGGAGATATCGCCTATAGCACATGCACACATTTTTCTTCCCATGCTTAAGTCTACAGGACTCGTATCTTCCCCACATATAAAACATGCAAAATATCTTTTAACTAGGCAACCAGACAAGTTCTCATATGCAAGAAAATCATTAATTGTCCACAACAACACAGCCCGGAGGGTAAATAACTCCTGTCTATAAGCATCATAAAGTTATACACACACTTCCCACAAAGTTTTCAAGTCATCAATCAGTGGTGCCAAATAGTCATCAATATCATGATCCGGCTGTTGTGGACTGAGATATTAACATAGTCAACATCATGAATTTTCTCTTCATGCACAACCAAGGAGGAAGGTTATAAGTATTCATAACAATTGGCCAACAACTATATTTACAGCAAAGGTTTTTACGGGGATTTATCAATCTGTAGAAATAGCCAGCTGAAGATTTCTTTCTTGTGCAATAAAATATGGCCATTTTTGGTGTACTAGCCTCCATGATCAATCACCCTTTCATTGGCATGCTAAGTTAAGTCTTGTGTGATTTAAGGAGATTGAAATATCCTCTTAAACCTTAGTATAGGAGGAAAATACCACACGATTTTAGCAGGAATTCCTTTACTTTTCTTGGTACTCTTCCATTTTGACACTCCACAAGTGGGACAAGCAGACAAATCCTAATATTCTTTTCTATACAGAATGCAATCAGTAGGACATGCATGTATTTTTCATATTCTAAGCCTAATGCAACCATAGTTTTATTTGCTTCATATATGGACAAAGTTATTTCATTGTTATTAAGAAGCATATCTGATAAACAATTGAGTAAATCTGAAAACCTTTTGTCTGACCATCCATTTCTTCCTTTAATATTTTAAAGCCTTATTAAGACGGACAACTTAGTGAATTTCAAACAACCAGGAAACAAAGGTTTTTCAACATCTTCAAGTAAAGTTTCAAAAGACTTAGGATCACCATTACAAGTGTCAAATGCATCATTAACCATTTCTACTATATCAGCAGCTTTATCATCTTGTTGACTGCCATCAAATGAAGCTTCTATATTTGATGGTCATCTACTATAAGCTCCCACTCTATGCCAAGTCCATGTTTAATAGCTTTGGTCAATAACTTTCTGATAAAGATGATTTCTTATCTCAGTAGGTACATGAAAGACCAAATTACCACATGCTTGGCACGGACATCTCAATAGTTCAGGATTACTGGCATAAAGTATTGCAAACTTGAGAGAATCATTTACCCCATCCTCATATTCTATAGACCTTCTATCCATCAACATCCAAGATTTAGACATATTTAAACTATTAACTTTCTTGCAAATGCATCACATTTTATTCATTCAGTTCTATTAATATTGGCAATTGATATTGTTTGCAACACACGAACAACTAATAAAATTACAGAATCAACCCTAAAAAGGAAAAAAAGGCAACGAGATAACAATTTGACTAATTAAGCAACTAGTATGTCTCTAATATATTTTCTGACTACTGTATCTCTG
Organism: Murraya koenigii; assembly: GCA_025617385.1. Taxonomy (NCBI): domain Eukaryota; kingdom Viridiplantae; phylum Streptophyta; class Magnoliopsida; order Sapindales; family Rutaceae; genus Murraya; species Murraya koenigii. The sequence goes on from CM046815.1 coordinate 22,648,134, forward strand.
CAATTATCAAGAATCTTATAGATGTTATAAATAAATATTTGTAGTTTATTATTAATCAAATGAAGCTTTCGGGATTGATTCCATCAATTATTTTTATTAATTCAATAGATAGAACTTCTAAGTCTGATAATTGGTTTCATTAATTGAGCAATCGAAGTCCTAAACTTGTGCCTAGCCCATTGAACTGTTGCAACACAAATTAACATTATTTTTAATCTGCAAGCAATTTGAAAAGTGTTGCAAAACTGTAATTTTCCCTTGTTAAAACCTATGAAAAAGACCAAATTGAAGCAACGTGCATCATGCTAATACTATTACGAGAGACATTTCAGTAAGATATTTGCTAAAAATAAAAATAATCTTATAAAGAGACATTTCATCAAACAAGTAATGTGCATTCAAATAGCAAGACACTCCAGAACAAATCAGAATCAATTAAAAGCCATTGGTTTTACCACAAAATAAACAATATCATAAAATAGGAATCAGGTTTATCAAAATTAACAAATCAATTCAAAAGAATATAACATAAGAAATAGAGAAAATAAAGACCTTGCTGAACTTGAGAGTGCTGTTAACCAGCGAGTTGGAGATTACCGGAGACGAAAATGAGCATGCTGTTAGCAAGACCAGAGGGCTGCCAAACGACGATGGTGATGGAGTGCTAGCACTGCTGGAAGGGAAGGCTAGCGAGCTTAGCGATGATGTTCTGCGAGCCTTGGTTTTTCACATTTTTTTTTATTTAAAGGCAAATCGACTGCTTTTTTTTTATTTTATTTTAATACCCAGTGGTTAATTAAAAAATGTTAAATATGTTCTATATTTACACTGACACTCATTGATTGTATTTGGGATATGGATTACTTTATGATGCCCTATATATTTTTTATAGGGTTGATAGTGAGATTAAAATGAATATTTGATATAAAGTTTTAATTTGAATTATTTATTTAATATAATATATAATTAAAAAATTAATTAAAATAGCACAGGTAATTTATAGATTATTGGTAAAAATTAATTTTTTTATTATAAATTAATGCGAATTTAAGAAAAAATCTTCTACACTCTTAAAATTTACTTAAATAATTTACATATCTCCTTAATTTTATAAATGATCATACAGATCTTCTTAATTTTATAAATAATTATTATACATTTTTATTAAAATAAATTAAATAAATATAAGTATGATAATAGGATAAACTAATAAATAAATATCATATGATATAAATAACATATTGCATTAAGCATACTTAATAAAATAACGTGTACAATAAAAATTTTGTTAATGCTAAATTATTACTAGTCTATCTCAATGGATTTAGTAAAATCTATTAATCCAAAAAGTAATTTCAAGATTGATATTAATGTAGACATAATTAAATAAGATATTTTAAAAAATAATATAAATTTTATAAAATGCTGGGAATATTGGGAATAATTATTTAATATTATTAGTATGTCAAATAGATTTTAATATTATTAAAGAATATGAGAAATTAATAATGTTAAAATAATTTTTTAATATTCAAATATTTTATAAATGTTATCTAATTTTATATATTATATTATTTAATTTTAAGAGATTCTGTGTGATTATTTGAGCAAAATTTAGAGGTTTGGATGATCTTTTCTCTATTAATTTTGTAACATATTTAAAGTGCTATATTATTCTATGTCATATATTGTATTTAAAATGTTAATTTTGTTCAAGTATTATGTTATTAAAAATTAAACTTTACATTTATAACAACTCCAACTTTAATGTAGATTGTAATAAAAAAATATAAAGACATTTTTGAGTAATTAATTGTAGCTTTCTTTTACAAAATAGCATTATAGAAAGACAAATGGTAAAATTTAATAAAAATGGTATGGGAAAAAATTAATAGAAGTGATTTTTCTTGTAGTTATTAAAACATATAAAGTGAAGCACACACATACACATGTACAGATATATTGAGTACTGTTACTTATCCTTATTTATTAACAGGGAGAATTAAAGTCGTTATTACCTTGATATATTATGAATTGATATATGAAATATAAATATTAGTAAAATTAATTTGTAAACAAAAGAAGTAACCATATTTTATGGGGGTTTAATACATTAATGTAAGGTCCAATTTTGAAACATATGCAAATAGTTTTATAAGCTAGTAAGCCAATAAAATATTCTACATAAGAAATTGAAGGTAATTATTTATATTTCATAATTAGAGAAATAAATATCTTATGCTATTCTTACATGATCATACATTAGAATAAAATATCTCACAGCAGAGACTATATCCGTTTGCATGCTTTTAAAATAGATTTTGAAATTAGTTTGATTACCTGATAATAGAATTATCTTATAACATTAAAGATATGATTTAAGTACTATTATTTTAGCAATTTTAAGTGCATTGAGTTTTTAAATTAATTAAATGTTCAAACTCTATCATGTTTGGCTTGCAATTACTACTTAATAAAATTATGAAAAGCCGATAATGAATAGTACAGGACATATAGTAAAAAAATTTAAAGTGTAATTAAACATTGCTGTGAATTTTGTGTAAATAAACAAAATATATTATTCAAGTGAAATTGTGAGAATATTTAAAATTGTAGGGGTGCTCATTAACATTTCCCAGACTTTAGCCAACTACACGATTCAAACGGTTTGTTTTATGGATTCAATTCATGTGAACCACTTTGACTGTTGGTAGAATAAATTTCTATCAGCAATGAAACACAATTCAAACTCATATTTATGAACAACAAATAATATCTCGTCAAAAATTAAAATTGAGTGGAGTTTTTGATTAATCAATTAGATTAAATTTTATAAATTAATCAAGTTTTTTGGTTTTGAAAAAATTTATGTTTAAGGTAAATTTGGAAACTATCACTACAAGAAAGTCATAGATACCGATCAACAAGGTTAGTACTATATAAATTCTTTATAATTTGATATTTAGAATGTTTATATTTATTTTGTTGTTGAGTAGAAAGATGGTTATTACTTTGGGTGAATGGCATAATTTGCATCTCTTCATCTCTGTTTATGTTCAAGAATCAAAATTTTATTTTAGATCGATGCGAAAAAATTAAATTAATTTAGTTAAATGAGTTGCAACATTGTTACGAAGTGACTTGCAATATCGTTAAGAATGTTTGATGAGAACAAGGAATGAGATTTAGACATAAAAGTAAAAATATCACTGTTGTTTACTTATGCAAATATAAATAACATACTTCTTTGTAAAACAGCATGTCAAGGAAAGTTGCACTAAAATATGATCTCAAGATAATGTATGGTAATCTCATACATTGTAGATTAATATAGTTAAATAATAAAAGTTGGCTGATAATCATGGACTTGGTTGTTTGGGTGATTCTGAGTAGTCAACATTCTTTAAGCCATATCTTTGTGTAAAAAATCTCAAACTGAAAACCGTAAAATTATTTGAACTCCTAACAAATACAAATTTCTAGGGATATATAGCTTAAATTTTATTCCTTGCCGATTAATATCTGTTAGTTCAAAAACTTCAGACCTTGTGTAGTTTACAGACAGTTGTGACATTTGTTCAATAAATCATGAATATCTTTAAGATGAGAAGTCAAAATTTGATTCTGTAAAATTTATCTATAACCAGACACATTTATGAATCCAACCATATATAATATGCATCTCATACATTGTAAATCAATACATTTAAATAATGAAATTTGCCTAAGAATTATGGACTTGGTTGCTTGAGTGATTCTGAGCAGTCATCATTCTTTAAGCCATATCTTCATGTAGAGAACCTCCAATTAAAAATCGTAAAATTATTTGAACTCCTGAAAAATACAAATTTCTAAGGATATATAGCTTAAATTTTGTTCCTCGCTAATTGACATCAGTTAGTTTAGAAATTTTAGGCCTTGTATAGTTTACAAACAGTTGTGACCTTTGTCTCGTAAATTATGAATATCTTAAGAAGAAAAGTCGAAATTTGATTTTGTAAAATTTCTATATAAGTAGACACATTTATGCATCTAATCATATATAATATGTAATAATTCATATTATAGATCAGTACAGTTTAATCATGCAATTCTTCTCATGACAAAAAGTTTATACTGTTTTTACAGTTATCAACCAAAATTCAAAAGAGGCAGAGTTTGACATTCCTTCATCACATGACATTCCCTCAATGGCTAGAGCAAACATTCTGCCATGTGCCGGATGATTTCTTGAGTTTTATTTATTTTAATGATAAGCACATCAAGAACTCACAGGTGAAGATGTAATTGAAAGTCAGTTTGAGACACTTATATAGATGCTGAGAATTTTTATCGTAACCACTCGAAAGTAAGGAGCTTCAGCATTCAGAAGAATCATATCATAGTCAGATAAATTCACTCCTCAAAATAATTTTGCTCATTAATTCTTACTTACTTGCTTTACGCTATTAGTTATATCTATATCAAATATATTAATTGAAGTCTTGAAATTTATTTCAAATAAGCCAACATTAATATCTTTCATAAGTTAAAACGTTAGAAAAGTTAAATAAGTAAATGGTTTGGCGACTTGCACTATATATAATCAATACTAATAGTTAATTCTTAATTACATACTTTACAGAAATAGCTAATAATTTATTTCAAATAAACTGACATTAAAATCTTTCCTTAATTACAAAATTAGAAGAGTTAAATAATTAAAGGGATCCGTGGCTTGCATAAAAGTGGAACTCTAAATAGTTTCTTTATTTATACATCATGAAACTTGAAAAAAATTCAAACTAAAGCAAAATATCAATGTGGTCGATCAAGTAAATTTTCATTACCAAAAGATATTAAACGTAAAAGAATTTTAAAAATAATATATAATTTAGTGAAAGCTGACCATCTAACTACAGATTAGGTGAAACAAAAAACTTTATTCCATTAATCAAATCAAATAAAGATGGGTATGGTGTTGGTGATATCTCTGTCGTTGATCTTGTTCATCCTATTGCTTGAATTTGGGAACTATTACTTGGGAAGAGGTAAAAGGAGACGAGAAATCACAACAAATCCAAGAGTTTTTAGGGTGCCAGCTCCTTCACATTACCCTTCTCCTACTACTGTTACTAAATTCAAGCCTGACAATTCAGCCAATGTCTAAATTCTAATTAATTCATTGTTTTGCTTCTTCAACTGTGCAGATATTTTTTGTACAAATGTTACTATCACACTATGACTTAACAATGTATGTTCTTCTTTTCTATTTTATTATATATGTGTGAGTGTGAAGTTGAGGTACTAAAACAAAAAGACTCAGGCGTCAACAGAAGTTGTAATCTCAATATGTGTTTTTGACATCAATTGTAATAAAATTTGTTCAATTAGGCATAAGAAAAAAATATATTACAAAAAATCATGAAACAATTTGCAAAGCCCTGCACCTCATTAAACATATCTCTATCAACTTTAATCTCATTCATATATGAGCTTCATAAACAAATTATTGTTTCATAAAAAAAAAAAAAAATTTGAATTTCAAGTGCAATTGATATATAACTTCCATACTAAGAATTTTATTGAACCGATGTCCAATCTAAGATGTGAACTTAAAAAATAAACTTTGGCTCATTAATATGTTATTCATGAACTAATAAGCTTTCTAATAGGAGTTGATTGATATAACCTTATTTTTTAAGATTTTAATAATTAATCTCATAAGATCAAAGTAATTTCGTAATTAGCTTTTCAATATAGTAAGAACTTTCCTTTAGTTGATTGTGCTTAAGACTTCAATTTTAATTAAGATGTGATGTAATTTTCTTATCTTAAGGGTAACTTGCCTCATCGTTGCTCTTTCCTTTGACTTTTTCAGTATGGCTGGCGATCTCCGTCACCTATTAAATGCCCCTAAGCCGCTTGGCGCCTTTAGGCACATTAATAAATGATTTTAAGCAGCAAAAGACAGATATTAGACCATGGCTACAAATATTCAAGGATAGTTATAGGAAAATCCTATCCAAGATCTCTTGAGACTTGAATTTGATTAAAGTATACTCGAAGAAATTAATGAAAAATTAAGAAGAACAATTGAAGAGTCAATTAGAGAAGCAATTTAAATAATAAAGAACTCTCAAACAACTATGTATATTTGTGGGTAATAGCTTCGCATCCATTGTTGGCACAAAGTTTCTACCCTACCAGCTTATAAATTTTGAGAAGAAGACCCTTGTGTTGCGAAAGTGCTGGTTGAGTAATTATTAATACTATAGTGATAACGACTTCTAGAGAAATATAAATATGGTGATAAATAAATGCAAAGAAAATAAGACACAACAATTGGTTCGGTGTAAAAATTACGTCTACTGGTAAAGACTAGAAAATAAATTCACTAATAAATGAAAATTTACAAAACTAGAAAAAAAAAATGTCAAAACTCAAAACCTCAATACACCCAATTGGATCTACACTAAAACACTCAAATAAAAGCTCTCTCAAATCTCTCAAATTGTTTCACTTGCAATTGCTCTCAAAATGTAGGATGCTTTCGAATGAACATATAGTTTGCTATTTATAGCCAAAGATCATACATGCATTTAATCATTGTTACCAAAAGTCCTTGAAAAACAACAACTAAAATTAAAAATTTTGACAAATTCAAGCAGCATATGTAAAACCACCACATTTTTCTCCATCCATATGTCAACAAAAAACATGCCACCAAGTTCACTTTTTGAAATTGGCAAGCCATTACTTGACTTTAAACAATTGTCCACTCAAAGAATTTTTTTTAAAATTTGAGCTGATTATCAACAAACTATCCTCTAGTCTTTGCCTTTGTTGACTATTTTCAAATTTGTAGGATATTAATTTAAGTTTAGACAATGCTCAAACTTAATCGCCGCCATCTCCTTAGTTAACATATATGTGGGATTCATTACAGTCTTAATTTTTTTAAAAGGAATCTTTCCCTCATCAATAATTTCCCACAAAAAGTTATATCATACGTTAATAGGCCTCGTACATGCATGATAAACTTGATTTTTTACTAAATGAATAACATTTGGACCATCATAATACAGTTTAACATGTTCATGGACCAATCCCAAGTTTTCAAGCAAGATTTGTAACCAAATTATTGGGGTTATGGGGTCTCAACACTCTTTTGTACATTTATAAGTGTAACATCCTTCAGTATGAAATGCGCGGAAGGTTGCCTAGGGCATAACCACCTGACCCATTGGCATAAATGTTTAGCCCCTTATGTTCAACCACCGCTTAATGTGAAGCTGTACACTTCCATAATATAAGGAAATAAAGTAGCACCTTTGCTACCAACTATAGCTTTTGATGTAGTTGTAATCGATTAATCTTAACAATTGGTATTAGAGTGATGTCATAGGTTCAAGCCGACTCAAAAGTAATTTTAGGGAAGGGGGAGATTGTTAGGGTTACAGGGCCCCAGCATCCTTCTGTATGCTTATAGTGTAATATACATAAAAAGTGCTAAGGTGCGGAAGGTTGCCTAGGGTGTAATTGCCCGACCCATTGGCACAAATGAGCAACCCCTCATGTCCTACCACTCAGGGGCTCTGCGCTTCCATAGTATATGGTGATCTCTGTAATTACCATGTACTTGACCTCTATGGTCGACAATGCAACTACAAATTATAGTCTATACTACTTTCAACTGATTGGCCATCTAGTAAAAGTAAATACATATTCGGTGGTTGACTATCGTTCTCTAAATCACTAGTATAATCAGAATAAATATAAATAATCACACATTGACGAAGTGTATATCATCTCCTTCAAACAGTAAACCAACATCTGCGGTCATCTGAACGTACTATAAAATCTATTTCACAGTTTGTCAATGTCCTTTACTTGGATTATGCATATACCAGCTCGCCATACTAATTGCTTTTGAAATGTCTATTTTATACATACCATTGTATACATCAAGCTACCAAATGCATTTGAATGTGGAACTTATAACATGCATTATCGTTCCGCATCCATCGAAGGATATAGTTGTACAAAAAGCTTGAAATGAGAAGTTAACAGGATACTCACATGTTTTATTTACTCAGTTATGCCAAATTGTTGTAGTACCTTTTTCAAATATTACTTTTGAGAGAAGCTAACTATACCACAAACTCTATCTCCGCATATCTCTATACCAAGAAACTTTTTAACTTCACATAAATCTTTTATCTTAAACTCTTAATTAAATTGAGTCTTTAACTTCTCAATCTTATCTTTACTTTTAGATGCTATTTATCATATTATCGACATACAAGAGCAAATATATGAATGATCCTTCTTGTAGCTTGCGAAAATATACACAATAATCAAATTTATTTATTATGTACTTTTATCCTTTTATAAATTGATAAAATCACTTGTATTACTACCTTTGATATTTTTTCAATCTATAAAATGACTTTGTTAGTTTATATACCCAATCTTCTTTTCCAGCAACCTTAAATCCATCTGGTTTAGTCATGTAGATTTATTATTCCAAATCACTAGTAAAAATGTAGTTTTTGCATCAAGTTAAACTAGTTTAGAATCAAATTACGCAACCATGACGAGAAAAATTTTAATAACAAGTTTTTGACAACTAGAAAAAATATGTCATTGTAGTTTATTCCTTCCTTCAAGTATAATCCTTCGTTACCAATTTAACCTTATATAGAATTTCATTCTTTCTTTACATATGCCCATTTGCACCCAATTATTTTCTTTTCCTTGGGCAGTGTAACTAACTTCCAAGTTCTATTTTTTAAAAAGAATATATTTCGTCATTCATTACTAGCTTTAACTATACACTTTTAGTGTTACTTACCAGCTTCTTTGTGAATGGAAAAACATCTTCATCTATAATCGAAGTGCATAGATCACCCTATTAATTATATCTCTCTTCGTAACCTACTATATGCAATTAAATCTTGTTACTGTAAAGGTTCTTAGATCAGAACCTCTTCTTCATCTTCGATCGATGGAGAATCACTATCCGTCTCCTCAATACCATCTGGATCAACTTTAACCCTTTTAAACTCCACCTACTGTGAAGTACCACTGATTTTGCCATCCTTTTATGAATCTTTTTATTTCAACATAATTGATTCATCAAATGTTACATTTCTGCTGAAAATAATATTCTTTGTAATAGGACACCACATACGGGTCTAATTTAGATTCCTTTATTGTTGACATGAATATAATTATAATATTAATTTTGATAATAACAAACCATGAATGTTATAGATAAGAATGTTAAAGCCTAAAATTGAACAATTTTCTTAAGCCATACATTATTTTTAAATAAGTTTAAGGTTTTGGAAATAATCGAATAACTACTAACATAAGGATTAAAATGTTGTTTAATTATGGAAGATAACGATGAACCATTTATTCTCAAATGGCTAACTAATAATTTCCAAAAAGGAATCTGTATAGCAAATGGTGAACAAGTGCAAATAGTTAGCTAATAACTCCTTGTAGAAGAAAACGGTAAACCAATATTCATTAATGACGATCTGATAATTCAAAATTCTACACAACAGTAACTGACACAAAGTCAAAATGATAATTCGACAGCAGTTAACAACGATCCAATTATGCCCGTAAAGTCAACAACGACTATTTTTCTTCTCCGATTATAAAAAAAAAAACTCAATTAAATTCAATTTTAAGACTATTACCACAGCTTATCATTGAGCTTTCTTTTCATATTCAAACTATCTTGAGCTAAAACTTGTTTATTCTTTCATCAAATCACACATTAAGCTTTCATTTGTAAACATATACATTGTGTGAGAGAAAATTTGTATAAACTTTATTTAAATGTAAAAGTGCTTGTAAGTGTAGGAAATACTTTGAGAGGGGTAAGAGATCATCTCAAATACTTTGTAAAGGTTTTATTGACATATTAGAAGTCAATTGTAAGCTTTTAAAACCTTGATTGTAAATGCTTAGATAATGGAATTCTCAAGCTTGATTAACTTGGAGACGTGAACACAAGTAGAGATTATTGAACCACATAAAAATATTATATTTGCACTATTCTCCCTTATCTCTTTATATTTACTTATTGTTATCATTTCTATTATTGAAACTTATAAGGCTTTAATTTTAATTACTTTGTAATTTTATCTCTATTTTGCTAAATTTTTATAACAATTCACCCCTCGAGTTGCTTAGTTATAATTTCATTTACATGATAATAACAGTAGAGCAAAAAAATGTAAAGAATTATAATTAGTAGTTTATTTACTAGTCCACATCTTATGGGTGTTTTGCCTTTAATAGCAACTGATGATAAATGATTAATCAGATGGCATGCATATATAACTACCTCAGCCCTAAACTCCTTATCTAATCCAGCATTGGACAACATACATCGAACTTTCTCTAGTATAGTCCGATTCATGTGTTCTGTCATCTCATTTTGCTATGGTGTATTTTGAATAGTGAAGTATCATACAATACCCTTATCTCAACATACTTATAGAAATATATCATTCTTATATTTACTACCATTATCTGAACAAAGACTTTTAACATTTCAATTAGTATGAGTCTTGACCATCTTCTTTCATTTTAGAAGTGTAAATAAAACTTCATTCTCATTCTTTAGATACACCTACACTTTTCTTGAATAATTATCAATAAAAATAAGCATACCGCCTATAATAGCTTCTTATACATCAATGTGAACATATAATCTAAAATCCTCATTATATCGTTAGTTGTTAAACCAAACTTTACTTTTGTCTGCTTGTCCAGAACATAATATTCACAAAATTCTAATTTACAAAAATTTGCACCTTTCAATAAGCCTTATTTCACCAAAGTTTGCAAATCTTTTTCACCAACATTCCCAAACGTATATGCCACAACTTGGTTGCTTCGGAATTTGAATCGTTTCCAGAAACCATTGATACTGATGTAATAATTGTACTTTTTTGTAAATAATACAAATTATTTCTTTTTTTGCATTTCATCAACATCAGTACACTAGCTACTACCTTTAAGAATTCATCTCTCAGAGTGATTGTAAACTCTTTGGATTCTATAACTCTTTAATAAGATAAGATTTTTCTTTAAGCTTTGTATGTAGTGGACATCTTAAGCCATTATAATCTTTAATTAGATTGAACTTATTCCAACAGCTTTACAAGCAATCGTCATTATCCATAAAAACTACTCTACCATCCAACTCCATAAAACTATTAGGACATATATGATAAGCACAACCTAAACTTAAAATCCACCTATTTGAGTGACATGTCAACATCAGGCCAACTAAACTAAAATTTGAATCGTCATCATGCTTCACATGATGCATCGAATAATATATATATATATATATATATATATATATATATATATATATATATATATATATATATATATATATATATATATATATATATATTATGATGCATGTGTGTGTGTGTGCGTGTAGACCTTCTCTAGTGCCGATGTCCATATTTTTAAAAGCATTTGACACTATTGTGAAACCTCAAATCAGTATTTTATAAAATATCAACGCCTGCACCTATGTATGTATGTATTCTGATATTAAAAACCTGTTGGGTACTTTTAGAGTATTGCTCCTTTTCCATTTACTCCTTATTATACATATATACTTCAATCAATTATGTATGCACATGTGATAAATAGTGAATGAATAAGGAATAATGCTCGGGTGTGTTGGATACATAGGATGATAGGGTATTAAAACACTGTTTACGTTAGCTTAATACTAATCGCATCTTTGGAAAGAAATTACAAGGGATTAAAGGGGTATGCTAATGTGGCAATTGCTGCATTAGTGTCCTCTTTTTTTGTTTAAATAATAATAAATAAATTTAATTTTTTAATTTAATGTAATATTATATAATATTAAATTTTATTTTGTTTTATCTTTACAATATAATTATTAATATAAGTTAATAAATTTATAATTTATTATTCATATTTTAATTTTTATTATATTAAAAATATAACTAAATAATGTATTGTTTAATTCTATAATAATTAATATATAAAATTGATTAATATTTAATAAGTTAATATAACTAATGATAAGTACTTAAGTATATATAAAAATAAAAATATAACATGATATTACATTCTTTAATTATATTATACTAACTAATATATAAAAATTGGTTATTATTTAACAATTTAATATAACTAATACTAAATATTTATATATGAATAAATTTAAACAATATTAATTTAAATTAGTACCAATATAAATAATAATATAAAATATTAATACATATACTATAAGATTCTTGCTTGGATTATTTAACACCATTCATTTTATTAGTGAATATGTTACAATTATTGTATCACTTTATTATCTAAATTAATAAAAAATTAATACAGTACAGTATAGTACCAAATATTATATAGTATTGTTATATTATAGTGCTAATACAATATAATATAATACAATACACCAGTTGAATGATAAATTTTTATCATAATTCTTATTACATTTTGCATGTGCATCTATTTAAGCTTAGTTATGACAATATGATGTGTTGTACATCATTTTACGCTATGACTGAGTGCGTTATTGTAGGTGACCTAAAAATCCATGATTTGTTGATGAATGTTGTAGAAGGGGGAGTACATTACTGCAGCAACAAGCTTGCAAAAAACCACAAAAGACTTGTCAGCATATGAACAAAAACAAGTCTGAGCCAGATAAAATATTACAGTAATTCAAGACCAAGTGAAAACAAAATTGTCTAGATTTTTCATGGGATAGCAAAAAAAGTCTTCTACAGACATTACAGTACTACCATTGTCTAGTGCTGACAAAACAATGGCAAGTGTGACAAGCGGCATAAAAAATGTGTTCATAGAATGCCAAAATAGAATAAGTGTCTTCATGCCTTTTTGGGTTGTCTTAATTCAAAGTTATAAAAAGAGTACATTCTAAGGAAACACATTATCATTATCCATTGTCGTCACATACAAAGGAGAATCAAAAGATAATTCAGAGCTGCAACAGAGAAATTTCATCGAGAAGAAAGAGAGATACTTGAAGACTAAAGTGTAACGCTTTAATCATTTTTATATCTCAACTTTGTTATTATATTTGTTTGTTTTATTCTCTCTTTAAAGATGTATTTGATGACAAACTTTTGTGCTGTTACTGCTTTAAAGTTTATTATAAGCTGAACTTTAATGTAGTTGGGTTTTCGAATGAGCTTAATGATTATTTTACTTATATATATTTTTTGTTTTGATTTTACTTATTATAAATTTCTATTTTGATTGACTGCCTATTTGATTTTAGTTTTTCTTTATTGCATTACGTTTATTGTGCTTTTAATTTTATTAGGTCCTTAATTTCATCATTAATTTTTATTTTATTAGTTTACTAAAATTGCACTATTAAGATTGTTGTATCACGTCTCAATACATCAATCCCTGTGGAGACAATCTTGATATTCATCATTATATTACTTATTGTGTAAACTTGCACATTGACACCATACATCATATTAAGCACGTAATACACCATTGGCATTAAAATAATACAATACAGTGTACCAAATGTATCCTAAGAGCACTAAAGACTTATGTTAAATAATAGAAATTTTTTTTATTTCTTTATTTTCTCTTTCTTTCTTTCTTTCTTTTTGTTTTTCCATATCACATTCATTGTACCGTTGGAATGGTAAAAAATGTGGGGTTGTTTCTTATATTCTTTGTTTTTATTTTTTATTTTTTGCTTTCACACATATCCTAGTTTGGACCATGCTACACACTACATTGGCTACCGATGAAAGAGTAATGACATAAAGTTATAAAGATGAAATATAAAATTGTTATCTCAACTAATATGGCACCATTAAAATCCATCATTGGAAGAGAATTGATAAAGATTAATAACTAATTATGAGATAACTCTATAAGAAAACGACACATCATTTGCCACAACCATATTTCTATCATTAATGCTGAGGAATATTTAGATTCCAATTTATCCCAATTATATGTCTCACACATATATTAAATGATGAATTTCATAATTAATATAATTATTATTAAAACTAAAATTGTAACTCAACTATATGTCATACATTTGTTAGATGATAAATTTTATAACTAGAAAAAATAGTGTGAAAAAGAATGAAACCCTAATGTTTGACTAAACTAATTAAAGGCCCTTGATGTTTTAAAACACATACAAACCCCCTTAGTTGTCAACTTTTTTTATCATACTATTTTACCCTTAGTAATTATTTAATATTGGGAATAAGAATAACTAAAGATGGTCAATGACACGGCCCATCAAAATGAGGTTTACATGGGCCCATAAGCCAGCACGGTACGACAAATTGGGTGGGTCATGTTATGCCATGTTGTGCTTAATTTTTGTCCTCAAGCCCAGCATGGCCTACGGCCCAAGCCCACGTGTGCCGTACCCAAAAAAGCCCACCACTTTTTTTTTTTTCTAATCGTGTTTGAAAAAATCCACGTGTCTAGCATGCTTTCTTCAAACTCACATGTCCAGCGTGCTTTTTCAAGCACACGTGTCATTCTTTCAAGCTCATCAGCTTATGCGATTACAAATTTACAAATAATAAAAATTTTTATTAAAGAAAAAATTAATATTTCATCAAGACATTAACACAATTACACAACTACATATTTACAAATAATAATAATAATAATAATAAACATTCACACAATTACACAATAATATTATCTAATTTTAACATTATTTTGTTTTTATGTTAATGTGAACAATATTTTATTCACAAATGAAACATATCTCTTTTGACTAATTAATGATTTCATAAATGAAATATTAAAGTTGTAAAAATTTAGATTTATGATTTATAAAATCATGATATTTATAATTTTATTTATTAAAATTATGAAATCATTTATTAATTTAATAAATTGCAAATATAAAAAAAGTTAGAAATTTTTTTTGAAACTAAGGCTGAATTAATTTAAAAAAATCTACGCCAATAAAATATATTAAAAAAATTAATTTCAAGTTATTTATAAAATCATAACATTTTAAGTTTACTTTTTATTAAAAAAATTATAAATATATTTTAGCCCACGAGTCAATACTAGCCTATCAATAAAGCGTGCTTATTACATATTTTTTTACGTGTCAAGTTTTAGCTTATCTCTAATCTTTTCTTGCTTTAAAGCCCACGTGCCTAAAATTCTAAGTGTGGCCTAGCCCACTTTTGTGTCATGCTATGCCGTGTCGCGTACCTTACCATACGAACTTGTGCTGTGTTGTGCCGTGGCACGTGCTGTTCAACCCATTAGCCATATGTAAGAATAACTTTAATTATTTAATTAATTGAGTAATTTTCAAACATAATTAATTGAAAAATTAAATAAAAAATTATTAGAAAAGCAAGGTAAATCTCATAATTGTCCAATTAATTGTGAAAAATTTTTCAAAATTCATTGAAAAATTAAATGCAACATATCCATTATGGGTCCAACTATGGTACAAGAGTGGTATCATACCACTTGTTTTTGTCTTTTGTGATAAAATTTTCATAACCCCTTCTACTCTTTTTTATTTAACATTGGTTTCATAAGTATTAAGCTAATTTCTACCGTGCCCGAAGTATATTTCAGTTAGCACCTTACTCTATTCATATTTATAAATAATTTATTCAATATACCACGTTTATCATAATGCCCCCTCTTTACTATTTTGAAATTGAATTATTGGCATGTTTAAATTAAAACCTTAAACTCATTTTTAATTACAATTTTTTTTAAATATCAGGGCATTTTTTTATATCCACATCAAATTTCATTTAACACCTTTCACTCTTTTATTTCAATATTTTTTATAAATATCACAATACTTTTTTCTTACATTCATAACAAATTATGTAATCCCAATAGCTCTATTATAAAAAATATTATAATTTTTCATACTTTTTATTTTTATCATGTTATTTAATTCAAGTATTCTTATTTGTAAGTGCATTTAGTTCATCATTATCTGTTGCATTAAGTTATATTACATTAGATTTTATCACATTAAGCTGTATTAAGTTATAATTTAATCAAATATTTATGTAATATGGACTAACATTATATTAATAAAAAAAACTATTACTGCATGTGAAAGATAAAAAATCCTTCAATAGTCTAATTTATAATTTAAATAAACCAAGCGGTTCAAAGTATACCGAGGGCATTCAGTGCGGTTTATCAACTAAAAATTGAACGGTTTGTATTTTTCATGAGCCGAATTATTTGTGTTCTGGTCATGCAATTTAACCAAAAAAAAATTAAATCGATAATCCATAAAATCTGTATCCCTAATTTCCCAAACTAAAACCAACTAAAACTGAGCAGAGCAAAGCAGCGGCAAGTGCAACAGCAACGAGCACAGTACGGCAAGCACAGCACAGCAGCAGCCCCTCTCTCACTCAGCCACGCTCACTCTCATTCTCTCCGTCACAAAGCAGCAGCCCCTCTCTCTCTCTTTCTGTCTCTCTCACGCAGCCACACTCACTCTCACTCTCCATCTCCGGGGCGATCATAATATATTCAGCCACCTCATCACCAGGCGCCTTGCTTTTGCAACCTCGTTCAGTCGTTGCCATCAGTTCTTGCCTATGTTCTGTTTTTGTCCTCTGGTTATGTTATTGGAAAAAAAAATATTTGCAAATGTGAACTTGATTTTAGAGATCGGAGACTAGCAGTTGTGTGATTCTCCGCTTGATGTTGATGCATTTTTATAAACATTCTTGGGTAATGTGGAGAGGTCAGTCAATGGTTTAATTTCGATTCTGATTTTCTGGATATTTTATGAGCTTACGGATTTGTCTGACAATTTGAATGTGATCTTAATTATGTGATTAAAACTGATTTGTGCTTTGTTTATGGTAGTGGGTGAGGAAGATGAGGGATTGCATGAGGGAAATGAAATTTTGGGCGATGAGGAAGGTACTTCCAACGAATGATAAACAACAGTCGTAGTGTTAAAACAGCAAATTACAAATACGTATAAATTTAGAACCAATCCAAAACCGAACCAAAATTTAGAACCTAACTGAAATATTACATGAACCGAACTGTAAATTGCCCACCCTTATTTATAAGTGAAGTTATTCGTTATTCCTGATGTTTCTCCATGAATTTGCAAAGGCACTCCGACACTTTCACGTTTGTCAGATACGTGTTCTTTGAATTTAATAAATCAGTGTTCTAATTAGCGATGGTAATGGGCCGGTCAGGACAGGACCTGACTAAGTCTGAGCCCGACAATACAAATATAGTCCCGAGTCTTATAAAAATTCGAATATTCAAAATTCGGACCGGGTTAATAGGATCGGTACGGCTCGAGCTTTGTTCGGGTCCGACTAATATTTTTAATATTTAAACAATTTCAATTTAAAATATCGTAATATATTAATATTTAAAAACTTTAAAATCTTATTAAAATAACATAAACATAAAAATTATTCTAATCAACATCTTTACCATAAATTATATAAATAATTAAACATAAACAAAAATTAGATCTAATTCAAATAAAAACACAATTTAATTCAATAATCCAACTAAAGAGTTCATTAGTTTAACAAACAAATAAAAGCACATAATTCGATTACACAATTTAAACAAGAAGTTCTTTAGTTTAAAATGACAATTCACAATCCAACATGAAGAAAAAAAATTACTCCAATACTTATGGACGTACGCTTAATTTTTTTAAAGTAGGATCGGTCAGGATATATAGGCCGAGCCCTGCTTCAATTTAAACAGGCTTGATATGTATAAGCTCGAGCTCATATTTTGCCCTTAAATTCGGGCCAAAGTCCTAAAAATAAGGGCCGAGCTAATCGGGCCAAAATCAAGGCCGGACTTTTTTGCCATCCCTAATTCGAATTTTTTCTAGATAACGAGAAAATGACCAAAAATTCTTTCGCAAACATTTTGGCTGTATTTATAGGCAGGTTATTTTAATTTTATATCTAAATCTCCAACATCCATTTTTTTTCCTTTATTTTGCACCGTTAGATTTATAACTATTTTTTGCTATATATTCGGCCTCTAGACTCGTGTTTTTGTTAGTAATCACATACCATTCACTAATTTATTTTTTAAAATAATATTTTCTAAGTTTTGTATGATTTATCATATAGTTTTTCATGTAATTTATATACTTGTTTTACCTAGTCTAAATCTACAGTAATTTTATTTATTCGTGGATATATTTTACAATATTTATGGACACATGGCACGTTGTAAGTGGCTATTATTTAGCACTTACAATATATATTTACTAATATTATTTAAATTTATTAATTAAAAAATTTCAGTAATTAGTAGATTTAATTAATATTATTATTAGGAAATAGTAATTATGATAATTAAATTTGATCATCAACTACTATATCAATTTGGCAGCCGTATTATGCAAATAATGGGGCAAATCTTTGTGTTGGTGTTATTATTATTACTATTAATTACAATCTCATGTGAATTTTAGTTTAGCAGCTAGAAAATATAAATATGAATTAGCTAGTTTGTGCTCCTTCTTTCTTTTGATTGATGATCTTTTTTAATTTACTCACAAGTATTATATCAAAACAGGAGAAGAATTAAGAATTACAATTTCACAAGGGTTTGGAATTACCATTAATTTTGTAATGAATTTTTATTATTAATTTGATTCTCTATATATAAATCATAGACATGTGATTGCTTAGTTATAGTGCTTTATTCAAGCGAGGGAAAATTAATAAGCCAATGGATTTGGTTTTAATTGGTTGATGTTGGGGTGTGATATATATATTGGAAGAGATTTCCATTGTTTTCAATGTCACCCCTCCTTTAATTTAATGTTGTAAATAATAATTCATCATCTCCAATTGGCTGCTGAATTAATTTTATATGGCATGGACTGACATTATATTATTAAAAATTTTATTACTATACATGAAGGATAAAATTTTTTATTAAATTATAGTTTAATACAACCTAATGTGATAAAAAAAAATTGCAATATAACCTAATACAACACATAATTAATGACAAACCAAATGCACCCATAAGATAAGAATACTTAAATTAAATAACATGATAAAACATTTAAAAAAGTAACATGAAAAAATTAACAATATAAAAAATTATAAAACTTTTTGTAATAGAGTTATTTGGGTTACATAATTTGTATTGCGAGTAATTCTATATATCACAGATAATTATTTCAAATAACATGACATTCATTAATTGGTTGATATTTTTTATAAAATTAAAATGAATTAATTATATTATCCTACCAACTAATTGATAAATCTCACATCATTTGGGATAATTATTTGAGATAAAAATTTGATATATATAGTATTATTATTTATACTGCATGTAAGTAAAAAGTACTACAATATTTATTAAAACAATTTGTAATAAAAAGGGAGTAAAGTGTTAAAATAAATTTGATATTGGATTAAAAAAATCCTAATATTTATAAATAAATAAAAAGAGTGTAAGAATCTAAATTAAACATGTCAATGATCCTATTTCAAAATAGTAAAAAGGGGGTATTGTGATGCAGCTGCAACATTTAATAAAAAATTTCTAAATATAAAATAGTCTAAGGTTCTAAGTGAAATCTAATCTATGGACACAAATAGAAATTCGGGTTCAACTTATGAAACAAATGTTAAATAAAATTGAGTGGAAGGGATTAGATGAAAATTTGTCACAAAAGACAAAACAAGTTGTATGGCATATAAATATATGTATATATATATACACACACCCCATTTTTGGGAAAAATAAATTGAGGGTATTTGAAAAAAATAAAATTAAAAAATTATGACAATTATTTGCCATTTACCATAATTTTAATTTAATTTTTAATTAATTATGATTAAAAAATTATTCAATTAATTAAATAACTATAGGTGTTCACATTATTAATATCAGACATCTATCAAAAGTAAAATCGTAATATTAACAAAAAATTTGACATTTAGGGACATTTACATGTGTTTTAAAATATTATAGTAGTTCCGATTATTTTCGTTAAATAATAGGATGTTTCACTCTTTTATCCACCAAAAACTATTAAGCAATCTAATAGACAAATGTGAAATCAGTTACAACAAAAGTATTTGGATCATAGCATTGTTGTTTACAAAATTTTAACAAAATTGTTTTCTAAATGAAGCGTGGCAACTGATCCAATCAACTAAAATTGATTAACAACCCCGAAAGGAAATTCACCACATCCCATTAGAGGAATTTCTACCTTCAAAGCATGTATGTGAAGAGATTAAATCTTTTGATTTTATATGGATAAGGATTCTCTCCTAATTTTTTTTTCTCATATCCCTTCTTATTTTTCAATGATTGGTCAAGTGTGTAATAATTAAACTAACTTTTTCAATGAATATACAAACTTACCATTTATTGAAAAATAATGAGGGCTAAGAGAAAAAAATTAGAAAAAATTCTAGTCAAAACCAGATAGGAATAAAAGTATTCAACTTTATGGAAACGCCGCATAATTAATAATGTTTTTGTAGAAAATTAATTTAATCATGTTCATATAGCAATCAAAACAATGAAACTATAATGAAATTATCTCACATACGATCCCGCCCCTAATTTAAGAATATATTTGCTTTCCTTTCTTTTTCTTATGGTATCCAAATAAGTAGAATATTACACGGGATCTAATTGACTCATGCAGGTAAACCTTATAGAGCGGTAAGAGAGATAAGAGTTAAAACCTATTCATACAGATGATTAAGGAAACAATGATGAAAACATTCCCGTTGTTTAAAGAAACATAAATTTGTCCTCATGTTTCAAATCCTCTATATAATATTAACTAAAAATTTTGATCCAGTACTGATCTTATTTGTACTATCTTTTAATAATATTTACCACGACTTGAATTTATAACAATGTCTATGTACTGTGGTCTATGCCAGGTGTAAGCTTCAGGGTTCATTTGCCGGTTGCCAACGAAAGCAATTTAGTAGCATCTAGGTAAGCTGTCACCTTCTCTTCTATACTCCTGGGAAACAGGAAGAGGCGCAAGGTACCATCAACACGATCGACCTGCCATGCATGCATGCAAACAAGTTGCAATTTTCAGTAAATCCAAGTTAGCACGTGTCATGTCTCAGTTCAAACAAATCCACTTGGCGTTCCTCAAAGTTGATTTCGGTCAAAGGGAAAGAGATAAGTCTTTCCAAGTTCCTACACTAGTAGTAAGTGCCAAAATATTCGTCAGCTAAAATGTTGTATATGGAAGATTGTTTAAGGAAAAAAATAAAAAAAGAACTGTATTACTTTCACTTTTCTCCCACTCGCTCACTCACATTTTTTTTTCTCTTAGTGAGTAGTGCGTGTTGCTACTTCAGCACTATAAATAATGGCTAAAGCAGCCCTGGTGTTCTTATCACTTTCAGAAGCTATCTCGTTTAAGACTTAGCAGTTGTCTTAATCTGCAAGCAAAATGAAGAACAAAGCCGTTACTCTCTTACCTCTTCTGTTTGCACTAGTTGTTCTCATTCCCTGCTTAGTTGTAGAATGTTAGTATCTCTATGTACATATGCAATCTTGTTTTAAGTTCCAGTGTGTGGGTGTGTGTGTGATTTTATTCAAAGAAATATTTTCTGTTTTGCTTTATGATAAAAAAAAATATATATAAAATTTTCGGAAGGCCCTTGCCTTACATACAAGTTGCTTGGCATGCATTCCATGCATCCAATTTAAAGTTTGAATGTTTGAGAACTCTTTATACCATCTTTTTTAACTTTTATTGAACTTTCGTGCAGTAGATTCAGCAAAGAAAAGCAAACAAGAAGATGAAGACAAGGCCAATTACCTCATAGATACTGACGCCACGACTCAAAATTGTTAGTAGTCATCACTCCATTTACTTTTACTTTTAGTTTATAAATAATATAAGTTCAATAGATACACAATTAAGTTCTTTTAAGATATTAAAATGGTTAGCAAAGGTCCTCTGATTCACTCGAAGAAAATTTACAAGATTTTGATTGTACAGCAGAGGCAGCCTATGAACAATCAGATCAACAAGGAGATGGACAAGGGGGAGGCCACAGTGGTGGCGGACAGGGAGGAGGACAAGGAGGAGGTAAAGGTGGCGGAGGCCAAGGAAGAGGTAAAGGAGGCGGAGGCAAAGGTGGAGGAGGACAGGGAGGCCGCGGTGGAGATAACGGACACGGAGGACAACAAGGAGGTCGTGGAGGTGGCCGTAGTGGCCAAGGCGGAGGCCGCGGAGTATGCAGTGGAGGTCAAGGCGGAGACCACCGCGGCGGCGGTGGCGGCATGTAAAGTGAGGCAAAAGGAAAGCCTCGCCATATGTCCTAGCCATTAATCTCGATGTAAACTATACAAAAGTGTTAGTAGGACGTATGCGTACGTGGATATATATGTACGTTAATGCTATGTACGTTCTATAATGATATTAAGAATAAAATTGCCTGCACGTAGGGACATGCCCCATGCAAGCATGACTTGGCTAGGTTTCTAACATGTTGTATCGATACTAAGTAGTCCATCTACTTCGTATTTACTTATAACTCGTGTTCTGATTTATCGTGTGTTTGTTCTTATATATGATATATTTATCGGTGTAAGTATCAACTTCTACCTTCATTTTAAATCAGCCGTTAAATTTTTCATCCGATTAATTTAACGAGGTATGAGGAGTTCCCTGACCGGAACAAACTTGTGGTCCAGTAGGTTCCAAGGAATACGATGGTGTAATTAATTGTTAATGTAATTCAATAGCTCTCAATTGAATCGAGCGTCATTATAACGCTCCTCTTTCGCTACCCAAAAAACTTCTGATGCTCTACTACAGCTTATTATTTATTTTGCGCCATTTAAATTCTGGGTCATCTCGTGAAATTCTTGCAGTTCTATTCGTGTACCACTATAAAAATAGTGTCTTTACTTTAGACATGAAGCCGTGAAGCGTTTCATCTCTTCAGATTCCTTTGATGCACGGATCACTGTATCACTCTAAAGACGAGATTTTCAGGCAATGATGGATAGTCTGTAAACAAAAGTTGTGCGTGGACGTCAAAGAAATCTAGAAGCATGCATTCAACGAACTTCTAAATTTTCAGCATTCAAAGTATGCGGTTTCTCAATTTTTCAAAATGAAGAAAATGAAGAAATCAACTTTGATTTTTTTTTTTTCTGTTTATTATTAAAAACAAGGAATGATAGAGCGATTTGAAGCTATAAATAGAGGCTTCAATTCCTCTCTTAGGCATTCCAATCTTTAGCATTTTTAGAGAGAAAAAAAAAAAAAAGAGTTTGTGTTATGGTATTTTAATATTCTTGTAAAATTAGTAGTGAGAAATTGGGTATATTGAGATTTTGAAAAGTGAGCCAAAATATTACAATACTTATAATTCTCATATCACTAGTAAAATATTTTCCTTCTGTTTTTGGTCCGTTAACGTAGGCTAAAAGCCGAACCATGTAATTTCTAGTGTCTTCTTTGTGTGCTTATTCTTTATTTCTTCCAATTTCATTTAATTGTGGCCTTGTTTCACTCATAAATTTCCAATTTCATTTAATTGTGGCCTTGTTTCACTCATAAATTTCCTAACATTGATATAAGAGCCTTAGTTGTATTTTTTGGAATTGGGTTACTGCTCACGTCGATGTTACTATTCACGTGTATGGTACTATTATAGTATACGATATTGTTCATATATACGACACTGTTCACTTGAACCAGTGGGAACCGATCAAAGCAAAGGCATCGTAATGAAAGCGATGACGGCAAAAATTGAGATTGAGAAGTTCAACGGGAATAATTTTTCGTTGTGGAAATTAAAGATGAAGGCTATTTTGAGGGAAAATAATTGCTTAGCAGTAATTAAAGGAAAGACCCACGGAGTTAACTGATAATACTAAGTAGAACGAGATGGACGGCAATGCAATTGCTAATCGACACTTAGTACTTGTAGATGAGGCGTTATTTAGTGTAGTGGAGAAAAAGACAGTGAAGGAAATATGGAACACTCTTACAAAATTATATGAGACTAAGTCGTTGTATAACAAGATTTTCTTGAAAATGAGACTTTATACTCTTCGAATGGCAAAATCTATGATAATGACCGATCATATCAACACCTTGAAAACTCTATTTTGGCAACTCACAACGTTGGATCACAAAATAGAGGAAAATGAATATGTGAAGCTTCTATTTTAAAGTCTACCAGATTCGTATGATCAACTTATCATTAATCTGACAAACAACAATCTGATAGACAGTCTGGTTTTCGATGATATTGCAGCCTCCGTATCAAATGAAGAGAGTAGGCACAAGAACAAAGAAGACAGATAAGTAAGTTTGCAGCAAGCAGAAGTGCTATTGGTGATGCGAGAAAGATCAACAAAACGTGGTCCCAGTTGAAGTCACAATCATAGTATATCAAAATTAAAGAGTAAGAAAAATGTCAAATGCTAAAAATTATGGCAAGAAAAGGCTTATCAAGAAAGATTGTTGGAGCAATTAGAAGAGTAAAGATGGTAAAGTACCAGAGTTATCAAATGCTCAAGGTTGTGTGGCAAGTACCTCTGATAATGGTGATATTCTTTACAGTGAGACAGTAACTGTTGTAAAAGACAGGAAACAGTTAGCTGATATCTGGCTTATAGACTCAAGAGCAATATAGAACATAACCTCTCTAAGAGAATGGTTTCACACATATGAACCTATCTCAAGAGGCTCTGTGTACATGGGTAATGACCATGCCTTAAAAATTGTTGGTATTGACACTGTTAAAATAAAAATATTTGATAGCTTAGTACGCATAATTCAAAAGGTACGATATGTAAAAGGCTTGAAGAATAATCTATTATCTTTGGGATAAATAGATAGTCTTGGGTACAAAACTCAAGTTAATAAAGGAATCATGAAAATAGTCAAAGGTGTGCTTGTATTAATGAAGACATAAAAGATATGCTAATATGTTTATGCTGCAAGGAAAAACATTACATGAACCTGATGCATGTGTCACGTCAAATGGAGAAGAGTCGATGATGATATAGCATCTCAAATTAAGTTATATGTCAGAACAAGTTATAAATATTCTCTCTAAACAAAAACTAGTTCCAGGGCTCAAATCAGTAAACTTACCATTTTGTAAGTATTGTGTTATAAGCAAGCAACATAGGTTAAAGTTTAGTAGATCTATCACTATAAGTAAAAACATCCTATACTTATTTCATTATGATTTTTGGGAATCACCGGATTTATCCCAAGAAGGTGCAAAGTACTTCGTGACTTTTGATGATTACTCTAAGAGATGTTAGGTGTACCCAATAAAAAGAAGTCAGATGTGTTTCCAGTATTCAAGAAATATAAATCGTGGATTGCACTTGAATCCGAAAGAAAATCAAGTTTGTAACCAATAAGATATTTAGAGGCAATTTTTGGTGGCATACATTCCTCTACAAAATAGAGTAACAGAGCGGATAAACGGACTCTGATAGAGAGGATAAGAGTTATGTTGAGGACTGTTAGTCTACCTAACGCATTCTAGGTAGAAGTAGCCAAAACAGTCTGTTATATCGTTAATTAGTGTCCATTAACAGCTGTTACGTTGAAGACACTGATGGAGATATAAACTGGAAAGCCAGCTGATTACTCTCATTTATGGGATCCTATTACCCACAAGATTGTCATTAACAAAGATATTATCTTTGTAGAAGATCAATTACAAAGAAAAGATCGAGATGATAGCACTAAAATAGAAAATTCAGAAATTGTGCTAGTATATGTGAAAAATAATCTAGAAGATCTAGATTATTCGAAACAACGATTAGAGCACGAGGATTAATAATTTGCTGAGTCCGAGGTCTCAGAAGTTCGTCGGTCAACTCGTGAGAGACAACTGCTAGTTTGACACCTGAAGTATATAACATAGATCAATGTTGCATATTATTTTTTAACAAAGGATGGAGAGTCATTTACTTTCCATAAAACTTTAAATAGTTCATATGTTGAAGCTCTACACAAGAACAAGACATGAAAACTTGTTCCACTACCACATAGAAGAAAAGCCATTGAAAGCAAATGGGTTTACAAGATTAAACGTGATGGCAATAATCAAGTGGGCAATATCATGTAATATTAGTGGTAAAAGGATATGCTCACAAATAAGGAATTGATTTCAACGAGATATTTTCTTCGGTAGTTCGACTTATGACAGTCAAAGTAGTCTTGGTAATGTGTGCTATATTTAACCTACAGCTGGAGTAGTTAAATGTGAAAACTGTATTTCTTCAAATTATATGCTCCATCCAGAAGATTTTGTAGAAATAGGTAAGGAGAACTTGGTTTGCAGGTTAAACAAATCTCTATACGGTCTCAAACAAGCGCCGAGGTGTTGGTATAAGAGATTTGATTTCTTTAATCATAAGTCTTGGATACAAAACACTCAGTTCAGACCATTGTGCATACTACAAGTGATTTGAGGATAATAATTTCATCATTTTACTGTTGTATGTAGATGATATATTGGTAGTAGACCCCAACAAAGATCGAGTCTAGGAATTGAAGGCACAATTAGTTAAAGAGTTTGAAATGAAGAACCTGGGACAAGTAAATAAGATTCTAGGTATGCAAATTCACAGAGAAAGAAATAATAAAAAGATTTGGCTTTATCAAAAAAGTTACTTGAAGAAAATCTTATGGCTCTTCAACATGCAAGATTGTAAGTTAATTTCTACCCTACTTCCTGTCAATTTCAAGAGAAATAAAGCAAAGAGGAATGAAATGTCTCGAGTACTGTATACATCAGCAATAAAAAGTTTAATGTTCGCTATGATTTATACACGACCAAATATTATACAAGCAGTAGGAGCGGTTAGTTGTTACATAATGAACCCTAGTGGAGAGCATTGGAAAATAGTGAAGATAATTCTCAGATACATTATAGGAACCTCAGATATTGCATTGTGTTATAGAGGATCAGAATTTACTGTCATGGGTTACGCAGATTTAGATTATGCATGAGACCTTGATAAAAGGAAATCTATTACTGGCTATATGTTTACACTTGCAAGGGCAACTATGAGCTGGGTTTCGAAACTAAAAACCATTATGGCTTTATTTACCATAGAAGCAGAATACATGGCAGCTACACAAGCTTGCAAATAAACTATTTAGATACAAAGATTCATCGGAGGAACTCGAGCATAAACAAGAGAAAATTTTTTGTATTTAGTGACGATCAAAATGCCTTGCATATTGCAAGAAATCCAACTTTTCATTCAAGGACAAAGTACATATGGGTATAATATCACTTTTTTCGAGAAGTAGTAGAAGATGAAAGTGTAGATTTATAGAAAATTCATACCAAAGAGAACCTAGTAGATGTTATGACCAGGCCAATCAATACTGACAAGCTTATATAGAATAGATCCTCTTGTGACCTAGCAGAGATGTAAACAACATGTCAATAGCGAAGCAGAAAGGATGGCGTGAAGATTGATTGGTTCTCAATTAAATCTCTAAGTGAAAGAATGTAAACAAAAGTTATGCATAAAAGTCAAAGAAATATATAAGCATGCATTCAATAAACTTCTAGATTTTTAACATTCAAAGTATGCGGTTTCACTATTTTTTAAAATAAAGAAATCAACTTTGATTTTTCTTCTGTTTATTTATTAAATATTATTAAAAAGAAAGAATAAGAGAACGATTTCAAGTCTATAAATAGAGGCTTTAAATCCTATCTTAGGTATTCCAATCTTCAGCATTTTTAGAGAAAAAAAGAAAAAGAAAATTTGTGTTACGGTATTTTAATAATTTTGTAAAGTTAATGAGTGAGAGTTGAGTGTATTGGAGTTCTGGGAAGTAAGCCAAAATATTAAAATACTTGTAATCCTCATATCACTAGTAAAATATTTTCCTTCTATCTTTATGCATGAACGTAAGCTAAAAGCCAAACCACATAATTTATGGTGTCTTCTTTGTGTGCTTATTCTTCATTTCTTCTAATTTTATTTTAAATATGACTCTGCTTCACCCATAAATTTTCTCACATAGTCCAGAAGAAAAAGAGTGCAGAGAGGAACCTATATAAGCTACAGAAAAGAAACAACAATTGATAATAGATCAAGTTAAGGTCTAAGTAAAGAATTTTAAGGCCTGTAGCCGCGGCAAATGCTATTTGGTTCGAAAATCACCATTTGAAAAGTAAAGAATCGCATATTTATAGCAACAAATCTTGTATGTGCCCCTATAAGAAAAGAAAAGGAATTTGTCTATTTTATTCTTTCTTCAGGATTCAACAGCAAAAAGTCGACATTAGGGACTATTCCCGCAACAATAGGTTGGATTATCCAACTTTTGCAAATGAACCCCGTTTAAGTTCCATCCCAACTGTCTCATTTTGAAAAGGATAATATTTTTTAGGCCAATCAAGCTTCTCATCTTCCCTTCCCCTTGATTTAATCGAAGTAACCGCATAAGATATATTCTTTAGCAAAGCAAGCTCACTGCCTTAATTTAAGAGTAGAAGAGCCCAAACAACTTTTATTGCACCAAGAGTGGAAACTCAGATAGTGTATGAGTACTCGGAGAGAGAATGAGGCACTCTAAAAGCCAATTGTGATGCTTTAAAGCTTGTTTTCTATAATATTCTTGAACAAAAAAATTAAAGTACCAACTTCTAATATGGTTATTCTAAATCCATTTTGATATGTTCAATCCATCTTATCCATGAAATTTGATTTATGAACTGATGGATTAAATTGAATTAAAATTTTAAAAATCTTCATTTTTAATTCCTATCACATAGGATACCTCTTCTATATCTTTTATTTCAAAGTTTTTAAAAAGAAAATTCTTAGTCTGTGCAGCGTACCAAGATCGTTACTAGCAAGTAACATATCATCAATATACAGGATCATAAATATAAACTTGCTCCTACTAACCTTCATATAGATACATCGATTAACGATGTTTTCTTTAAATCCAAATAAAGTTATAGTATCATAAAACTTAAAATACTATTGTCAAGAAGCTTGTTTAAGCCTGTATATTGATTTTTTAATTTTACACACCATATGTGCCTTTCCTTTAATTGAGAAGCCTTTAGGTTGGTCTATATAAACCTCCTCTTCCAAATTCCCATTTAAAAAGACAATTTTTACATCTATTTGACGTAGCTCTAAGTCATAATAAGCTACCAACACCATGATGATTCTAAAAGAGTCCTTCTTGAAGATAGGAGAAAATGTTTCTTTATACTCAATGCCTTCTTTTTTAGTGAAACCTTTGGCAATAAGTCTGACTTTATATCATCTAGTATTGCCAGTAGAGATGCATTTAGTCTTAAATACCCATTTACACCTGACTTTTTTATATCCTTTAGGCAATTCAACAATGACCCAAACTTTATTTTGTTCCATAGATTTCATTTCATCATTCATGGCATCAATCAATTTATTAGAATCTGCACTATCAATGGCTTATAAAAACCCAACCATATCCTTATCAATTATGATGTCAAAATCTGATTCTTGTAAAAAAACTACATAGTCAACTGAAATAACTTATTTTCTTTCTCTTTGTGATCTTCTTAATACTATTTCTTGTGGTTTTTCTACAATTGATTCGTTTATGGCAATTTCATTATAAAGTAAGTTGTCATCATTTTATTCCTCAATATTGTCATCTTGCACAATAGTTGTATGAACAATATTTTGAGAAGCTGTGGGTATTTGAACATTTACCCTTGCTTCTTGAATTACTACATTTTGTGGTTTTTCACTTCCACAAACTTTGTCATTTTCAGTGAACTTGGCATTACCAATTTCTATAATTCTAGGACTATTGTTAGACCAGAAAAATCTAAAGCCCCTTAGATTTCTCAAGGTAACCAATGAAGTAACCAATAATTGTTCTAGAATCCAATTTCTTTTTATGCGGATTATAGATTCTTATTTCTGTCGAACAACCCCAAACATCCGGGTGTTTTAAACTAGGTTTCTTTCATGTCTATAGTTCAAAAGATGTCTTTGGAACTGCCTTACTAAGAACTTGGTTTAATAAACATGCACAATAAATAGTTTAAAGTGCATTCATCCACAATAATAAAGGTAAATTTGTATTATTTAATATACTTCTAACCATTTCCATCAATGTATGATTATGCTTTTCTGCTACGCCATTTTGTTGTGACATACCTGGTATTATGTATTGAGCACAAATGCCATGCTTTTCTAGGAATTTAGCAGATGGACTTAGACATTGTCCTGATTCATTATACTTCCTATAGTATTCTCCACTTCTATCTGATCTTATAATTTTCACATTTTTATCTAATTGTCTTTTAACCTCAGTGATGCATACTTCAAGAGCATTCAACCCTTGAGATTTTTCATGCAATAAATAAATGAAATTGCAACGTGAAAAATTATCAATAAAGATTATGAAATACTTTTCTCCACTTAGTGATGGAACATTAAAAGGCCCACAAATATCAATGTGGGCAATTTTAATGAGCTGTTAGCTTCTTGTAGCTCCCTTCTTGATTTGTCGGTTTGTTTTCCCTTAATACAATCCACACAAACCCCAAGATTAGTAAAATCTAAACTTGTTAAAATCAAATTATTTAATAATCTTTATAACATTTCTTTAGATATGTGACCCAAACACTTATACCATAGAGAAGCTGAACTCTCATTAGTCATATTACGTTTAGTTCCAACGTTATGATTCACAAATCAGTCTGGTCTTAGTAAATAGGTTATCAAGTTTAAATTTGTACAAACCATCACATAAAAAATCAGAACTAATAAATTGAGAAATTTTAAGCAAACTGAAACATCCATTCCTAAATTTAAAAGAGTAACCCACACTATCAAATTTAGACAAAGAAATTAAGTTACAAGAAACTGAAGGAATGTAAAGAGTTTGAGGTAAATTTAATTGATAACTAGTCTTTAAAACTAAACGGTAGGTTCCAATACCCTCCACTGAAACTTTAAACCGATTTCCCATGAATAAAAAATTCTCATTTGGGCTTATAATTTGGATATTAAAAAATCCCTACATCATATTTAAAGAATGAGTAATAGCACCAGAATCAATCTACTAAATATTATAGGGTATGTCTGTTAAATTTGATTTAAAACATACAAAAACACAAGGCTTACCTTTCTTTTCGAACCATGCCTTACATTTCAGGCAATCATATGGCCAGGCTTATTATAGAAATGGCATATATCTTTCTTATGTTTGCTTTCAATAAAACCAGTTTAAAGGATTCATTCACTTAAAGTGAGGCTTGCTTCATGCCTTTTCCATATTTATTCTTGTGCTTCTTTTTAGCTCCTAGAACAGTGAGATGAACTACATTGGTTTCCTGACTATTAAGTCTTGTCTCCTCTTGTACAAGCTTAACAGTTAACTTATTAACATCTTATTTTTCATCAAGGCTGTTATAGTTAATTTGGAAAGATCCATATCGAGAAGGCAATGAATTTAGTATAAATCAAGTCAGGAAACTGTCATTCACAGTCATGCCCAAAGAATTTAGCTTTGCTTTTATATTAGTCATCTTAAAGAGGTGCTGATGCATGCTACATGAACCATCATATTTCATAGTGGTCAAACCATTAATGTCCCAACAAGAGACTTATTTCCACTTTGGAAGTGCTTTTCCACAAAATTCATATATTCATTAACACTGTCAGTTTTGGTAAGGCTTATCTTAATGTTGCTTGCAATAATCATTCGCATAAACTTAAGGCTTAATCTGTTTGATCTTTCCCAAGCTTTATGGAGAGATTTTCATCAATGTTGCTTTTATTAGTAAGAGCAACTAGTTTCTCAAGTTCAAGTGTTGTATCAAGATCCAATACACCTAAGTGACACTCAATTTGTTCACACCAATTAGAGAAATTCAATCTATTAAATGTAGGAACATATGAAGCAATCAAATATAGAGCAATAGGAATAGATACATCTTTGGGCGATTTTTCTATATTAAACGATCCATCTTTGGGCGATTTTTCTATATTAAAGAGAAAATGCATATCAATATATATATTATTTAATTTTATCGTGCATTACTAATTTATGAGTAATTGATAATAGTAAAGCATATATTATACAAATTGACATTTATTTAAACTTTTACTAGTTTGATCACTTTGGTGATTAACAAACTTTCATTATATAAATTTCAATATTGTATAATAATAATGATGAGATAATTACATTATATATTTCATTAATAGATTGACATTAATTCCAAACTTAATAAATGCAAAACAATAAACATACAAAATTTATTAAGGCCTTTAATAATCTTTATAACAAATATTTTATATGCTAATGGCCTGTAATATGTATGAAATTGTAAAGTTAGGATACATTAACACACACACACACACACACACACACATATATATATATATGCATTCATATTTAAGCACTCAACAAAAACAATTCCAAAATGCATTATACACACACACACACAAACCATCATAAATATGATTCATGCATATTCATATATAGGGCCAGAATGCATATTTATGTAACCAGCCTACCATGACTTTATGTGATTTGTTGATGCAATTTTTCACGCGTGCCTCAACAGTGCTTCGAACCTTCCAACAGTACCTCCAAACAGCTCGAGCGGGAACGTCTGAACCTTCTGCTCGCGGATTCAAACAGTACCCGATCCTTCTGCTCGCGACAAGCTCGAGCAGGATTGCCCCCTTCGTCCTGTTCCGCTGTCTTCTTCTGAACAGTGGTCTCCCGGACCTGCGCTCACAGAAAACCGGGTCAGGGGTCGCCGGGCGTTTCCCGGCGAGAACCCTCCGACGCTCAAGTCAGTAATCGGGTTTCTCTTTTTTGGTATCTCCTCGGTGAGGAGACCGGAAAGATGAAAGGGGTATTATATCGCCCCCCCTTTTTTGGATAAGTATGGTGTTTTTAGAGAGAATCAGATGAGAGAGATTTGAAAAGGAAGAACCTGTTTTAGCTTACAGATCCTTGGTCAATCAAAATTGCTAACCCTCCGAGAGTTAAATTCTTCAACCTCTCGTGAATTGAAGTTCCAACCCTTGTGCCGTTCTCCTTCGCTTTCCTTTTATACTGCTTTTTCCCGCTCTTTTCCTTTCCAGTCGTCCACTCCCACGCTAATGGTATCTGGGTCCCTCTGACAGTCAGGTTTGGCGGAATATTCCCTAGGGATGAGCGGCTGTTCCCTTAATCCGATGCACGTGGCCAGATCACCATGTCGGGCAAGCGTGCAGGGAATGATGACACCTTAGTGGCACGTGCCGACCGCCGACAACAGTGTCATCTCTCCACCATGTGGGACCCTTGTCAGACATCAAAAGGTGTGCCAGGATTCTAAGATAACGGGTCGGGTTGCCTGGCTCGGGTCTTGTCCGACTGTGCTCGTGGATCTCTGCGAGCAGGAGCGATGTGCTCGGCTCTCGACCTTGACCAGCTTTGACCAGAAGGATGACCTCGAGCAGGCAAGGAGCTCTCGACCTTGACCAGCTTTGACCAGAAGGATGACCTCGAGCGAGCAAGGAGCTCTCGACCTGACCAGCCTTGACCGTGAAGGATGACCTCGAGCGGGCAAGGAGCTCTCGACCTTGACCGACTTTGAACCGAGGGGTTGCTCGGGCTAGGTTACCATCGGAGTCTTGCTTGAGTCGGAAGGGCTTCGAGGGGTTTGTCCGATATTTACCCCATAAACCAGGAAGGGCTTTTAGGGGCCTGTCTGATATTTTACCCAAACATGATTCATTCGTGTTGTAAGAATTTGAAAGGAAAAACAAAGTGCTAGAGACAAACATAATGCAGAATTAATAAACGTTGACACTGTGTTTCTTATTATCAACTTTACAATAATATATATATATATATATATATATATATATATATATATATATATATTCATATTATAAAATATTTCTAAAGCAAAACTAAAGATCCAATAAGATATATTCTTTAAACGGAAAATTATATATTCTTAAACAATGTCTGATACCACGTGTAAACTATAGACTCTAATAATTCATGCTCCTTCATTAATGAATAAATAAATAAAGCCAAGAACTTAGAATATATAGATTTTCACATAAACATAAACACACACATTGATCCGTAGCTTTAGAAATTGATACTGAAAATTGAGTTTTTCTCTCTTAACTTCTCTTTTAGAATTTACATAAGAATTTGGTGTGTTCCCAATATGATGAAATAGGGTTTCTTTTATAGGCAAAGAGAGGACCAACTTTTCTATTCAAATAATGATTCATTTTCTACTAAAGTCAATCTAATTAGAAATGTAATATTCTCTCATAATAAAATATAAACCTAACAAATATATCTACATGAATCATAATAATCATGTGGGCCATAAAATCTTACAAAAAAGCATTAGAAACTATACAATATATGCTCAAAGTTTAAGAAAACTAATTTTATAACTAAAAGAAAAAAATTAAGAAGATGGGAGTTGGAGAAAAGATTTTCTGCAAGAGAGAGAGAAGAAGAAGACGAGAGTAGGAGATAAGGTGTGGTGGTAAAGAAAGAATATGATAAAAATATATATTTTATTTACTATGCTTTAGAGAATGGGTAATATATTATTTTATTTTATAGTTTTAGAGAAAACGTTATTAACTTGTTTTACCTTTTATTATTGTCAAAAAGATTTTGTTGTGCATTTTATAATTTATCTGTAGATTCAAATCCACCGGATATATATTACAGCTGTAGTCCCAAAATGAAATTGAAAACAAGGGCTACAGAGCCTACAAGATGACATCCGAGCTCACAAAATGAAAACATAGGCAACAAAACCGAATAGTTCTGAAACCAAGATCGTTCGTGAGTAAATCAAATCTGACAGTTCTGAAATTTGGAAAATTATTAGACGTCAAAACCATTAGAAGATTTAAAGTAAAATTTGATTGAAAAAATATTTTACATCGACTAGGAATAATTACAGGGCTAATAATATAAATTTAATACAATCCTTAATTTTTAAATTAATCTTTTAGTATAATTGAGCTTGAAAAAAATCAAATAATATAAATAAAAACTAAACAATAAATCAAATATGAGTGATTGTCCGATCTAAACTATTGATTAAGGAAGATCATGTCTTTGGCTGTGGCAGCAGCTGATGATGCATGGATTCAAGTTACAAAGATCATTTTCAGACTCTTTATCTATATAGACTCATTCCAATAAAGAAACAAATGCTAACTTAATATCATTTTCAAACAACACTATATAGAGACGAGGGATGAAAAAAAATTTGTGCACTTAATTATTACGAAAGGGTGACAAAATAGTCAGCAAACTTACAAAAAATTTACAAACTTTAAAAAAAAAATGATTAAAGAACAAAAATCTGATAAATTACTGACAAAAATACACTCAAAGCGATGTTGTTTTGGATTTGTTTAAAAATAATAATAACCTCACCCAAAACTACGTCATTTGGAGAGTGTTTTTTTCAGTCTTTTGCCAGGTTTTAGTTCAAATATCAAAATTCACTTACAAATTTATAACACTTCTTCGCTTGTTATAATTAGATATTAATTGTTTTGTTTATTAACCATGTTGGCTCGTTGCTACGGGCCGCATAATTCCAGCCCAAAAATGGCCCAGGGAATGAGTCAAGATGTGCTATAACTTGGCCCGATTCTAGAACGTTCCGCAAAATTCCAGCACCTAGCACATTCTTGTACATATTGCTAGATTTCTCTAGATTTCAGCACATGTGTATAGAATTCTCTAGGCCATAGAATTCTCTAGAGCTAGCCAAGCTTTCCTATAAATAGAGGTGAGCTCTAGGCATTTGTAATCAAGCAACAATCAATCAATCCACACAAACTCAAGCAAAGCATCAAGCATCTCTTGTAAGCTCTCTTGTAAGCTTTCTTACTATCAATACAATTTCCGCATTTGGCTACATTGCTCGCTAGCTCTTCCTTCTCTTTAGCATTTCGAGAACCTCTTGGCTTAGCTATTGAGAAGCGTAAAGCCTTACTTAGCAACATCCTGACTAAGGTTGTCTAAGTGCCGCACGGGTTTGCTGCGCAAAACTCCCATCCCGTGACATCGTGCTCAAATAGGGTTAGCGAGACATATAATTTTCGTATATGTAACCTTTAAAAAAAAATAATAGCATGTAACTCTAGCAATTATTATTTATATATGAAAAATAATCTCACTTTCGGCAAAAGTTCATGGAGCCACCAAATATTTTCAAATACATTCAACTTACTGTTAACTTGGATATTTAGACCACATCATTACAGAGCTGATCATTTAGAAAGTTTCACTATATTTTTTATTATAAAGGTATATTTGTGTGAAAAGTAACATTACACATACATAGTTTAATTGTATCCCAAATAATGCGGCACTTGATCAGTTTGTTGGAGAATTTGAATGATGAA